>CM060910.1:275414251-276664251 GCA_030737875.1 Allium sativum | reverse complement strand
TGGATCATTGGACTTATTGGCACCCTAAAGGGTGGGGAAACGTAGTGTTCAGGCATTTTAATCCACATCGGTGGACCGACCCTGACGATCCAAGGGCCCACCTGAGTCTGGGTCCTGAGACACGAGCTAGAGCGTCTCGAATCGGTAGAGGACTATCTTTTGCCTCGGTTCACAGATGGAAATCCAACTTCCAATACGTGAATTTGCGGTTTTGATTGTAGAACTAGTACGACGACATGATATATGGTACCCATGCCATCTATGATTGATATTTATGATTGAAAATGTTTTGACACTATACACTTATAATAGTATCAAATGATTTGTTTTTAACGTATCAAGCATTCTTTGGCTATTATAAGGTAAAACCCTATCCTCCGGCTTGTGTTGCATTGTGTGATGGGACCTGGGTCTTATAATAGCTTCATTTTTCTTTATTTAGCATTGCGTTGTTTGTTTTATGCACTGGTATTCTTGAGAGGAAACCCGTTTCGTGTTATACGGCGTGGTCCGTTGATTTACCCAACTTTAAAATAAAGATTAATAACTGTTTTAGTTCTCACACCAGTCACATGACTGACCTGGAGTTTATTGTTTTAACCTAAACTCTGGGTGCCCTTATTTTGACACGGGCAGCTAGTAGTTTTGGTTTTGCAGATTTATATTCAAAGGAACTTGGTTTACAGCTGGAACGATATCCGGAAAGCTCTGTATCCGTATATTTCTTTCAGTTGTGTTTTGTATTATTTTCCGCTGCTATGTAATGTATTGTAATCTCTGATATTTTGTGATGTGTAATATTTATTCATACTCTGTATACTCTTGTATTCTGATGGAATTGTTGTAATAAACAATGAAATGTTCTTCTGTCTGTGTTCCGGTGTGGCTTGTTCTCAATTGAATCCGGGCTTTCCTTACCGGAGAAGTTACGGGTCGTTATAGTTGGTATCAGAGCTTTGGTTTACAAAGCTCAGAGAACAAGACACATTAGAACCATACGAAAGAATTCATCAGAAGTTGGATTAGTAATATCCAATGAGAATGACTCGTTAGAGATGGGATCAGTAGCATCCTAGAACGAGTGTGAAGAGTATATTTTTAAAATGAAAACAATTTTTGTTTTGAAAATATAAATCAATTATACGTATTTGAATATTTATTTATATTGATTTGGACTATCAAGTATATAGAGGTTTTAATATACGTCTGATCCACGTGTATTTGAAGTTTTAATATACTGGATAGATATAGAATCACACTCTAGTCGCCCGGGCATGATTCTACTGATGGCGTACGACATCAGTAGTCTGTTTTCGAGTGTCGAAAGTGGGATATCTATATATTTCCATTAGACTGGTGTGAGAACCAAAATTAGATGGGGCTTATTGTTGTGATTTGGCATCAAAAATCTGATTTTTAGACTATGTATCAAAGTTATGAATTTGAAAAGCTAATCAACTAATTGATTACTGATTGTGTTGTTTGATTATTGTTTGATTCATAAATTTGAACCATATAGCCAATTTGAACCAAAAAGTAAATTGTATTGAAAATTTATCGCATTTGCATGCATGTACATGTACTTACATTGAACAGGTCATTGCAAAGAGGCTAGAGCAGAAGAATAAAATTGTTTGCCCGACAAATAGTTACATGTTTACCATAATTTACTGTTTTGTTTGGGTGATGATGATTTTATGAGCCGATTGGCTAGCCGCTTGGCTTTTTCTTCTTCTTTTGGATTGAAGAAGGCCATGGGAGGCTATATGAAATATCCCGAAGTCCCCGGTGCAGCAGAGGTTATGGCGAAATTTTTCGAAAATTTAGGGTGTTAGCCAAATTTTTGAAAAATTTGAAAAGTTCTTAGAAACTGAAAAGTTGAAGAACTTAAGCTGTAACGAAAATAGTGAAAGTTGAGTAGATTTGTGAAACAACTTTCGGCTTCGTTCCTTTTTGGGGACGAAAAGTTTTAAGTGGGGGAGATTGTAATAACAAGGAAATCCGGGCCAATTTAAATTTTTTATTTTGGCAATTTTAGCAAATTTTGAATATTTAAAATGGATTATTTTAAATAATGACGACAAGAAATTTATTTTGAATAGAATTAGAACGTATATATTTATATACGTCGTCGTTAGAATATAAATATTTTATTTTAAATATAAAAGGAATTGAAAATGTTGCGGTAGTTCGAAAATTCGATTTCAAATTTCAAATGAATGTACAGGATTCAAAATAAACCGGATTTCAGTGAAACCAAAAATATTTGAATCTATTTGAGAATATCTTTCCAACGAATCCGAAAAATTGAAATTTCGTAGCGGGAATCAAAAGCTATATCCAGTTGAAAATTCAGAATAGTCGCTATGGAATTCTGGCCCTTAAAAATGGAAATTTTGCAAATGACCTCAGTTTTCAACGAAACCACTTTTGTTGGATCCGTGATGTCAAGTTATTGCTAGATTCCAAAATTCATAATTGTTCGAATCAATATGTGAGCATGGCAAAGGAAAACGTGTTTTGACAGTTTCAGTTGATTTTAATCGACTGGAAAGTGGTCATTTTTCAAACGGTCTCAGAATTCGATGAAATTAGTTTTGTTAGGACCGTATCGTCAATACGAAGTTAGAAAATATTTTTCGAGAATTTTTAGAGTCAGTATGTGACCCCAGTAAATTGAAATGTGCGTTCAAATTCAATATATAGAGTTATATTTTGATTTTGACGAAAACTGATCGAAACGATCGAATCAGCTTGCGAAACATATCCCATTGTGTTCAGAATGGGGGTAATTAGCTATGGACGACAGTCAGTGGGTTCGATTTCGAGGTCGAAATAAAAAGTTGTCTTTAGAAATAAACTTATTAAATAATATATATTATAATTCTCCCCCCGTTTTGCCCTCTATCCAAGTCAACCCCCCCCCCCCCGTTATCTTCAAAACAGAAAAGGAAATAAAAAAACCATCGAATAGCCGTCGCCCTCCCTCCCGTTCACCGCGCCACCTTGCCATCCACGTCGCCGGAGCCCCAGCGAAGCTTCCACCCCCTCCTCAGCCGCGTCGTCACCCTCCCCTCCTTCGCCTTCTAATCCGCGAACCCAATACCCGCAGCACCCACCGCGCCCTAGCTCGACACCTCGGCCACCTGCGCCTCCCCCAGGCCATCCGACACCCGCACCAGCAGCCACCTCCTACAGAACAGAAAACCCCCCCTCCTGTAAGTTTTCTGATTATTTTAATTAATTTATATAGTTAAAATGCAATTTTTATTAGGAGAAAGATATGATTTTTATAACCTAGAAGTGTTAAAAATATGATTTTTATAAAGTAGAAGTATTAAAAATACGATTTTTATATTATATAGATAGTAAAAATTTGATCTTTATATATGTAGCGAAATAAAAATCTGATTTTTATTATATATATGTTGAAATAAAAATGGGATTTTTATATGACATAAAAATTCGATCTTTATATTAGAAGTAGATATATAAAAATATAATTTTTATTATGAAGTCAGCGTGACAAAAATATGATCTTTATTATATAATTACCGTTATAAAAATAGAATTTTTATCTATATAGTAGCGGTATAAAAATAGAATTTTTATCTATATAGTAGCGGTATAAAAATAGAATTTTTATCTATATAGTAGCGGTATAAAAATGTGATTTTTTATCCATATAGAGTGGTTATAAAAATGTGATTTTTAGATGCATAGCAAAGATATAAAAATGTGATTTTTATATATGTAGTGGCTACGGACGATGAAAGTGACAAAAGGCGAGCACGACGAAGATTTCTACATAAGAAGAATCGTGGTGTATTGGTTTAGCTAGTCTGTGAGAACTCCTCACTTTTATTTTTATTTCTAGTTTGAAATATATACTAGGATGCAGACGGTGTTTAGTAGCACCCGATACCCGTCGTCCACAGACCATGGATGACTTGTTTGTTTGATTTCTGTGTTGTGAAATTTGATTGTGTGATGTGAAATGAAATAAAATATTTTATAGTGGAAAATATTTTATAGGTAAAAATATAATTTTTAACGTGTATATAAAATAAAAAGTAATAAACAAATCGGAGATTTGTTTATATACACTGATTTGACTGATATTGATTGAGACGATAAATTTTACACATCGCCCAACCTCACAAATAAAATATGTGTTTGTTGATTTGAAACCCCACACGGGTATTGGGATGATAGTTGACGTACACTAATCCCGATTGTTTAGTTGTATGTCAATCGATGGGTTGACAGATTGTGTAAGCGTTAATTATTTATATTTAATGCTTATGCAGTTGTGTGGTGCACTCTGGATGATGGTTGATTATTTATCGTTGCTATTATATACATGTGTTGTAGAAAATCCATATAATTAACATTATATGGTAATTGATTGGGCCTCATTCCAATATAGAAAATAAATTCATGTGTTGAATTGAAGAATGTTCATGTGTTGAATAGAATAAACATTCATGTGTTGAATAAAAGCCGTGTTGATTTGATTGACCTCATTTTGACGTGAACGATATTTATATCGATTTTATTCATTTTTCAATGAATATTGAAAATGATTTCAAAATTCGAAATAAATTGAAATGAATTGAAATTTGAATTAAATTGAAATGAATTGAAATTCGAATTAAATTGAAATTGAATTGAAATTGAATTGAAATCGATTTGAAATGAAATTAAAACGAATTTATATTGAAAAATTCAATCTTAATTTGAATTTGAAAAGGAAGTTGAAATCGTTTTGAAAACGAATTTAAACGATTTATAAAATACGTTTTAAAAGGAAATCGACGAAGTATATTATATATATATATATATATATATATATATAATATAATGGCCTGAATAGAACGCGCCGCGCTGCGGCAGTTCGTGAATTTCGACCATTGACTTCAAGTGGACATTACAGGATATCCGACCGTCGGATTCTCCTAAAACCGGAACCATTGGGTTCGTATCGAAAAGAGATTTCTAACGAATATTAGAGATTTGAAATCTAACGGTTGGATTTGGAATTATGTCCAAATCAAATTTGGAAAAGGTCGCTGTAAGTGCAGTTCGATGGCCGTTGATGGAAATCGACTGTACGGGCCTTGATAAAATTATTAAAAATAGTAATAATTTGTGTAAAATCATAAGAAATGATTTGTGAAGAATTGGGATGAAAAAATCCATATTTGAAAAGATAAAAATAGATTTTTATCGAAATGAACTAGTTTTGAACTAGAATTATATTTCTATTTATTTTTAAAATAAATAAAGTGGATTTGAAATGGTTTTAAAAGCAACCAGAATTTCCAATAATTGAATTGGAATGGATTTGAATCGAAATTGTCTTTGGAATATTTCGATGTTGGATTTCGTGATGATACAGATATTGTTATGGGAATTTGAAAGATATAGTTATATCGTTATTTCCAATACGATATTTGTTGGTCGTAGAATTTGATATTGAATATAAGCCGATATATTTTCTATTCAGAGCCTAGTATTTAACATCAAATATGATTTGGGTTTGTCGTGAATGGTGTCTTCATTAACACTGTCCTTAAACCCAGTTGAGAAAAAGATTAAATCTTTTTATTTAGATTTAATGAAGTGTACCAATTAAATGGTATTTAATTGGGATTGAATTGAAATTGATTTTTGGGTTTATCGTGAACGGTGTTTTAAATAACACTAGTTCTTTAACCTGATAATTAATGGAATGTGATTTTGGGTTTATCGTGAACCGTGTTTTAGGTGACATGGGTTCTTTAACCCAGTTAAAGACAGGATATTGATCTCTTTGAAGATTAAAACTAAGTGGGGTTTTAATGAATCTTTAATTAGATTGAAATGGTCGAGAATGGAGTATCACCAGTTTTGCTCCAGGCGATAGTTAAATCTTTAATCAGATTTGAACGTGAAATGGTAATTGAATTTATCGATAACACCGTGGTGTTAGATATGAAGTATAACCAGTTTTACTTCATGGGATGAATAGGTTGGGATTGGGAAATAAAATAAATGATTACTTCGGTGTGGTTCGCTAATCCCGATTAGTTTGAATTGATATTCAAAAGAAGATTAAAGAATAAATTTAAAGAATTTATCTTTGATAAAATTAATGGGAACCTTTCCCAAAGTTTAAGAATATTTGAATAAAAGAATATTCTGAATTGGAATGAGGCGTATGTTGTGTTTGTGTAACACTTGTTTATTATATACGCGAGTTATTCAGAAAGACCGGGTTTATCCCATTCTGAATAACTGATTCGACGTGGTGTCGAGGATGAAGACAGTGGTCGAAGACCGGAGGTCTTCACGTCGTTTGGGTGATTACTGATGATCTTGATTGGGTCGTACACCCAAGAGGAGGGAATCAGTTAGTGATCGTCCAGACGTACTTGGAGATCGATGGATATGCGGGGTACTAGGTGCCTCCGGTTTCGTTCAGACCCAGAACGGACTTGTAAATGGACTGTGTGTCTGAAATTGGATTTTATTCTGTGTGATTGATTTCTATTAAATATATATCTGTTTGGCGGTGGAGAATTTATTCTCTTGCTTAACGCCCTTCTCTGAGACGTACGAGCTCAGGGGTTATATATTGATGGATATCAAACGCATGGAGTGAACGGCCTATGTCCATGCCTAAGTGGCAAATGATCAAGGTTTCTGTTGAAAAGCAAAATCTTGTGGGTGATGATCAAAGCACGGCCTGCGTGGCATAGCTTTGTGTAGCGTCGATTCGCGAGCCTCACACCCCGGTAGTGGACCAGAAACGGGAGAGGACTTCAGGGAGGGCATGCGTTTCCTTCTATCTAGAAGTGGCGTCAGTGGTTTTACACGCCCCGACGAGTTTGACTTATGTGGTTGTTGCTGTTGCGAGGCGCCTCGGATATATCGGTCGATCCGGGACCGATGGAGTCATTGGACTTATTGACACCCCAAAGGGTGGGGAAACGTAGTGTTCAGGCATTTTAATCCACATCGGTGGACCGGCCCTGACGATCTAAGGGCCGACCTGAGTCTGGGTCCTGATACACGGGCTAGAGCGTCTCGAATCGGTAGAGGACTATCTTTTGCCTCGGTTCATAGATGGAAATCCAACTTCCAATACGTGACTTTGCGGTTTTGATTGTAGAACTAGTATGGCGACATGATATATGGTACCCATGCCATCTATGATTGATATTTATGATTGAAAATGTTTTGACACTATACACTTATAATAGTATCAAATGATTTGTTTTTAACGTATCAAGCATTCTTTGGCTATTATAAGGTAAAACCCTATCCTCCGGCTTGTGTTGCATTGTGTGATAGGACCTGGGTCTTATAATAGCTTCATTTTTCTTTATTTAGCATTGCGCTGTTTGTTTTATGTACTGGTATTCTTGGGAGGAAACCCGTTCCGTGTTATACGGCGTGGTCCCTTGATTTACCCAACTTTAAAATAAAGATTAATAACTGTTTTAGTTCTCACACCAGTCACATAACTAACCTGGAGTTTATTGTTTTAACCTAAACTCTGGGTGCCCTTATTTTGACACGGGCAGCTAGTAGTTTTGGTTTTGCAGATTTATATTCACAGGAACCTGGTTTACAGCTGGAACGATATCCAGAAAGCTCTGTATCCGTATATCTCTTTCAGTTGTGTTTTGTATTATTTTCCGCTGCTATGTAATGTATTGTAATCTCTGATATTTTGTGATGTGTAATATTTATTCATACTTTGTATACTCTTGTACTCTGATGGAATTGTTGTAATAAACAATGAAATGTTCTTCTGTCTATGTTCCAATGTGGCTTGTTCTCAATTCAATCCGGGCTTTCCTTACCGGGGAAGTTACGGGTCGTTATACATTTCTAGGTTTTTTAAGTGGGATTAGAGAAGCACTTATTATATAAAAATCTCCTCAGTATATAACCAAAATGAATGATAGAATTATGGTAGGTACAGAGATGGCTGTGAAATAAATTTCTAAATTAATCATATTATAAAATATGCTCAACTATACAGGGATTTTTGAAAATTTTCAATTATCTCTTTTTCTGAAAAATTATATAGTCACATTTCCATCACAAAATTTGAAACTGTATATTCTTTAATGATGAAAAAAAAACTCTCCACATTAAATAAAACCATGATGGATGACAGATGGATGGTAGAAAAAGAAGATGTTAGTGAAATAAGCACCAATCTAGATATATTATAAAAAAATATGTTCAAACATCGTGAGAATTTAAATAAAATCTCCTCTTGTTGTGAAATATACTATAGTCATAACTCATCACAATTTCAAAAAATCTCATAATAATTTTGATGAGTTCCAAATATAGTTCAATTTAGTCAATGATTTCAATTTTTGGATAAATAACCAAAAAAATTTAAATTGGAAATATCAATTACAAGAGGGATTGTGAAAATACAATACAAGTTGAAAAGCAGTTTTAAAAAATTAAAATAATTGAATGGGAAAATTTTCAAGACTGAAACCACTTGGAGCTCTTAATTTCCCATAGAAATCAAAAAATTATACACCGATATTTTTTCAACACTTAAATCGATCAGCAGTAAACATCTGATACCAAATCAAGCAGTTATTAAAAACAATTCCTTTTATCAGAGCAGTAGGACAATGAGTTTCAGAACAAGCAAACAAAATATTTTTTCGCAATATTTACAACAATCCCAAGAGATAGATTTTGATCCAAGATTAAAGCAGTTCATTTGAAATCACTTGAAGAGACGTGTAAATTTCAAGATTCAATAAATTGATTGCACAAGATTATCAATTTTAAATCCAATAAGTGTGTGAGATTCAAGATATCAACAATTTTAAATGATTTCAAAAAATCAAATGACCAAGCCTAAAAAACATGATTTAAAAATGAGTTTCAAGATGTAACACAACAATCTATGCTAAAGGATTTTCAATTCAAAATGGTCAAGCTCATCCAAAAACCAATGAAATCATCACAACTTAAAAAATAGTAGTGTGTTGTAATGCGTTTAGTTTTTCAAGTCTTTTAAAAAATTAATTAGGAGAAACTCAGAACAACAAAGTCGTGCGAAATTTCATTAGCTTTTTAGATTAACAAAAAATTTAGAATTCTGAATAACGGTGTTCAAGATATGATAAGAATACTTCAGCACAGTTGGAATTTCAGGATTCAGTCAAAAAATTAAACTTTAAAACAATTGCAGACACTTACAAATTTAAGTTCACAATCTGGAAATCATCAAAACATGAGATTTTTAGATAAATGAATCTAATTTCCAGAAAATCATGAATATTGCAATTTGAAAGTAGAAAGCTTAAGAACTGTAAAAAAAATTATGGCAGTGCCAATGTCTAACAGTATTAAAAGAAAGAAGGAATAAAAAAAGAATAGAAGGACGAATAAAAAAATATAAACACAAAAAAATTGATTTGAGTGATCATGCTTGATTTACATTGACGATGTGGATTCTCTAACTCAACAATCATGGCTAAGGAACATATGTCGGATAGCTTCAAAATACGGAACGATTCTTGATTCTTCAAGAAAGTCGTTCCTTATCCCAACTCTAGTACCTAAATATTTAGGGGATCGAGCGGTCTAACAAAAGTAGTTTTAACACTCACAGTTTCGTTCACACATTTTAGTACCCAAACTTGTTTGTACAACTATCCATTAGCATCCACTAAAGTACCCTTAGGAACCCAAATTCGTTTGATCTTACTTGATTTCAAATTTTTTTTTTTTTTTTGGGATCCAAAATTGTTTAAATAGATTGCTTCTAAACAAGTTTTCATTTTGTTCATGATTTAAAAATCCTTTGAAATTTTAGAGTCTAAAATTTTAATTCAATCTTTTCCAGAGCAATTTGAAGGATTTTTATATCACGAATCCAGCTTTTCAAAATTACCAATTTTCTCATAACCAAGAACATATTTATTTCCATAAGAAAATTGGATTTTAGCAACATATTCAACGATTTTTCTCCATTAGAGAATTTAGCCAGAGTTGATTCAAGTCGTTGAATTTTGGATTTAAGATCATAGTTCTCTTTCATCAAATTTACAACGATTAATATTGATCTTTCTCTTTTCAGCACCATTTTGTTTCAAAACCAAATTTTCGTTTTCAAGCAGTTTAATTTTGGTCTTGGACTCAAAAATCTCAAATTCAAATTGATTTTGCTTTTCAGTCTCAAGTTTTTCAACAATCTTGAATTTTTCAATTTCATTTTTCAAGCTCTTTCAAAATCAATTCAGTTTTAAACAAACTTTCTTTTTCAGTAATTTCATATTTGGAATTTTCAGCTATCTTAAAATTTTCCAATTCCTTTTGCAAAAAATTGTTTTATAAATTAATTCATCCTCCTTTTCTTTTAAATTCATGATTTTTGTTTCAAGCTTTTGAAGATTTTTATTGTGATGAACTAAATCATTTTTCAAATTGAAACAATTTTTGTAGTCGGAGTTTGAAAATTTGTTGACGTTTTCAAGTTTTAATTCCAAAACATTATTTTTACTGATCAACTCAAGTTTTTCAGATTTCAGAGTTCTATTTTTAGATTTGAGACTATCAACAGTTTTTTTTAAATCAGCACAAAGACAAACTAAATCTTCATATGAAAAATCTCATGTGTCATTGTTTGTTGAGTCTCCATCATCTGATCCACCTGAATTTTCATTTGTGAAACCTGTTAGGAAAAATTCTCAACCTGAGTTGACTTTTTGGGGTTTTGAGCAGTTTTCTTTTTTCCGTACTTCGCAATGAGAATCTCCTAGATTTCCTGTGCATTTAAACAATGTGAGATATGGTTACATTGATCATCATTAATATAAGAATATAAAATACGCGTAGCACGCCAATTTATAATTTTAACATTCTTATTTACCATATCACCTTCATTAATAATAATATCCCAATATTTAATAATATCAGATTTTAAATAGAATTCCATTTTTTATTTCCAATTAAAAAATATGTTCCCTCAAAAAAAAATCAGGGAATTACTGGACTAACTTTCACTAGACTGAGAACTAGGGAAAATCATGACTCTAGGGTTAATAAAATACCTGCTCTAATACCACTAGTAAGATCTAGATTAACCCTAGAGGGGAGTGAATAGGGTTTATTGCAGTTTTACGAAATATTAAAATTATCACAGCACAGATTGCAACTGAGTAAATAAATGCGAAAAGTAAATGACACAGATTTTACCCAGTTTCGACAAACCCTGCCTACTGTTTCATTCCCAAAGGTTTCTACTAGAATTAAAATGATCTCCATGCTTACAAAATCCATGTAAACTCGTGATATCCGCTCCCAACTATTCTAATCCTACGCTCAAAACCTTGCACTGATCTTTATCCCAAGGATTAGATTTTCCCGAATTACAAACCCGCAACTCGTAAACCCTAGTTTCAAGTAAACTAGAAAACTATAGATTGTTTACAAAAGAAATACAAAAAACAAAACAATTTAAAATTAAAATAAAGCAAAACACCCCTTGAAAAATAAACAAGTCGGTCCCTTTTGTCACTTTAAAATACCAACTTCCTCTTTTTCAATTCAGTGGTGACCGAATACAAAGTTTAGGGTATTGCTCCCCAAATCGAATTGGGACTTCAACTTGTTGCTCTGGAAATTTTGTAGTGATGCCTTGAATACTTGTTCTTCTCTGTCGATCAAATTTGGCTTGGGTTTTAGATCGAAACTCCTACAAAATTTTGTGAGCAATCTGATTTGATTTTCTTTTGCCCTCGAATTTGTTGCGTGGTTTCGATGGGAATGTCGATGATGAAATACGTGTTTAGATAGGGTTTACAAACCCATTAATTTTCCGATTTCATGCAAATTGATTTGGTCTTGATTTGTCCAATTAATTTACACGGCATTGAATTGCATTTAATAATTGTCGTGTCGTTGGATTGTTTTCTAGAAACAAATGTTTTGATTTTCTTGGGACTTTCTTTGATTAAATTAAAATGAATATCTCCACTTTCCTAGACGAAATCCATTACACTCTTGAATATTTGGAATGTTTTTGAAAGATCGAGCCAAATATAAAACTATAAACAATTGTTTTATGTAATCAAAAAATTTCCCAAATTCCTTGCATGCTATTCATTGATGAATTGAGCCGATTTTACATCACTGTGCATTCAGGAAACATAATTGGCAAAAACAAATTTCGAAATAATCTTATGCCAATAATGCAGATTAAGATTGTGTTTTGATGAATTAATCTTCTTTCTGCCTTGTTGCATTATAACTGCATATGCACGGATACATATATACATATACACAATTTTGTGTGTGTGTATGTGTGTGTTGATGCTGCTGCACATAGCCATTTGCATCTCCCTGTTGCTTATATAATTCATTGCGATGTGCTTGTGTTTGTGTTGCACCATGTTGCTTCACCATCCTGTACCATGGCATTGTGTTGACATTTGAAACATTTCCTACACATGTTTGACTTTACTCGGCTTGTCTACCCATGCTTGTTCAGTTTTTGAGGCTGTTGTGGCTACACCATGTTGTATTGATCATTGTGGTGCATAATAAACCTTCCCATGCACAGTGGTGCTTCTGTGTCATGCATGCTTGTATGGTTTGATCTGTATTATTCGTTCACAACCTTTGAAATGTATTTCAGTTTTGTACATTTGCTGGTGCATCATTCTTGTGTGAGCTACACCCTTGGCAGATCTGATTATGTGCATATGAGTTGATGGCATGTTGCACATATTCACTTTTGCATTTGTATATGTTGCTTTCCCCTTGTCAGATGCTCTGCTTGTAGTACTGCCATATTATATACATGTATGTATACAATGATGTGTGTCTGTGTATGTATATATGTGTCACTTGTATTTGTGTTGAGTTATCACTTGTTGTACCATGTTGTGATTGTTGTCATCAGTTGCTTGCTTGAAAGGCTGTGTACATATGGTTCATGCTGAACTGTCATGTCATGTACATGTGTACGTCTTCATTGCTGAGCCATGACTATTGCTTCATGCTTGAACCTGGAGTTGTATTTGAACACTCTTGAACCATTTCCACCTGGTTTACTTGTGTATATTTGTGCTTGCTACACTTAAATGTGAGATTCTCTGCATGTTCCATAAGAATGCTAAAAACTGACTTTTGCATTTGCCATTCTTTGTCCTATGTGTACGTTGTGTTGCTTCATTTAGCTAGAACCAATTTGACTTGAACTGTGCACTCACCGATATGTGACCATATTACCCATGCACATTATAAAATATATGTGTATATACATACACATGTATGTGTATATATGTATTGTGCATGTGCAATTTTTTTTACATCAGCAGACCACTATACGATGAGTCGTGGCTAGTCAAAACTAGCATACCACAAATGTGAGTTGAGGCTGGTCTTGATCAACATACCACTATAGTGTGTTGAGGCTGATCTGCAAGCGCAAATTATATAGTCTATCTTGTGGTATTTACAGTGAATCACTGTGAATATCACAAGCAGTGTAGACATAGATAGACGTATACACATATCAAACCAAGTCAAGAAATATGATGAGAAACACACCAAAATTCTGAAGCAAATAAAATTTAAAATAAACTTGTCTCTGCTAGAATATAAATCAATATTTTCCAGTTTACTATGCGTTTTTGTTACATGCGTGCAGGTGACTAGACTGACTCGGAAGTAGACTAAAGACAGAGTGTGTCGGTATGTGTGCCAATGTGTCTATACCTAAGAGAGAATGAGTAACGGAGTTTGTATATGAATCTGAGTGATTGAGTTTTGTAGTAAGGAACCAATGTAATAAATGAAAGTGAACGTATTATATCACTAATATGTACAATAGTGGAGTTAAAAGAATGTACTATTCAAATGTTGAAATAAACTAATATATTTGAATAAAACACTATTTGAATATTTAAATTCTTGTGCAATAGTATTCTATTCAAATATAAATATTTATTTCTGTATGTGATGTAGTATAGAATAGTACAGTTTCAAACATATTTATATTATGATATACATGTTTGTTATCATCAAACAAAAATCATATTGTTATACTCTACATAACCAAGTCTAAGAGTTCCTCAGTCGCAGAATGTTCTTGACTTCCTTCGCTACTAGTACTTTGTGCCTCAGAGGTAGCATCGAACCTTTTGCGTTTAACCATAATGAAAAGTGAGCAACATAGTCGAAGACTAAAACCAAAGTGGAAAACCAAAACCAAATCCGATGACAAAATTCGAAGACAAATCTGAGAATCCAATCTGAAGCAGAAGCCAAAGCTGTGTGCTCCCCTCTTGGTGCATCAAAGTGTTGACGTGGGGAATTGTCGCTGATTCACGCACGCCAAACCTCGAGTGTACATTTTACGGAAAAACGATAATGTAAATTCAAAGTAATGAAATGCGGGGAGAAAACAACTTTTTATAGTGGTTCGGTACTAACGTCTATGCCCACTTTATAGTAATCATTCATCATATAATAGCAGATTACAAGAGTTGTACAAGTTCGGACACGCCATATCCAATCCATTTATGAACACGTCGCGACTTCGACCAGATCGATTTGTGTTTTCTGATGGTGTTCCCGACACTTGAGCGCATCATTAACTAAAATCCTAACGTGTGACGGCTTTACCAAAAAGCATTTTGTGCCGTTAATCGATGCCATATCCAATCCTTTCCTGAATACGTCGCAACTTCGACCAAATCGCTTTGTGTTCTCTGACGACGTTCCCAACACATGAGCGCATCGCTAACAAAAATCCTGACGTGTGACAGCTTTACCAAAAAGCGTTTTGTGAGTATCATGGTGATAGAGGTGGTTGAAGATGAAGCCATTTTTGTAAGAAGATAAGAGTTTTGAAAATGAAAATTCTGAACTTGAAATGTAATGATAAGCATTGATGAGTATAGCTGATATAAATAGATGTTGAAGAGTTATCTTTTCTGGTCAAAATTGTGTCTTTTGATTACATAGGAATTGGTGAAAAGATGGAGAAACATTTTAAAGTTCAAACAATTGTGACATACATGTCGACATATGGTCATAGGACATGTCAACATGTTAGAAGTCTATTCAGACACAAAATGGTGACACGAAATTAGACACAAACAATCTAAATCATTTAATCTCCCCCTGAATTCCATTCACCGCAAAAAGACAAATGAATCCAATAGTTCAACATTTGTGTCTCTAATCTTATGTTTAATTTTGTATCCTAATAGTCGCTACCATATGTATGTGTGTGTGTGTATTAGTTTTAGTTTTATCAAAAAGAAGAAACTTTATTTTTATATAAAATGTTTATTTTAAATTCTAAAATTATTTTAAAACTAACTTAAATTAATTGAAAATTATTTAAAAAATGATTCAACCAAAACAAGCAAGCAAAGTAACAAAGCAACCAACAAAATTAAAAATTACCTATTTTAGATATAGTATTCATTTCATCTATTGTATATCTCTGTGAAAAACATACTAGCTACTTCTGTGTCAGACCCACTATCACTTGATGAATTGTTTGAATCTTAATCATTAATGTCTTTGCAGTTTTTTCTAGATGAATCAGTGTTTTACGTAGTCTTTTGTTTATTCGTATACGGGCAGAATTGTTGCACATGATCTGGCTTATCATAATTTAGCGTTTGATTTCATTTTGATTATTATTACCATTCCCTTTTTTATTTTGGAATTGTTCATTTTTCTATATCTCATAAATTTGTTGAAGTTCTTTGTCATTGGTGCTATCTCTTTACCATTGTTATCTAGGTCTAATCCATCTGTGATTGCACTGAGTGCTATTGATTTATTCTCAACCCTCTTGCTTTATCTTCTGCTCTGCATTTGAGCTTCAAAATATTAAGTTGTGAATTAACTCTTCAATTTTCAGAGGGCTAATACCATTAGCCTATTCAATTGCTAAAGTTTTATGATTTCAATCGGAGTGAGTGAATTTAATTTTTTTCTAACTTGGTCTTCTTCATAAAAGTTTCTATACATGTCAGAAATTGACTCGTTCGGATTCATTTTAAATAACATAAACTGATTAGTTAACATGGAAATCTTAGTCTGTTTAACTTTACAAGTCCCTTCATGAGTGACTTGCAAAGTTCTTTAGATTTCATATGTAAATTCATTTCTATCTAGTGAAAAAAAAAATCATGGCCTTTGAATTACTTTGTGTAACTGTCTTTTGATCAGCAGTCCTATAACACCGCCTAACTTTAGAATGGAATTAAAAGTCCCACATTATGAAAATATGGTGTGAAATGGGAACTTAAATAGTAGAATCTAACCGCCTAATAGCGTCAAGGCCTTTTGAGGAACAAAACCTCACTCCTATATGAAGGCTAAGCTGGGGACGATATTTACATGAACGAAGGTGCATCTAGTGTAGTGGTATCAAAGACAATACCCAACCGGAATTGTGGCTTACACATCGACCAAAACACTTGGGTGGTAAGGAATAATGTGCCAACGAGGACTTCATCTCAAATGGGAGAGATTGTAACACTTCTTACTTTAGAGTGGAATTAAATGTTCTGCATCATGGAAATAGGTATAAAGTGGGAACTTAAATAGTAGAGTCTAACCTCTTAATAGCACCGAGGCCATTTAAGGAACAAAACATCACTCCTATATAGAGGCAAAGTTGGGGAAAATATCTGTGTAACAGAGGGGCAGGCTGTTACAAGTCTATTGTGTATAGTTAGTCTCGGGTTCAATGTACCTAGTTCGTGTAACATTCCAAACAACTAATCCTATTGATTGCAAATAAATTTTCATCTTGCATGCCCAATAAGTATGGTTACAACCATTAAATAGTGTTTGTATGGTAGTAAACTAACTTTCTACAAATGAACTTGTGACAGTGTTGACATTACCAGTGTTGGTAGCCATCTAGACATATCAAAAATCGTATTATGACACATTTGAAAACCAATGCTCTAACACCAAATGGAAGTGATGCAAATTAAGGATCTTAAGGTAGATTAGCACTAGAGAGGAGGGAATAGTGTTTTTTAAATATGTGAATCCTTTAGAAATATTTTTGATTATGATTATGTGTATATAAACAGAATGATCACAGAATAAAACAAGTAAATAAAAATGTAGTAAAAGTGAATGAAAGAACATATCAGAAATTTTTCTACTGATTTGGAATTGCCCTACATTCGGTACCGCACTTCATAAGTTTTTTTGTTAATATCAACAGTTACACTCCTTGATTTCAGGACCACAAAGAGATACCATCTAGAATACTGCCATCTAGGTAACCCAATTTGATTTGCGGGCCATAGATCCTTATCCTACTTAATGTCCAGATAACCAAGTCACTCAAAATTGCTTTAGATGGGCACAACAAACCTTATTTGTAGTATTTTTGAGTAGCTTGAACCAAGAATATAGACTTAAATCTTTCGATCTTTGATTACAATTGCCCTATGATTTTGGTTTGCATTTTGATCCTGGTAGAAATGGAGATAATTTGATGTAGAATCACTTTGGTGAAGAAATGACTTGATTCAGTTGATAAATCATCAGAGCATAGTTATATAAATTAAGATTTTTCAAGAAATGAGTAGAGTGAGTGAAGAAATATGGAGAAGATGATTAGAAATCGTTTCTAAAAGAAGGGTATTTATAGTGGTGGAGGATTATGACTTTTAGAAGCATCCTATCATGAAAAGATGTTCCCTTTCAAATTCGAATTTTTTGAAATTTTACTGTTACATGTCGACATGTATATATACCCTATGTCAACATATTATTGTTAAAAAATAAAACTAGTTTTGGATTGAAATTGTTTTGAAAATATAACCATATATATAATGTTTTAAAACTTTCTAAACGTATCTAATCATAGTAAATATATATCTTAAGCATAGTAACACTTAAGAAAACTTGTTTAAAAATAGTTAAAGTAATTTGAGTAAAATTATGTAATAAAATATATGAAACTATAAATATAAATATTATAACTATAAAAGCATTAAATTATAATTATAAAGTTAAAATCTTAAAGTATAAAATCTTAAGTAAAATCAGAATAAAAAAATATATCAAAATAAAATCAAAATATATTTATTTATAAAACTAAAGTATGTATTTGAAATTTAAAGCATAAGTATTAAAGTAAATATAAAATCAAAATTACTTCTAAAGGTATAAGAGTAAAGTATTAAAATCAAAGTCTAAAAATTAAATATTAAAATCTAATAAGTAAAGATATTTCAAAGTAAAGTTATAATAAAATTTCTCTTTAAAAAAAAGCTTCGTATGCGGAGGAGTTCAGTAAATGGCGACAAGGAAAGTCCACTATTTCTTTCTTCTCGCACCACAATTTCCTCAAAATCTTTCCCTTCCTCACCTCCGTCTCCTTAAAGTTCTCGTCTTCTCTCGTCCTTGATTTCGTCATGCGCGGAACTCCACTATGTACCCCTTTTATCAATTTCAGATCAAAGTTGTGCCCTTGAAAGCCGATTTTTGATCTGATTACCCCTAATTTAATCGCCTCATCTCTTCTATACTCGTCTCTCTGAAACCGCTACTGTTTACGCTTCCTTCCGGCCGTGATGCGGTAGTTATTGCATGGAACTACTTGCTCTCGCTGCAAGTTCTTTAACTGGTGGTTGCGGGAAGGGTGGGGAGACCAGCACTAACGTGGAGTTAATTTGGTGAGCAACAACTCCCAATTAGCTCATTTGTTTTAGCGTCTCGACATTATGTCTATGATGGTACATTTTGCTATTTGGGTCTTCATTGTTTTTCTTGTTTTCGTCTAGTTGTTAATCCATGTTATACAGTCTTGTGTTTTTTTTGTAATTGTTTGTATTATTGAGGTGTTTGGCTTGTTTTCAATGGTTCTGGAGCTTGGATCTATATCATGTAATTCAGCAGAATGCTTGGACACTATTTTGTTTTATGCTTGGTTGTATCATCTCAAGGTCCGATGGCTATATACGAGATGATTCAGCACTGATCTTAGTTGTTAAGTTTGGGGGTGGGTCTGTCTAAGCAACTCCGATGGCGGTCTTCCTTTTGTGTTGCTTTGAATTTGTCATCTCCGCCTTGTCCCTTGGTATGCAAAGTTTTTTTTTTTGGACATGGCATGTATAATCTATGGTATAAACTGGGTTTGTTGTGTAGAGTGGTGTTCTGGTCCACAGCCTTTTCATCGGATTTTCAGTGATATAGGTGAAGCTTGTATGCTTTCAACGTTGCTGATTTTTCGATGAGCTTCCATACCTTCCTCTCTCATGGATCTCATCAATTCATGTCACAATGTCACACAGTAAGTATCGAAAGATGTGCATGAGATAATGCTACATACTTTTGGTGTGGAGCTCAAGAAACTTTGACTGACTGCTGCTAAGTCTTTTCTTGTTCTGAACTAAGTATGCACATTTCACAATATATGCCTACTACGGTTCTGTCATGCAACTGTTCGGGTACCTATGCCTGAATTAGTACATTCTAGTGTTATGTGTATTGTATTCGAAAAGTAACTCACTACGTTTTGAAGTATGTAACTCATGCTCTCCCTACATAGAGAGTTAGGTCTGTAATTATAGCAGTCTAGCGTGTTAGCTAGCTCATGCAATGTAATCTAAAATAGATAATATGGACGGCCCACGATAAATGCCGTAGGCGGTGGATGGACCACCTTAAAAACCGAATTGTAGTAGGTTGGCAACCACCAACCTCCTGTAATATTTGTATTTATTATTGGTAATAATAATAGTGTTTGCGGTTACATTAAAAATCAGTCGGCTTTGCCAAAAAAAATCTCTTTGAAAATATTTGAAAAGAATATTTCAAACTTTTTGTAAAGAGAAATAAAAAAGTGAAATTTGATTTAAAAACTTATGAAAATATATTTTTAAAACTGGGATATTTCTTGAAAAATCATTTTTATAGAAATATAATGGAGATAAGATAAATGCAACTTAAGTTTTAACATAATTTCTAAGACTTCATGTTATCTTGAATTCTTGTACTCTTGAAACTCAGATGTCTGCATATTCTTAAATGAGTCTGAATCTTTAATCTTGATTCTTCAATTTTGATACTGTACAGTTTTTGCTGGGAAATGGAGTTTTGATGACAACAACCTTATTTCAATATTAATTGATTATAAAATACATACTAACACCTTTATCCAGAATATATATACATATGCAGAATTTGTATACAGGAACTAATACTGAAGACTGTACAGTTTAAGTTGTTCTAGAGATTCAGAATTCAGAGATGATTCAAGGCTCATGAGTAATAAAGATTTCAAGAGTTCAAGATAAATACAGTAATAGAGTCTAGTTTATGTAAGACTCTGAATAGCACTCCAGGTTCAAATTCAAATTCTGATTTTCAATTTCTGATTTTCAAACTTCAAATTCTATCTTCAATCTTTATTAAGTTTCTCTATTTTACTTTCTGTATTGATTTTTAACTCAAGTTTTACAGTACATATATTTGTATAGTTGTATACTTTTATATACTTTATATCTATATAGTTTTAAACTTTATAATTTTAAAATATGTTTATATAGTTTATACTTATGATTTCAAATGATTTTCTACTTTATAATATTCATTTATATCTCTATGTTCTAATTCAAGAATTTCCAAAATTATATTGATATTAAAACACTTCAAAAATGCTCAAAATTCAATTTTACAAAGGGATATGTCAACAGACATAATAGGCCATGTTGACATATAACTGTCATAATTTTTATTTTGAAAGGAAGTGTCGTTTCACTATTTGTAAAGCCCCAGAAGCGTTGCAACCTTTCAGATCTTATAAATAGGGGCTGATTTCGAATTTTTTTCATTATTCTTCTTCTCCATCTTCATCTCCTTTCTTTACACCATTAATACTTCATATTTTTATGATTTCTATACTTATACTTTGCCGAATTCAGTTCTATTTATATAAAACTTCTTCTCTTCTCACTCTCTACTCATTACTCTCTGAATCAAAGTGCTATTGAAGAGTTATAGGGCTATTGTAATTGTTTGGTAAGTGTTTGGGAAAAAGGTGTGTCCTTGTAACCTTGAAATCAAGGAAACAGAGCGGTGTTAACCTTGTAGCTGGGAAATCAAGGAGAATATATTTGATCAAGGGTGTTTGGAATCGGTGGTAACCTTGTGGCTGTGAAATCAAGAGGGTTGTACTTGGATATTAATATAGTAATAAAACTCTGCGCAATCCAGCGTTGTGTGGGACTGGACTTAGGAGTAATCTGAAACCGTATTAAAATCCAGTGTGTTCTTTCCTTTTCTACATTTTATTTTTGTTTATCTTTGTGTTTGTGTTTAATTCTGTGTCTGTGATTATTTCTTTGGGGTGTGATTCATATAGAAGATCATATAAGTTTTAGATTTTGCTAAATTTCTCAAAAACACTATTCACCTCCTTCTAGTGTTAGTTTTGCCTTAACGATCCATTCCGCAATCCTTAACAGTTAGTATCAGAGCAAGGTCTTCCAAAAAGTTCATAATCTGATTTTTGAAAATAGTTATAATGGCAACCGACACGGGTAGCAATAATAGTTCTTTTGTAGAGGGTCAGTCCACTGTTAGACCACCACTATTTAATGGTAGAAATTATTCATATTGGGCATGTAGAATGGAAATATATTACAATCAGTAGGATTAGAACATGGGATAGTACACATGATGAGTTTGTTGAACCCACAACTAATTTTACACAATGGACAAATGAACAAAAGGCTGCTACACAAAGCAGTTCTAAAGCCATGAATATGTTGTTTTGTTCATTAGATAGGAATGAGCTTAATAGAGTGTTTGTTTGTAAATCTGCTTATGAAAACTGCTTATGAAATCTGGAGAACTTTACAAGTTACTCATGAAGGAACTAGTAAAGTTAAACAAACTAAGATATCAATGTTAGCTAATCAGTTTGATTTATTCAAAATGAACGAGAATGAGTCTATCTCCGACATGTATTTCAGATTTCAAGAGATAATGCATTGATTAACCGCACTTGGAAAAACTTATTCTGAAGAAGACCAAGTCAGAAAAATATTAAGTTCATTAAATTCAGAATGGGATCAGAAAAGTTTGGCGATTGAAGAACCCAATAATGTCAATGAAATGAAGATTGACGAGTTAGTTGGAAATCTGATGTCTTTTGAAGTCCAATTACAGAAAAGAAAGGAAAACAAGCCAACTGAGAAGAAATCCATCGCATTTAAAGAACCAACAAATGATTCTGACTCGAGTAGTGAAGATGATGAAGAAATATCCCTAATGACATGATATTTTGGAAAATTTCTGAGATATAAAAAGAAAAAATATCCTCAAAATAATAATCAAAGACGTTCAGGAAGAAATGATGGTCGATGCTATAACTGCAATAAACTAGGAGAATGTGTCCATATCCAAATAAATCGACTGAACAAACGGACAACAACAATTCATCAAAGAAGAGAAAGAAAGCATACGCAGCAACGTAAGATGATTCAGATTAATCATCAAGTGATGAAGAGCCAGAAACCGGAAAATCAAATATGTGATTCACGACAATTCAGAATTTATAAAATTTCGAAGAAAAGGATCTAAAAACCGGGTACGCCTTAATTAATTTTTTCCTTGGTTGAATGGTTGTTTTGTTTGTTTGCTTTGTTTGTTTTGAATTTAAAAACTAAACTTTAAAATTCAAACTTGAATTTAAAATTCAAATTTGAAAATAGAATTTCGAAATTCAAAATAATAATATAATAATAAATAAAATAATAAAATAATTATTTGAATGTTTGTTAGGATTAGAATTATTTCAAGAAAACGTTAAACCTGAAATATAAATCGATAATTTAAATCAAATCACATGTCACAAAAACCAAATGTGCTTTGAAAATGAGTACATATGTCGACATACATATGTCCATATGTTGACATATCAGCATGTAATTTGAAATTCAAATTTTAAATTATAAAGGTTTAAACTTTCAAACTTTCTTCCAACTTTTCACCAACTCCCAAGGTCTGAAAAAGGTATCATTGATTTCTGAAAAGTTGTGCCTACTCAATTCATATCCATTCAGTTTCTATATATACAATTCTCTCTACCTTTTATTCACAACTAAAACTATATTCTTCATATATATTCTCTTCAAAACAATAACTCAAATGGCTTCCTCAAGTTCATCTCAGAAATTGAAGTTAACCAAAACCATCAAAGGTTATCTTCACAGTGATAGAGAAGCTATCAAAACCTATGTTGACTAGTTAGCAAATGCTAAAGTCAATACGAGTGCTTTCGCCATCTTTGGGGACTTTCCTTCCTATGATCTCATCTCTCTCTTCACCCACAATGAAGTCTTGAGTCTAATTAACTCTCGGGAAAACGATAAAGTGTGTTAACCTAAGTTTGTCAAGATGTTCGATGCGAACCTTAATCGCGGATTTTATGAAGGCAATGAAAACCAAATTTGGAGTAGCGTCAAAGACACGCAAATTGTTCTAGATACCGAAATCTTAGGCAATATCTTAAATTGTAGAAGCATAGGCTCGGATTTTTCGGATTTCAAAATCAATGAAACCGATTTAGAGACTTATCAGGACATATTTGAAAGCGACGATCAAATGGATTTCAAAAATCGCTTTTTTGGTCCAAAAACAAGAATCGTAAACCTTCTCCTCCAACATACCATCACTCCTCGTTCCGGAAACTTTAACAATCCAACTCCCAAGGTCCAAAAAGCCCTCTTTGCTATTATTGGTGGCTTTGACATCAATTGGGCCGATATGATCTTAAGAGAATTCAATCCCGTAGAAACCTCCTAAAGAGAGAACACTCTTTACTGTGGAGTTTATCTCACCCGCTTTTCAAATAATTTGGAGTTGATCTTCACGGAGAAGAATTTGTGCCTAGAAAGGTGTTTGATTCCACAAACACACACCCTATGAAAATTCCACTCACTTTCAAACCGATTGAGACATTTAAAAACAAACCAGCTCGAATGCAACAAGAACAAGCACCTATGGAAGTTGAAGAAGAAGAAACTTCTTTAGAAAGTGTTGAATGTCCAATCGACACTAGAACCATTTCCAGAGAGATGACTGTTCAAAATCAAGTGAAGATTGTCAACAATCAAAAGAAGCTTAAAAAGAACTTTTCAAAAATGACTAAGTTCATGGTCAAGATAGGAAGAAAGCTTGGAATTTCAACTTCCTCATCATCACGCGCTAAAAACTAGCTTATCTAGTTTTATTTATCTTTATTAATTGCTTGTATTTACTTTCGAATCTCGTACTCAGTGTGTCTTAATTAGTTGGATGTATTTACTTTTTATGAAGTAATGAATGGAGTTTTATTTAAGTTAAATTATCTTTAAGTTACTGCAAAAACTTTAAAATTAAATATAATATAATATAATATAGAAACAAAAGATTCAAAATTTTAAAGTAAGTATGTTGACACACATATTTTGCTATGTCGACATATAACTGCCAGATTTTCAAAACTTTTCAAAAAATAAAATTAAATAATTAACGCATGTCCATTCAAAATCCAACGAATTCCAGACCCTATTTAAGCCAATTTCTTCCAGAAAACTTCGTTATTTCATTTCTCCTTTATTTATTTCTTATCAAAACTATGGCAAATCCAATTCATAATATGTGAAAATCTTGAAGAAACATTGAATTCCTTCAAGAATATCCTCTCTATAATTCTACGAAACCAACGCCATTTTGAATTAAGCCAAACAAAGATGTTTGAACAACAAGAGTAGCACTTTGATTGAATATGGTAGCTAATCTCCTCTCTTTTCAGAGATGAAGATAACAATCTCGCTAAGGCACCACCAACCAAAGAAGATGAAGATAGGGAGGTCATCAAGAAGGATCCAATCTTTGGAGAAGATGGTTAGGTTGAAGTCCCAAGAAACGTTTAATTGTTTGGTATGATTAATTTGCTTGAATTTATTTGATTTGGATTGTTTGACTTAAAATTATATATTAAACATATGGTATGGTGTGCTTTGATTTGGTTTGGTTTGTATATATGACATATGTAATTATAATACTTTGATGCTTAGTCTTGATTGATGTACAATCATGAATTTAGGAAGTATTATTATAATTATAGGACATATATATATATATATACATATATTGGATTCAGGGGGAGTATTTTTGTTTAGTATAAAGATTATATAGATATATTTAGGATTAATGGGGAGTACTTTTCTTTAGTATAAGAATTATTTAAATAGTTATAGGATATAGGGGTTTTTTTATGATTCCTTTTTGCTAATGCCAAAGGGAAGAAATTATAAAATATAGAATTTGTTTATAGGATTCATATAGACAGTGGGAGTATTCAATGGATCATCATCAATATGTAAGGTATGATATTTTATAAACTAAGGCTGTCATCATCAAAAAGGGGTGAGTGTTGGAGAATGGAGTTTTGATGACAACAACCTTATTTCAGTATTAATTGATCATAAAACATATACTAACACCTTTATCTAGAATATATATATATATATAACATATGCAGGATTTCTATACAGGAATCAATACTGAAGACTATACAGTTTAAGAGCTTCTAGAGATTAAGAATTCAGAGATGATTCAAGACTCATGAGTAATCAAGATTTCAAGAGTTCAAGATAAATAATGTAATAGAGTCTAGTTTATGTAAGATCTGAATAGAACTCCAGGTTCAAATTCAAATTCAAATTATGATTTACAATTTCTAATTTTCAAACTTCGAATTCTATTTTCAGATTCTATCTTCAATCTTTATTAAGTTTCTCTATTTTACTTTCTCTGTTGATTTTAAGCTCAAGTTTTATAGTATATATATTTATATAGTTATATACTTTTATATACTTTATATTTATATAGTTTTAAACTTTATAATTTTATAAATATGTTTATATAGTTTATACTTATGATTTCAAATGATTTTCTACTTTACAATATTCATTTATATCACTATGTTTTAATTCAAGAATTTCCAGAATTATATATATATATATATATATTAAAACACTTCAAAATTGCTCAAAATTCAATTTTAAAAACGGATATGTCGACATACATAATAGGCCATGTGGACATATAACTGTCACATTTTTTATTTTGAAAGGAAGTGTATTTTCACTATTTGTAACGTTCCAGAAGCGTTGCAACCTTTCAAATCTTATAAATAGGGACCGATTTCGAATTTTTTCATTGTTCTTCTTCTCTATCTTTATCCCCTTTCTTTACACCATTAATATTTCATATTTTTATGATTTCTACACTTATACTCTGTCGAATTCAGTTCTATTTATATGAAACTTCTTCTCTTCTCACTCTCTACTCATTACTCTCTGAATCAAAGTGCTATTGAGGAGTTATAGAGTTGTTGTAATTGTTTGGGAAGTGTTTGGAAAAAAAGTGTGTCCTTATAGCCTTGAAATCAAAAAAACGGAGCGGTGTTAACCTTGTAGCCGGGAAATCAAGGGGTATATACTTGATCAAGGGTGATTGGAATTGGTAGTAACCTTGTGGCCGTGAAATCAAGGGGGTTGTACTTGGATATTGATACATTAATAAAACTCTGCGCAATCCAGCGTTGCATAGGACTGGACGTAGAAGTAATCTGAACCAGTATAAAATTCGGTGTGTTCTTTTCTTTTCTGCATTTTGTTTTTGTTTATCTTTGTATTTATGTTTAATTCTGTGTCTGTGATCATCTCTGTGGTGTGTAATTCATATAGTAAATCATATAAGTTTAGATTTTATCAAATTTCTCAAAAACACTATTTAACCTCCCCACTAGTGTTAGTTTTGCCTTAACGGTCCATTTTGCAATCCCTACCAGTTTTGATTACCAATTATTTGCATAATCATCCTGCATTATAATATATATATATATATATATCTTGATAATGATTAGTACATGTGAAATATAGAATATTCATTAACTCGAGTTGTAATTATCAAAACTGTCATCCATGGTACTAGCATATATAACATTTATACCTTAAATAATTTAATGTTATTATACATTATATAAATTTATTTTTGGGTTGATGCAGATAAAATCCATTCTATTGTATAAGAAATCCAATATATGACAATTGTCTTTCTCCACTCGCGTATTTTTGAGAATAAAATGTCATTTTCTTATAGCTTTGAGTACAATTTTTATGTACCACCCTTTGATTCTAAATAATTCCTTAGATCGTGATTAGAAATTCAACATATACCACTTATCTTATTCCACTCTCATAATTCGAAGCATAAAATGATATTTTCGTATAAATTTAAGTACGCTTTTTAAGTACCACCCTCTATTCTAAGTAATCCCTTAGATTGCAATTAGAAACCGATTACTTTTCATGTTCCAGCCATGTTGAAAAAATAGGATTGTTCATTTCCATCAAAATCTTATATCATATTTTTCACTACCGGTTTCCTCTTCTATCAACCTATAGTGGCTTCCTTTCTTCTTCTTCATTCGAAAACACAAATTTTCTAGTGTAAATTTTCAAATATTTATATAATGTAAACTTTCTACAACATCATATAAATTTAATTACGAGTTGCAGATAAAATTACTATGTATTAGCCAACTACTATATTTTCCACAAAATCTTTCATTTTGAGCGTTTGATATATCTAAAAAAAGCTTGGACATTGTACAGTTAAAATTATATAGTAGTAAAAAGTCCAACACATTTATAGTAGAGAAATACAATAGTTAATTTTTCTTCTTCTTATTATTAACAAGTAAGTTTGACTAAAATGCAGAGATGGATGAGGTGTCAAATTCAGTATTGAATCAATGATTAAGGTTATTACCCAATTCACAAGGGAAGAAAGTCAAAAGACTCACGAGTGTGTTGGTTAACAGTGACAACTGGTCTTTTTACAATAAGCCAGTTAGAAAACAAGCTACTTTACTTTAAGGTGTATGAATAACATTTTTACTAAATGTTTTATAATGAAATGTAATAATATACATATTATGGCTTGAAGTTTTAAATAATTATAAGTTGTACATTTCATATATTAGATTGGTTATTAAGTAAATACTAATGATACAATGTAAATGATATGTAATGTCTAATAATATTTTTGTAAACAGAAACTTTCCAGGGCTTATATAACATGTGAAATTATATATTATACAGTTTATGTGTAGATATGACTGATACTTACTTAATGAGTGGATATAAGTTTAACTTAACCCTTATTTTCTAAAAATATCAGGTTTTATCCCAATATTAGTATGAATCTATAAAATAATAAATATTTGATCAAATTACTGAACCACACTTGTATGCGAAAATTATATATAAGAAGATAATATCCTGATAGGCATGAGATACAACCTTACATTGTATACGTAATAATACTTACTATGAATTTACTGGTATTCACCAATGACATATGTTAACATACTTATATAACTATTATTGCATATATTTGCCAACTACATATTATTATTATTATTATTATTATTATTATTATTATTGAATGCTTGTGCGCCACCATTAAATGAAATAATATATAAGGAGGATCTTTGTTCTAAATCTATTGTAAAGAGGGTGTCTATAACTAGTAGTAACACTATCTTCGTGTTTTTGTTCCAGTGCTTGAAAAAATTATTCATAAGATTATAAATGTTAAAACGAGATAAGTGAATAAATAAATAGATGTATAAATGTCTGCACTTATTAAGGAATGGTGCAGAATATCTCAAGATATTGGCAAAATATTTGCAAGCATACATGAAATATTCGTTGAAAAACCAATATTTTGAGTAATTCAAAAACTACATAAACGTTTAAATTTTTTCGATAAAATTATAAACTTGTCTGTTGTTTTCTTGAAATTGACATGTTTTCATTTTGTATTCGTTTTGCTTTAACTTTTTCAAGATTTTTCTGTAATAAATATAATGTTGAATACAATTTGAAGTAAAATTTAAAATTTTGAAGCGTTCATGAAAAACCGCATAAAAATATGCAATTATTTGCTATATTTGCGTGGAGTCGACAATATTTTGAATAAATGCACATATTTTTGCAAGTTTTCCTAGAACATCGTGTTTTTTATTTTATTTTATTTTTATTTTTTAATACACTTTTTTTAAAAAAATATTAACATAAATATAACCCCAAATAGTATTCCTATACAACAAGAAGTAAAGTTAGATTTGTATTATTATATAATTTTGTTGTAGATATTATTAGAATATATATATAATAATAGAGACTTTTAGGCATAAGGACAAAATTAGAGATAAATTTATGCATAAGGCCAAGAGGCCAAAAATTTAAGCATAAGGACACTTTTTAGTGTAAATCAAGGAATTCAGGGGCCTACTATCATATTCTGTTTTACACTAAAAAGTGTCCTTGTGCCTAAATTTTTGGTCACTTGTCCTTATGCCTAAATTTTTCTTTAATTTTGTCTTTCACACTATTTTCCTGAATAAATAGTAAACTACTTATTTTTATTAATAGTTGTAATATATTTGATGTTATATATATATATATATATATAGTGTGGTGCTAAGGGCACATCAATATGTTCTTCCTAATACCGCGGCTAAAAAATACCTCAAGAATTAGTATTACATTCTTCTTAATACCACGCACTTAAAAAACAGGGGCTACCACACTGTTTTATCTTATTTCTATTTCGCTCGATATTCGTTCGTCCTCATTTCTAAAACCAATCAACGAGCTAAACCCTAGATCTATAACCAATCAACGAATTCGTGGCCGCAATGCCGAGAAATATACAAAAGTTGTGAATAAGGTTTGAATTAAGCAAACTAGAAGAGAAAGTGAGAGATTAGTGTTTTCAGACCACCAAACAATTGAGGGATAACCGTACGAATTTGAATTTTTCCGCGAGAGATGTGAAGACGATAACGATTACGAGAGATTAGGATTTTTAGATTAGCTTAATATGAGATTAATTCGGCAAATAATGATTGAGTGAGAGATTAGAATGGAGAGATAATGTGGTATTATGAAGCATACAAAATTTAATGAGTTTTATTTTTTTAATTGCGGTATTAGGAAGAACATATTGGGGTGCCCTTAGCACCACACACACACTATATATATATATATATATTTATATATATATATATATATTTGTATCAACGTGAACAACCTGAAATGTCTCAATATAGATATTATTAACAAACTGAAATATTCCCTAAAAATAGGGTGTTGTTATTGACACTCCAAGTATTGTTTATTGGGGGCCATATTTTTTAAAACACTCCACTCTTTAAAAAATTGTTAAAGGGCTACACAAACATAATATTTCACATTACTCTATAATCCTTGATTGCCCCTTTGAATTAGATTTTTAAAAAAAACTTATTTGACAAGGGAAACCAAATAAAAATAAGCAGTTCGTCACCACTGCACTGAATGCAACACGTAATCAATTATATATGTATTCGACAATGATATATCGAAAATTAATAATCATTTCAGTGCATTTGCCTCCGTAATTATAAAATTCGGCATATTTATGTCAACTAAAAAAAATAGTTTGATTCTATTCCTCTGAAAACGCTTATCCTTTAGGGATTAAAAACATCGATATATGCGAATCGGAAAAAATTACTACGGCCCTTGCAATTTTTCTTAAGGTAAAATTACATTTATTTTATGGGGCTAAATGGATAATAAAGTAAAATTACATTTATTTGTTAAGGGAATACTTTCCTCATTGGTACTCCCCTTAACATTTTTTTAAGAAAAAAAATTAGCTCCCTTAGCAATATTTGGAGTGTCAATATCAATGTCATAAAAATATAATCAAATACTTAAACTTCTTTACAAATTTAAAATATCCTGTATGCTTAAAATTAGGATCTAATAGTTAAATTAATTTACAAATTAAATTTATCTCAATATGCTTAAAATTAGGATTTAATAAATGAACATTAGTTATTGATTCGTTGTTTGTTAATTAATAATTATACACTACACCAAAACAGTCAATTTGACACACCAGGATTCAAAGATTTGATACGGTTTTAAGCTGTATTAAATTTGATAGGGCTCATAACCGTATTAAATTTGAATTTCTACACTCAACCGATCCACACCTTCCCTAATGCTTAAAATCCAGCCGTAGATCGTAGAAGCTTCGGATTGCTCCCTTTGATACGGCTTTAGCCCGTATTAAATCACCATCGTATTTTTTTCGCTGTGATTTTTATTTCTCATAAACCCTGGCCCCTTCTTTTCTAATTATCTTGATTCCTCTTAATTTGCTTTCCCAATTCGCTCTTGTCAATGAAAACCCTACGGAAGTAAAGTCTACACTCTCGCTCAACAAGATTCACTCTATCTCAACTTGATCAACGCCTTTTCTATGTCAGTTGATCGTTGCCTTTTTCAACCTCGGTTGCTCGCAATTCTCTCTGATTTTATAGCTCTAATTGACGACTTCTAAATCGATTTAAAGTGAATTTGCAGGTAATAATCTTTCTGAACATCTATTGTTTGATTTGATTTTGAATTGAAGTTAATTTATTGTATTTTGGGTGTTTGAGAAGCTGCAGACATAATTAAATACCTGACTTCGTTTGGGTCTCCATTTCAGGTGCTTGAGAAGCTTCATCCTTTGGAATGCTATAAGGCATACAAAAGCAATGATGTTTTGAAAGGTACAAATTAAGTTATAAAAATAGTATTGGTTTAAAGTAAGTTTACTGTGGTATAATTGTGAGTTCCATTCATTTATGCTTCAATTATATTAATGTTCGATTTCCCAGTTTAATGAAAACAGAATAGTGTTCTGGTAGTGTTGGGTATATTAACTTCAATGTAACCAATAAGCATCACAATCGAGAAATATGTTGACATTCAAGTGACTGCAACTATAGACATAACAGTAAAACCGGTTAAGGATGAAAACCATGTTGCTATTTTATTATTGTAACAATAATGGTTCGAAATTTAAATAACTGGACAAATAGAGGTGAAAAAAGTGGTTCTCTTATATATCGTACCCTTCGGAACATGTGTAGCAGGTAACATCATAGCCAGATTGCATCAAACCAATGTTACTATATTGCTATAAAATGTAATGTTACAACTATGGTAAAAAATTACAGTGCAAACATTTCAAGTGTATTTTAAGTATAGCCTATTTGGCATATTATAAAGAAAGACTGCAAGTATGCCTGACTTTGTACTGTTACTGTGCATTTTAAGTGTATACTGACTTTTCTTTCTTTCCCACATATCAGCAGGAGTTGCTTGTGAGTTGAACTTGGCTTCTTTGTTTTGCTGCAATTCTGAAGTGTGTTCTCCAACCGAGGTTAGACTCCTGTTTTTCTGTTTTTTACTTATTTTGTGTGATGTATTATTATTCCTTACCGTTGGTTCTTCTGTGTCCGTTTTCTATTTTGACAAACTAACGATGCTACACATATTATAGAAAATTAGTTGTTTTATCATTCACCTACTATTTGATACTTCACTATTTTGCATAAACTTAGCCTAATGGTAACATGACATATAGGTTTATTTCTAACAATTCTAAGTCAAAAGGATTTTCCCTACGGAAAAAGTATAAAAAATTGCAGAAATAAGAACACTGATTTGTTTGAGCATTTTAATTTGTAGAGTATTCCACTGTAAAGATTGCCTTCTTTGTTGCTTAATATCTGTACTATTAAATTATTCGGATATTTGTTTTTCAGTTATGGTTAGAATTTCATGCTTTGTATAATCATTCTTCTGTAGCTTGAGGAAATCTTTTGTCATATTTTGAACTTTCTATTATTATAATACATAGTCAAAAGCTTTCTACTGGCAATTTCTACTCAATCGTGTTTTCCTCTAATTATATTCTTATTCAATTAATTTAAAAGGTTGAAGTAACGTGCAGTATCAATACAAAAATTTGGTTATTTTAAGATCAAAATTTACATTCAAATAATCCTCCTAAGATATATGATGCAGGTTTGCAACTCAGATTGATAAAACTACCATTTTATTACATTTTTTTAATTACATGCATTGTTTTTTGGGATTTCCACTAAATTTCAATGTTCATCTTGGCAGTTTCAATTGTACTAATGTTATAGAATATGCATAGCCTTTAGATATCAGCATGTTAATTTTTTTTGGAATCACTGGGTTATAGATTTGTAGAAGTGTTTATAAGAAAAGTTTATAGCCGGTTTTAGGTTCCTGTATACTATACAGCTATAGATATATTCAACAAGCAAAGTAATGATGGCATACCTTTGATTGTTATTGATAAATATCGGTCAATGTCATACTGCGTAAAACTGAACGAATAGATGTTGAATTTAGCAATGGGGTGCCGTGTTGCTCGGTGATCACAAAACTTAAACCGAGAATGGTAGGAACCCTTTTTACATATTGTTAACTTTTAGACTTCTTTATCACATATATTTTTCATTGGTAGTATACAAGAAATTTGTTGTTTTGCTTATTCAGAATTTGGCTACCTTATATGTTGCAACTCAGTGGTTTTGATACATAATTAATTGCTTTTACCATTTCTTGCTAGCTATGGCACTTATCTTCGACCATGGCTTTAATAGCCTATTTTCACAAAAAGATTCGTAAAACCCATCTTGCACTCAAAAACTACATGATTTATGCATTTAATATAATTCTTAGGCAAACTGGCGTCTTCTAGAACAACTAATCATGGTGGAAACTATGAAGCTGGATCATATCTACCATGATGAATAATTATATACTAATCTAATAATTCTGATAATGCAAATTAACTGGACTTATTGCTTTTCTGTAAATCACTAATTCTTAGGTATCTGAATTTGTTTTGGCTACTCAAATTAGATAAAGGATTTAGGCAATATATGTAAACGTATTAAAACACTCAAATTAATTTCTACACATTTTGTTTTGCAAGTAACATAAAACTGACATGTTTTCTGCTTACAAGTCTACTTGATCACAATGATGTTGCGGGGTTTTGTTAATCTTTTAGTAAAACTATACGAGTTCATCTAAACCCAACTTCGATATCATCCAGTTCTTTTAAAAGGACATTTAAATTGTGACTGAATGTCTTGCATAGGGGTATAATATTCTTAATTTAGATCTTCTAAATTTTTGTAATGCTTGAGTTTGGGCTATACCAGAATACTTAAAACAATTTACAAATGGATACCCGAATATCCGAGTTTTAGATGAATCACACATTATATAAATATGTCCATACGAAAATGTTTTTCTCTCTGTTTTTAACTCATGCTAGGTTTCAGTGTGATAACACTATGTTCATTTTTATATTTAAGCACTAGGACAAACATTCTCATGTTAAAGATAATAATACATCTATTCTATGACCATTTTAATATTTATGCATATCTATTCTATGAGCCTAATTAAAGTAATTTTATCTTCTTGACTGGCATGCTAAAAGGTTTTATTTTGCCATTAACTTTTAGCGCTTCACTATTTCGGCCACGAAACGTTTAAATAAATTCAAATATGCTTTTAGTTTCACTTATATAACATGTTACTAGTTTATGTTTGAAAAGCTTACTTGAGTGCTCTTGTTTCAGAAATTGATAGAGGAATGGTCTTTTAACAAGGCGAGCAAATTTCTTCTCTTTAACATTTACCCTTTTCTAAGATATATTATTATTTAGCTTTGCCAAAAAAAGAGATATATTATTATTTATGTTAGCTTGAAGCAAACATTGGCAGATGTTATGTTCATCTCACTAAACAGTAAAAAGTTACGCATTCATGTTGGGTTATTAATTAACCAAACTTAGAACATGCATGAACTCATTTCAAGAATTAATACAAAACCAAACTGCTTTTTGATTTAAAAAAAAGAGTCAAAGTACATAGGTGGAAAGAAAAAACTCTGTTTGTTCAATTTGTTAGACAAAAGTGACAAAAGTTAACTCCTGTGATCATCGCTTTGCCTCTTTGCCTTCCCATGTTCGGTATTGTTTGTTTTAGTATTGACGCTTGACAGCCAGGTTTTTTGAATTACGGTAATGTTTGCAAGCCGTTGAAAAATGTAGGTGGACATAGTGTCCAGTTTGCGACTTCAGTCGCAAACTGGACTCAGTCTGCGACTGAAGTCGCAAACTGAATCCAGTTTGCGAGTCGCAAACTGATTCCATTTTGCAACTGAGTTGCAAACTGGATCAGTGGTGTCTTCTTCTTGTTGTTGTGGAGACAGAACTAACCTGATGCTTGCTATTTTAGTTTCTTTTCAGGCTTTGGAACAAACATGAGTTGCATGGGCTCGACAACTGCAGTTTTGTTGTCTTTTTTTTTAAGCAAGAACTGTGAACATTATACTTTGTATATATTGTGTTATGTGGTTTGTATTAACTGAAGTTATGGTTTATGTATTAATCGAATTATGCTTTGTGTATCTTCTTTATATACTGTTATATGGGTGCAGTGTATCTTCTTTATTGTGCATATATATATATATATATATATATATATATATATATATATATATATATATATATCTCAATGGGTACAGTGTTTTTGTATATTGCATATATGATATACCGATTTTGATACGGTTAAAAGCCGTATCTAATTCGTTGATAGCATTGTAGAAATGAGCCATTAAACACGGTTTTAAGCCGTATAAGTATAGCAATTTGTTACGGTTTTAAGCCGTATCAATCTATTAAATTAATACGGCTTAAACCGTATCGATTTATGAAGTTAACAGTGCCAACATATTAATTTGATACGGCTTAAAACCGTATCAAATTCATAAATTTATACGGCTTAAAACCGTATCAAAATACCAATTTGATACGGTTTAAGCCGTATCAAAGCAACAGAGACGCCATTTTTTGATACGGCTGAAAACCGTATCAAATCCATTTTGATACGGCCATGAACCCTGCCAAATTGGCATTTTTGGTGTAGTGATATAAATAGAATTCAAACAAACGAAAAATTAATTATTACAATTTAAAATTTAAAAGCTAAAATTTAGACTAACCACACATGATTTGAAGATAAAAATATGACTAAATATCTGTGCATATTAATTTCTGTTATAAATAAGTAATTATATGTAATTTATATAAAAATAATTAACGTGCGAAGTAGAAAAATTATTACATACAAAGCATGTGTTGTAACGCTTGTTATTAAAAAAACAAGGTTGATTATAATGCAGAGATTAATAATACAAAGAGACATATAATTTATTGCTAAGTCCACGATTAGAGTAAAGACAAACAAATTATGGGTTGATGCTTTCAAATTCATTATGCTGTGGGTATATATTTTAGTACGATGTACGCTAAGTGTGGTACAGTAATTTGAGGTGGACATGCCATAGTGTAGACAAGGTGTTTTACGAAATTCATCTACAAAACGTCAAATTTCTTTTTCCTTTTTTCTTCCTTTATTGGGTGAGCTTTAACAATTATATAAACCATCAAAATCAATGATTTATATTTACTAGGATACATGATTAAAATAAAAAGGACATGACAAATTAACCAGAGTATATGCTGTAATGTTTTCCTAACCTGGCCAAAACAGGTGAACCATACTATACATTAACTATGATTTTCATGTATGATCCCAATCCCCTGCAAATTCACGTTGAAAAAAATCTAAGCAAAAGAGACCAATACTTCATCAATGTCTCTTCCAGATCGATCCAAGCCGGAGGAGAAGCCACGACACACAGGACAGTCATCGAAGCTGGAAACTGGAAAAGAAGCGGAAACAAGGCCGGAATAAAACCTCAGGCGATCGCCCGTTCTCACCACCTGATCGATGCGAACCCAGACGAACAAAGCCCTAACGCTGACGCCTTTCAAATCCTTCACAGCGCCATTGACCAGCCTGCCGCTGATTCTTCTCTTGTACCTGAGAAGATAAGCGCCCTGCACTTTGAACTCGCACGTACCTCCGAAGAAGACGTCGAATCTGCCGTCGGGCTGAAGGAGGAAGCTCTGAACGCCTCGGGGGAGGAGGGCCTTGGGAAAGTCGTAGGATTCTAGGGCTTCGTAGGCGGATTTGTAGTCGGAAATTACCGGCATGGAGAAGATGGGCGATGTTAGGAGGAGGAGGGTTAGGTGGAGATTTAGGGTTGGCATTAGGGAGGAGACGGAGATGGGGAGGAAAGGGACAAGAAAAGTAGGGAGTTGTTTTGGAGTGCAGGAAATGAATTGGTGGATGTTTTTTTTATAGTTGGACTTTTCGTGCTTCATTGGGGCATGGCAGGAGAAACATTCAAACCATTTATTACGTGGGTCGGGCCGGGTTGCGCGGCCTTGAAGAATGGTCCAAGGCATGAAGAATGAATTGTTTTTCTATACTTTAGTTATCACATAAACTACATAAGACAAAAGAATTTTGCTTTTTATTTCGTAGTTTTCACTCTCGAAATTGCATGTTTTGAAAAATGCATGACGAGTCAAATATACGTTGTTTTCAACTAATATAACTGTACAACGGTGGAAAAACCAACTGTTTTATTATATAATCTAAAAGAATTTTTTTGTTGTATTTTTAAATTAATCGATAATAACATGATTGATTTAAAATTTTATTGCATTTTTTAAAAAATATATTTAAAATTATCAAAGGATATTACAGTAGAAATAAGATACTAACTATGGATCTAGAGTAGATTGAAATTAAAAGAACTGTAAACATAAAAAATAATATATTTAATTGGTATGATTCTTGTGCAAAATCATGAATCGACAAGCTTAAAGTTGAACACACAAACGATAACTACCGTAAACATAAAAAATAAAACTTTTTGGTTTGCAGTAATGATTATAACAACAGAAAGTTACAACAAACCAGCATGTAACTTGTTTAGCTAGATGCATGAGGCATTTTTTTTTATTTTTTTTTTGAATTTGTTCAAGAGGGAAACCGACGGGAGTCGTAAAACCCTCCCTAGTGCACCTAACCCGGTTCGCGAGCACCACATAAATGGTTTATCTTAGCGTATGCACATGGTAAACTCTTAGCATGCCATTACGGATTTCGAACCCGCGCCACTGTTACCATGGCACAAGGTCCTTAACCACTGAACTCACCTGAGAGTGGATTTACAACGAATTAGAGCACTTTTCTTTGCAAAGAGGAAACTTTTGGCCTCAAAAACATCTGAAACGTCTATAGAAGTAAGAATACAAACATGCAAAGCAAAATGGAACTTATAATAAAATGATTTTTCTCAAATTTGAGAAATAGATTAAATGAATCTCTAGTTTATAGTGATTACCTGTTATAATCTAGATTTGCAAGCTTTTCTCTTAAGTTTTTATTTAGTTAGGGCTTGGATTCGCTAATTTGAAGGGGAAAGGTTATTTTCTTTTCTCCGGTTTTTAGTTTATGAGGAAGAAGAAGAATGCTAGAGAAAGAGAAGTATGTATCTTTTTCTGGACTTTTCCTTCTTTGGTTAATATAAATTAGCATTTTAGGTTTGGGGATAAAACAAACCCATTAAGCTAAGTATGTTATGTTTTAAGTTTAATTAGGCTATGCTATGTCATTTTCTTATCAAATTAACACAAATCTATACTCTTTTACACCATTTTTACACATCTACAATATTTGTTACAACATATCTAAAGTCATTTTAAGAAATTTAAAAACAATTTCAATACGAACACAACTGAAAATTGACATTCATAATAAAATACATATTTTACATTTTATTTGTTTGAAACTTACATTTTTAACATCCAAATTTGCAAAAAATCATGTAAATCACATTAAAAGCATTTTAGCACATCAACGTTGATTTTTAATTAGCATTTTATTTTATTTAATTATACTTGCTACTCAATTAAATTTTAAAATATAAGAACGGGTCTTGAGCTTGAGGTTACGTTAATGGCGATAGGCAAATTCAACCCATTACGCTTCTTCTCTTTTTCTCTCTTCTCCCCTTGGATTTTCTCTCGTTTCACTTCATCTCTCCCCCCTTTCCTGCTTTCATCTACGTGTAACCATCGAGTTCGAAAGTTTTACTTTTTAGATCTGAACCGGTTCTAACGAAATAAAGCATCTTTAGTTGTGGAGATCTCTTTCCGTCTCCAGATTTATGATTTTGCTGTGAAATTGATTCTGAGATCCATTTACCACCATTTTCCGCTATCTCATCTCTGCTCCACTCTTCACATTGGAACCTTTACTAAAACCGCCCCTTCCGGTACACTCTGGCTACTTCAAGCATCTACCCGCCTTCTAGGCTTGTTCTTCAACTGGTGGCACTTTATTGGATGAGGTTCTGAAACCAACGCGGAGCCTATGGATGAGCAGTAACTCTGAATGAGGTATTTTGTTTTCGTGTCTTGGCCATTGGTCTATGATGGTACAATCTTCTTATTGGGTATTCAATGTAAACCTGCACTCGTCATGTTGGTAGTTCTAAGTTTCGGTATTGTGTTTTGATGGGAATGTCGTGTTGTTGAGGTGTTTGATAATTTTTTTGGTTTAATGGAGCTCAGTTTCACTTTCAGCACTTTGCATGTGCCTTGACCTGTTTTGGTCGATTCTTATTTGGGTCATCACTGTCGAGCAAGGCTATACACGAGAAGCATATGCTCTGACCTTAGCTTTTGTTCGACGGTGGTAATGTCCTGAATGAGTTGTTTCTGACCCTTGTCAAGTGCACTACGTTGTGTTGATATGTAATTGATGGTCTTATGTGGTTATGCCGCTTTGTAGGGCTGTCAATGGATACCCGAAAAATCCGAAATCCGTCCACATCCGAATCCGAAAAGCGGATAAATATCTGATATCCGGGAAAGCGGATGCGGATGCGGATATATGCATATCCGCATCCGAAAATTATCCGTCCGCTTTTTTTCACGATTACAGCGTAAATTATATGTATTTCAACATAATTAAATATAATAATTTATTGTTTTGCAAAAATAAAAGTCTATTAAATGCACGTTAATTGCTCAAAATTATATATTATCATCATATTTATTTATTTTTAGCACTTTAGTAATTAATTAGGTTGAAAAAGCTTAGTATTAAGCTAAAAAAAATCATTAATGTTCATTGATTTATCAATTGTTGACGAAGCGGATAATTATCCGATATCCGTCCGTATCCGCGGATGCGGATATCCGATATCCGAAATTGGTTTCGGATGCGGATACGGATATAGCATTATCTGCATCCGAAAGTATCCATTGACAGCTCTACCGCTTTGGTCGTTTGATGGGACTAGGCCAACGCCTGTTGCCTGCTAAGGAAGCTTTCTTGAGATACCACTCAAAACATGGAGCAGCGTGCTGTCGGACAAGACATTTCACGTTTTTATCAGTGCTTCTCTGTTCTATAAGTTATTCCTAGTGTATTTTATTTTATTTTATTGACCTGTTGTAACGTATGTAATGCTCTACCTAGTGTAGAATGTAATTGAAATGTAATTCACTTCGTGCATGGAGATGTAATTTGTTGCCCTAAGCTTGATTGGGTAGAGTGGACAAAACACTTTAAACTCCGAAGGTGGTAAACAGTCCACCTTAAAACCGAATGTTGCAGACTGTAAACTAATAGTCACCTGTACAATATTGTATTTTTTATTATTAGTTATAATAAAAGGTGTTTGCGGTCACCTTAAAAACCAGATGGCTTTACCAAAAAAAAAAAAAAAAAATTTAAAATACTCTTTTACAACAAAAATTCACATTATAGCATTTCCAAAACTTTATTTTCTTTAAATCTAAATTTATTCGATAAATGAATACTGAATTGAAGCCTTGTAACATTCTATTTAAATTCAATTTACCCCCAAATCAACATATTTATTTATATTAAAAATTACAAGTTTCGAAGTTAATTCAACTTATGAGACTATATGAATTATCCTCTCCAAATTTATGTTTATTCTCAATTAACAAATTATAGTCCTTATTATAATTTGTTTCACATGTACTTACAAAATCAGGGTTGTTACAAATGCTATGTTAACCTAGGAAGAAGACGATGATTATTGATTGCACCATAATCGTCAATAATTTCACTTTCATGCTAGCGGCTTCATCTACAACACAACTTCTTCACTCCCTCTTTCATGTTCTTCTTACCTATTAATTTTCCAGCATACTTTATCCTTGTTGAGATTAAAGAATGTAAGCTTGACCCAATGCTATAACCAGATGCATAAAACTGCTAAGTGTCAAGTTTACCACTCATTTTTGATGATAATAACGACCGATTTGTTAAGGAAAAAGAAGTTGCAATAGTTGATCCAACCATGATTGATGATCTTCCTTGGTTTAAGAAGTGATGTTTGATTTACAAGCAGTGCAAAGGTAGGGTTTTTAGTCAATGTTTTTTTTTTTGAAATGGGATTTTCACAGTTTGATGATCGTTTCAGTGTGCAACAAGAGTACGGCTCCACAGTACGAGCAGTTCCTTTACTGATTGATGATAATTTCAGCCCTCCTTATGAAACTCCATCTTCCCTGTATCCATAGAGATTCCTTTCATCTAGCCATATATAAAACCGTTGAAGCAAACTTGCTAACTCCATATGCGTAAACATATGATACATCCTATCAGACCCAGACTTAGACCTATCTTCATCCAGTGATCACAATCATTTAAAATCACCTTTACTCCTATATTTTTCAACTCCTTATATTCTAACTAGGCATAAGATACAGTTAAAATCATCGGTTGTATTTATAATCAAGCCGACGTTGAAGTTAAGTAAATACTTAGAAATACAAAGGTCTAACAACATCGTAGATGAAAATATTAAGTTGGAATGTGAGAGACTAAGGTTAGCTTGTGAAAAGATCTAGAATTAAAAGATTTTTAATAGATAGTAAGGTAGATATAGCCCTATTTAAATAATCTAAAACTAAATCCTCTAACTATTGTTTCTTTAAATCAGTTGGAGGCAACCTTCTTACTAAATGGAAGTTTATCCCGACCTATTATAGTTCGAGGGGATCATATCGATTTGTCATTAAGGTGAATTTATATTACTACAAGTGGTAACTAAATGTCACTCACTTCCCATAATTTTGCTAGATTTTCACAAAAACCAAATTACTAATATCGCAAATGTTTATGCATCTAATAGTAGAATTCGAAGACAAAACCTTTTGGGTCATGTTTCCTAGTTTTAGTAATATATCCTATGAACCCTGGCTCATAAGGTTTACTACAATATGACTATATACCTCAAAGAGCGAGCGCATAAAGAGGAAAATTTAGTTGATATAGAGGAATTTAATGGCTTCATTACCGAAATAATTTAATTGAACTGTCGCTAATAAGAAGAAGATTGGCATGGTTTAATGTTAGAGAGATTGACCCCTGTAATGGCTCTGCTAGATAGATTTTCGATAAGTGAGGAATTGGAAGACTCTTTCCCCTATCTAAATCAAATGGACTAGATAGTAACATTTATGATCATTGCCCCCCATCATTCTTAACACTTGTGACCGACTTCACCTATCGAACCATTTAAATTCGAAAAAATGTGACTTGAAGAACATAAATTTAAAAAGCTTGTAACCTTTAAGTTGAACTCGTCGAGTAATAAAAATTTTGTAGTTCTGCCAAAATCTCAATGATAAGTTGTGAGAATTAAGTTCTTACTAAAATACTATAACATAAATCTCAAAATATTTTCCAAAGTATATCCTTCTCCCTAATTACCTCAATTATAAATATATCGACCGATATGCGATATCGATAGCTTATTAAATTAAATTTAAGTGCGTATATTGGTTTGGGCTAAATGAGATCTTAATCTGTGATGATTAAAGATTAAAAATGGCTAGTTCAGATGATCTAAAGGGGCAGCAAAAACTAAGGCATATGACTGGAGGTAGATAGCTAAGATTAAGATAGACTGGTAATACAGTTATCCTAATATCTCTCGTGTACATATCCACACACACACACACACACAGATATATATATATATACACACACACACACACGTCCGTGTGTGTATGGATCTATAAACCTACGCTCTTAATACTCTTTTATTTATCATTTCTTATCTCTTTCCTGGCCAAAGTACTTCTACAAACTAGCTCTTAATATCTCAAAACAACTTAACTTAAATCAAATACTATTCGATACTAGGAGTATGCCAATTGCAGATTAGTAACCTGACAAATAGAAAGAAGCACAAAGGAGAAAATTAATTGCTTCAACGGGGACTCAAAGGCATCATTAAGTGTTAAATTTAATTTATATTAGTGATCTTATAACATGATTACAATGTGTAAATTGTTCATACCTAAAGATCTGTGTGTATGTGTGTGAGTGTATGTGTTATTAAATGTTTGGTAAATGAGATTTCTATAGGTAAACATATTCGTCAGAATTAGATTAGTTATGCGCATGATTAAGAAACATATATTTAAAAATCTATTATTATTATACTTAGATTACTGTAAAAAATTAATTTAGTTATACACACACACACACATTGAACTTACCTAATTGTATATATGATTGTATAATACATAAAATTGAATTAATTTTATATAGGTCATATATAATTATTATTAACTTTAAAACCTACAAATTATTTGTAATAGTATGTTAGTTTTATTGTTATTATTATCATTATTTAATGACTAGACGAATATTTATAAATATAAATTAATTAGTGACTCACAAATTCAATTCTATATTTCTAAAATTACTACATCATGAAAGAAGTATTCGAAAAAAATTAGATTTTTTCTCTATAAGTATTTTATATACTAATGATTTAATTATCTTTCAGCCAAAATATAATTTAATTATTAAAAATAATGTTTAAGTCAAATAAATCTGAGATGTTTTTATGACATGAGTCTTATGATCCTTGATTTTTAAATTTTAAAAAAATTGACTTTTTCCATTTGAATATCTTAAAGTAATTATTTACATCTAGAACTATTATTAAATTAATAATATTTAGTAAAATACCAAATTAATTTTTCTTGTGCACGTATATCAGTTATAAATCAGAATAATTTTATATTCCTATATATATGAACTTGTTTTTGTTTATGAAAATGTATGTGTGTATATATGTGTGTATGTATATATAAAACCATGAAATATTAATTTCATTATATTTATAAGCACATACATACATAATGCACACACATAAATTAAATAACTAATTTACATTATGATTGATTAAATAATTATTATACATAAGTTCATATATGTGTTCACTTATTTATGTATTTAAATTTATATATTATGATATATATATATAATTATATAAATGTAAATAAATAAATATACCTACATGTATAGTTAATTTATTAATGTTTTGAATCATATGTTATAATACGCACACACATATATATATAATATTTATACATGCATATATTTGTATAACATACAAAACATACAAAATGAGCTAATTTGTTTGTTGCGATGTAAAGCGCAACATCTATATATGAGTATGTCATACCTTTCATGGATTATGATGTTACAGATACACACACATATATGCATATGATACTGCATGGTTTTAAATCTCAAATTTCGGTCATATTTTATCTTGGAGATTTTAGAGACTCGATCTCGTATAATAAAAGATCTCAGATGAGATACGTCTAACTCAGGTATTTGCCTTGAAGTTCTATCTCCGATATTAATACTCATATCGAAACCATATTAGGATACCTGATATGTTAAAACTTGATATTCCTACACAACAATTTTTATGCATGATAGCATAAATATAATAAATTAAGTTGAACTAGCATATTTAAATTATTAAATTTAATATGATTTTTGAATATTTATCATTATAGATAAAATTTAATGATTTATTTATGTAATTCTATGACGTAAACTTAATTTAATTGATTAACTAATGAATTGAACTTGTTATAACAACAATAACTTGCATTGATTGTAAATGAAACTATGATTTGGTTTGTACTATTAAATATTGAGATTTGGAATTTAATATTAAATTATTTGAATTAAATTGACTTAAAAAATTTATAATGAATATTTAATGATTTAATTATGAAGATTTATGGTGTGAACTTTACATAATTGTTTAAATGATAAAATCCAACTTATTATGACAATTGTAACTTGTATTGTTTGCAAATAAAATTACGATTTAGTTTATATTTATAAACTACGAAAGTAGAAATTTAATATTGAATAATTAAGTGGAGTTGATTGATTGATTTATAATTAAAATCCAAAATGAATTTGATAAATAATCAAAATGGACATTCAAAGTAGCTGAATTTTTATTTATGAAGTTAATTTGAGTTTTGTTTGGTTTGAATAAAGTTTATAAACTTTTAAATTTAACCAAAATGTGAACAAATGAAAACATAATATAATTTATATTAGCGAACCTATTAAAATATCCATTTTGTAAATAATCTCGAAATTTGATGAATCAGTTTCATTGGATCCAAAATTATAAATTATTGTAGGATTTCAAGTTTCGCGTAAATCGAAGTTGTTATGTGGTCATGAGCGATATAAACGCCTATTGATTAACAATTTGAGATTTAAAATAGCTATTCGTCAAATTATCTCGGATTTCGATGAAACAAGTTTCATTGAATCTGAAATATTAAATTATTGCAAGGTTTCAAATTTTGTAGTCATCTGAGGTGTCGTTTGATCATGAAAATTTAAAATGTGTAGGTAATTATGTATGCAATTTAATTAAAATAATCGAATTTTAATTACAACTATTGCACATGATGGAATTGACCTTTGCCACTAGTTCCATTGCATTCAGAAGGCCTTTAAACCTACAATTCGACTGTGAGCAAGCCTGATTTGGACTTTGACCCATTTTTAGCTTTAAAACGCGTAAAACAAGACATTATATTATTAAAATATGAATTTTGGAACCCTAATCTCTTGGACGACCCTAATAATTCCAATGGCCATGAATTTTCGATTCTTCTACCTTTAAGATATCTCAGTCCGTTCAACGATTCGATGAACTTCAGCTAGAGAATCGTTGAGCATCGCGAGACCTTCCAATCCATATGGATGGTTGTACTTGTTTCGAACTCTATTGACCACCTTTTAGCAAGGCAGACGCCTCTCGGATTTCTATGAAGGGAAGTACTCAGGACTTGAGTATAAGCTCACATAAACTTGAAATTATTGAATGGAATTCATAAATCGATTCAATTGTGTTGGATCAATACATGTGCAGTCTCGAGTCGAAGAAGGTCGGCTCGACCCATCTCATCACACCAATTCATTTCGGCTCAAAGGAATTCGCTCAAGGGACATTTGGCTCGAAGGACATTCAGCTAGAATAGAATAATGCATGGATATGGATCCAGCTCGATAATCTCTGGCTCGATACTTCTTGGATCGATAAACCACGGCTCGAGGTGTTATGCTGCTTGGATGAAGCAACGAAGAGCCATGCTGGATGCACTCACTTCGGTCGACCAACTCAGCTCAAACCATCCGGCTTGATATATGAAGTCAGAGAATATCGACCTAGACCCAACTTACACTACAACAATTACTTGGTAACGAGACCTATTCTACAGGCCGATTTCTTAGTCAAACTACCTATTCCCACTCCTATTATCCTGGATCGAGACGTGCATATGCCACAACGTATTGGAGAGAACTTCTCCTCGAGCTATAGACCTGCTCAGCCTATTATCTATTGCTGAGATGGGTGACATGAGGCTTAGTCGAGCCGGGATGGCTGCCACGTGGCACATCGAGCCGGGACTACTCATCACTTATAATTACCCACTTCTTGGACTTGGAAATGGATCAAATTCTCTCTACCTGACCTACGCGCAAGGACTTTGTGACGTAGGGATTCAAACTTCATTTCAACATAAGGATTTTTGTAATCATTCTAACGCAAATATTTTGTGTTAGATCACTTCTTTCTCTATATTTCTTACAAACAAACAACTAAACATGTAATATAGTGTAAACAAAGATTGTAAAATGGACGTAGGCTTAATTGAGCCAACCACTATAAAAACTCTTGTGTATTCCCTATTATTTTACTTTATTCTAGCATTACGTGGTTTTGATTATGTGAATTATCTATGATTTATGTCCGGAGTGAAAGCTTTGGGGGTTGATCGTCAAGTGACCACATTTTGATGTTAACACTTTTGCGTGCTAGGTAGAGGACCACGTACGCAACAAATTCACTTCCTAGCTCAAAGGAAATTTGTTCATCTTTGGAATAAGGATGATGAAACGGAAGAAGGACGGAACGTCTTCCTATACTTAAGCTACTTGTAATGCAGGAGTAGGAAAAGAGGCAAGTCAAGAGGGATCCTCTCATAGAGATCCCTCCATCTACCTGACTAGGGAAGAGATGGATAATGTGCTTACAGAATTGAGGACATGGATGGAGAAACAGGATGAGCTTCTTCACTCGCAAGAGGAAAGGATGAATTATTTCTTTGTGAGATTCCAGGAATCTCAACGACCAAGAGGTGAAATCTTGCTGGCTGGAGCTGGCACTAGCAACACTACAGGGATGGAAGCAACAACCCTAGATCGACAAATCACAGGCCTCAACGCGGATTGGTACAACATTTGGCTTGACCAACAACCATTACCGACCCAGACTCAGTAGGGGAAATCGCCCTCCACTCGATGGATCACATCACGATATTGTAACTTGCGACACTCTGGATAGGAATGCTGGAAATGTTGGCTAAGCATATGCCAATGTGGCTTTGGATGGATCAGGTGTAGCACCGCCACTGGTTCGGCTCGATGTCGATCTGGCTTGGTAAAATAAGTATAATAATTTGTTTCAAACTATAGAATGTAATGGTAAAATACATTGAATAATATATATATATCAGTTTTTGTCAAAATTAGTTGTTCAAATACGTATTGATAAAACCATTTTTGATGTGATCTTTTTAGTTAAATGTAATTTTAAAATATAGATTATAAAATAAAATAGTTATTTTTGAATTATTAAATCTAATAGGGAAACTAGTTGGTAACATCATCGGGTTTTGACAACATCAGTCGTCGGGTGTTGAAATTTGTTAAACGGTAACATATACATTGATATTTTGCAACATAAATAGGTGTCATAAATTTGTAACAACATGCAAAGTTAACATAGTTGGTAATATCATTGGATTCTCCTTGACATTACGGAAGAATTATTGGATTTCGGTATTATTTGTGTGATCGCCAACGTGATTGGTACCCCTTTGGGATTGAATAAATTCACGGAATCAGCTTCTAGGATTGGTTACACGCATATTCTTGTTGAAGTTAATGCACCATTCAACTTTATGACTTGTGTTAATGTAGATTTTATTAATGGTGCTTCGGTTGGCATTGACGTTTTTTATGATTATAAAACACCTTGTTTTGCCATGTGTAAACTGTTCGACCACTTTGATCGAAAATGCCATGGGGATATATCTGGTATGTGGGTTCGTAAATCGGGCTCGTCTTCTTGCCCGTCTGTTGTCCTGCTGGTGGGCGTGATCGTGGTTCTAATGGCTCATCGGCTTCCTCCATTGCTGTTCCATCTCCTCTAGTTCCTATTGCTACTTCCTCATGTGCCGACGCCTCATCTTATTGCTGCTCTGGTGCCCTTGCATTGTCGGCTCTTGGTGCCTCCCTTTCTTCTCAAGCTCCATGTTTGGTTCTAGAGGCAGTTGCTATTGCATATAATTTGGGTGAGTTTGCTTTTTCCAGTACTGACCATGCACTTCATGATCCTATTTTTTCATGTTATAGCTCTCCCATGCGTGTTATATTGGACCCGACTTTATCTCTTGCATTATTTTCTGAAGCGACTAGACAGTCTGCCAATGATTGTTCGATCTCTTTTGCTGGTCCTGTTCGGAACTCTTTGATGCTTGATGATTCTTCCAATGCCATTGTTGCTCCCAATGCTTCGCTTCATTCTGACCAGGCCCTTGCGTCTTCCGGATGTTCCAATGTTGTTGCTTTATCCAACATTCTGGCTTCCATTTCGGTGGTTGATGCCGTCCCGAATAGTTTTCCTCATACATGATACAGTGGTGACTTGTCTCGGGAAGATCTTCTTTGGAAGTTTGGGCAGATTCTTGACCTCAAATATGGATCTTTCACTCTCAATTATGCTCCAGAACGTCGTCGCAAGCGTAATGCTGACACTCATGCTTTTCTACGTATCCTTGACTCTGAACCAGGTTCCTTTAACTTGTTGTTTGCAACCTACTTTATACATCGTTAGGAAGTTGGTTGTTCCATCTATCGGCTCTCTCCCGACAGATTCCAGATTCGGCTGGATTAGGTTATGTGCCTTGTTCTACGACATCAGTTGTAGGTTGTAGCATCTTGTTGTGTTTGTTCTTTTTGCAGCCTATCTTTGTATTGTAACCTTGAGCCGGAATGCTCTTCTTGTGGCAATGCAATTATCTTTCAAAAAAAACATGGAGCGTTGGAAAAGTATTGCGAATCAAAACCATGCCTATGTGCACATGGTTTTAAAAAGTGGCTTTATATGTTTCTTTATGCATGTATATATGCATTTGTAAGAGGACAAGTGTCCTTTGAAGTGGCACCATCTTAAGCCTCCTCTACCCCTTTAAAACCACCCCTTTCTCCCTTTTCCATTCATTCCATACTTCTCCTTTTTTCCTACTTCTTCCTACCTTAAATCATGGCTTCCTAAACCATTCTCTCCCCTCTCCCTTCTTCTTCCTTTTCTCCTCCTTTTCCTCATTTTCTTCCTCCTCTTCCTCCTTCACCTTTCCTATTCAGTTACCTATGCAGTTAAAGCCTCACTAAGGCCTCACTATATCCCCGTTATAGCTCGCAGCGCTCTTCAACCGTTACGCTATTTTAATTTAGCGCTGATGAACAATAGATCTTCTTTTATCCCCGCTATTTGCCGCTACATCCACTAAATCGAGGCTTTTTAGTACCCACTTTAGCAGTATTAATATACATATCTTGATATGACTAGTTCTCTTTATAAAAACATTAATAAAGTTAGCATAAACAACTAATTTTAATGCATAAGTGTCTAATATATTATATAAATCTAATATATTCATCATATATAGTGTGTGTAACCATTATATTCTTTGGTTGAATAATATAAGATGAATTAATATTTGTTTTTTCTACATGCATAATGTGGAAATGATAATTGATTAGTATAAAATATTTGGTTTTAACATCTAATGAACCTTTTTGTGCTTCTGTTATACCCTCGTTATTTCCCTACTTTATCCCCACTACACCTTTTTGCACCTCTACCGCTATAAAATTGCTAAGCGCTTTAACTGCACAGTAGGCCACCCTACCTCCTCCCTCTCACCTCCACCAATCCTCCATCCTTTGCCTCCTTACTCGGCCACTACACCCACACCACCACCATCCTAACCCATGGCCCCACCTACCCCATGCCGTCCCCCACCCAAGGCTATGCCAACCCCCTTCATCACCCACCACCAAGTTCGTCCACCCCTACCCTTTCCACCCTCCTCTTCTTATTTTAAAAAAAGGAAATATATATATATTTTCTAGATGGAATTTTTATAGAAAACGTCATTACGTTGTCCGTTCGTGCGGTCAAGGTCCTACCATAAAGATTGGCGGAGTGGTTCCTTCGGAGAGAACTATTTTGATATTTATTATATTTATAGTGTGATTATATTGGTTGTTTTGTGGTTGGTATGGATGCTTCGTGGTTGTTATGAATGTTATTACAGTTACCGGTAATCATATGTGTGCAAGCATTTATTACCTTAACACTTAAATTATAAATACAATACGATGGATGAATGATTGTTATGAATGTTATTATGATATTTATTAATGGTATAACACACTACACCTACATATATAGATTATATGGGTATTGGTTAAGTCTCATTCCATTTGGATAATATAAATGAATATTTTATTAATTTAAGTGAAAATAAGGCGTAAAAATGAAAGTTAGAATTTTATATTTGAGACCATATAGAAATTAAAGTGTTTATAAAACAGTTTTTTAAAGGTGGAAGTTGATTTGAATAAGAATTTGATATAAAACAGCTTGTTCAATTTTAATAAGTGAAATCGATTTGGATTCTGAAATTAAATTTCAGATAGATATGTAAACGATGTTTAAAACTCAAATTGATCGTTCCACTAGTCTTATATAATGTTTAATTTGATTTCTGCGAAGTTTGGATTTCAAAAAGTAAATTTTTGAATAACAATAATAATTTATTAATTATATAATAATATAACATTCATTAAAAATAAATATTTGAATTTTAACTTAAAGTTTTGAAATATTGTTTTAAAATAGTCTTATATATGTTTTAAATAGTTTTCCAATCTATTTTAAAGTAAAATGGATTATTTTTAATATGGAGTTAAAATACAGTTAGAATAGAGCTTGTACTGCGGTAGTTTGTGAATTTTGACCATAAACTTTAAGCTGCTATAATGGATACATTTTATATTGGATTTTCCTAAAATGAAAAAAATTGCTTTTAAATGATGATAGTTTTCAAATAAAAAAAGAAAATTTGAGTTTCGATGTATAGATTTCAAGTTATGCTCAAATTTATTTTCAAATAGAATCGCAGTTTTAAAGTTCTGTAACCGTAATTGGAAACCGATAGAAATGGATTTATAAAAATTATTAAAACTATGAAAAAATCTAGATAGATCATAATAAATTATATAAAATTGGTTTGAGTTGAAAATACGAAGTTTTGGATAATATAAGGGTTATTTTAATCAATTTGGTCAATATAAACTATTCAACAACGCTTTTGTAATGTTTTTGCAACGCTTCGCAACTCTTTTACCAATATTGAAATATAATGTTTTTAACTTAAGAACTATTATCCAAACCTTTTGTGAACATTTTCAAATGGATAATGAAGAGTTTTAATAAAAATTTAGGTAACATTATTTCGAAATATAACCTTAAGAAAGTTAAAGTTTTTCAATTATGAATAAATTGGATTTGGATGGAAATAATCTTCTAATATTTGATATTAAATCTCGTAGTTAGGACGTATACTATTTGTCAAATTTGAAAGGTTTTCATACATTTATTCTGCTTATAATATTTGTTGACTATGGGAACTGGTATTGAATATAAGTTGATATAATTTCTATTCAAATATTATATTTGATATTAATCTGTTTTGGGTGAGCCAAAGATAAATGAGTGATTACCGGAATGATTCTTAGTAAAGGAATCAATAAAGGTTTTAAATACATCATTTTATCGTAAGAAAAGTTATAAGAAATGGTTATTAAGATTAACAAGGTTTAATCATCCTTGGTTTAAAAGATATATTTTTAAAATGAGGAACTTATGGAATTAATCTTTTAATTGGAATATGAGTTTGAAAAGAACCTTGGCTAAAGTTAATAAATTTTTATTTAAAGAAATGGATTTTTGGATTTACGAGTTTTCTCAAAACAAGGATATCGTTAAGTTTAAGATGGTTTTAATTAACCAATCTAAAGTGTAAAAAGACTTAGCGAGTCATGTATTTCCATATGGTTTTAAAATAGCGCTCATTATTCGGAAAGACCGGGATCAGATCTACATCTGAAAACTATTCCAGATAGTGATACGATGAAATGGAGCATATGAGATTATGAAAACCTGATATTTTCGAATCGAAATGACAGCTTGTTTACTTTCTCTTCATTGACTGATCACCAATATAGAGATGAATATCACCCTTTTTAACAGTGGCCTTGACACATTTGGAAATAGTCGGACTGTAAGGATTTTCACTACTAATGGTAGTAGGAGAATGCCTTCGGTTTCATTCATCCCTAAAACAAACTTATATTGATCTGTGTATGAGATTTTATTTTGTAATATATTGATTGATCTTTACTAAACATATTTTTGTTAGTGGCAGAGAAATTGCTCTCTTAGCTTAACACCCTTCTTTGAGACGTATGAGCTCAAAAGTGATATCGTTAGTAATTATCAATTATATATTATGAAATGATAGTATGGCATGCCAAGTGAATGAGCTATGGATGATCAAAGCATGGCTTTGTACAAGCGTTGCTTTGTGTAATGTGACCTTGTCAAGCCTCACACCCCGGTATAATGGTAAATTGGTGGTCAGATTTGTTTGCTTATTTTGGTGCACCAAGCCAAGATGATGAAAGGGTATAACGAAGTCCGAAGTCTGGGATGCTATTTTTTTGGATATACTGATTCATGAACTTGTTGATCTTATAGCGAAGTATGTGTCCTTGGATGTGACTCACGAATATTGTGATTGGGCAAAAGGTTTTGAGTCCACAGATTGGTCTTTTGTTCTAGGATCCATCATGTTGGAAACCCGTTCACTAATACGAGCCCTTACGATTTTAGTTGTATACTTATGTCAACATAATAAGATAGGGTATTATGTTGGCTAAGATTGATACATTTACTTGTGAAGTGATTTTCCACACTATGCACCAATAATAATATCAAATGGTTTTTACCTATCAAATATTTTTGGTTATCATAAGGTCAAAACTCGTCCAAATATGTTCGCTTGCATTATGTGTTATATGGTGAGCCTTATGATAGCTTCATTTTCTACAAAGCATTGCGAAATTTCTATATTGGAATTCGTAAAGGTAAAAACCATTCCATGTTCATACTGCGTGGTCTTATGAATTACCTCACTTTAAAAGTATAACTGTTTTTAAGTTGTCACACCAGTCCCATGACTGACCTAGAGTTTATTGTTCCTTCACTTAAACTCTGGTTTCCATAATTTTGCACATGGTCAGCTTAGTAGTTAAGGTTTGCAGATAGTCTTGGAGTCATTTTTAGAGCAGATGCTGGATTTAGGCTGGAGCAGTATTTGGAACCCATTGGAATCTTCTAAAGTCTTAATATTTTCCATTATGTAAACAATATGCTCTGATATATCTTGTAAACTTTGATGTAAAATTTTGTTATATCAATAAAAGATTCATTTTGTTTCAGTTTTGATGTGTTATTACACTAGGCGATGCGGATTCCAACGTTCGAATCTCCAACATTTGAATACTTGGAAGTATTAAGTGCCAGTTTTTGAAGGTTAAAAATCTGGGCCATTAAAGTAGGTCTTCAGTTGATCATTAACCTCACGACGTAGAGTAATCATGTCGTGGTATCTCTTTAAGGGAAATGTATTCCGTATGCTTATTACTCTATCGTTTTATACTCTGACTGTTTTAGCTAGATTAACTTGTGTACTTAGTGCTGGAGCAGACCGTGACTTTGCAGGTAGTACCTGAGGTTCACACTCTTTAGCTTAGTTTTACTTATGGATGACTTACCTCGTTTTATCCATTTGGCAAGTTTTGTTTTTGTGTTCCAGACACTGTTTGTTGTATATATTTTTTTATGGGGAGGACGGATGTATATTGTTTATACTATACCTGATGTTTTCATATATATGTATCTATGGTTGTAATTTTGTTCCGTGAACTGGAAAATGTTACAGTGATTATGTCTCTCTCTGAATCAATCTTATAGTCAACGTAATCTTGTATTATATAGGTATTAAGTATGTCAAACCACCTAAGGTAGAAAAGTGAAAAAAAAAGCACTCGATTGACGTACTTAAGACTCATTGATTCAAAATGATGAATGGTCGCTCCTAGCCAACCCTATTCTCCATATTAATAGACAATATTACTTGTTAATACTCTTTGTTAATATGGGTGTCAGGGCAGGGCATCACATTTAATTATTATGCATTATGATTAATTAAATAATTATTATACATATATTTATATATGTATGTTCACTTAATTACATATTTAAATTATATATATATATAACGAGGAGCGTTCCGGGACACCTCTGTTTTGTAGCACCCCTTTAGCACCCTTAACGGTTTGAGAGCTATAGTAATCCAAATCCAACAAGAATTTGTAGATGTTCAATCCACATATATATTACCATCTATCCAAAATTTGAGTCTGTTCCGATATTCGTAACATTTTCAAAATCTTAACTCAATTATTCACCATTTAGACATTTATTCGAACCGTTAGGTTTTAAACATCGAATATATTATTCGAACGTCGGAATGAGCTCAAATTTTGGAAATATGATAATATATATGGATTGAACATCTACAAATTCTTGTTGGATTTGGATTACCGTAAGTCACGAACTGGTAGGGGCGCTACAAAATAGGGGTACCACGTAACGCTCCTCACGTATAATTATATAAATGTGAATAAACATATACATATATACCTACATGTATAATTTGTTTATTAATATTTTGAATCATATGTTAGAATACGCCAATATATATATATATATATAATACTTATACATGCATATATTTAGGTAACATACAAAATAATCTAATTTGTACGTTGTGATGTAAATCACATCTATATACAGTATTTTATACCTTTCACGGATTATACTGCTACACACACACACACACACACACATATATATATATATATATATATATATATATATATAATATGCAGGGTTTTAAATGTTAAATATCAGTCACGTTTCATCTTGGAGATTTTAGAGACTCCATCTCGTATTGGGGGATATCTCAGATCAGATGCATCTAAATCAAGTGTTTGCCTTGAAGTTCCATCTCGGTTCTTAATGCTCATAACGAAACCTTATCAAGATATATGATATGTTAAAACTTGATATTCTTACATAACAATTTTAATGCATGATAGCATAAAAATTATAATTTCAATTGAATTAGCAAAATCATCCCATTGTTTCTAATTTATGAAAGTACATCCGTATTCATAAATCATGATATGCTTAAATTAAAAAAAAACATAATTCAAATAGATCACAGCTTACAACTTACGGTCCATGAATATGAATTATTGTTTGACACAGCATAAAAAAGATCCAAAACATTAAATAATTATCTTAAAGTATAACATATAATACATATTTTCGTAAGTAACAAGCATATAAAAAATGACAAGCATGAAAATCCTAAAATTGTAAACATATATAATTATACGATATGGTCATATAGCATTCAAAATGTATAGAAAACATTAAATATTAAACATGATTATTTTTAAAACCTCAGTTTACGTAGGAATAAAAAGTACATAGTTGTAAATCAAAATAAAAATGAGGCTTTTACCATTACAAGCTGACTAGCAAAAAGAGTCATTAGTATATCTTAAGACACTATTATTTAAGTGACTTGGGATTGTGACTCAAATATATTGCATCAGGTTTTCGATTTAGGGAATTTTTAGGATTGATTTAACAATTAAAAGAGAGGGTTATTTATTAAAACAACCTATAAGAATATAACAACTAGATTTTTTTTAATTATTGTTTTGGGGTTGGGCACTATCTTAAATTTCAGCCTAAAAAGATCAAAATCTTTATCGATATTTTTAACATTTCATCTCAACCTATACCCTAGCTAATATCGTCATATCTCAATCGATATAGTCGAAACAAGGTTTGTAGTAAGATTTGTTGTTTTGTTTCAAAAGGAGATCAAAAAAGATCTCGAACGAAATATCGAGCAATATTTCTAAGATCTAAAACAATGAATACATGTATACAAATTAAGTTAAACCACATTAAATTTTTACTAGAAATTATTCAAGTTTAAGTAAAATATATTATTTTATTTAGATAAAATTTAAAAATGTTTTAAATGAACTAGACTTCATACGCCTAGCAAATATCCAACATGATTAAAAAAAATGAAATTTACTCGTACCTTCCATTATGGGTTGACTAAGTTCCAACAAATGACATATTTACCCATCACTATATATAGATATACAGTAATAGATATAGACATAAATAAAGGCAGGCCGGAAAGCTCTTTATTCGAATGCAGAAAATTATTTATTTTAGTCTGACTCCCTGTTAATATAAGATGAAGTATGGTTAGATATCCGTGGTCTAAAGAGCGACAAGGCTTTAGGACCTTATGAGTTTCTAATGTTTTTCTATCAAAAATTATGGACTCTTACAAAAAGGCGTCATGCACATTTTTTATGAATTCCATAATGGTACCTTTCAAATAAGCAGATTTAACTTAACAGATGTTATCTTAATCATTAAAGGGATAATCCTATTAAACTATCTGACTTCAAACCTATCTCTTTAATTAACTATTAGACTAAAATCATAACCAATGTTTAAGCTAACAAACTTAATCATAAAATGGATTCCATAATTGATAGATGACAAACTGCATTTGTTCAAGGCAACTACATTATAGATAGGATCATCACGAGCCAGGTATTCATAAGTTATTGCCTTGAAGAAAGAAAAAACGTGCACTCTTACATTAGACTAGTTGGAGAATGGAGCTTTGATGACAACAACCTTATTTCAATATTAATTGATTATAAAATATATATTAATTGATTATAAAATATATACTAACACCTTTATCTAGAATATATATATACATATGCAAGAATTTGTATACAGGAATTAATACTGAAGACTGTATAGTTTTAGAGCTTTTAAGAGATTCAGAATTCAGAAGATTCAAGACTCATGAGTAGTCAAGATTTCAAGAGTTCAAGATAAATATAGAAATAGAGTCTAGTTTATGTAAGACTCTAAATAGCACTGCAGGTTCAAATTCAAATTCTATTCCGATTTTCCAATTTCAAATTCCATTTTCAAATCCTATTCTAATTCTAATTAATTTTCTATCTTAATTTTGATTTTGAACTCAAGTTCTTAAGTCTATAAGTTTCATATATATATTTATATAATTATATACTTTTATGTACTTTATATTTATATAATTCTAAACCTTATAATTTTATAAATATGTTTATATAGTTTATATTTATGATTTTCTACTTTATAATACTTATTTATATCACTATGTTTAAATTCAAGAATTTCCAGAATTATATATATATATATTAAAACACTTTTAAAATTCTCAAATTTTAAATTTATGAAGTGATATATCAACATACATTATTGGCCATGTCGACATATAACTGTCACAATTTTGATTTTGAAAGGAAATGTCTTTTCACTATTTGTAACGTTGCAGAAGCATCGTAACCTTTCAAATCTTAGAAATAAGGGCTGATTTCGAATTTTTCATCATTCTTCTTCACCATCTTCATCCTCTTTCTTTACACCAATAATATTTCATATTTTTATGATTTCTACACTTATACTCTGTCGATTTCAATTCTATTTATATAAAACTTCTTCTCTTCTCACTCTCTACTCAATACTCTCTGAATCGTAGTGTTATTGAAGAGTTATAGGGCTGTTGTAATTATTTGAGAAGTGTTTTGGAAAAGGCGTGTTCCTTGTAGCCTTGAAATCAAGGAAAGGAATCAGTGGTAACCTTGTAGCCGGGGAAATCAAGGGAAATATACTTGAACAAAAGAGTTTGGAGTCGGTGGTAACCTCGTGGCCATGAAATCAAGGAGATTGTACTTGGATATTGATATAGTAATAAAACTCTACGCAATCCAGCGTTGCGTGGGACTGGACGTAGGAGTAATCTGAACCAGTATGAAATCCTGTGTGTTCTTTCCTTTTCTGCATTTTATTTCTATTTATTTTGGTGTTTGATTTTGTGTATGTGATTGTTTTTGTGGTGTGTGATTCATATAGTAGATCATATAAGTTATAAATTTTCTTAAATTCCTTTAAAACACTATTCACCCCCCCTCTAGTGTTAGTTTTGCCTTAACGATCCATTCTACATTCCTTAACAAGACTTCTTAATTCCTTTGATTTGATCGGTTAGAAATTTTCACTTGATTCCCATTAAGCCGAAGGTTTCCAAGACAAATGGATCTCCTAAATTAGCATTGTCTCGAATACTAGTTCATGCTCTATCCTAGTGAATGGCATCAAGGGTAACAAAATTCAAACCAAAGGAGTCTTCATAAGGATGACCCATTATCACCATTTACGTTCAATATTGCGGCTGGCATTCTCTATAGAGTTATCTCTCAAGTAACTTTCTCCCCAGAACTGGAAATTAAATCATAATATACGTGATATCTTCTCTATAATATGCAAACGATACCTTGTTATTTTGGTCCCATCTTCCTCGTCATGTTGCCTCACTTAAACATATATTATATTATTTTGAACTTCTCTCCAGTCTCAAAATCAATTTCTTTAAAAGCTCGACCCTAGTTATAATGGCACATCAAATATCATGGCTAAAGTTGCCAATACTCTACACGTTGACCTTTACTTTTAACTAGCTAGACATAAAAATAAAATTCACCAAAGCAGAAAAAGGAGGAACGGAACATCATCATTGACAAAATTAATCATACCCTTTTAGAAGGCTAGTTGTCTATCTAGAGCAGGCAGAGCAGTCCTTACTAACTCAGCAGTCTCTTTTAAACATGTTTATTGAATGCCATACTTCTGATCTCCTAACTAGGAAATTGACAAATAAATAGCTTCATAAGATATAGAAAGGAGGAGCGAACAATAGCAATCTGATCTATCTCATTAACTCAAACCTTGTTTATAATCCCAAAACCCATGAGGCATGTGTATCATTAATTTAAAGGGTTTGAACATCTTCTTGCTTTATAAATGGATTAGGATATTCATGGATGATGAAACTTACACTTGGATAGAAATCGTCAGTAGCTTCAACTATGATAGATAAAAAAAATTCACAATGACCAAGAATTCTCGTTCTTTTTGAAAATTATTTATGATTCATATTACATATTTGATATTGGAATCAAATAAAATGCTTATCCTGGAGACATCACCTCCTTTCGGAATTAACCTTGGATATCCCTTACTGCATTGAAACATGAATATGCTGGGGGAAACAACAATGATTGAGACTGCTCAATAAAATCCCTAATGCAGTGGAAAACAAGCTAGATCATGCTAGATAGTGCAAAACAACCAATCTCAAATGATTCAAATATGATCACAACACAACACAAGCAACGTAATAGAATGATAACAATAAAATAAATCGCACCAAGATTTATAGTGGTTCCACTGATAATTTGCTAGTGTACATCCATTTTGAGAGAGAGAGAGATTTTATTATCACCAAATGAGAATAGTATAAGAGATTGATTACAATGATTTAATATTTACTAGAGAATAAAAGTTTGTGGAGATTAGAATTGAAGAAATATTAGGATTGCCACACCCTAATTAATGGAGGAATAAACCCTTGATTTGATGAATTAATCACACCTTTCAAATCTGAGAAAGAATAACTTAGGTAGTTGTGTGGAAACCCCAGGAAAAATGTCCACAACTCCCCTTGCTAATTCACAAATCAACACCTTCTTTTCAGTCTCCAAAACAGTCCAGACCCATTTTAAAAGTCTAAAATAACATTCAGTTTTCCAGTCTGGCTCGTTTCAGACATCTGGACTTCTTCCTAGACGTCTAAATGGCTTCCCAGGCATCTGGAAAGAATTTCAGACATCTGAATGGCTATTTAGGATATTCCTATTGCTGATTTCAAACATCTTAAATTCTTTTCAAACGTCTGAAAATGCTTTCAGTCCAAACCCCCTTGCCTTCTTCATCATATCCTCCATATACGAGCTCTGATTTGCAAATGGTCTTCTACTACACGAAGCTACTTCCATCTTCCTCGGTTCTACCATATAATATCGCAAAATTTACACTCCACCTTGGTGCTATATCCATCTTCAACACAAACAGAACCATACCATCATCTTCAACCAATGGCTCCAACTATCACCACTTCTACCTTCATCCAAGCTTGAATTCTTTCCCAATGAGTTTCGGCAAAAGCCACCCCCCCTCATTGCACTTCATCAACAAGTTCAAGCAAATTCCTCACCCACTAATAAAGTGTTGTAAGCAGTCAACTCCAAATCCGTCTCAGCCAAAGACTAAAGTACTTAGGAGTGTCAACTAGTACTTACAAGAAGACAGAACTTCAGTCTTGCACCACTGCTCTTCCTCATAAAAAAAAGCTCCTCTCTCACCCGTGCCACCTAGTGGCACTTAGAATTTCTTCAAGCAAATCAAGTTCAGGCAATGCTTGAACTTCCTAACCAGTAACATTTTGGTGAACATATCCATCGCGTTGTCATTTGTGTGTACTTTCCGAATATATACTAGCTTATCTTCATCCATGCCTACCAAGAATGACTCTCCCAATTCTATGTGCATAGTCCGTGATCTAAACGCCAAGTTCTCCGCCAAATGGATAGCACTTTGTCTATCACAATGAACATCGGTGCTATCGTGTTCAAACCTCAAGTCACACAACAAACGATTCAAATAGAGTGCCTTCTTTACCTTCTCCACCGCAGCTATCAACTCTGCCTTAGTAGTGGATAAAGCAACTATAGTTTGCAATCTCGATCTCCAACTTATGACCGTACCACCAAGTGTGAAGACATACATGGAAGTTGACTTACTACGATCCATATCACCGACGTACTCCGAATCACAATAACCAATTAAATTACAAATTTTAAAATTACTACCCTAAAATACAAGTCCATGAGATGTTTTACCTTTCAGTATCTCAAAATAAACTTGAACGCTTCCCAGTGCGATTTTCTCGAATTAGCTGTATACCGACTAACCACCCCGACGATATTTGCAATACCGGGTCGTGTACGCATCATGGTATACATCAAACTTCCAACTGCACTTGCATATGGCACCGTTGCCATATAAGCCTTGTCTTTCTCTTCGTGAGGCGATCCTTGACCCGAAACCTTCACATGCAAAGGTAAAGGTGTATTCGACGCCTTTGCATTCTCCACGCTAAATCGGTATAGTTTTTTTGTATACTCCTTTTGAGTCAATTTTAACTCAAAACACTTTCGGTCCCTTTCAATTTCCATGCCTAATATCTTATTAGCTTACCTAGGGTTTTTCATTTCGAATTCCGCTTTCAATCTCAATTTTACCTTGTTGATTTCCTCCTTGTCCTTTGAAGCTATGAGCATATCGTCCACATACAAGAGCAAATACACCCTAGAATCATTTCCCAACTTCTTGAAATATACACAAGCATCATTGATGCTTCGATGGAAGCCACTTTCAAGAATGAAGCGATCGAACCTCTCGTACCATTGCGGAGGTGATTGCTTCAACCCATATAGTGACTTCTTTAACTTGCACACCAAGTTTGACTTACCATCGCCCATAAACCCTTCCGGTTGCTCTATGTGGATGTATTCATCCAAGTCACCATGCAAGAAGGCGGGTTTCACATCAAGTTGCTCCAAATCCAAGTCGTGAATAGCAACTGTAGCAAGTAATACCGGATAGAAGTATAACGCACAACCGGTGTGAATATCTCATCATACTCCTTTCCCTTCCTTGTGTGCAAAACCCTTACCCACTAGCCTAACTTTGTATCTTTCTTCATCCTTCACCTTGTATATCCTTTTGCACCCAATTGCAAGGTTTCCTTTAGGAAGTGGGACCAACTCCCAAGTATGGTTTTTCATCAACGATTGATCTCCTCCTTCATGGCCAAAATCACTTTGAGCTATCACTCAATTTCATGACATCATAAAGGTCCATCGGTTCATCTTGGAATACATGAAGCGCATAGCCCAACCTATCACAGAAACTTAGGTAGTTCCAATCACCATACCTCTGGGGTGGCATTATAGCACGACGACCAACTTGTGTAGCAATACCATCACCTGGACTAACTTCGGCTCCACCTTGAACTGAATCTTCTCTAGGCTCGTGTAGATCACCAACACTACTAGAAGAACCTTGTGGACTATGTGATGTTCCATCAGCTGCTTCTTCCCCTTAAGCATCTCCAATAACTCTACTCTCCATTTTCCTTGGACAAAATGTGGTAATGACCTCATCCTTCTTTTCATTCACCATGAACCAAATCTGAAACGTCCGATGAGCCATCATTCTCCTTAAACACAGCAGACTCATCAAAAGCAAAATGATGAGATAATCTAACCTTATTTGTTTTTGGATTCCAAATTTGATAGCCTTTCACTCCATCCTTGTAACTAAGCAAAATCCCCTTGAATGCTCTAGACTCAAGTTTATTACCCGGATTATGCACATAAGATACGAAGATAACTCAAGTGAATACTCTTTCCCTTCCACACTTCCTATGGAATTTTGTTACCAATAGCCGAGCATGGTATTCGATTCATAATATGCACCGCAGTTGGCAATCCTTCGACCCAAAATTCCTTAGACAAGCCCGATGTCAATCTCAAGCATCGAGCGCTCTTAAACAGATTACGGTTCATCCTCTCTGCAACCCCATTTGATTGCGGATATCTTAGTGTAGAAAAATGCCTCTGAATACCACGATTCTTGCAATAATCCAACAACTATCAGGAAACACACTCCTTTCAGCTGTTGGACCTAAGAACCTTCAAAGACCTACCACTCTCATTCTTTACAAGCTCCCTCCGTTCTTTAAACTTAACAAATGCCTCTGACTTGGCCTTCGTTACATACACCCAAAATTTACGAGAAAATTCATCTATGAAGGAAATATAGTACCTTGCTCCTCCCAAAGAAGCTACCGGTGTCGGCCTACAAACATCCATGCGCACATACTCAAGAATTCCTTTTGAATTATGTTTTCCTTCACCGAATATCACTTTAGTTTGCTTTCCCATGAGACACCCTTCGCAAAGCACCAACTTGTTGAAACTTTCTCCACCAATCACCTTCCTTTTCCGAAGAATATCCAAACTCTTCTCCGAGACATGACCCAATCTCAATTGCCACAACCTTGTCGTATCCAAGCCATGAGAACAATCTACGCCTATGTAAGTTTCACATTCAACATTCACTCCTTGAAGAAAATAAACGCTATTAGCTCTAGCACCTTTCATGACCACAAGCGCCCCCTTCAAAACCATTAAGAGATCACACTCAATAGTGACCTTGCATCCCAAAGAATCCAGCTGCCTGCAAAGAGATAAGAGGCTTCCTAATTCTCGGAACATAGCACACATTGGTGAGAGTACGAACCACTCCGTTAAACATCACAATTAGCATGGAACCAATGCCTTCCTACTTACACATAGCACCATCACCCATAATAATTGCATTTCCTTCCTCGTCGACATAAGAATAAAATGAATTCCTATTAGGCGTCATATGATAAGATGCCCCCTAATCGAGCACCCAGTCGGTACTCGAAACATTCGATGTTACCGCCGTCAAAACATCCGTGTCTCCATCACCAATACCTCTCTCCACCGCTACGGATGAAAAAACTACTTTCTTCTTTGCCTTCTCCTTGTCTGAAATCTAATGATCGTGCTTCTTACAAATATAACACTTGCCCTTCCTTTCCTTCGGCTTCCCTCTCCAGTCAGGATTCCTAGGTTTGGAACTACCTCGGTTCTCTTTCTTCACATATTTCTCCTTCTCCACAAACAAACATTGACCATTACCAACACTACTATTTCCCATGCTCAGCTCCTTCATTTGATCTCACAATTCCTCATTAAGAGGACCCGTCTTGATATCATCCAATGTCAGTGTATCTCGGGTATAGATCAAACTATTTGAGAAACCAATATAACGGTCCGGCAATGAACACTACAATGCCTTTGCCTTTTGCTCTTCCTCAATTTCAATTCTACCGCCTTCATCTTCATTAGTAAATCATCAAACACATTCAAATGTGCCTTCAACGAAGTTGCTTCTTTCATACTATAGGTGAAAAACTTTTGCAATAAGATCCAACAACTAGTAAGTGACTTCATCATGTATAACTCCTCCAACTTCTCCCAAATACCCTTAGCAGTCGTCTCACAACTAAATTCGGGGATAAAATTCTATCTCATAGCAAGTTAAAGTGTAGTAAATGCCCACTCTTCCATTTCATCTCGCTCAACATCTGAGATATCCGCTGACAATAAACGTGTATCAAAGCACTACCTGATGCACCTAATTCCTCTTTAGAATCGCTTTTATCTTCCATTTACGCTTTTCAAAATCATTATCGCCATTCCATTTGTCTATAGCCAATTGTGATCCTGATGCCGTATACGATCCACGTACATACGACACTATTCCACTTGAACCAACCATTGAGGGACTATTTGAATCTGATTACGACATTTCTACAATCGTTTAACAACACAACAGCTCCGATACCAAATTTTGGGAAACAATATCAGTTAAGATCGCTCAATCGAATCCATAATGCAGTAGAAAACAAGTTAGATCGTGCTAGGTAGTGCACAAACAACCAATCTATGATCAGACCAATCTCAAACGATTGAAATCTGATCACAACACAAAACAAGCAATATAATAGAATGACAACAATAAAATAAATCACAAAGATTTATAGAGGTTCCACTTACAATTTGCTACCGTACATCCACTTTGAGGGAGATCGTTTATTATCACCAAATGAGAAGATTACAAGAGAATGGTTGCAATGATCCAATATTCACTAGAGAATAAAAGTTTGTGGAGAATAGAATTGAAGAAATATTAGGATTGCTAAACCTTAATTAATGAAGGAATAAAACCTTGATTTGATGAATTAATCACACCTTTCAAATCTGAGAAAGAATAGCTTATATAGTTGTGTAGAAACCAAAGGCAAATGTCCACAATGCCCCTTGCTAATTCACAAATCAACACCTTCTTTTTAGGCCCGAAAAGTAGACCAGAACCATTTCAAACGTCTAAAATTTATTTCAGACGCTTGAAATACCATTCAGGTTTCCACTCTGGCTCATTTCAGAGATCTGGATTTCTCCCTAAACGTCTGAATGGCTTTCCGGACGTCCGAAAAGAATTTTAAATGTCTAGTGGCTATTCAAGATATTCCTATAGCTGATTTTAAACTCCTGTATTTTTTTTCAGACATATGAAAATGCTCTTAGCCCAAATACCCCGGCTTTCTTCGCTATATCTTCCACATACGAGCTCCGATTTGCGAACGGTCTTCTCATACACGAAGCTACTTCTATCCTCTTCAATTCTACCATGTAGTATCACAAAATTTAACAAAGTACCCGAACCTTTCTTGTTTTTATTTATAAAAATGATATAATCAAAGAAATGTTCAGCCAGGGGTGGCCCGCTGGGCTGGGTTGCCCAAATCTAAGCAGAAGGTTATAAAGAAAAATATGGCAGTGGTAGTAGGTTAAAAATTGAAATCGTGAAAACATGAACAAAATCAATTAGCATTATAGCTATTGTAGGAATCGAACATGTACCTTACTGTCCCCTTTCAAGTCTCATTAGCACTACGCAAAATTACCTTTTCAAAATTTAGTGTTGTAACATTTTTGTTTATAGCTTGAATCAAGATCTTCTTCCCTCCTCTTACCTCCACCAGGGTATGTAACGACCCGTATTCTACACATCATAGGATTGTAGAATATTTATTTCTTTCCCGTGTGAAGTCGTATGGTCATGTAACTTTGGGAAACATCTATTAGAGTCATTTCCCATGTACATGATTTTTGTCGATTTTTAAATGACCATTTTGCCCCTAGTTGGTACTGTTTTGGCCATAACTTTTGATTGGAAAGGAATTTTGACCTGAAACCACTTCCATTTGATTCGTTTGATGGTTTCTCTTTCCGTAGAGTGGTCATAATAGTCAAACGGACTTACCGTTTGGGAGATATGGCTGAAACAAGGTTTGGAGGGTGAAAAACTGCTTAACCGGGCCAAATCGGGTGATTAGTGAGTAGGCCCATAACCCATTTCGGAATTAGGGTTATGGGAGGGCTGAAATGAGATGGAGAATCATTCCATTTCAGTTTTCTAGCCTCCACTTATCACCAAGGAACCCTAAAAATGGCCTCCAACCTCTAAATCACCTCCAAATCATCTTTTGGTCAAGGATTTGGCTTAGCAACCCCTAATCAAAGAAGATCTTCACCTAATCAACCTTGGAGCTGCTGTTAGCATTGGGATTCGCATCAAATCAGAGCATTATTTCAGATCTTAGTTTGTTTTGTGGCTAAGGTGAGTGATTTGCTTAGTTTTGCACTAATTATGGCTAATTAGGAGTGATTAGTGTTAATTAGCGAATTTAAACATGATAAAATTCTGGAAAAATGTTTATAAAATTCGGAATGATGTTTTAGACCTCTGATATGAATTTGGGTTAGTTTGGTTAAGTTTTGCTAATCCTATCATTAGTTTCACCTAAACATGCTTAAGGGGAAATATGGGATTTTGGGTATGTTTGATCCATTTTTACCTATGATATTGATGTTTTGATGTTTGTGGTTGATTATGCATGTTGCTATGACTGTATGGTATGCTTTGTGATTGTTTAGAAGTGTTAGATTGGTCGAAAACGCCGTCGAATGGCGTAAAAACAGTCGCAGGAAACATGCAGGAAATGACCCAGAATCCGGATCGGATCGGTGAAGGGGAGCGCGACTCGATCCGTTCCAGCATAGGCGTCACGATCCGTTTGAAGGAGTTGGTCACGACTTATCTAGGCGGCACGATCCGGTGGTAGAAGCACGATCCGAACCAACAAGTATTTCCGATCCGAACCAGAGGAGGGTGGGTAGCTCACGAGTCGATGGGTACTAGGCGAGACGATCCGACCCGATCAGAAAACACGACCCGACCCGGATGAAGCAACCCGATCCGATCCGAAGTGGTGACGCCGATCCGAATCAGGAAGAGGAGCCATGAGCTGGAGGACCACGACCCGATCCGATGCAAGAGGCGCGACCCGATCCGAATGCAAAGGCCGATCCGATCCGCTGAAGAATGTGAAGGCTGATCCAATCCGATTCGATTGTGATGACCAATAACCCGAGATGCAAAGGTAGTCCAAATGGAAGTTAGAGCTCAGGATCCCGGAACCAGTTGGGAACCAATGAGTTCACTTCATGGTTGGACTTTGCTGCGGGACGTGTGCTAAGGAGTTGTCGACGTTCATAACTTCGATTCACCACTCAGAATGAATGATGGGCTACTTATCAGTGCAGTAGGGTCATTATGACCTGAGGGGCAAGGTGATGGTAGCAAGACTACGTTATCAGTGCAGTAGGGTCATTATGACCTGAGGGGCAAGGTGATGCGTAGTAAGACTATGAGCCAGCGCAGATGGGGTGAATAACTCCATGGGGCAAGTGGACATAGTAAGGATTAGTAAGGCTATGAGCTAGTGCAGTGGGGTTCTTGAGACTCCATGGGGCAAAGTGGACATAGCGAAGGATTTGTGGCTACGTTATCAGTGCAATGAAGTCATTTATGACTTCATGGGGCAAAGTGATCGTAGCAAGGAATGTTGGGTGATCGAAGTGGTGAATATCGTATGCTTTAAGCACTGAGTGAGAGATGTGAGGATGGATGATATGCTTGATTGTTTGCCATCATTATGACATGCACACCTCCCCCACCTCCGTATCTTATATTGTTTGATATGATACCTTGGAGTGTTGTACAGTATGTAGTGCTAACTCTTTGGTTACAGGTCCAGGTTCAGGTATGTTTTAGTCTACCTGTTATTGTTCACTTTAGATGCTTATCGCTCATACCAGGCTTTATGTCTAACCCAGAGTTTTATGTCTCCTCTTATTACTCTGGGTGCTCACACGAGCAGACTAGAGACAGGTTAGCTGGTGATGCGCGAGTAGTTGATTCTGAGGCGGGCAGGAGGCTTCCACGTATGATATATATATATACACATTCTCCCTGTGTCGTTGGTGGTCACTACTTGGGCATTAGTAGTGTACCTCATTTACCTTACTTTTTCTTTGAGACAGTTTGAAAGTTGTAATAAGCTGTACTTTGGATTTCCGCTGCTATGATGTTTAGTTCTGATTTTCAGCTTATGCACTGTCTCTCCTGTTTTATGTCAAGTATGTTATTATTATATTTTGTTCTATGCGCTGTGAGACATTCTACAGGTTCTTTGTATGTTCATTTCCTTCTTCCTTTTTCCTTCTGGCGACCCGTTCCGTGCTAACTGGACATGTGTACAGCGCACCTTTGGAGTAAATGTCGGTTGGTGCGGGGCGGGCCGTCACACTTGGTATCAGAGCTCTAGGTTGCGTAGTTAACCTAGGGAAAGACACTAGGGAGAGTTAGTACGTATATGAGAGCGCGTATTTGTGATTACTTTGGTTTTCAAAAGCTATGTATATGTATACTATTAGTAGTATAAGAATGAAGTTGCACTGCACTAGTACCACTATGGGGTCGTTAATCGTTTCCCTTTTACAGATTGACGATGAGCCGACATGTTAGAGGTACTGGTAGAGGGGCCAATAATGGGAATGCCGCTGACATGAGGGCGATGTTTACCAACCTCATGAGAGACATGCTTAGAGAAGTGCAAGGGGCAGTTCCCAATCCCGGAGTTGGTGATGGTCCAGTAGTGCAGGCGCCTAGGGTCGATTTCGCCAAGTTGTGCAAGGATTACACTAATCTTGGTGGGAAGCCATTCCACGGAACGGAGTCGGCCACGGATGTTCAAGATTGGATGGATAGCTATGATCGTATCTTTGATGACTTGGGTCTTGAGGATGCGATGAAGAGAAGGCTAGCGTCTCGCCAGCTGCAAGGGCGAGCGATGAATTGGTGGAATGCTATTAGAACAGCTACTCCAGAGGACCAGGTTACTTGGGTTCAGTTCAAGGCTCGCTTTAGCGAGAAGTTCATTCCAGCTGCCCAGAAGTCAGTGTTGTTCAAGAGGTTCTTGGAACTGAAGCAGAATGGGAGGGCAGTTTCTGATTATATTGCTGAGTTCGACACTTTGTCGAAGTATGGACTATCACTTATCGATACTCCTGAAAAGAAGAATGCGAAGTTCATTACTGGTTTGGATGGATACTTGAGGGAGAGGCTTATTAATCACATCGATGAGACTTTTGAATCGATTGTGGGGAAAGCTTTGAGATCAGAGAGCCTTTACCCTAAGTCAAAGACTGAGGCTGCATCTGCAGAAGGGCCAAAGCCGCAAGCAGGCGGTGGAGGCAAGAATAGCTCTCAGAATAAGAGGAAGCAGGACCAATCTAAAGGTGGCCAGAAAAAGAGCAAGAAGGATGTTGAGTGCTTCAGCTGTGGAAAGAAAGGCCATTATGCTAAGGAATGTCGGGCCAAGCCAGCGGAAAGGAAGTGCTACAACTGTGGTCAAGTGGGACATCAGAAAGATAAGTGTCCGCAACCTCTCAAGGAGAAGCAGATTGTGAAAGCATATGCTCTTGATGCTATTCCTTCTTCGTCGAATGCCCCAACTGCGGCGAAGAAAGGAAAGAATGTTGTTATTCAAGGTATGCTTTCTATTTATGATATACCAGTTCGAGTTTTGTTTGATACTGGGGCTTCCCGTTCCTTCATATCTAGTGACCTGGTAGATAGGTTGGGACTGGAACCCGAGATAGTCGATAGACCATTAGTTGTGACGAACCCGATTGGTGGTTCGACTAGCCTTAGTATGATTTGCAGGAATTTGGTCTTATCGAGTCATGGATGTATGTTTGTATGTGATTGCTTTGTTTTGGGCTTTACTGGGTATGGCATTATATTGGGAGTCGATTGGCTCCAAAGATACGGGGTGGTGGTAGACTGTGAGGGCTTTTTGGTGACAGTGAGGGCGGATGATGGGCGGAGGGTAGTGTTTGGTAGTCTACCCAGTGATGGGGTTATGGCTAGTTTTGTAAATTCCCTCGACATCCCGCAGGATGAGTTGTCAGATGTGCCCGTGGTTGGCCAGTATCCGGACGTCTTCGAGGAGGTGACCGGGCTTCCACCACACCGAGAGATTGAGTTCCGCATTGATTTAGTGAAAGATGCCAGACCTATAGTGATGCCACTTCGTCGTATGGCACCAAGAGAGCAGCGAGAGCTCGGGGTGCAAGTCAGCAATCTTTTGAAGAAGGGATTGATTAGAAGGAGTGTCTCCGAGTGGGGAGCACCAGTTGTGTTTGCCACCAAGGCAGATGGTTCCCTTCGTTTGTGTGTGGACTATCGCGAGTTGAATAAGGTGACGAGGAAGAATAAGTATCCTCTACCGCGGATAGATGATTTGTTTGATCAGCTGGAAGGAACAAGAGTGTTCTCCCAGTTGGACCTCGCGACAGGATTTCATCAGCTTCGAGTAGCAGATGAGAGTGTTCCGAAAACGGCATTTAGGACGCCGTCTGGATTTTATGAGTGGTTGGTTATGCCATTTGGGTTGACCAATGCACCAGCCTATTTTGTGGATCTTATGAATCGAGTATTCAGAGATCAGTTGAATAAGTTTGTTCTTGTGTTCGTGGATGATATCCTTGTTTATTCAAGGACAGAGGAGGAACACAAGGGGCACTTGAGGATAGTAATGGAGGTGTTGAGGAAACACCAATTGAAAGCGAAATTCTCTAAGTGTCATTTTTGGAGAAGGGAAGTAAGATTCTTGGGTCATGTTGTTTCAGAGTGTGGTATTGCCGTGGACCCTGCGAAGGTGGCTACGGTACAGGATTGGCCTACGCCCAAGAATGCAACAGATGTAAGAAGTTTCTTGGGATTAGCTGGATATTATCGTAAGTTTATCCAGGACTTCTCCAAGATAGCAGCACCGTTGACTCAGTTGACTAAGAAGAATCAGTCCTTCGTCTGGGACGGAGTGTGTGAGGATGCCTTCAAAAGTCTAAAGGAGAGGTTGACGCGTGCGCCAGTGTTAGTCATTCCTAAGGGGAATGAAGAGATGACGGTATACACAAATGCTTGTGGTATCGGACTGGGTGCAGTATTGATGCAAGGAGGTAGGGTTGTAGCTTATGCTAGTCGACAGCTAAAGCCGCATGAGAAGAAGTATCCTACCCATGATTTGGAATTGGCAGCGATTGTATTTGCGCTGAAGATGTGGAGACACTATCTCTTGGGAGAAAGATTTGAGTTGTTTACCGATCATAAATCGTTAAAGTATCTCTTCTCTCAGAAAGATCTGAATCTCCGTCAGCAGAGATGGTTAGAGTTCTTGGCTTCGTATGATTTTGATATCGCATATACACCTGGGAAGGGTAATGCGGTAGCCGATGCCTTGAGTAGGAGACATGCCAGCTTAGGGGCAATGTTTCTTGAATGGAAGCAACTGGAGTTTATCGCGGGGTTTGATTTCAGACCAAAGTGCGAGTTGGATCCAGTTATGCTAGCTAGTTTGACGATCAGACCTACTTTGATAGAGCGGATTGGTTCCAGCCAGAGGGACGATCCTAATCTATTAGAAATCATCTCCAAGTTAGAGATGGGTATTGGTGAGGAGGTGAATGTGTATGGGCTTGATCGAGATGGATGGCTTCGAAAGAAAGGAAGACTAGGTGTGCCCAACGTAAATGGTTTGAGAGATGAAGTGCTTAGAGAATGTCATCACTCAAAACTGACTATACATCCCGGTGGTAATAAGATGTATCAAGACATGAGACAGACTTACTACTGGGAAGGGATGAAAAGGGACGTTGGGAAGTTTATATCCAAATGCATGAATTGCCAGCTAGTTAAAGCCGAGCAAAAGAAACCTAGTGGGTTGTTGCAACCATTAGAAATTCCTGAATGGAAATGGGAGCAAGTCTCAATGGATTTCATCGATGGTTTACCAAGGACTAGATCGGGACATGGTAGCATTTGGGTAATTGTGGATCGATTGACTAAGAGCGCAAGATTTATACCAGTCAAATCGACCAGAACGGCAGCCAAGTTGGCAGAATTGTATATGAAGTGGGTAGTGAGATTTCATGGAGTACCCAAAAGCATTGTGAGTGACCGAGACCCGTTGTTCACTAGTGGGTTTTGGAAGAGCTTACAAGAGGCTCTAGGGTCAGGATTACATCTCAGTACCGCATATCATCCTCAGCCGACGGTCAGACGGAGAGGGTGAATCGTATATTGGAAGATCTCTTGAGAGCTTGTATATTGGATTTTGGTGGATCATGGGATGATCATTTGCATCTAGTAGAGTTTGCATATAATAATAGCTACCAATCCAGTATCGGTATGGCCCCATATGAAGCTTTATACGGAAGACCATGCAACTCACCATCATGTTGGATAGAAACTGGCGAGAAGTTTGTGCTTGGACCAGATGTGGTGAGAGAAACTTCAGATAAGATTAAGATCATTCAGCAACGAATGAAAGCTGCTCAAGATAGACAGAAAAGCTATGCTGATAAGAGGAGAAGAGACTTGAAATTCTTCGTTGGTGACTTGGTGTTTGTCAAGATCTCCCCGTTGAAGAGCGTGATACGATTTGGCAGGAGAGGCAAGTTGGCACCAAGATTTGTTGGCCCGTTCCCTGTTCTTGAATTAGTCGGGAATTTGGCGTATAGGGTTGGCTTACCAGAGAAAATGGCGGGAGTTCACAATGTGTTTCATGTTTCCCAACTAAGGAAGTTCGTTCACAACTCAGATATGGCTATTTCACCTGATCAGTTAGAGGACTTCGAAGTAGAGCCCGAGGCGGTTGGGAACCGCAAGCCGATTCGTATTGTGGGGCACGATACAAAGCAACTTCGAAGGAAGTCGGTGAAGCTAGTCAAGGTTCAGTGGGGCGAGGACGAGAATGATTGTACTTGGGAGACAGAAGAAAGCATTAGGAAGGCATATCCAGAACTCTTTGTCTGGTAAGATTTACTTTGTGATTTAGTTATTCTGCATGCTAGGATAGACTTGTTTTGCTTGTTTTGCATGTTTGATGGTTGTTTTATGATTGATAGGCATGCGGGACCTTTGTGTGTGTTTGGATTAGGGAATTTCGGGGGCGAAATTTCTTAAGGGGGGGAGAGTGTAACGACCCGTATTCTACACATCATAGGATTGTAGAATATTTATTTCTTTCCCGTGTGAAGTCGTATGGTCATGTAACTTTGGGAAACATCTATTAGAGTCATTTCCCATGTACATGATTTTTGTCGATTTTTAAATGACCATTTTGCCCCTAGTTGGTACTGTTTTGGCCATAACTTTTGATTGGAAAGGAATTTTGACCTGAAACCACTTCCATTTGATTCGTTTGATGGTTTCTCTTTCCGTAGAGTGGTCATAATAGTCAAACGGACTTACCGTTTGGGAGATATGGCTGAAACCAGGTTTGGAGGGTGAAAACTGCTTAACCGGGCCAAATCGGGTGATTAGTGAGTAGGCCCATAACCCATTTCGGGATTAGGGTTATGGGAGGGCTGAAATGAGATGGAGAATCATTCCATTTCAGTTTTCTAGCCTCCACTTATCACCAAGGAACCCTAAAAATGGCCTCCAACCTCTAAATCACCTCCAAATCATCTTTTGGTCAAGGATTTGGCTTAGCAACCCCTAATCAAAGAAGATCTTCACCTAATCAACCTTGGAGCTGCTGTTAGCATTGGGATTCGCATCAAATCAGAGCATTATTTCAGATCTTAGTTTGTTTTGTGGCTAAGGTGAGTGATTTGCTTAGTTTTGCACTAATTATGGCTAATTAGGAGTGATTAGTGTTAATTAGCGAATTTAAACATGATAAAATTCTGGAAAAATGTTTATAAAATTCGGAATGATGTTTTAGACCTCTGATATGAATTTGGATTAGTTTGGTTAAGTTTTGCTAATCCTATCATTAGTTTCACCTAAACATGCTTAAGGGGAAATATGGGATTTTGGGTATATTTGATCCATTTTTACCTATGATATTGATGTTTTGATGTTTGTGGTTGATTATGCATGTTGCTATGACTGTATGGTATGCTTTGTAATTGTTTAGAAGTGTTAGATTGGTCGAAAACGCCGTCGAATGGCGTAAAAACAGTCGCAGGAAACATGCAGGAAATGACCCAGAATCCGGATCGGATCGGTGAAGGGGAGCGCGACTCGATCCGTTCCAGCATAGGCGTCACGATCCGTTTGAAGGAGTTGGTCACGACTTAGCTAGGCGGCACGATCCGGTGGTAGAAGCACGATCCGAACCAACAAGTATTTCCGATCCGAACCAGAGGAGGGTGGGTAGCTCACGAGTCGATGGGTACTAGGCGAGACGATCCGACCCGATCAGAAAACACGACCCGACCCGGATGAAGCAACCCGATCCGATCCGAAGTGGTGACGCCGATCCGAATCAGGAAGAGGAGCCACGAGCTGGAGGACCACGACCCGATCCGATGCAAGAGGCGCGACCCGATCCGAATGCAAAGGCCGATCCGATCCGCTGAAGAATGTGAAGGCTGATCCGATCCGATTCGATTGTGATGACCAATAACCCGAGATGCAAAGGTAGTCCAAATGGAAGTTAGAGCTCAGGATCCCGGAACCAGTTGGGAACCAATGAGTTCACTTCATGGTTGGACTTTGCTGCGGGACGTGTGCTAAGGAGTTGTCGACGTTCATAACTTCGATTCACCACTCAGAATGAATGATGGGCTACTTATCAGTGCAGTAGGGTCATTATGACCTGAGGGGCAAGGTGATGGTAGCAAGACTACGTTATCAGTGCAGTAGGGTCATTATGACCTGAGGGGCAAGGTGATGCGTAGTAAGACTATGAGCCAGCGCAGATGGGGTGAATAACTCCATGGGGCAAGTGGACATAGTAAGGATTAGTAAGGCTATGAGCCAGTGCAGTGGGGTTCTTGAGACTCCATGGGGCAAAGTGGACATAGCGAAGGATTTGTGGCTACGTTATCAGTGCAATGAAGTCATTTATGACTTCATGGGGCAAAGTGATCGTAGCAAGGAATGTTGGGTGATCGAAGTGGTGAATATCGTATGCTTTAAGCACTGAGTGAGAGATGTGAGGATGGATGATATGCTTGATTGTTTGCCATCATTATGACATGCACACCTCCCCCACCTCCGTATCTTATATTGTTTGATATGATACCTTGGAGTGTTGTACAGTATGTAGTGCTAACTCTTTGGTTACAGGTCCAGGTTCAGGTATGTTTTAGTCTACCTGTTATTGTTCACTTTAGATGCTTATCGCTCATACCAGGCTTTATGTTTGACCTAGAGTTTTATGTCTCCTCTTATTACTCTGGGTGCTCACACGAGCAGACTAGAGACAGGTTAGCTGGTGATGCGCGAGTAGTTGATTCTGAGGCGGGCAGGAGGCTTCCACGTATGATATATATATACACATTCTCCCTGTGTCGTTGGTGGTCACTACTTGGGCATTAGTAGTGTACCTCATTTACCTTACTTTTGCTTTGAGACAGTTTGAAAGTTGTAATAAGCTGTACTTTGGATTTCCGCTGCTATGATGTTTAGTTCTGATTTTCAGCTTATGCACTGTCTCTCCTGTTTTATGTCAAGTATGTTATTATTATATTTTGTTCTATGCGCTGTGAGACATTCTACAGGTTCTTTGTATGTTCATTTCCTTCTGGCGACCCGTTCCGTGCTAACTGGACATGTGTACAGCGCACCTTTGGAGTAAATGTCGGTTGGTGCGGGGCGGGCCGTCACAGGGTAGGTTGCCAAATTATGTTGCCTTGTGGGCCTTGCCCGTGGGCCGGGCCTATGTACAACCCTCAATCATCCTTTAATTGGTACATTTCATTTTGGAAAATTTTAGTAGGGAATGTTTATAGCCAATATTTAATATTATTTAATATGATTGAAAACTGTAATATCTGAAATAATCCAGAATGTCTAATATGGTATTGGTGAATAAAAAGGGAAAGTTATACCTCCAAATTCATGTATACTTCACTAATTTTCTCTAGAAATAAAGTTTTTAGTTACTTCAAACAGACATGAAAATAAATTCCATCATAAACTCAAAATTCACACTTGGATTATTTTGCATAATAAATTAAGCACTATATCTATGCTTAACATAAAAAATTTCGCTAATGGTAAACAGTTTCCATGTTACCATTGCAATTTGATGCCTGGAACTACTTCCCATTTGTTCTTTGATCATCACTCCCCTTAGTATATCGTCAGTAAGATTTAGATGGTTTTCAAAATAAATATTACCTCCCACGTACGCCGGTCGAAGGTTTACTAGATTAGCTTTAAAGTAAACTTTAGTCACCAAAGTTGGAAAAATTGTAGACTCGGTTTACTCAATCACATGCTAGAACTAATAATTTGAATATAATTAATGCAATTTATAAAAATGTATATAGCAAGTTCACTTCTATTCTTTGTTCTACCGCTTGGCATATTTGTACATGGATAGACACAGATCAAAGGCAAGAAACTTGCAAAATTGACTTAAATTGATCGGTAGATCTAGTTTCCCCAAAGCCATCATGTCCCAGTTTGATATTACCCCACCCTCTAATTTATATCTTGGGCATTTTTCTTAAATAAATATTTCATTCACCATTATAAATCGAATGCAACTACTTAATATATTTTATAACAAAATCGTAAATTATTAAAATTCTCATCAATACTTTAGGCAATTTACTGTACATATATCAATACACTTACAAAATCTTTATTTTAAGTACATCAAGAAACGTTAATCTCTAGCCTATGTTTTCCATCTACAGTCCACCTAACATTCTTTGATACCTTGATAAATATAAATAAAACAATAATTTAAGAGATTAATGCACACATATCCGTAAACATAAATAATATGACATTTGAGTTATAACTTTTAGAGAACATTAAAATATATTCCTTCAACTAAATAAATAGTCAAATGCACAAAAAAATAATATTAAAACTTCATGTTTTTTTTTTCAAATAGCGTGAATAGTAAAAATCATACCTGCTTTTTTAATTATCGTGCTCACTCTAACTTCAAGTATGAGTTTATTAGATTTATCCAAAAGAAAGCAGAAAATTGAATAATTATTCAGTACTACATATATTGACACATAATTAAACTAAGTATTATAAAGAAATCTATAAATTCGTTAGTAATACTTTTCCATAATTTGAAGAAAAAAATAGAGAGAAATAGTGTAAATTAACTCAAACATATAAGCTAAAATGAAACAGAAGAATCATCATGATTTCATGCTTTGTAAATAGTGAGCATTTATTTCTAAGACTAAATTATTATTATTTTCAATCCGAGGGATGATTGAAATGTCATACAACATAATATCATCATGATATTTGATCAATATAACACGTAAATATAAAGATGCAACTATATACCTTGTTTAGATATTTTTGAAATATCTAAAACACACGATTATTATCTCGTATGATAATTTGTGTATCTCTTTTAACTTCTTCGAGAAGCATAATCTTATCATTTCACACAGGTTTGTTAATGTTTCAGGCTTCTAATTCAAGTTTTTAGATATTTTTGAAATATTTCAAGTTTGTTGAGTGATGAGCTTCAGGTTCTCGCAATGCATATATATGTATTATAAGCAAAATTTATGATGAACTTCTTATTCTTAATTTTTTTGCAAACATCTAGCTTAGAAGCTTATAAATTTTAAATGAACTAAAGAAAAGATTCGACCAAGAGCATCCCAAATAATGCACCATCCATATAGTCTCCCTGATTTCTGCCACTATTCTCGTTTCTCTCTTTCCACAAACTCTCATCCTCCACTAACTTATTTAAATATAAATGACCCAAATTAAGGGGCAACTGGGATGTAGAAACATGAATGTCATAAAGAGTGCCTCTTAAAGGAATAATTATAAGATTTCGATCTCGTAACTTTATTAAAAAAAATATCCTCATAGCTCAAGACTTCTGGTCTTAAACTTTGAGTTAATCTCCTAATTAAAAAAAATCTTTCTAATCAACTTATAGTAAAATATTTGCTTACCATATGCACACACCTAGGCCAATCACTTATGCAATGCTCACAGACCGAGTTAGGTGCACTTAAAGGGTTTTACGACTCTGGCTTCCCCTTCCCTCCAACAAATTCAAAAAAGAACTTTTAATTGTTCAAAGTTATTTATTTTATTACATAACACATTGTTTCCAAAACCAAATACTTATATGATTTATTGTTTAATATATTTCTGCTAATTTGGAAATCCATACCTACTTTCTTTTATGCTCATCTCGCCTTTTACATCATCGCGACTATAAATGTATGAATTTTTTTTAAAGGTCATGTTGATAACATGTTGGGAAATAAATACATGCATAATAAATAAATAAGATAAATCATTAGAAAAAGAGGTAGAAAATAGTTTATCCACTATAGGTTATCGGTACTTGCATGGGCTTCTTTGTATACAGACTTTAAAACATAGAATGAAACATATCCTACAATGTTGCACTATATAAAAATATGAAAAACCAAACATTGTGGCATATTCACTTTTATTATCACGTATATCATAACAAAAATCGCAATAAAATATAATTTTACATCGATATTCTATACATACATACATACATACATACATATATATATATATATATATATATAGAGAGAGAGAGAGAGGAGGGTTCCGCTACACCTCTTCCCCTTAATCTCCACCACCCTCCTCTATATATAAGAGGTGGGGAAATGGGTGGTGGTGTAGCGGAATGGGTGGTGGAGATTAAGGGGGAGAGTTCACGTGCAATATAAGAGGTGTAGCGGAACCCTCCTCTATATATGCAAGAGAGAATGAGTAGGGAAATGGGTGGTGGAGATTAAGGGGGAGAGTTCACGTGCAATATAAGAGGTGTAGCGGAACCCTCCTCTCTCTCTCTCTCTCTATATATATATATATATATATATATATATATATATATATATATATATATATATGAGGAGCATTCCGGGCACCCCAATTTTGCAGCACCGCTTTAGCATTCCTAACCTACCATGAGCTACAATAATCTATATCCAACAATATTTTGTAGATGTTCATTCCACATACATATTATCATCTATCGAAAATTTGAGCTCATTTCGACATTCGTAACATTTTCAAAATCTTAGCTCAATTATTTACCGTTCAAACATTTATTCAAGCCATTATATTAAAACATCAAATATATTATACTGCGAATGTCGAAATAGGCTCAAATTTTGTATAGATGATAATATGCATGTGGATTAAACATCTACAAAATTTTGTTGGATTTGGATTAGTGTAGCTCATGGTAGGGTAGGGATGCTAAAGGGGTGCCTCGTAACGCTCCTCTCTCTCGATATATATATATATATATATATATATATATATATATATGAAAAAAGACAGAAAGAAAATGTTAGAGGAACATTAAGACTGAAGGATAATAAGTTTGGATTTTAGGCTAAAAGACAAATTTTAGTGTAAAAGAAGAAATGATTGTGGTCTCCTGAATTCCTTGATTTACACTAAAATGTGTCCATGAACCTAAAACCCAAACTTTTTGTCCCTAAAACTAAATTTTTCTCTAAGTTTCTCCTTCTCCCTAAAAACCCCTAACGCTCCTCTCTATCTATCTCTCGATATATATATATATATATATATATATATATATATATGCGCATGTGTGTGTCTATTAGTGATACCCTAGGTATTGATTTTGATGATAGCAACCATCTAAACGTTACTACTAACATATCCTCAAGTTGTGCAGTTACGTCAGATATATTATGTACACACTTACAGAGATAAACTAGAATACAAAAGAAGAACTATATAAGAAGATTAGTCAAAGCAATAGAAGAAGGATAATTAGAACAATTGAAGACCAAAGCCTATTAGAGAAGAATGTTGAAGAACAGAGGTGTTTGAAGTGATGGGGAATTGGTTAAACCTTAGGATATCCAGTTAAAGATCTCATGGCAATTATACTTGAAGATAATCAGCCATTGACCTCAAATGAATCACAAAAATCCACAAAATATAAGGTCATTTGAAATGTAGAAAATTTGAAACACTTATAAGTGTTGCTAATACTTATATGTCGATGTATATATTTTTGTATGTCGACGTATAACGGGTTTTCAAATTTTTAACTTTCAAATGAAGAGTTATTTCCCTTCATCCCTTCACCAAAAGACACAACTCTTCAACCACTATCTAAAGACTTCTATAAACAAATTTTAACATCAAATTTTCTCATTATCTCCAACTCCTTCTTCTCCATACGTTTGCACTTCAATTCCATTGAATGCTATTGAATTTATAGTTGCAAATTCACTCTCTCTCACTCCAATTCTTCATTGATTTGCAAGCCATACAATATCAGGGAGTTGATATTGAATTCACATCGTTCTCTCTCTGATGTTATCCTATTTACTTAAATAATTCAAAGATATATTGCTATTTAAGGTCCATAGGATCATTGTACCAAATCTATGAGAATATATATTGAAGATACGACTAGCTACCATTCTTTGTTGTTGTTAATAAGGAGAAAGAGTATCTTCTAGCTTGCGAAACCAAGATTGTAAAGGTGTTCTTGCCACCCATGGAAAACAAGCAGTTATAGTGAAATTTTGCATGGTGAAGTACAGGACTGGATGTAAGATTGGTTAACCTAAACCAGTATAAAAGTCTTGGTTACATTTACTTTACTACATTTTATTTTATTACTCATTTCATCATGTTTTCAACTGGAATAGATATAGTGTTAAATTCATAAATACACTTCACCTCTCTAGTGTTTAATAGCCTCAAAATCCATTAACATTGTGTTGTAGACACCCCAGTTCCCAACAATTTGTATCAAAGCACTGCCTTTCAAAAATTAATCAACTGGTTTTTGAAAAGTATAAATGCATAGTGACACTAGTAACACATTTTTAACATTTTTATTGAAGGGAAATCAACCGTTAGACCTCCTCTATTTGATAGCAGTAATTATGCTTATTGGGCTTATAGGATGAAATTTTACTTATAGTCTAATGGTTTAGATATTTGGAACATTACCCAAGTAGCAGTGCCGGGCCTGATAAGTGGGAGGCCCTAGGCCAAATTTTCATATAATAGTGGCAGCAGTAGAAAGTGGAGAAGGTGGTGAAGGCATGCAAAAAAGACTGGCGTTGCCCGAGATTGATACTAGATCCCTATATGATAGTTAGACACACTTTCCAACTGGCCAACCTCAACATTGGAATCTGGTTGATATTATACTGTATACATATGCCCAAAACAATCTATAGGTGGCCCTTTACTAGCCCGAGACCCTAGGTTGTCGCCTAGCAGGCCTAGGCCCAAAACCGAGCCTGCCAAGTAGAATACATAGAGCCTCAAACTGAATATAAAAAATGGACACTGGACCTAAAGACACAAAAACTTAATTATTCTAAGGCCATGAGCATTTTATTTTGATCTTTAAATAGAAATAAATTTAATCGAGTGTTATTTGTAATCCTACATATGAAATTTGGAGAATACTGAAAGTCACACATGAAGGCACCAATAAAGTAAAACAAACAAAGATATCTATGCTAACTCACAACTCTTTCGAATAAAACCAAATGAGTCTATTTCAAGTATGTATTCTAGATATATGCCTTAATATCATTAGGAAATAAAATTACTAAAGAAGACCAAGTCAGAAAGATCTTGAATTCCCTTCCTAGCGAATGGGATCAAAAGACTCTAGCAATCGAAGAAGACAATGATATTAGTACTATGGCAATAGAAGAATTAATTGGTAATCTAATGTCCTATGAAGTAAGTTGCAGGTTAGAAAAGAGAATCAGGGAAATGAGAAGAAATCACTGGTACTTAATGCTATGATCGACAATGATGAGCTATATGATGATATTATTGATGACGGTATCGAGTTTATTACTAAGAAAAAAGAAATTCTTGAAGTATTGGATAATGAAAAAACTTTGGAAAGTTAACAATAATAATTCCAGAAATGGAAATGTTGTTAAATGTTCCGAATATGATAAACCCGATCATTTGAAAAAAGATTGTCCCAACTTGAAGAAACCAAAGCACTTTTCAAATACTTTCAATAAGGAGAGGAAACAGGCAATCAATGCTACATGGGATGATTCAAGTACATCATCAATTGATAGTGACTCGGAAATAGAAAAGGCCAACATATGCTTTATGGAAATGGATGATTAGGTATGGAATTTTAATAAAGAAATTACTAATGTCTTAAATGATACGCATAAATGATATAAAATGCTTAGAAAAGAGTACGAGGATAGATTAGCAGAGATAGATAAGTTGATTTTATTTTAATGAAAAGTTAAGTAAAGAAAAACAATGTTTGGAAGATGAAATTGAAAGATTTAATGGTTATAAAAATGAAAAGGATTTAACACTTGAAGTTTTGAAAAAAAAAGTGAAAATGAGTCATTAAAATCAGAAAATATTTCAATGAAGTCATAGATCACTGATCTAAATGAAAAAATAACATCTCTAGACAATTTTATTTTTAACCATGGTAAGGATTTTGATAAAATGAAAACTGATATTGATAAACTTAACAAAAGGAAGGATAATCTAGAAAAATTATTACTGCATCTAAACACACTAGGAATAAATACAGACTTGGATACACCCCTAAGGCTAAATCAAAAAAAAAACTTAAAGTACTAAGTTTGTTAAGGCTACCAAGTTCAAACCTAACCTGGGAAATTAAAGTTAAATCCTCCGAATAGGTTCATTAACTTATGGGTTCCAAAAAGGTTGGATTATATCAAAAAAGAAAAATATATTGATAATTTTATTAATATGGTTCATTCATTTAATGATTATATTTTGAAAGGGAATTCAAACTCTTTATGGGTTTGGCATCCCAAAACTTAACCTCATGAATCCAATATTGAAAAGGGTACTAAGGTGCATATTTTATAAATTTTCAGGTACCAAATAGTAGATGCTCAAAGCATATGACAAGAAATCTATTAAACCTTAGACAAATATGAAAAGGATTTGTTATTGGCACAAGCAAAGCCGATAACTCTAAAACTCATCTAATTATTTGATAAATTTTATTTCATGTTCGAATTTATTTGATTTCTCCTCTTGTGTTTCATTTATATGCATATACAAACTCTATATATTATCTAGCAGTAAATTAAACAATTCAATTTACCTTTTTTGTTGATGACAAAGGGGGAGAATAGGTATAAATATACTAGACAAATTGATAGAGGGAGTGGATAGAGTTAGATGGAGTCAAATATAAAAGTATTATATTTTATCTCTCAAATATTTATATGGTTGTCGTCATTAAAAGGGGAGATTGTTAACATCCTAAGTATTGATTTTGATGATAACAACCATATGAACATTACAACTAACTTATCCTCAAGTTGCGTAGTTAAATCAAATATATTACGAAGATATTTATAGGGATATACTTGAATACAAAAGAAGGATTATAGAAGAAGGTTGATCATAACAATAGATGATGGATAATCAGTATAATTGAAGGCCAAACCCTATTAAAGAAGAATGCTGAAGAATAAAGGTGTTTGAAGTGATGAGGAGTTGGTTGAACCTTAGAATATCTTTTTAAAGATCACATCACAATTATACTTGAAGACAATCAACCATTGACTTTAACCGAATCACAAAAATTCACGAAATATAAGGTAGTTCGAAATTTTGAAAATTTGGAACACTTATAAGTGTTGTTAATACTTATATGTCGTCATATATGTTTTTGTATGTCAACGTATAACAGTTTTTCTAATTTTCAACTTTCAAATGAAGAGTTATTTCCCTCCATCCCTTCATGAAAACACATCTCTTCAACCACTATTTAAAGGCTTTTCGAAATAAAATTAACATCAACTTTTCTCGTTATCTCCTACTCCTTCTCCATACATTTGCACTTCAAATCCATTAAATCCTATTCAATTATCCTTGCAAATCCACTCACTTTCACTCTAATTCTTCATTCATTCGCAAGTTACACAATATCATAGAGTTGTACTTGAATTCACATTGTTCTCTCTTTGATTTTATCCTATTTCCTCGAAGAATTCAAAGACATATTACATTGGTGGTCTATAGGATCATTGTACCAAATCTGCAAGAATCTTTATTGAAGATACGACAACCTACCATTGTTTTTTGTCATATTTTATATCCCGTGAAATCAAGTATCTGTGGAAAGCAAGTGTTTATAATGAAATTCTACATGGTGAAGTGCAGGACTGGATGTAGGATTGGTTAATCCGAACCAGTATAAAAATCCTAGTGTTATTTACTTTACTGCATTTTATTTTATTACTTATTTCATCATGTTTTCAATTTGAATAGATATAGTGTTAAATTCATAAATACACTTCACCCCTTTAGTGTCTGAATAGCCACAAGATCCATCAACACTATATTGTAGACACCCCAGTTCGCAACATGTATGTGTGTGTATATGAGGAAGATTGCAGGGCACCCCCATTTTATAGCACCTATTTGCACCTCAACATGAGTCACTCATTTATTGTAAAATAAACTAGTGGAGGAAGGGGGAAGCTAATAGAAGGAGAGAGAAAACAATATATGTGATGAAAATCAGGAAGACTAAAGGGGTGTTGCACTATTTAGCGTGCTCTTGATCTCATATATATGTATGTATGTGTTAACCAGCTTTTTGGTAAAAGCCATCACAATTCAAATGGATCAAGGCTTCCTCTTGAAGACTACGAGACTGGATTTCTCTCTTTTAGGCCGGACTTTATTTGGTTCGACTAAATAGGGATCGACCTCAGCCAGCCTCGGGAAAAACAAACACACCATTCTTCGAGTCTGGTCAGAACTTCCAAATCAGTCGATTGATTGGATTATTTCTGGGACACCAGACCACTCCTAAAATATCGGGGTTAACCTTACGCTACAAGATGATGTCCAATTCCCAAGGTTGCAGAGTCAGTCATCTTTGACTTGCACTACTTCTCATGCACCAGATTTCGAACTCCATGTATGCCATAATTCTCGAGGAGAACTATTTCCCAGCAGAAGATAGGTCTCACCACCTACAATTACTTTTTTTGATCAAGAACGTGTCGTCGACCCCGAAGCAGATGACCACCCCATAGCATTCAAATCAAGTCGACTTTTTGCTTATAAATACATTATTTCCAGAAATAGAAACCATTTGGATTTTCTGTTCTAATAGTTCATGGTTTGCATTCTAAAAATTGCCTACCATATACTCCAAGCAAACTACATTGTAACACAAGGATTTTGTGTACAAACCACTTCTTTCTCTACTTTCTTTTAAATCAAACCAACTGTAATCCATAATTGACAATATAAATAGGGATTATAAAGTGGACTACTTAGGCTTGGTTGATGCCGAACCACTATAAAAATTGTGTTGTGTTCCCTGTCTTCATTTACTTTCTTGTGTTCTTTGATTGTGTTTATGTGGGGTTTACACACTTTGGGGGTTGACTGTCACTAGGCCAACTTTTGACGTCAACGCTTTGGCGTGCTAGGAAGGAGTCGAACCTTCGGCAATTTCTCAGCTTGAAGATTTGATAGTTGCTTGTCGATGATACAATGGTAAAGAGGAAGAAGGATATAACATCTTCCCAGGGTTAAACCGTCGACCCAACTGACGTAGTAGCAGAGGCAAGCTTGGAGGCTTCCTCTCATGAAGAACCATCCCGATACTTAACTAGGGACGAGATGGATAGAGTCCTAGCTGAACTATGAGCACATGTGGTAAATCAAGATGGACTCCTCAAAAAGTAACAGGAAATGATGAACAACTTCTTTGCTCGGATGGAAGGAAGGCCGCCCACCCAGCATCACTTCCTGCACCAGGCGAAACAGGGGCAACAACTAACCTTCAAGTTGATGAAATCCAAGCCCCAGACCGGTATACCGGTCTGCCTCCACCTGGTTCAACTTCACTTCCCGATCGATCGAATATTAGGTCAGATCGATCGATGCAACCTTCGGATCGTCCAGAGCCTGGTTCGATCCAATCTCTGGTTCGGTCTGAAATCTTACCACTAACTGGACATATGCAGCCTCTCACTGATCCTTTCCAACATGCTGATCCAAGCAGGGCTAGAGGCAGCAACCCACTGCCTCAGCAAGAGCACCCTATCATACCAGTTCCTAGCAGGACGGAGGGAAACGCTACTGCAACAACCCGAAATTTCTGAACCAATTTAAAATTCTAATTTTAGCTATTTTAATGGGTTTTGAATATTTAAAATAATTTATTTTAAATAATAATGACTAAAAATTTATTTAGATCGAAGTTAGAACATATAAATTTATATTAATTATAAAACAAGCCTATAATGGCGTGGTAGTTTGAAAAATTGATTTTTAATTTCAAATGAATGCACAGAATTCAAAATAAATCGGAATTCAGTAAAAGAAGAAACGTTAGAATCTGTTTAATTATATCTTTCTAATGAATGTAAAATTTTCAGATTTCATAATATAAATTGAAAGTTATGTCTAGTTTAAAATTTAAAATAGTCGCTACAGAATTTATATTTTTTTTTAATAATATATAGCCTTTAAAAGAGTCATTTTGCAAACGAACTCCGTTTTCGGCGAAACCACTTTTGTTGGATCCAGACTATCAAATTATAGCTAGGTTTAAAAATTCATAATTTTTGAAATTAATATGTGAGCATGGTAAATTTAAACGTGTTTCCATTTTCAGTTTAAATTTATTCGACCAGTTAAAAGGCCATTTTTCAAACGGTCTCCAAAATTGACGAAATTGATTTTGTTAGGACCGTATCGTCAAAACATAGATAGATTTAATTTTTCTATAATTTTTGGAGTCAGTGTGTGGCCCTGGTAAATTAAAATGTATGTTGAAATTCAATATTGATCGTTATATTAATTTATATTTTAATTTTGATAAAAACTGATCAAAACAGTAGAATTGGCTTAAGAAACATATCCCATTGTGTTCGGAATGGGGTATTTGGCTAGAAACGACAGTCGTTAGGTTTGATTTGGAGTTCGGACGAAAATTTTCCCTTTTAAAAGATAATTAGAATTAAATAATATTATAAAAATAATATATATTCACTAAACCTTAGGAACCCATTCACTATCTGAGCCTCCGCCTTATTAAATTAATGGCAAGGAATGAGCGATTTTCAATCTTTAACTTCTTTCAACATATTTCGAATTAAATCATGGTTCTAAAGCGAAAATGATAGAGATTTTCGAGATCTTTTAATTGACGTGCTGATGATCGGATTTAGTGGAGAAGGGCGCTCGAATTTCTCACTCAAAAGCAGCGAGTTCGGTCCAGATTTGGGGCGCCAGGATGGGCTCGAGTTGGACGAGCTCCCTGGTGGTGGTAGGCGATGTCGGCGGCTCCGACGTGGCGTAGGAGGATGGTGGTCCGGCCAAGCACAGTGGCAGCGACGATCGATTTGGATCGACCAAGGTGGAGGGTTACTACATATGGTATCAGAGCTTTGGTTAACTAAAATCTTTGGGGTACAACTCGTTAGAACAGAATAAAAGACTCATCAGAGGTAGGATTAGTAACATCCTGTAAAAAAAGTCATTAGAGATGGGGTCAGTAATGCCCCATGATGAGTTGAGAGTGACAAGTTTATAAATAACGTATTTGTGATTATATATATAATCTGGTTTTAAAAATATGATTTTTGGGTATATAAAAGTTATATGTTTGAAAAAGCTAATCAACTAATTGATTGGTGGTTGTGAGGTGTGATTATTAGTTCAATTAATTAAAATATTGGGACAATAAAACCAATATGAAAATGAAAAGTGAATTAAGCCAAATCGAATCAAATATTGAACTAAATTGAAAATTTGTCCAAATTGCATACATGTACATATATATGTGTGAACAGGTCATAGCATGGAAGCCAAGAAGAGGAATAAAATTGTATGCCCGACAAATAGATACATGTTTACTATATTCATTGGGTTTGATGATTTTATGAGCCGATTGGTAAGATGCCTGGATTTTTCTTTTTTGATTGATGAGTGCCCTGTGAGGCAAGCTACAGTTTTACTGGTCAACCCGTATAAAGTTGGTTATAGCAAAAAAAATCAAAAGTTTAGGGTGTTAGCCAAATTTTTGAGAAATTAGAAAATTTTTAGAAACTGAAAAGTTGAAGAATGAAAATTGAGTTGGTTAGTTAAACAACTTTCAGCTCCGTTCCTTTTCGAGGATGAAAAGATTTTAAGTGGGGGAGACTGTAACAACCCGGAATTTATGAACCAATTTAAAATTTTAATTTTAGCTATTTTAAAGGGTTTTGAATATTTAAAATGATTTATTTTAAATAATAACGACTAAAAATTTATTCAGATCGAAGTTAGAACGTATAAATTTATTTTAATTAAGCCTGAAATGGCGTAGTAGTTTGAAAATTCGATTTTTAATTTCAAATGAATGTACAGGATTCAAAATAAATCAGATTTCAGTAAAACCAGAAACGTTAGAATCTGTTTAATTATATCTTTCTAATGAATGTGAAAAATTCAGATTTCATAATATAAATTTAAAGTTATGTCTAGTTTAAAATTTAAAATAGTCGTTATAGATTTTTTATTTTTTTTATTTTATATATAGCCCTTGAAAATAGCCACTTTGCAAACGACCTCCCTTTTTGAAGAAACCACTTTTGTTGGAATCAGAATGTCAAATTATAGCTACGTTTAAAAATTCATAATTTTTGGAATTAATATGTGAGCGTGGTAAATTTAAACATGTTTCCAATTTTAGTTTAAATTTAATCGACCAGTTAAAAGGCCATTTTACAAACGGTCTCCAAATTCAACGAAATTAGTTTTGTTAGGATCGTATCGTCAAAACATAGCTAGATTTAATTTTTCTATAATTTTTGGAGTCAATATTTGACCCTGGTAAATTAAAATGTATGTTGAAATTCAATATTGACAGTTATATTAATTTATATTTTAATTTTGATAAAAACTGATCAAAGTAGTAGAATTTGGCTAGAAATGACAGTCGTTGGGTTTGATTTGGAGTTCAAACAAAAAATTTCCCTTTTAAAATATAATTAGAATTAAATAATATTATAAATATAATATATAGTCACTAAACCCTAGGAACCCATTCATTATCTAAGTCGTCGCCTTGTTAAATTAGTGGCCAGGAATGAGCGATTTTCGATCTTTAATTTCGTTCAACATATTTCGAATTGAATCATGGTTCTAAAGCGAAAATGATAGAGATTTTCGAGATCTTTTAATTGATCTGGTGATGATCGAATTTAGTGGAGAAGGGCGCTAGAATTTTACACTCAAAAGCAGTGAGTTCGATCGAGATTTGGGGCGCCATGATGGGGTCGAGTTGGACGAGCTCCCTGGTGGTGGTAGGCGATGTTGGCGGCTCCGACATGGCGCAGGAGGATGGTGGTCCGGCCAAATACAGTAGCGACGACGATCGATTTGGATTGACCGAGAAGGAGGGTCACTGCAGCTACTGTAAGCCACTATGATATTTCCTCGGGCGAGAGCAATGCCAAACCCCGAGCTGATAACGCTTACCCTAGTCGGTCCAATCCTATCGGCATGGAAATGGTTCGACCCAATACACATGTCGACCGAGGGGTTTTAGTCAACCCCAAACCAACGCGAGAGGCTGGGGACCACCTCTACCCATCACTCGTGGGTTGCACCGAACTTATCCCAAGAACTCATGGCATGCTTCCATCCCGTACCGGGATTCTCACCAATGTCCCCGGTGCTGAATTAGATTTGTGATAACAACTTCACAGGGATGGGACTCAGATCGCCAACATCATTAAGCGCTTCACCAGAGGCGCCTCCTCTCAACAAGACATGGATAACGTTCACCGTAGTCCTTTAGCATAGGAAATCAGGAACTCCCGCAATCCACTGGACTTTGAGCTTCCAGTCTTGGAACCCTACAATGGAAGGACAGATCCCACCATACATCTCATGCACTACATGTGTCATATGGAAGTGCTTCCCTCTCTTCCTAATCGATATCTTTGGCATGTGATTTTAACAGCTAATGACTAAGTCGATCAACAACTGGAATATGTTGTTTACTCGCTTCATTGAACAGTTCAGAGTTCACATATCTCGACTGAAGTGCGTCATATTCCTCACATCCATCAAACAATGGTCCGGCGAGGCCGTACACTGCTTCCTATAAATATTCAGCACAGTTGTCGCATCGGTCCATCGACCCGAGCCATCGATGGTGATTATGGCCACCATGGCTGGCGTCTTGGATCGAACAGATTTCAAGATTTCCCTTATGGTGGATCCCCCCAAGGATATCGTAGATTTCTACTCCAAAGCAGATAGATTCCTCTAGCAAAAGGATGCTAATATCGAGATGGAAGTCTCGATGTACTTGCTATCAAGGATGGAGGACCATTCACTGCTTCCCAGAACAAAGGAAAGGAGAAAGCCTCAAAAAAGAATGATACGAATGTGCGGTTCCGAAGAGAACCCAAGTATGACCATTACACCAAGCTAAATTCCTCACTGCTGGATATATATACCTCTATGTGCGAGGATCTCTTCCTTTTCCCAAGCCTCCCAGGAGGGAGCCGACCCAAAGAGAACGCAAATCAGGAAATCACTACATGTTTCATGATATGGCAGGTCATGGCACCAACGATTATGGGCACTTGCATGATCTCATCGAAGAACGGGTTAGACGTGGAGAGCTACCCGAGTATGTTAAGAAAGCTACGACATCTACACTGTCACATCTACCCTCACATGCTCCTCGGAATAGGAAGAATCTTGAGCCCATCAATCGCACCATCATTCTGGATTAGAATATTGTGAATACACCCCATTTTTTAGTATATAAGAAATGCATTTCTGCTATTTTAAAAATAAATGTCTATGTTGAAGTACACACATACGGGGTTAGGATTTAATCCCAACGCGTGCTCTGGATTCAACAGTAGCCCCATTAGGATTTGTTTTGGTTTTGTAACAATTTTTAGGCATTAATAAGTTTTATTTCTTGAACATTGATTATGTTTGATGAATGTAAGTACTTTTCCAAAATGTGACAAAGTCATTAATCCAAAATCTGAGCATGATTTATGCCCGTCCCTAAGGCATGGCTGATACCTAGGCATACGATTCACTCGTCAGGATATGACGATCTTAATTTCCCCTCAAACCGAGTATGGCTTATACTATACTTAAGTTATGGCCGATACCGATGCTAAAACTCTGCTTATCAGAATGTGACAAGCTTAGCTCTCTTTCATTATGAGTATGAGTATGGATTATACTCGAACTAAACTTCTGGGTATGGTTTATACCCCTCCTTGGCCTCCTGGGTATGGTTTATACTATACCCCGTTTTAGAACTCTAGGTATGGTTTACGCCCCTCTTTGGATTTCCAGGTAAGGATTATACCTGAAGAACTGAGCTACCTTGTCAGGATTTGGCAAGAGAACTGATCATATTATGCTTTTAGCAAACACCTAAGCATGGCTAATGCTTGAAGACATTGAACGCCGTCTTCAGGGTTTTACATGTCTATTTTAAGCTCTTTACAAGTATGAATCAACTTGGCAAGATCCGGATCCTTTTGTTTTTCCCCAAGATTGATCCAGTGTGGTCGATGGTTTCCTGGAGTTCTTAGATTTCTACTGGCCTTAATATGATCCTCAGTAGTCGTCAGTTTTCTGGCCTTCTCATAATACGGTTCGGCGCCACCATGGCTTTCTGGACTTTTATTAAATTTATATTCATCATTTTCTCAAAGATCCAGCACAACCTTTCTTTACCAAAAAAGATATGTTCTTGGGAGTAAAGTATTGACAAACTTTTTGGTAAAAGCCGTCACAACTCAAATGGGTCAAAATTTCCTCTCGAAGACTACGAGACTAGCTTTCTCTCTTTTAGATCAGCCTTTAATTGGTTTGAGTAAATAGGGATCGACCTCAACCAGCCTCGGCAAAAACAAACACAACCTTTTTCGAACTTGGTCAGAACTTCCAAGTTAGTCGATGATCAGATTATTCCTGGAACAACGGACCGATCGTAAAATATCGGGTCGAACCTTGTCCTACGAGACGAAGTCCTATTCCCAAGTTTGCAGAGCCGGTTAGCTTTGACATGCACTACTTTTCATGCACCATATTTCAAGCTCCATGTATGCCACTATTCTCAAGGAGAACTATTTCTCAGCAGAAGAATACGTCCCACTGCCTACAATTACTTTTTTTGATCAAGGAACACATGGTCGACTCCGAAGTGGATGACTACCACATAGCATACAAATCGTCTTGACTTTTTGCCTATAAATACATCATTTCCAGAAATAGAAAGCATATTGGATTCTCTCTTGTGAAAGTTCATGGTTGGCATTCCAAAAATAGCCCACCGTACACTCCAAGCAAACTACATTGTAACACAAGGATTTTGTGTACAAACCACCTCTTTCTCTACTTTCTTTCAAATCAAAACAACTATAACCTGTAATCGAAAGTATAAACAGAGATTATAAAGTAGATGTAGGCTTGTTTGAAGCTAAATCACTATAAAAATTGTGTCGTATTCCCTGTTTTCATTTACTTTCTTGTGTTATGTGACTGTGATTGTGTGTGATTTACGCACTTTGGAGGTTGATTGTCACTAGGCGAACTTTTGACGTCAACGGTATGTATGTATGTATGATCGTCCAATAGCGCCCAAAAAATGAAACACCCCTTTAGCGTTCCCCCATGTTCACCTTTCATTTATAGTAAAATAAGTTAGTGGAGGGAAAAGGGAGTTAGAGGAAGAAGATAAAAGCTGGAATGTGGTGAAAATCAAGAGGGCTAAAGGGATACCTCACCATCTGGGTTTCTCTTTATCTTATTCCATGTATGTATACATATATGTGTACACATATGTATATAGATTTGAAAATATAGAGAGAATTTACATACAACTAAACCATATGTAACAAACGCACATAAAACCATACAGAGATAAAAAGAATATTAAGAAATATAAAAGATATTAAGGGAATAAGAACAAAAGATCTAAAACAAGATTGTACATAATTCAAATTAAAAAAATTAGGATTCCAAATACGATTTCTAAGTTCAAATGAGATTTTTCAACAAAATCAAATAGTTAAAGGATTTAAACAATACTTTCTAAATTGAGATGAGATTTTTTTATAAAATATAATTGTTAAAGCAGCTCCAACAATATTGCAGAATGTAAAATTATATTTCGTAATATTAAGGTCTCTTTTGATAATTTGTGCAACTAGGAGCGCACCGATTTTATCAATGCTCTTCGCAGGGCGGTGATAAAGTCACCAGGCGCCGATTTATAGGCGCCTACGATAGCACTACGATAAAATCAGCCACCGATATAGGGAGCTGGTAAATAGCGCCTTACAGCCGAAAATTTTATTTAAACCCTATAATTTTCAGTTTTTTAAATCGAATATCACACTGAAATGCCGTCGCGCGTCTCGAAGATTGCTAGATGGACCGTTCGAGTACAGATAGACGAGACAACTGGTTCTGTGCACACCACCCTTGCGCCTGAGATGACGATATGAGACCTACAAATTCTGCATGAGTTACCCGAGGGTTTCTCTCACCGTATGTTCACAACCCTCGACACCAGTGAGATATAATTTCTGAATTTAACATAATTTGTAGTGTAAAGCTTAATTATCTACCAAAATACGTAGTTAGTATGTAATGTTATTTTATAGTACAATAACAAGAACAAATGTCTATTTACTAATCCCTCTACCTCAGCGTTCGTGACAGTTGGTCGAGGTTTATTACATATATCTTCGACGTACTCCCTCAGGGTATTTGAGAGAGACTACTTACTAGTCTGTTTGGTCGTTCCTTAGAGATTAGGCTAGCTTAGTCCTTCGATCAGTGATTGCTAGTTGCCTTAGTTAAGATATGGTGGCCTACCATACATACTTTTCATTTTCCATATTTTGAGCTTGGTGTTTCCCCCAGTAGATTTTTATATGCTTACGGGGATTGAGATAGGCGTTGTAGACAAAGTACCATACCCTTTTGATTTAGCAATAAGTCACCTCAGTCGTACTTGTTGTACTTTCCTAATTTCGGCCTCGATCATATATCATGTGGAGTCGTTATTTTAACATATTTACATTAGTATATTATAGCACATATGGGTACCGAGGCTATGCAGGATGCTGTATTTCATGCTTCGCTTTTAAATCTCTTTGGTTCGACATTCTTTCTGAACCAAAAGAATACGATTCGACTGGGCCACCTAGCATCACTAGCCACTTAGAGCATCTCTATACAATTGACTGGGTTTCGGCTATTTTAGAATGTCTTTAAACTGCACTTGATTCCTTTGCTTTTGGGGAGGTGGTGCAGATGTTTGGTTTTTGGTACAGTTGTCGTGTTGGTGCTACGAGTACACGACCAACATGCATCCATGCATTGTTGAGGTTGCTAGTCATGCTGTTGATTCATATTTCTCATGCATGCGTCATGGGAGAGTATCCAGATAGTTCAATGTACTCCTACCGATAATAGACATAACCTGATGAAGGCCTGATCTCATATTGATTCGAGGTCTAGGGCCAACATTTTAGGAGCATTGTGGGCCTCTTATCGAATTCCTCTCACACAGGCAGACCGACTCGATGATGCACACCTTTTATCCATTGCATATCATTTTTCTATACATCATGTCATTCTGCTCCCGCCGACCTACCTTCTTGTTTGGTACTTGGGATACTGGTGTTACTTCCAAGGAACGGTGAGCTACATGTAGCCGAAGATCCACTGTCGTCTGATGATATGTTAGGGAGGCGTCATACAGATACAGGATCTTAGGCAGACAAGGTAGGTGGATACATAGTCTTTTTTCATACCGGGAGTTGATTTTGTTAGTTATTGGAATAGAGTTGCAACTCGGCTGTACTTTTTTCTAGATTACAATCGGGGTGTGAACTCCATTAGCCAGATCCACGAGTGGCTATGGGTAGAGTTCATCCACCACCATTTACTTTTGATCCCACCCTATCAAAGTACTCCGAGTATCATATGTATTACGCTCTTTAGGAGTCATTCAGGGCATACGGTCTGAATGGTACTTTGACCATGCAGCCTACCGTTTATCTACCTGATGAGCTTGTTGCTGGTATCCCCACTCGAGACTGTATTGTCCACATGAGGTAATTTAGATACTTAAAAAATTAGTTGCTTCTACGTACTTAATATATATAAAGTGATTGTAATGGTCTTGTATTACAATATTCACACAGGCTGGACCAACAGAGACGACGTATAACCGTTATTCATTATATGGTGTTGCTACATTCAAAGACATTAGTTCAACAACACCAGGGGGTAATGAAGACATCGCAGAGTCAGATCGATGACTTACAGGCTCGACTGGAGGCATTAGGTGGTGCCAGAGGTTCAGGAGGTGGAGGTGGAGGAGGATATGCTGCCGATGGTGGTGGTGACGACGACGATGATGACATGGACGAGGATGACGATGGCTAAGAGGACGATGACGACGATGGTGTTGCTGTGGATTTATGATAACCACCTTTTTACGTCCATTATTTCATGATGTATATATGTGTCTGTCATGTTGTACTGGATTATATGCCCTTCTGTGGATTCATGTTGACGGCTGTATTATATGATGTTATGTGTTGTTGATTGTCGTATGTTACATGTTGCTACTTCATACTTGAGGATCATTGTTATGTGTTGTTGATCATTATATGATGTTATTTGTTGTTGATCATTGTTATGGGTTTTGCAAGCAAACTGGTTAAATAATTGGATCTACATGTAATACCACTACAACAAAATATAATATTAATAACGCCATTTAATAACATGTTATGCTGAAGCTTTATTATTTATGCTTAATTATTTGTTTTCCAAGTCATTTTGTTTTGACCATCACATGTACGCTCACATTTTTTAACCCCTCACAAAATTATTCCGTCTCCCTACAACTTCATAAATTCTTTTCCCTCACCCTCCAAAACCATTTTTCCTCCCTCCAAAAACAAAAGGTCCTTTTTCTCTAATATCCTTACCTAATCGAAGAAAGCAAACTCCTTCTGTCTCCATTCTCCTTACCCAATCTATCGAAGTCATGGCAGTTCAGTCCTTTACGTTTTGAAACCCACTTTTTCGATTTCGATTCTGGTAAGCAATTTCTATAACTGTACTATAGACGTGCAAGTGTATTGGTTATGGTTAATAGCTATGATTTACAATTTCTATAACTATACACAAATTCCATATTAAAAATATTAGGAAGGATAAAACCTATTGTTTTTTTTATTAAATTATGTCCAACGCTCAACACTAAAATAATCTTAGAGGTCATTATTGTATGTTTTTCCCCTTTCCTGTGGTAGGATATAGTTCGAAATCTTCAGTTTTGTCATGGCTGATCCATATGGTTGACTGGATATTACATTTTGCTACATGTTAAATACTTTTCGGCATATGTCAAAAGTATAAATCTAGCTATCACCAACTAAATGTGCTTGATTCTATTGTGTTTCTAGTACTTAAATGATTTAGGATGTGCCAAATGCTAGTTTTTCTCCATTGAACATTTGTATATCCCTTAACTCTTTATTATATTATAGTGTTTTGTTTATAAAATAAATTTATATCTTCATCATGTTTGTATTAAAGTTTTTCCTTTCTGCAGATGATTACATATTGTTTTGAGATGACCCTGAACCCCGTACTGACGGTGGCAAGGGTAATCTTTGGAATATAACACATAAACAGATAACAACAGAACAGAAATAAATAAATACACCAGATAATGAACAATAGAATATACTGGATAAACATAATCATCAGAGTTACACAGTATACAGGATCATACTTAGTACAAATACAGATCAGCTATACATAAATGTCTACAGCGGAAAACAAACATAATATGTACAATAGGAGCTGAACAGCATAAAAAGAGATAAATGATAGAATCCATCTTCAGCTCCAGCTATCCAGAAAGAGCCAGCTAAAACCTGAATACAAGGCTGCCCGTGTGGAAAAAGGGGCAACCGAGTTTGAAAGTGAAACAAACTACGAGTCAGTCATGGGACTGGTATGAGAAATCTACTCAACACATTTATAATATGGAAAATCACAGGACCACGCCACTTTCGTGGAACGGGTTTACTCCATCGGATTGCCGGTTCTTTAAAACAAACAATTCTTTTAAACATCGCAATGCTTTTTATAAAATTGAAGCCATTATAAGACTCAGTTCCCATCACACAATGCAACGCAAACCGGAGGATAGAGTTTTTACCTTATAATGGCCAAAATATGCTTGATACGAATAAAACAAAAGAATTTGATATTATTTCTAGTGTTTATATGTTTCAAAAACAATTTCAAATCATAAGTATCAATCATAGACGACATTAATGCCCCATACCACTATGTCACCATATATAAGTATACAATCAAAACCGCATAGTCACGTATTTGGAAATTGGATTTCCGTCATGAAACAAGGCAAAAGATAGTCCTTACCGAATTTGAGACTCCCTAGTCCGAGCCTCAGGACCCAGACTCAGGTGGGCCCTTGGATCGTCAGGGTCGGTCCACCGATGTGGATTAAAATTCCTGAACTGTGCGGTTTCCAACGAATGACTCCATCGGTCCCGGATCGACCGATATTTCCGAGGCGCCTCGCAACAACAACAACCACATAGGTGAAAATAATATAAATGTCAGCCAGTTTAAGCACCGACACCACCTCTAACTAGAAAGAAACGCATGTCCTCCCTGAGGTCCTTTCTCCCGTTTCTGGTTCATACCGGGGTGTGAGGCCCGCGAATTCACGTTATACACAAAGCTATGCCACACAGGCGGTGCTTTGGTCATCAACCCCAAGACTTTGCTTTTCAACAGAAGCCCTGATCACTGCATCTTAGCATGCCACACAGCCAATTCACACCATGCAACTGATGGCTATCAATCACACAGAATAAATTCCAATGCCAGACACACCGTCCATTTGCAAGTCCGTTCTGGGTCTGAACGAAACCGGAGGCACTATATATCTCGCAAACCCATCGATCTCCACGTACGTCTGGACGATCACCACTCATTATCCATATTTCGGGATGCCTCCCAATCAGGACATCAGTTACCATCCAAACGAGGTGAAGATCTCCAGTCTTCGACCACCGTCTTTATCTTCGATTTCTTATCGTCGATTCAGTTATTCAGAATGGGATAAACCCGGTCTTTCTGAGCAACTCGCGTATATAATAAACCAGGGCTACACACACACTACGTACGCATCATTTCAATTCATTAGTCACTAACCGTCAATCAGTAAGAGAACGATTTCCCAAATATTAACCCCGAAGGCCGAAACCAACATCAGATCAAAATCCAGGAAACCATTCGACTTAGCTAACCTTCAGTTAATTTCTAAATTTCACATCCATATCGTTTATAATATTTTATAACGATTTATCGCTATTTTTATTTATTTTAAAATAGCCAATTTATTCAAACGACGCTTCGGGCCATAACGCGGCCGTGACGCTGTTTTTATTCAGATTTGATTTACACATATCCGAAAATCTAACCGTTGGATCTTCACAAAATTTACATCATTAGAAAGATCTTTTCATAATGAATCCAACGGTTCCAGTTTCGGGAAAATCCGACGGTCGGATCTCCCGGTATAATCGTTTGAAGTTCCGATTTCAAAATACGAACTGCAGCGTCGTTATTCGATTTAATATAATTATATATATATATATATAATCGATTCTGGCGCTGTTTTTCTTCAGATTTGACTTAAACATATCTGAAAATCTAACCGTTGGATCTTCACAAAATTTACATCATTAGAAAGAGCTTTTCAAAACGAATCCAACGGTTCCAGTTTCGGGAAAAATCTGACGGTCGGATCTCCCGGTATAATCGTTTGAAGTTTCGATTTCAAAATACGAACTGCAGCGTCGTTATTCGATTTAATATAATTATATTTATATATTTATATAAATATAATTAATTCTGGCGCTGTTTTTCTTCAGATTTGAATTAAACATTCCAGACAATCTAACCGTTGGATTTTTACAAAGTTGGTGCCGTTGGAAAGATATTTCCAAAGCGAACCCAACGGTTGTGGTTTCGGGAAAATCCGATGGTCGGATCTGCCGCACTAATCATTTGAAATCACGGTTTCAAAATACGAACTGCAGCTTCGTTATTCGATATATTTCAATTTTATTTATATATATATATATCGATTCTTCGATTTCAAAACTATATGATTTTCATACATTTGATAAAAATGATATTTTTATCTAACAGTCTTCTATTTTAACACTTCACTATTTTTAACAATTCATGTATATAATAAAAATGTGATTTTTAATGTAAAACAATTTATTTCAAAACACGACTATTTTATATAGTTCATATAGATGATAAAAATACGATTTTTATTATAAAAAAATTTCTTTCAAAACACGACTATTTTATATAGTTCATATAGATGATAAAAATATGAATTTTATTATAAAACAATTTATTTCAAAATATGAATACCATTCAACACATGAATTTCAATTCAACGAATGAATTTCGATTCAACACATGAAGGTTTTCTATAGTTTATATATATAGATAAAAAGGTGATTTTTATATTTAAAACACGAATACCATTCAACACATGAATTTCTATTCAACGAATGAATTTCGATTCAACACATGAAGGTTTTCTATAGTTTGTATATATATATAGTAAAAATGTGATTTTTATTGCAAAACAATTTATTCCAAAACATTACTATTTTATATAGTTCATATAGATGTTAAAAATATGATTTTTATTATAAAACAATTTGTTTTCAAATGTGAATACCATTCAACACATGAATATGATTCAACGAATGAATTTCTATTCAACACCTAAACGGTTTTCTATTCAACACACGAATATAGTTTCAACACAGGAAAATAATTCTAACACATGAATATTATTCAAAATTTCGGCAGCATAACGGCAGGGTAGTTAAAACCGTGACCGTCCCTAGTACGGCTCCTCGCTCTACCTTAAAGCCTCGCAGCTTTTGACAATGGGGAATCATGCATCTAGTTCGCACGCAGGCGGCATGTATATATTTTTTCATTTCCACAAACTAATCCTATGTGGTTTCAACCAAATATTTCTCAACCACAAACGGGTATTTTTCAACCACAAGCAATCAATTTCAACCACAAACAATTCTAATCAACCATTCGCTATCAACCAATTTTCACATCAATCACAATCAATAAATATCGACCATGGTTTGTGGACGAGGGGCGTATATATATATATATATATATATATATATATATATATATATATATATATATATATATATAAGCATTTCACTTCTATTTCAACACATATATAATTTTTACAATGCATATATAACTTATATATTGAACGTACAACTTATACAACGCTTATACATGAGGTGTACAACGCTTATATAACTCATACATCGACTATATAATTTATACATCGTCGTTTTCCATATCGTTTATAATTTAGAAATCTCACATTGGGTTCCACTCCACCAAAAATAGCAGATGGCTCAGAAAAATATGCGGTCTCTTCTAGAATGTAGAAGACATCCTCACGGTCATGATGTTTTCTGTTTCATCGAATTTCGATCACACATGAAAAAGATATGATTTTTCAAAGTTTGCAATGGTTTAAAGGTGTTAAAACAGTTGAAAATAAACAAAGTCGTTTACCTCGTTTTGATGTTCAAAACTAGGTTTGATCTTTTCTCACAATCCGAAGCACGATATGCAGATCAGCCTAAGCCACGTCGACGAGCTTGAAGAGGCACACTAGCACCCTGAACGACGGCAAACTCGCACCCCTGGCTACGGCGGAATTTGGCGATGAACGGCATGACTTTCTGGCCCTGGATCTCGACGGAGAAGCAACGAGGAAGGGCGAATCCTATATGGATTTGAAGCTCTCTTATAGCTCTACAAAAATCTCCAAAGGAGGGGTGGGTTTCATTGAGTGTGGGAGGAGAAAACGAGGGAGGAAGAAACGAAGCTTTTCCGTCGTGCGCTGGAGCAATGATCGGGGAAAGAGAATAGGCGTTGACCAATAGTATTTTTTTATTTATAAATTTTGAAATCCGAAAATACCCCCTTTCACACACAAACTCCAATCCAAACCCAACGACTGTCGTTCCTAGCGTTTTACCCCCATTCCGAACACAATGGGATATGTTTCGTAGGCCCATTCGACTGTTTCAGTCAGTTTTCCTTCAAATTAAAATATAAAACATTCAATATTTGATTTGAACGTACATTTCAATTTGCCAGGGCAACAAATTAATTCGAAAAATTCCAGAAAAATAAATCTAGCTATGTTTTGATGATACGGTCCCAACAAAACTAGTTTCATCGAATTCTGAGACCGTTTGAAAAATGGCCCTTTTTTGGTCGATCCAATTTAATAGAAATTGACCAAACACATTTTCCTTTGCCACGCTCACATACTAGCTTCAAAAATTATGAAATTTGAAACCTAACAATAATTTGACATCCCGGATCCAACAAAAGTGGTTTCGTCGAATTCCGAGGTCGTTTGCAAAATGGCCATTTTCACGGGCTATATAAATTTCATAGCGACCTTTCTGAAAATTCATTTGGCCATAACTTTTGCTTTCCGCTATGAAACTTCGATTTTTCAGATTCGTTAGAAAGGTATTCACTAACAGATTTAAATATTTTTGGTTTCACTCAAATCCGTTTTGTTTTGCACCCGGTACAGTCAGTCGAAGTTTGAATTCAAATTTTGAAACTGCCGCGCCATTTCAGGCCTTGTTTATAATTAGAATTAATTATATTCGTTTTCAAATGCCGATTCAAACTTGCTTTTCCTCGTTATTATTTAAAATATTTATTTTAAATATTTAAAATCCACTATTTTAGCCAATTTAAAAAATTTAAACCGGTTTTTATTTCAAACTCCAACCAAAAACTAAAATCTATGCAAAGTCGCTCATCCAAGTTGTTAAGATAAGGAATTAGTCAACTTCTTTGCTCCACGCTTGCGTTTATAGTTTAAAACAACACGCATCTTCCAAATCTATTTTGTATTCATGATTTCGTATAGGTTCAAATGGACGATTGGGAAATCAACGATAAAACCATCGGCAGAATGAAGACGAAGAGGTTGGATTCGTTCCAGAGGCACAAATACAAGAGGCGGATGAAGCGGTTCAGAATGAAGTAGCCTGTGCTACGCAACTAATTGTTGAAGTACAAAATCCACAACCACTTCCACAGTCATATCATGTCAGGCTATTGAGTGTGCTTGCTCGTCAAAACCCCAATAGGTCAAGCTCCAGTATGATGGGTTATTCAGAGCTATGCTATTGTGGGGTCCAATGTAACGTTAAGTAAGATGAATGTACCAGTACGCCGCTTTTACTGTAGCATAGCATTTATTAATGCAGGGACACGCCAAAGGAAGCATAGTCGTAAAATTTTTGCTTGTATCGATCCACCGCACACGAAAAGAGGGGTCCAGTACGCACTTGAGATGCAAGCTGAATATGATCGCTTGAAGTAGATAAATGTTGCAATTAAGAATGAAATACTTGTTGGATGTTACTGTTTATTACACAATTGACTTTTTCCATTGTATAATTTATGGGTGTTAAGAATGATAATGTTTCACATTGGTCGAACGCTATATTTGTGTGTGTTAACTATGTACGAACTTAGAGTTATGTGTCTTTAACTTCAATAGATTTGTAAGTTTATGCAGTATATTTTCGTAATGTAATTTGTTTGTTATGAAAGTACAATGAAGTCAATTATAATTTTATAACAATGAATAATGTTTAACACAACAGAGGTCGACCCCCTGATTTTTAACTCTATAATTTAGAATATTCGATTTAGTTCATAAAATAGGCATGGTTTTCAAACCAACCAACCAGGATTTATTTGAAAATTTGATTTATACATATCTCATAATGTACAAGGCCAAATGACAGGCTGTGGCTTTCATTTGAAAGTTGCAGTTGAATCGGTCCTGAAGAATCTTATTTGGAATGATTCTGATATTTTAATGATTTTATATAATTTTTTGAAATTCGTTTCGTAAAATTACGAACTACCGCTACGCGACGTGCTTCATTTAAATAATTTTGGTTGATTATTTGAAAATTAATAAAAAGAGAGTGACCTAAATGTTTTAACTCTGTATAGAGCCAAATTATAAATTTGTAACATTGACTAACATTTGAAAGCTATAATTTATAGCTGAATAAGTGCTGATCTTTTGAGTAACGGTATATACACTTAACAATAAAGCTACGCAATATTCAATAAAGCTACACACTTAACGATAGAGCTACACACTTATCGATAAAGCAGTACAAGTAACGATAAAGCTACGCACGTAACAATAAAGCTGCACACCTAACGATAAAGCCATGCACATAACAATAAAGCTACACATTTAACCACACCAAGTGTCGTGCGCTATGTGCTTTTCTACTTTGGACAACGTGATGAGTTGTCGCAGTTAATCTAAACACACATGATGACTTGTTATGTGTCATTTCTTATATAAGGCAGTAACATTGCAAATAATAGCTCATAACCAAACGCATTAAACAAAAAAAATGTATCTATCGTATTTTCTGAAGTACGTGCTAGCTTTTGACAGTGATTCCGAGGAAGAAGACATCCTACAAGAGAAAGCCGAAGAAATACAAGAAATTACCGATATATGTCATGAAGCTTATGGCTCATCATCCAAAAAGCGAGGCGATCGGTTCCAGGCAGGAAGTTTATAAATCGTAGCAAAGCTATATACCATGAACCTCTTATGCAAGATTACTTTAATGTCAACGACACTTACGGAGCAAATATGTTTCGAAGAAGATACCAAATGAGGAGGAATCTATTTCTACGTATTTTGGCAAGTATTCGAAGCAACAACATATACTTTAAGTACCAACCAAATGCACAAAAAATACAAGGGCTCACTGGTGAACAAAAAATGACGGCCGCTATGAGAATGTCAGCTTATGGCACAAATGCAAATGCATTAGATGATGCATACCGAATTGCGGATAGCACAACACTTGAAATACTAGAAAGATTATGTCAATCTGTGGTGGATGTTTATAGGACGGAGTGCTTACCGTCCCCAAACGAAGTCGATATACTGCGCATTAGAGAAATGCACGAAATCAGAAGATGGTCGGGCATGCTGGGATGTTTGGAATGTATGCATTGGAAATGAAAGAATTGCCCCCAGGGCATACCAAGGTTCATACAACAGCAAGGAAAGACGTTTGACCCTCATTTTGGAACCTGTAGCATAGTATGATTTGTGAATATGACATGCTTCCTTTGGAATGCATGGTTCGAATAATGACTTAAATGTTGTATTAAGATCTCATCTTCTTAATGATCTAGCTCAAGGTCAAGTACCACCAGTAACATTCACTATTGGGCAAAATACTTACAATAATGGCTATTACCTAGGTGATGGCATTTACCCGAATGGAGTAGCATTGTTAAAACATGTCCATATCCCTTAACACCTAAACAAATGAAATTTGTTGTGATGCAAGAGGGACAAACAAAAGATGTCGAACGAGCTTTTGGCGTTTTATCGTCTAGGTTTGCACTGACTAGTAATCCATGTCATTTGTGGTCTAGGAAAAAAAGTGTTTACAATCATGCTTGACTACACTGTTCTACGCAACATGATCATTGAAGATGAAATAGATATTGATGACGGGCAACGATAATATGAAGGTGCTTCGCAACCACCAGATGTATTCAGACACAACACCCATACAACAGAAGAGGCAATCAATATTCATTTAGACCACCATCTTTCATTTAGAGACTCACAACTCCATATAGGATACAGAAAGATCTTGTGACGGCGCGCCCCGCACCAACCTGCATTTCCTCCGAAAGTGCGCTGTACACATGCCCGGCTAGCACGAGACGGTCGTCAGAAGAAAGGAAAGAAGGGAATGAACTAATCAAGAACCTGTAGAATGTCTCACAGCGCATGGAGTAAAATATAATAATAATAACATACTTGACATAAAACAGGCGAGACAGTGCATAAGCTGATAACTAAAATCAACATCAACATTAGAGCAGCGGAAATCCAAATACATCTTATTACAACTTTCCAAATTTACTGTTTCTAAACAAAAGAAAGCTAAAGTAGAAGATGCACCACTAATGCCCAAGCAGTGATCTTCAACAACGCAGGGAGAATACTATATATATATATATTACGTGGAAGCCTCCTGCTCGTCTCCGGATCATCTACCCGTGCATCACCAGCTAACCTGTCTCTAGTCTGCTCGTGTGAGCACCCAGAGTAATAAGAGGAGACATAAAACTCTGGATCAGACATAAAGCCTGGTATGAGCGATAAGCATCTAAACAGAACAATAACAGGTATACTAAACCATACCTGAACCTGGACCTGCAACCAAAGAGTTAGTACCACATACCGTACAATACTCTAATGTGCCATAATAAATAGTGTAAGAATACAGGGGTGGGGCGTGCATGTCATAATGATAGCAAACAAATCAATCATAGCAACTATCCTCACATCTCTCACTCAGTGCGTAAAGCATACGATGTCCACCACTGTCAATCACTAGACCCATCGAAGTAGTGGCGGAGTTCAACTTGTACAACTACTGCTACTACCAAGCTTACCACATGGAGTCATGACCAAATCTTTACAAATGACCCCACTTCATTGGTTTATAGCCCTTTAGTCGTACCTAGGCCATTTCAGCCCTGAATCCGTTCACATACTTCTCATACATAGTGATCCAAAGTCATAAACATCGACTGCCCCTTGGCACACGTCCCGCAGCAAAGCCCAATCATGAAGTGAACTCATCGGTTCCCAACTGGATCCTGAGCTCTAACTTCCCATATTGGACTACCTTTGCATCTCGGGTTATTGGTCAATACTGGGTCGGGTCGGGTTCTCCTTCTAGCCATCGGTTCGGGTCGGGTCCTCTACTTCAGGTCGGTTCGTAGTCTTCTCCTGTAGCGGTTCGGTTCGGGTCCACAGCGTCGCATCAGTTCGGGTCGGGTGTCCCCCTTCGGGTCGGGTCGGGTGTCCTCCTCCGGGTCGGGTCCGGTGCCATCTCCCTTCCAGTTCGTGCTTCTGATCCGATCCGCTCCCTCGTTCTTCACGTGCTCCGATCCGATCCCTCCTTCTTCATCTGATCCGATCCTACTCCTTTAGCCGATCTGATCCCTTCACCTTACTCCAGTCCTAGCCTTTCATCCTTAAGTCGATCTGATCCGAGCCCTTCGTCTTTAAGTTAGTCCGATCCCCAGCTTAACCAACATGACCTTCCTTTTTGCCTAGCCTCGTTTGTGCTAGATTCCAGTTCGGGTCGGGTTCCTTGCCCAGGTCTCCTATCCGATCCGAGCCCATATCCGATCCGATCCGATCCGAAACCCTGCACAACTTTCTGCAACTCTTTCCAGCAACTTGTTTACGCCATTCGACGACGTTTTCGACAAATCTAACTATACTAATCAATCACAAATCATCCCAAACAGTCATAGCAACATAGCAAACTAACCACAAACACCAAAACAATGAATTTACATGTCAAAATGGATCAAATATACCCAAAATCCCATTTTTCCCTTAAGCATGTTTAAGTAAAACTAATCATAGGGTTAACGAAACTTAATCAAATCGAACCAAATTTCTAACAGAGGCATAAAATATTATTTAAGAATTTCTAAACATTTTTCCAGAATTTATTTGTGTATAAATTCGCTAATCTTCACTAATTACCCTTAATTAATTGTAATTAGTGTCAAAACGATGCTAACCACTCACCTTGGCCACAAAATAAAACACCAAATCTGAAATACTCTCTGTTTGGGTCGAATTCCTATGTATAGCAGCAGCTCCAACCTTGCTCTGTTGCTATTTGGCCCTGATTTGATGCAGTTTAGGATTAATCTTCATTAAAAATGTGTTTTGGAGTGGTTTTAGAGGATGGAAGCCATTACTAAGGTCTCAAGAAGGTTTGTGGCGGCTCAAAACTGAAATGAAAGTGATTTCCTAACCCTAATCTGCCCTCCTATGCCTCTAAACCCGAAGTTCCCCTCTGGGCCTAGCTGCTGATCACCCGGTTAAGCCCAATTAAGCTGTTTTTCACCATCTGAAACTTGTTTCAGCCATATCTCCCAAACGGTGAATCCGTTTGGCTAATGTGACCACTCTACGGAATTGTAAACCATCATCCGGAGCCAATGGAAGTGGTTTCAGGTCAAAATTCCTTTCCAGTCAAAAGTTATGGCCAAAACAGTACCGACTAGGGGTAAAATGGTTATTTAAAAATCGGGAAAAATCATGAACATGGGAAATGACCCCAATAGTCGTCTCCCAAAGTTACATGACCGCACGACTTCGTATGTGAAAGAAATAAATATTCTACGATCCTATGATGCGTAGAATACGGGTCGTTACATTCTCCTCCCCTTAAGAAATTTCGTCCCCGAAATTCCTTTGCCCAAAACATACAAAAGATCCTGCATGCCTAACAACCACATACAACAATCAAACATGCAAAATAAGCAAACAAGCCTATCCTAGCATGCGGAAAACTAAATCGAAGTCAAAATCTTACCTGGCAAAGAGTTATGGGTGTGTCTTCCTAATGTTCTCCTCTGTCTCTCAAGTACAATCATTCTCGTCCTCGCCCCACTGAACCTTGACTAGCTTCACCGCCTTCCTTCGAAGTTGCTTCATGTCGTGCTCGACAATACGGGTCGGCTTGCGGTTCCCAACCGCCTCGGATTCTACTTCGAAGTCCTCTAACTGATCAGGTGAAATAGTCATATCTGGGTCATGAACGAACTTCCTTAGTTGGGAAACATGAAATACATTGTGAACTTTCGCCATCTTCTCTGGTAAGTCAATTCTATATGCCAAATTCCCGACTAGTTCAAGAACAGGGAATGGGCCAACAAATCTTGGTGCTAACTTGCCTCTCCTGCCAAATCGTATTACGCTCTTCAACACCAAGTCACCAATGGAGAATTTTAAGTCTCTTCTCCTCTTATCAGCATAACTCTTCTGCCTATCTTGGGCAGCCTTCATTCGTTGTTGAATGATCTTGATCTTATCTGAAGTTTCCCTCACCACATCTGGTCCAAGCATAAACTTCTCGCCAGTCTCTATCCAACATGATGGTGAGTTGCACTGTCTTCCGTACAAAGCTTCAAACGGAGCCATACCGATACTGGATTGGTAGCTATTATTATATGCAAACTCTACTAGATGCAAATGGTCATCCCATGATCCACCAAAATCCAATATACATGCTCTCAAGAGATCTTCCAAAATACGATTCACCCTCTCCGTCTGACCGTCGGTCTGAGGATGATATGCGGTACTGAGATGTAATTCTGACCCTAGAGCCTCTTGTAAGCTCTTCCAAAACCCACTAGTGAACAACGGGTCTCGGTCACTCATAATGCTTTTAGGTACTCCATGAAATCTCACTACCCACTTCATATACAATTCTGCTAATTTAGCTTCCGTTCTGGTCGATTTGACTGGTATAAATCTTGCACTTTTAGTCAATCGGTCCACAATCACCCAAATGCTATCATGTCCCGATCTAGTCCTTGGTAAACCATCGATGAAATCCATCGAGACTTTCTCCCATTTCCATTCGGGAATTTCTAATGGCTGTAACAACCCACTAGGCTTCTTTTGCTCGGCTTTAACTAGCTGGCAATTCATGCATTTGGATATAAACCTCCCAATGTCTCTTTTCATCCCTTCCCAGTAGTAGGTCTGCTTCATGTCTCGATACATCTTGTTACCACCGGGGTGTATAGTCAGTTTTGAGTGATGACATTCTCTAAGCACTTCATCTCTCAATCCATTGACATTGGGTACAACGAGCTTTCCATTCTTTCTAAGCCATCCATCTCGATCAAGCCCATACTTGTTCATCTCCTCATCGATACCCATCTCTAACTTGGAGATGATTTCCAATAGGTTAGGATCGTCCCTCTGACTAGAGCCGATCCGCTCAATCAAAGTGGGTCTGACCGTCAAACTTGTTAACATTTCTGGATTCAATTCGCACTTTGGTCTGAAATCATACCCAGCGATGTACTCCAGTTGCTTCCATTCTAGAAACATAGCCCCTAAGCTGGCATGTCTCCTACTCAATGCATCAGCCACCGCATTGCCCTTTCCTAGTGTATATGCGATGTCAAAATAATAGGAAGCTAAGAACTCTAACCACCTTTGTTGCCGGAGATTTAAATCCTTCTGGGAGAAGAGATACTTCAACGACTTATGATCTGTAAACAGCTCAAATCTTTCTCCCAATAGATAGTGTCTCCACATCTTCAATGCGAACACGATCGCTGCCAATTCTAAATCATGGGTAGGGTATCTTCTCTTGTCCGGTTTCAATTGCCGGCTTGCATAAGCTACAACCCTACCGTCCTGCATCAATACAGCACCCAGTCCGGTACCACAGGCATCCGTGTATACCGTCATCTCTTCATTCCTCTTAGGAATGACTAACACTGGTGCGCATGTTAACTTGTCCTTTAGACTCTTGAATGCATTCTCGCACCTTTCATCCCAGACAAAAGCTTGATTCTTCTTGGTCAACTGGGTCAATGGTGCTGCTATCTTGGAGAAACCTTGGATAAACTTACGATAATATCCATCTAACCCCAAGAAACTTCTTACATCCGTTGCATTCTTGGGCGTAGGCCAATCCTGTACCGTAGCCACCTTCGCCGGGTCCACGGCAATACCATTCTCTGAAACAACATGGCCCAAGAACCTCACTTCCCTCTTCCAGAAGTGACACTTAGAAAACTTTGCTTTCAATTGGTGTTTTCTCAACACCTCCATCACTATTCTTAAATGTTCCTTGTGTTCTTCCTCTGTCCTCGAGTAGACCAAAATATCATCAACGAACACAAGGACAAACTTATTCGACTGATCTCTGAATATCCTATTCATAAGATCCACAAAATATGCTGGGGCATTGGTCAGCCCGAATGGCATGACCAACCACTCATAAAATCCAGACGGCGTCCGAAATGCCGTTTTAGCTATACTCTCAGCTTCCACTCTAAGCTGATGAAAACCTGTCGCGAGATCCAACTGAGAAAATATTCTCGCGCCACCCAACTGATCGAACAAATCATCTATCCGCGGTAGAGGATACTTGTTCTTCCTTGTCACTTTATTCAACTCGCGGTAGTCTACACACAAACGAAGGGAACCATCCGCCTTGGTAGCAAACACAACTGGTGCTCCCCATTCAGAAACACTCCTTCTGATAAATCCCTTATTCAAAAGATCGCTGACTTGCACCTCGAGCTCTCGCTGCTCCCTTGGTGCCATACGACGAAGTGGCATCACTATAGGTCTGGCATCTTTTACCAAATCAATACGGAACTCAATCTCTCGATGTGGTGGAAGCCCGGTCACTTCTTCGAAAACATCCGGATACTGGCCAACCACGGGAAAACCTGACAACTCACTATGCGGAATGTCGAGGGAGTTTAGAAAACTAGCCAATACCCCCTCACTGGGTAGACCACCAAACACTATCCTCCGCCCATCATCCGCTCTAGCTGTCACCAGAAATCCCTCACAGTCTACCACCACCCCGTATCTTTGGAGCCAATCTACTCCCAAAATAATTCCAAACCCAGTAAAGCCCAAAACAAAGCAATCACAAACAAACATGCATCCATGACTCGATAAGACCACATTACGACAAATCATGCTAAGGCTAGTCGAACCACCAATCGGGTTCGTCACTACTAAAGGTCTATCGACAATCTCGGGCTCCAATCCCAACCTATCTACCAGGTCACTAGATATGAAAGAACTGGAAGCTCCGGTATCAAACAAAACTCTAACAGGAACATCATAAACAGAAAGCATACCTTGAATGACGACATTCTTTCCCTTCTTCGCCGCAGTTGGGGCATTCGACGAAGAAGGAATAGCATTAAGGGCATAGGCTTTCACCATTTGCTTTTCTTTGGGGGGTTGCGGACACTTGTCCTTGTGATGTCCCATTTGGCCACAGTTGAAGCACTTCCTGTCCGCTGGCTTGGCCCGACAATTACTAGCATAATGGCCCTTCTTACCACAGCTGAAGCACTCAACATCTTGCTTATTCTTTTTCTTCTGGCCATCCTTAGTCTGATTCTGCTTTCTCTTATTCTGGGAACCACCCTTGCCTCCACCACTTGCTTGTGGTTTCGGCTCCTCTGCAGATGCAACCTCAGTCTTCGGCTTAGGGTAGAGACTTTCTGATCTTAATGCTTTCCCCACAATCGATTCAAACGTCTCATCGATGTGGTTAATAAGCCTTTCCCCCAAGTACTGATCCAAACCAGTTATGAATTTCTCATTCTTCTTCTCGGCAGTATCAATAAGAGATAGCCCATATTTCGACAGAGTATCGAATTCAGCAATATACTCCGAGACAACTCTGCCATTCTGCTTGAGCTCCAAGAATTTCTTAAACAGCACTGACTTCTGAGCAGCTGGAATGAATTTCTCGCTAAAGCGGACCTTAAACTGCTCCCAAGTAATCTGAACTTCGGGAATAGCTGCCTTTATAGCATTCCACCAATTCATTGCCCGCCCTTGCAGCTGACGGGACGCTAGCTTTCTCTTCATCGCATCCTCGATACCCAAATCCTCGAAGATACGTTCGCAACTATCCAACCAATCTTGAACATCCGTGGCCGACTCCGTTCCGTGAAACGACTTCCCACCAAGGCTAGTATAATCCTTATTTAGCTTGGCGAAGGCGATCCTCGGCGCCTGCACTATTGGACCACCACCATTTCCACCATTGGGAGCTGCCCTCTGTACATCCCTAAGCATCTCTCTCAAGAGGTCAGTAAACATCGTCCTCATGTCAGCAGCATTCCCATTATTGGCCCCTCTACCGGTACCTCTAACATATCGGCTCATCGTCAATCTGAAAAAGGAAACAATTAACGACCCCATAGTGGTGCTAGTGCAGCACGACTTCATTCTTATACTACTAACAGTATATATGTATATATATAGCTTTTAAAAACCAAAATAATCACAAATACGCTCTCTCGTATACGTATATTATCTCTCTCTGATAACTTCCCTAGGTTAACTACGCAACCTAGAGCTCTGATACCAAGTGTGGCGGCTCGCCCCGCACCAACCTGCATTTCCTCTGAAAGTGCGTTGTATACATGCCCGGCTAGCACGGGACGGTCGTCAGAAGAAAGGAAAGAAGGGAATGAACTAATCAAGAACCTGTAGAATGTCTCACAGCGCATGGAGTAAAATATAATAATAATAACATACTTGAAATAAAACAGGCAAGACAGTGCATAAGCTGATAACTAAAATCAACATCAACATCAGAGCAGCGGAAATCCAAATACAGCTTATTACAACTTTCCAAATTTACTGTCTCTAAACAAAAGAAAGCTAAAGTAGAAGATGCACCACTAATGCCCAAGCAGTGATCTTCAACAACGCAGGGAGAATACTATATATATATATATATATATATATATATATATATATTACGTGGAAGCCTCCTGCTCGTCTCCGGATCATCTACCAGTGCATCACCAGCTAACATGTCTCTAGTCTGCTCGTGTGAGCACCCAGAGTAATAAGAGGAGACATAAAACTCTGGGTCAGACATAAAGCCTGGTATGAGCGATAAGCATCTAAACAGAACAATAACAGGTATACTAAACCATACCTGAACCTGGACCTGCAACCAAAGAGTTAGTACCACATACCGTACAATACTCTAAGGTGACATAATAAATAGTGTAAGAATACAGGGGTGGGGCGTGCATGTCATAATGATAGCAAACAAATCAACCATAGCAACCATCCTCACATCCCTCACTCAGTGCGTAAAGCATACGATGTCCACCACTGTCAATCACTAGACCCATCGAAGTAGTGGCGGAGTTCAACTTGTACAACTAAGCTTACCACATGGAGTTATGACCAAATCTTTACAAATGACCCCATTTCATTGGTTTATAGCCCTTTAGTCGTACCTAGGCCATTTCAGCCCTGAATCCGTTCACATACTTCCCATACATAGTGATCCAAAGTCATAAACATCGACTGCCCTTTGGCACACGTCCCGCAGCAAAGCCTAATCATGAAGTGAACTCATCGGTTCCCAACTGGATCCTGAGCTCTAACTTCCCATATTGGACTACCTTTGCATCTCGGGTTATTGGTCAATACTGGGTCGGGTCGGGTTCTCCTTCTAGCCATCGGTTCGGGTCGGGTCCTCTACTTCAGGTCGGTTCGTAGTCTTCTCCTGTAGCGGTTCGGTTCGGGTCCACAGCGTCGCATCGGTTCGGGTCGGGTGTCTCCCTTCGGGTCGGGTCGGGTGTCCTCCTCCGGGTCGGGTCGGGTGCCATCTCCCTTCCAGTTCGTGCTTCCGCTCCGATCCGCTCCCTCGTTCTTCACGTGCTCCGATCCGATCCCTCCTTCTTCATCTGATCCGATCCTACTCCTTTAGCCGATCCGATCCCTTCGCCTTACTCCAGTCCTAGCCTTTCATCCTTAAGTCGATCCGATCCGAGCCCTTCGTCTTTAAGTTAGTCCGATCCCCAGCTTAACCAACATGGCCTTCCTTTTTGCCTAGCCTTGTTTGTGCTAGATTCCAGTTCGGGTCGGGTTCCTTGCCCAGGTCTCCTATCCGATTCAAGCCCATATCCAATCCGATCCGAAACCCTGCACAACTTTCTGCAACTCTTTCCAGCAACTTGTTTACGCCATTCGACGACGTTTTCGACAAATCTAACTATACTAATCAATCACAAATCATCCCAAACAGTCATAGCCACATAGCAAACTAACCACAAACACCAAAACAATGAATTTACATGTCAAAATGGATCAAATATACCCAAAATCCCATTTTCCCCTTAAGCATAAGTAAAACTAATCATAGGGTTAACGAAACTTAATCAAATCGAACCAAATTTCTAACAGAGGCATAAAATATTATTTAAGAATTTCTAAACATTTTTCCAGAATTTATTTGTGTATAAATTCGCTAATCTTCACTAATTACCCTTAATTAACTATAATTAGTGTCAAAACGATGCTAACCATTCACCTTGGCCACAAAATAAAACACCAAATCAGAAATACTCTCTGTTTGGGTCGAATTCCTATGTATAGCAGCAGCTCCAACCTTGCTTTGTTGCTATTTGGCCCTGATTTGATGCAGTTTAGGATTAATCTTCATTAAAAATGTGTTTTGGAGTGGTTTTAGAGGATGGAAGCCATTACTAAGGTCTCAAGAAGGTTTGTGGCGGCTCAAAACTGAAATGAAAGTGATTTCCTAACCCTAATCAGCCCTCCTATGCCTCTAAACCCGAAGTTCCCCTCTGGGCCTAGCTGCTGATCACCCGGTTAAGCCCAATTAAGCTGTTTTTCACCATCTGAAACTTGTTTCAGCCATATCTCCCAAACGGTGAGTCCGTTTGGCTAATGTGACCACTCTACGGAATTGTAAACCATCATCCGGAGCCAATGGAAGTGGTTTCAGTTCAAAATTCCTTTCTAGTCAAAAGTTATGGTCAAAACAGTACCGACTAGGGGTAAAATGGTCATTTAAAAATCGGGAAAAATCATGAACATGGGAAATGACCCCAATAGTCGTCTCCCAAAGTTACATGACCGCACGACTTCGTATGTGAAAGAAATAAATATTCTACGATCATATGATGCGAAGAATACGGGTCGTTACAGATCTTATGGATTATATATGGAATCCCTACAGGGATAATTAGTTAATATAATTGCTTTATGTTGACGTATGCTGGTATGGACTTGTGTTTTTTTATGGTTGTATGAAATTATGCAATATTTGTGACTTAGTGCTCTATTAAGAAAGAAAACCATTAGCATAATTCTGTTATTTTTAGTGATATGCAACTAGTATTAAATCATCCAAAGTTAACAAATAATGGCTAAAGTAGTAAAATAAATCAAACACGCATCGCATTAATAAGTAAATAACTTCTACAATGGAAATTATAAAGTTACTACAATGAGAATTAATCAGCTAATACCAAGGAAACAAAAGAACGAACTACAATTGAGGAAAATTTGACGTAAGAATCCACTGTTTAAGTCCCATCCAATACTCCTTCTCATAGTCATTCATTCAAGTCAAGTTTTTTGCCATTATTTCTTTCTCTTCTCCTTATTATTCCAAGCCAGTTGGTGTTGTCTAAAGGCTAACTCCTACATTTGAATTAGCAACCTCTGCTGCTCAAGAGCAGCAAACCTGGTCATTACCTTTATTTTTTTGAGCTTGTAGAGTTCTACCTTGATGTCTATGCCTGTGTACTTCATAAGTGACTTTGACTTTTGCATCCACGACAACATTAACTTTTTTCTTTCTTTTTACAGCTTTGAGTCCCTCAGGTCTATAATCTTCATTAACCGTTTGAGTGAACTCGACTAATAGATTTTCCCTCTGGAATGGAGAATATTTTCCCGATGACTCTCCAGGACTAGATGAGTAAGTAGATTTTGAAGCTTTATTCTTTCCCTTGGCAGAAGCTTGAACACCGCGTAGGATCTTGACTAGAGTAAAGTTCCATTTTGGTTGATTGGTAAGCAGATCATAACAATTCAAGAACTGGTAATAATGTAGTCTTTTCACCCCCATTTCCTCTAGCGAACAGCTTCCTTAACTCTTGTTATTTGTTTCTGACAACAAAAAATGAAAAGGATTCTTAAATAACAATTATTCATCCACTAACCTACGTATTATAGAAAACATACCACGTTCATCGTCTTCCATGCTACTAGGATTGACTTTCTTTATTTATAAACTTGTGATTCATAAAACGACGTTTGACGATTTATTTGGCCGAATCGACCCTGAATCGCCGACACCGTTCGTGTGTTTTCAGGATGCTCATCATTGAATGCATTTTTATTTTATTTTCCAGAACTTAATGCCTGATTGGCCGTTCTCTGTGACTAAATCCTATGAAAAATGACTGTTTATAATCGTTGGAGGATAATATGACCGTTTTATAGCCGTTGAAGGTAAATGATCGATTTTTTAACTATTGGTAGTCGTAAAGGGGGAAGGTGAAATAAAACACTGAAAAATTCGACGTGCTATGATAAAACGCTGATTTTTTCAACGCTCTACTAATGCACCGAAAAAATTGACACCTCATCAACCACGTCGATTGTATTGAAGCCCGGGACTAATTCCGAATTCAGAATTGATCTCTGAATATTTGCCTGAATATTCACGCAAATATCGATTGTTAATAGGGCTATCAACGGATATTTTTGGATATGGATAGCGCTGTATCCCGCTATATCTATATTCCTATTCAAAATCATTTTCGGATATAGAATATCTACATCCGCAGATATCTAATAATTATCCCATCCGTCAATGATCAACAAATAAAAAAAATGAGATTTTCTTAGTTTAAAATAAATATTTTTCGATTTCATTAATCACAAAAGTATGAAAATTTCAATTTCATTAATCACAAAAGTATGAAAAATAAACATATACGATGAAATTAAATAGATTAGAGTAGCTAATAGCCTAATATGCATATCATGCATATAATATAGACATGTAAAACAATAAATAAATCTAACTCATTGTACTAAAATATATATAATTGTGAACATAACATTAAAAAAAAATTGAACAAATAATTTTCGGAGGTAGATATCTATATATCTTTATTTGTACCTATCTTTTCGAATATCAGATATAAGGACAGATTTTGAATTTTTCAGATATTCATCAACAAATCTAACCGTTGGAATACAATATCCGTTTGTTTTGGAATTCAAAAGCACGATAAAGCTTCTGTTCGAGCTGCTCTTATCACTTCTGGTTTTTGAGACAAAAGCACTAAAACCCTGCAACAGTTAAACAAAAATCATACAGGCATAACATAATCACACAAATGTTCAATACGTAATGCAAACATTTCAAAAACACAATCCAAACATCAAAGATACACCCACCGTTTTACAACATAAATTACAAAATAAATAAATGCTATCGAGGCAACGACTTAAGCTTGTTTTCAATAATGGCGATACCCAGAGGCCTCATTAGCTACAAACAGATTGCCAGGTTGATTCAGAAAATCAAGCTGTAGCTTTTTTGAGGTAGGCAATCAGATCCGCACGGTCCTGTGGCTTCTTCAGACCAGGGAACACCATCTTTGTTCCAGGGATATACTGTCAAAGTATACAATATTACATAAGCATCTCAGTATACACGCACAGTAGACGTGTATAAGAAAAGGGGAAATCTTTGCAATGTGAATTTAGGCCACTTTTTTAAAACTTAAACAAAAATAAACCAGTTTTAACCATGACGTTTATTAATTTTTTAGATTATATACAGGAGACTTGAATAGCAGCCTGATATATTTGAAAAGATAACACAGGTACTCTATACATGCGGCATTTGAGCAGGCTTTTCTAAAGCCATCGGTATACAATTTAACATAATAATAATGTATTTATAATATTTGAAATGCCGTCGGCTAACAAAAGCCTGTTTCGTGCTGGCATGGTCGAAACTATACATTCTTTGAATAAAATTTTGAATAAAATAGTTTATAAAGTACCATATTTGCGTAGTAAGTCTTTAAAACTGATATAAATTCACAAAAATTCCTTTTTGCAATGGAAAACAAACATGTAGACATGTCGAAATGGGTTGAAGGCCAAAGGCTATGACCGGGATGGAGGCAAATGATACCTGGGGTAATTAGTCATCTGACTACCTACCCCTCTAAAATTAAATAAATAGAAAATAGTTTTCTTACAGCTATGTTTCTCATGTGATTAATTTACCAAACGATTCAGCTTTCCAGTCTATAATCGTCCAATTCGGAATAAATTTATTGCTTTGTTTCAGTTTTTTATTTATTTTGACGACCAAAAAAAAAAATAAAAAAAAAAATCGAACTTCGCTTGCAACAGACCTAGAAAATATTAATCTAAATAGATCATAAGAATCCATATGTCTAGCACCATTAGGGGTGCTCAAAGCCTCAAACTCATGGCCAGTTAAAACCGCTTAACATAAACTTTAGTACCCACCCTCCCCCTCTTTTTCTTTTTCTCAAGTATTACTGATAGATTTCATCCAGCGATAAAATTTGTTGATCCTCCTTTTTTTTTTTTTTTTTTTGCTCGCCTCTGAAAGTGTCTGATACACTCAAACCGAAGTTCTTAGATTTTGCCAACTTTAAGTTTTGTTGACTTGAAAATAGGTCAGTTTAAACATTTCCAACGTATGTTCACTCCTAGTCTGTTGTAAATGGGAATACATATTCTTAATTTTGTTGCTAAGTTGAATCTTCAATCTTCATGATTGTATTGTTGCAGTTATAATACAAATTAAAATTCACAACTGAAAAGATGAATTACCAAATATAAATAAGTGGCTATTAGAAACAATAACAGCATGACTGTAGCAAAAATTCAAAGCTCCCGATACAGTTTCTTTAACATGTGCCTTCTTTAGTTTTATCTTTAATGGGAAATCATTTCAATAGATTACTGATCCAAATAGATTACTGATCCCCGGTCCACTATATTAATATCAGTTTTACCTTCTAATATGCCAATCTGAATCACATATCTTGCCGCTCGAATAATTATGACAAAATCATTCTTGCTTAAAAAGTTATATAACACTGATTATTTAAATAAACATACAAACTACGCTCTGGATTCTACCAAAAGACATACTTTAATGAACAAAAGTGGCCTTATTTTGTAAAAGCTGTGTAGATGATAACTTTGTCATGAAATTTGTTTTGACGGGCCACGCCATTTACCCACACGGAATGAAATATTTATTGTCGCATAGCTTTGGTATGCATAACATCACATTGAACATTGTTGGTCATTTGTCCTTCACAAACTTTGAAGTGCATAAAGTACCTCGTTCGCTATTTGGTTAAGGTTCCATTAACGTAATTTGAAAATTTGAGAATCGTATGAATAAGATCTGACCATTTATTGAGGATTAAACTACAGCTTAGAAACATGCTTTACAATTTATCAATTTAAAAAAGTATGCCCGCTAACAATTTGATAAATATTCTTACCTGTATATTTATATTGAATAATGGTAAAAAATTGTCATATATAAACATTAGTAGCCCAAAACAAATCCATATATCATAATGGCTGTTATGATAATGATTACCGTTACCATTTGGCAAATACCGCTACCATACCGTTTTTACTGGTAAGCCGGAATTACTTACCGTTACCGATCGACCGGTATATCGATAATCTGGTAACCGTTACACTGGTAATGGTAAATTATCGTTGGTCCACCAAAGTTTATATCTTGACATGTTTTTGTACACGGTGCATCTTTATTATACTATATGTAGTGTTGGTTTCAACAAAAAAAAAATGAGAAAGAAAGCAAGTGTACTTGAAATTATTTCATCTGATTATTGAACTAAATATAACCATTTATTTAGTTCTAAATGCATATAATAAAGCATATTAGCTATATATATATATGTGTGTGTGTGTGTGTGTGTGTGTGTGTGTGTGTGTGTGTGTGTTTGTGTGTTTTAAATTAACTGGCAAAATTACCGCTACTGCTGGTACTGAAGAAATGTTACCGATAATTTACCGTTAACATACCGTTTTAACTGGTATACTGATTTCAATCAAAAAGGGTTACCGATTGACTGATGTATGGAATGGTAAATTTACCGTTACCATAACAGCCCTTTATCATATGGCGACGTGTATGTTTTTTCATGATTCTACACAGACATATCATGATTAGATTAGCTGGACAAGTAGAGTAAAGAAACAGAAGCATCGATTTTTTGGCTTTTGGTTCTGAGTCATTTCAGAATAAACTCTTTACAATAAAACTGGAAAAATAATGATGTAACACATTAAGCACCAAAACAAATCCATATATCATATGGCGACAGTGTATGTATTGTTTTCACAATTAAGGTACACCAAGAGCGACGGTTCAACATTGATTATCTTCTGGTGCTGTATGTTAATGTCACAATCATGCCCCGTGAAAGATACATGGGAGTACGAAAGTCAGTGGTATCAGAAGATAAGTTTCGGGCATTGCCTAAGTTAGTATTCCACAAATTAGTTGTGACCAAAGAGAAATTAAAAGTTGTCCTTGAATTTTTACTGGAATTAATTTCAAGGTAAGAGTCTCTTAACTCCTTCAGGGGAACAAAAGTTTCTTTTTCAGTTTGAAAAGTCTATCTTGCTATACCTTGTCTTAATCATTTTCACCAATGTCGTACACCTAAACCAAAAACCCTTCATAGGAAAATGAAGTTACCTCCTTAATTCACGCAACCAAACTTGATCAGTGTACAATTAATAGAGGGCAACTAAATTATATTGTTAGAGAGCAACTAAACTAATGATATATTCAATTTCTTCGCATTTCTTAACTCAACAAATAAAGGGGAAAATACCAGAATTATAGTGGAATGTTAGGACTCTTGGGTAATCCGTAATGGACGAACACGTAACAAAAAAAACATTTGCTGATATTGTATGCAGAGATCAATTGAAGAGCACCAAGAAAGAGTAAAAGGATGGTTCAAAGACACATTCTAAGGTCATGCGTTTGAGTACATAAAAAGCACATTTAGGATTAACTTAGTTTGAAACTCCTTAAATTGAGTTTTGAATAGTTTTAAATGGCAACTTGAAGAGTTTGGATGTAATTTGACTTCTAAATAGAAATACTTGATCAACATTGTTTCATAGGACATAAGCAATAAATAGTTGGTTCTCGAATTCTACATAGTAGCTACTTTTGCAAGCTACTTATAAGAAGTTCTCAAACATCAAAATTGAAATAATTTATTTTGTAAGTCGCTTTGACTATTTACAAGGAGTTGCAAAACATGCTTTAGTTATGTTTGTATGTGAAAAGCTCCACTAAGTAGCAGTCAAAAAACAACGAAGCAAAAACATCGATGCAACCACAAAAATTAAGCTAAAACCCGACAAAATAATGAGAAAATTCACAAGTACACGTATGTGGCAACCTTCCAATGAATATGACTAGGTGGTAGCAATCATTTGTTTGTTTTGTGACTTATGTCTGAGCGTGTACCTGCAGGTAGGCATGCATGCACGTGTTGAGTAACAAAATTTATTGGCTTTAATATTTTTTCCATGTACCCAGCTATCAATTAGTTTACGACAACTTAAGTATGTTATCTTACAAGTATATAGTAGCGCATCCTCCATTTTGACAGTTTGCTTCAATTGCCTTTGGACGTTGGTGAAAATTTAAGTGATTTTTTGCTAATTAATATTAGTACAGTTCACATTTGGAAATTATATCACTTGCTGTCATCACTTATTAGATTGTTTGTTTACAAGTAGAAGTTTTTGCTTATTGGGTATTCATATATTTTTCTCAAGTATTTGGATTCTAATAAGCATAAAACATGTTATTTGTTATCCAGATAAAGACATTGTACTTGTGATCCAACAGCTGCATATCTTCATTGAAGCCTCTAAAGCTTTGGTCAAATGAGTATTCATTACGGTTTCATAAACAACGGTTAACATTTGACACCTATTAGTTACAGGTTATCCAAAACCACCTGCTGAAACAGGCATTGTGTTTCCTATCAAATATCAAGCACTTGTTTCAACATTAAGGGTGCATCCACTTAGCACTTCAAACTCGACTTAATGCAGCTGAATAAAAATATAAAGCATCTATTACAATGAATGGTTTCCAGTTATTTATAAACCAATAATTAAACACTTTTCATGCGATAAAGTTATCAACACATGTTTATAAAAACAATCAATAGACGATCAACAACAACTACTACTTAAACATGTTACTGCAAACAAATAAATGTGAAGTATTTGTTATTGGGCAAAAAAAAGTACGAGCGATAAGTAAGCTCAGACCAGTTACTATAGTAAATGCTTTGTTTTTCTATTAAGGATAGATCTTTTTTCTAGATGTAATAAACATAACGTGATAGCAATTAGCAAAAGTTGCTAACAAACGGTGTGAACTAAATAAACCAATTATTACCTTTTTTGGATTAAGCAAGTATTCGTACAATGTATTTTCCTCCCAAACCACAGCCTTGTTCTTGTTCGCAGCAGAATATGAATATCCAGCAGCTGTTCCAGACTGCCTTCCGAACAATCCATTCAAATTAGGACCTGATTGGACACAGACAAAACATTATTAGCATGCTCAAAATCTGATTGATGCCTCCAGCTCCACTTGAAAGCATATAAAGCAATGTACTGAGGATATATTAATCTATATTTGAAATGTTTTGACACTTTACATAAAAAAGATTTAATTTAAATCCTGGCATCTTTAATAGTAACAGTAATAGTAATAATACTAATAGTAATACTGATGGTAATACTAATTGTAATAGTAATAGCAGTCGTAACAATGATAATAATAAACAATAATAATAGTAGTAATAAACCTGACATCCCAAGCCTACTATATATTATTTAATCGATTCAAACTCAAGGTTTTCAAAATGAGATTCAAATTGTAAATCGTAAAATTCAAACTTTAAATTGACACGGGATTTAAATTGTGAATCATTGATCTAATAAATCCTTATTTTAAAGTTTGAACATATTTTGAAATTAATTTTTATGATTGAACTTCTTCATCTAAAGCCAAAAACTTCATCCTCTCTTGTTCTAATTTTATTTTGTTTGGAAAATTATAGAACCAAGTAACTATAGTGAAAGTACAATATTTGATTGAACAGTTTTTCCCAGTTGCAGTATTTGCTAGGTTTGAATCAAAATATAAAACGAATCATAAAAATCGAATCGTAAATGGAGAGATTCGATTTGAAGTGGGATTAAATAATAGGATTTTAAGATTTTTGACAATAATGGCTTAAAATATCATGGCCAATAAAATCTAGTATAATGAAATTGTTTTTATTTTTGTTACATATTTGTCTCACTGCTTTCCCCTCCCTACAGAGCATGCAATCATATACCATTAAAAAAAATTGTTTGCATGATTGTTTAGATGGATTCTTTAAGCCGAAAATTTGTGGTAATAATCCCTTAAACGATTGAAAGCCTCAAAACCAGAAAATATCCCTGTGAGGGGGGGCCAACATAAATGGGAGGCTGGTTAGGGTTGGTCAATTGAATTCCATAGCTCTACGCTCCAGAGAAAGGTAAGAATTTCCTTATATCTATAAACTGAAACCTGATATTGTTTTTCCTCTAGAAAAAAAAAAATCCCTTGTTGTTTGCAAAGATTGTCAAGAACGGGCATTTTAAAATATAGATGAATCAACCATAAAAATTTGATTTTACTTACCCAAATAAAATGAATGCGTTTGTATCAAGAGAAGAAAAATTAAATAATTCGGGAAATTACCTTATTCAAGTTATCACTTAAATTTGAAAGAAATTAAAAATATATATTAAACCTACCATTTGTTGTCGAATTGGCTGCATATAACAAATCAATGGTGTATTGCTGAAAGATTTCAAGGATATGTACACATTAAATTTCGAAAAAAAAAGACAAAACTAACATGATATTATTTTTAACCTTTGTTTATATTAGTGCTGTCAATAGATACCCGAAAAAGGGATAAAGATCTGATATTCAAAAAAAGAAAGCGGATGCGGATATGTAGACATCCGTTATGCATCATCCGGGTTTTTTCAAGATTATGCTTAAAACTATACGTATTTTAATACAATGAAAGACATTTATTTATTGCTTTATTAAGTTAGAGGTTTATACTATACACTAAATGCATGTTAACTACTCAAATCTATTTATTTTCACCATATTTGTTTATTTGTAACACTTTAGTAATCAATGAGATTGAAAAACATTTATGTTTAAAAAAAAATCATCCATATTTCTTGATTTACTGATCATTAGCGGATAGGGTAATTACCCAATACCTGTATGTATCCACGACTATTTGATATCCGAAAATAATTTCGGATGCAGATATGGATGCGGGTATGACACTATCTTCATTCGAAAGAATCCGTAGACAGCCCTATCTTTTATTAAATTATGATTGTCAACTCAAAGAAACACCGGCAACACGAAATACTTGAGCCTTGGGCTCTTTTGTTTAGCGCTTAGCTGGACACTTATTTGTGCAAAACGACAAAATGTTAAATTGTAAGAGCATCTCCAATACAAATGTAATTGTATTTTAATTTGGATGATACATCATTATTTCACATTGTCTTTTAATTTTATTTTTTTTCCAACAATGCTAATTTGATTGTCAATGTGACTGAAAAAACATTAGAAAATGTCATTTGCAATGTCTGGTTTAGACATAGAATTTCACATTGCACATCATTTTCTCTCTCCATTTATGAGTTAAACCAAAATACTTTTTCATGCAATTATAATAAAAAATACAGCTAAGCATATTTATTGTTTTTTCATTTTTGCATTGGAGAAAAACACTCCAGGTTAATGTGATTTATAACAATATTATTTGACAATATTTTTTAACAATATTTAAATAGTTCAATGAAATGAAATGGACTAATCTTAAAACATTTGTGGGCAAAACGAAGATTATAGAAAAAGGTGGCAAAAGATAAGAGTATGAGAGAATGTAAATGAATAGGGAAAAAGAATGTTAATAATGTTAATAATATCATATTACACTTAAGGCAGAAAACATTGCGTCTAATCAGTTTCTTGGGAAACACACTTTTGAATGCTTCTGTTGACATTCAATCCTTTGAAGGTAAAAAAGCATGAACATCGCATCTTAAGCATATACCTTGACAATCAGGATGAAATTCACTAAACCTTCTGCAAATTTATTAATCACAAATAAATTCATTAAACCAAATAGAGCCGCAACCCCAAATTATAAAATTTATTTTAGTCAAGGTTCCCCCATCAAGTTATTCTCTAATGCCTTCTCTTATACAACGAGAAAATAAAAGGTTTCCAGCATTGCAAACGTATCACATATACGAACTTATCATAAATAAAGTCTTACTCAAATCCCAGGTTTGCCGAAAATGAAAAGCCTGCCAAAAATGAAACTTTTCCTAATATAATTGTATTTATACTAAAAAAAACTAACACTCCAATGGCATAATCCAGATCAGAAACTTCAAAATTCTCACCAGACCGCTTTAACGTGTCATTCAAATATACGGTCTACCAAGAGACACTTGTACCACAAAAAACCTCCATATGGTTTTCACAGGTTTTCTTGCTTTCAATTTCAATACTCACTCAATCTTAGTTCAAAACTCCTTAACTTTAGTCACGTTCTCGTTCAGCAAACAAAACTCGCATGACTCTCCTCTTCAACCTTTAATTCCACCTTAAACACAGTTATAATTTTTCCTTATCCTGCCAAATATGTGGGCGTATTTCTAACTCCGAGTCAGCATCTTTACACGATGTTGTATAAGAAGTCTCATTTCTCACATACACGGTAACATGTCATATGTCTGGTTGAATCCGTATTCTAACACTCAAAATAGTGACACGACCGCCCTACACCTCCAACACCCAAATTGTGCGCCGTGGTGGTGCTTGACCGATGTACAGCGATCATCACGTTTAAAGAAAAGAAAACAACCCAGAAACATGTCATGTATCTCTCACAGCGCATTAAATAAAATATAATATTAACACATAACTAATATAAAACAGACGGACGGTAAATAATTAATAATGAACCATAAATATCAAAGTAGTAAATCCATAATACAACACAATGAAAATACTCGTATAAGTGGAAATAACTTAAAGAAAATTGTCTTTACAATAAAAGTAATACTGAGCCGCATAGTAGTGAACAACGAAAAGTAGTAGTACACATAAACAATACGTAGAATAGTCTCCTGTTAAGCACATGATCAACTACTCATGCTCACTCCCAGCATGCCTCCAATCCGTTCATTCAAAAGCACCCTAAGTAATAAGTAACGCATAAAACTCTAGGTTGGACAAAATCTGGTATAAATGATGGTAATCTCAAATACTAGAGTGAAGTGATTTAATAGGTAATGAGAATCATACCAAACATGTCCCTACATCCAAAGAAAGCATATGTAATAATGCACTCTGCTCTAAGGTCCTCGTGTCACTAGATGTGTACGTGATAAGGTAATAATAGCAAACAATCAGACATAAGCATCCATCCTCACGTTCGTTCACTCGGTGCGTTGAGTACATAATATCTAGTACTCCGATCATCCAATTCATCGAAAACAATATAGTAATTGTAGCGGCATCTCGCCAGGAAGTTGGTGGGCTCATCATGAATTAGGTCGGGGTGGCTGGTGGTTTCGGGATCCCGTAGAAAATGCGAAGCTACTTTTGTTCGGCTTTAACTAGTTGGCAATTCATGCATTCAAAGATGAACAAGTGCTCTCTGCTCAGATATACTCCTACGAACGAATCATTTTCGCAAAAAATCGTTTATTTGCGCAATAAGCTCTCTCGTCGTCATCCTAAGAGACATAACTGAGCCTGACATCCTTCATCAAATCGATACGAAACTCAATCTCTCTATGTGGCTGAAGTTCGGTCGTTTCCTCGAATATGATTGAATACTCCCTAGCAATAGGTACACTCGACATCTCATCAAACAGAACATTAAGCAAATACAAAAAACTAACCATCATCGCATCATCAGGTAGACAACCCAACACCGCCCTTCACCTGTCATCCGCTCTGATAGTTACCGAAGAACCCTTACAATCTGCTACTACTCCATACCTCTAAAGCCAATCAACTCTCAAGATAGTACCAAACACAACAGAGCCCAATACAAAACAATTACAATCACAAGTGCATCCAAGACTCGATAAGACAAACCCATGAGGAACCGTATAAAGGCTAGCGGAGCTATCGATAGGGTTTGTCAGAATCAATAGTTGGTCAACTATTTCAAGCTCTAGTCCTAACTTATCAACCAGGACACTTGATATGAAGGAATAAGAAGTCCTAGTATTAAATAAAACTCTATAGGAACATCATAAATGAAAAAGCATATCTTGAATAACCATGTTTTTCCCTTGCTTCGCCGCTGGCGGGGCATTTGACGATATGCCTTCACTATATGCTTCTCCTTCCAAGGTTCTGGACAATTTTTCTAGAGATGTCCTTCCTTGCCATAGTTAAAGCACTTATTTCCCCATATCTACAATTTTTAATATAATGGTCCTTCCCACCATAGCAAGTAATTTCAGGCTTAGCCTTTTTCTTCTGTCCAATTTTGGTTTGGAAACTTTTTCTCTTATTACCCCACTTTTTCTTACCTTCACTCGTCCAAGGCTTCTGCTCCTCCTTAGAGACAATATCAGCAACAACCTTTGGTTTAAGGTAAAGACTTTCCTGCCTCACAGCCTTACGACCTATCGACTCGAAATCTCGTTGGTGTGATTAATGAGTTTTCTAACTTGCATTTTTTTTGGGGGGGGGGGGGGGGAGGGGGGATGCCGATGAAAGGCATCTCATACTTCGACAATGCGTCCAATTCAGCAACATACCTGAAGACATTCCTACCTCCTTGCTTAAGCTTTGCAGACCTCAGAAATCAGAATCAACTCCAACTTCTGGGCACCCGAAATGAACCTCTTACTAAAAACAAGTTTTGAACTAATCCCAATTAATCCGATCCTCCAGAATAGCAATTTTGATGGCATCCCACCAATTCGTAGTCATTCCTTGAAGCTAACGCGAGGCCAACCTCTTCATAGCATCATTAAGCTCAAGATCTCCAAAGACGCGCTCGTAAGTGTCGAGTCAATCTTGAACCTCCATAGCCGACTCTTACCACGCATGCTGGTATAATCCTTATTTCGCAAAGCCGGTTCTGAACGCCTGCACTAGTGCACCTCCTCAGCAGCGGTTGGGGTGGCCCGACGAGTATTTATTAACATATCCCTCATAAAGCAACGAACATGACTTGAATATCGAAATTATTAGCATTATTAACTCCCAAGCTAGCTCTTTCCTCAACCTAAGAACTCAAGCTCCTAGTAAAAAGCCTGATCTGATGATTAATCTATAATGAAAATGATTAGCCTGCCTTCAAGGAATCCCACTTAACGTTGCTCAAGCGTTGTGTAACTGCATTCGTAAGTATCTAACATTAAGTATATAACATCTATACTAATATACATATAGTTTTTGAAAACCAAAATATATTACAAGTATGCGTTCTCGCATACGTATATCAGCTTCCTCGGGTATTCCCACTCAGGTTAAACTATGCAACCTCTATCAAACAAGACGACCACCTAACACCTCTGACATTCAAATATTGCGCTGTGGTGGTGCTTGGTCGATGTAAAGCGATCATCAAGGTTAAAGGAAACAACCCAAAAACATGTATATCTCACAAAACATGAAATAAAATATGATAGTAACAATTAACTGATATAAAACAGACAAGACGATAAATAGCTAATAATGAAGAACCATAAACATTAGAGCAGATCCATAATACATTATAACGAAAATAGTCATATAAGTGGAAATAACTCAAAGGAAACCGTCTCTAAAATATAAGTACAACTGAACCATTCAGTAGTGAATAGCGAAAAGTAGCGTAGCACGTATAAATAATACGTAGAATAGCCTCATGCTTGTCACCTGATCAGCTACTCGTGCTCACTCCCACCCGGCCTTTAGCATGCTCATTTAAGAGCATCCAAAGTAATAAGAAGCAACACATAAAACTCCAGGTTAGACAAAGTCTTGTGTAAGCGTTAGTAATCTCAAATGCTAAAGCAAAGTGATTTAATAGGTATGAAGAATCATACTTGACATGCCCATACATCCAAGAGTTAGCACATGTAATAATGCACTCTAAGGCCCTCATGTCACTAATAGTGAGTAGATGTGTGTGTGAAAATGTAATAGCAAACAATTAAGCATAAGCATCTATCTTCAATCTTCACATTCACTCACTCAGTGTGTTGGATATATAATATCCAGTACTATAACCATCCAATCCATGGAACATCGACAGGTTTATATCGACGAACTCAACTAGATTATCATTATATCCTACATCGACGAGCCATAGCAGATAATACTACCCAACCCACAACATCGACGAGCTTTGGGGCTCGAGCATAACAGGTTCTATATCCACAAACTCTAATATATCCCCATGAGATTCTCCATGGTATATTAAAATCACAAATACCTACGACCCCTTTGAATAAATTGTCCACTGTAGAATCCATTTTTAGACCGTCTATAAGACTCGCATCTGAAGTAGGGTTGTATATCAGATAGGACGGTTCGTTGTCCTGCTCGGTTTGAGGCTATAAGGTGTCTGGTCTGTTTCTGTACGATTCTCTTATATGATATATTATGACACACCACCGCCAGCCCAATCCAAAATATTTGATGTTTTTCGACCGAACATTTTTTGTCCCTCGTTTGACACATACGAATTATAGTGCTCGAACTTAATGATTGTCTGGTCCGTGTCCGTTCAAATTCCTTGTAGGACAAGACTATGACACATCTCCATCTGATCCGGTCCGACCCGTTTACACCCCTAATAAGAACTCCTCATTATTTGGCTATCCCCAACAGTCATTGTTCGTTGTAGGATATCATAGAATGCCTCCCATCCTCCATTGACAGTCATAGTTATACGACTCATTGTCGTTCATTTTGCATCTCGAAGTTTAGCTAGTCATTATTGGAGTCATTCTTTAAAAAGTTGAATCGTCGTCGAAACATGTTATCGAATGAACTAATATGTCATAAGTAACGAACCAAGCTTCACCACTAGGCTCTCACGGACCACGTCACCTTCCCTATGGTTCGCTTGCCCAAAACCTATTCAGATCAGTACCGATCTCATTCATGGGTTCTGTAGTCTATCTGATTCGGCTCGGTGTGCATAGCACACCGAACCTACCTCTTTACTTCACTCGATTTGGTCTAGAACAAGGTTATCACGACGCCAAGTCGAGCCACTACCGTCTAGAAGACTAGTGGACAAGTCGTGATTAGTCGATAAGTCTTTTATATACATATATTAAAAATGTAATAGGGTATTGTTCTAATTATTAAGTAATCATTATTCAATTGAAATAGGCCCAACTCAGTTCAAGCATAAAATAAATAGAATAAAAGTTAATTTGCCCAATATAAAAATGACCCAGCCCAACCTAAAACAGCCCAGCCTATAATTCCACTAAACCCTAGCCAGTAGCCGCAAAAAACTCATCGCAACGTAAGGTTTAAAAAAACAACAAAAGAGGAAAAAAGCAATTCGCTTTCCGCTGCCAAAAATAATCAGGCATGAAGTCGACGACTAGAATCCCCTCTTCTCAACCAAAACCAGGTATGTATATTAGTCTCGATTTGAGTTCGAACCCTAAATCGAACCCTAAATCTCAGTTCGAACCCTAAATCGAAGCCTAAATCGAAGCCTAAGTCTCGATGTCGTCGAATTGAATAAGTCGACGATAACGAACTTGATCGACCGACTGGTCGACTTGTCGTTGACTTGTAGTCGACGTGATAACAGTGGTCTAGAAGTCTAACAATCTGATTGCTAGCCACCCTGCCATGTCGATCCGAAGCCAAGCATCCCATGCTGATCTGAAGCCAATACCACCACATCGATCCAAATTTGATTTTCCATCAAGCTGATCCAAAGCATAAACCAACGTGTCGGTCCGGAGTTAAACCATCATGACGATCCATAGTTAAGTCTTCATGCCGATCCGGAGATGGATCTTCACGCCGATCCAAAGTCATAAATCAATGTTGATCTGATCTTCCCAAGGCCATAATTCGAGTATTTTACGTGCAACATCTAAAGATCTTCCTAACCGCCTCTACAAATTTGCATGCAAATCTGAACACTACCAAATTTCAAACTTTTTCATAGAATCTTAATTTCAATCCTCAATTTAAGTCGTCATTCATTGGCATTTTCACATCAAACCAAGGTGAAATCATGCATTCAATCATATATAAAAGAATAAAGTATTCAATTCATCAATTTTTCACCAATTCAGAATGTTTAGATCCAAGACAGGTATAAAGGACTTGTGCAAAAAAGCATGAATCCAACCAATTAATTTGCATATGTTTATGATGTTTAGATCTAAGGATAAACTTAGATTAAAAAGTACATACATCCAATCAATTAATGCGAATAAGTTTAGCATGTTTAGATCTAAGATAGCAACCTAGGATTTATTTGCCAAAATGTATAATCGTGTAATTTCAAGAACAAAAAGATTCCTAATGAATTTTAATTCAAAATTCTAAAAGAAGTCTTAAATTTAAAACAATCAGTAATGAGATATTATAATTCAACTTTGCCTACAACTCTAAATCACAGATGGAGAAACCAACCAAATGGTTTCCTCCCCTCCCAAAGTTATAGATCTTTCTCTCTATGTGTAGATTTAAATTATTCTTTTGATTTGTTACAAAAGTTGAGATTTTGCTCTTTTTAGATGTAAATCTGGAGAGACTATCTTTAACGGAGGTTTGAGAAGATTTTGGGAAGAAGAGAAATGAAAAAAAAAATGAAATTATAGTAACCAATTTTAACCCTTTTCTATTTTAATCTCGAAATTATGAAGGGGCCTCACTACTAGTGGTCCTTAATTGCTGACTTAGGTTGTTTAAAATTCAAAAATCATTTAAACAGTCATAACTCTCAAATGGTTACTCCTTTTTTAACATAAACCACTCTACGAAAAAAGAAATCATCATCTCATCCAATGGAAGTGGTTTCAAATTCAAACCCCACTCTAATCAACAACTATGAACGAAATAAGATTTCGTCAAGGGCAAAACGATCACAGAAAAATAACAAAATCCTATATGAAGGAAATGTCCTTATTAGTCATTCTTCAAAGGTATAGTATCATACAATCTCGTATTAAAATAATATTACGTATTTATATGCTAAAAATGCGCAAAACAGAATGGTAAAGTGGTTCAAGAGAAAATAAAGATTCTCCTACGTCCACTTTGTAAGTATTTCACGTGTTACTGAACTAAAATATGCAAAATATTTGTTCCTCAATCAGACATTGAAGTTCTCTCTTAAGATTTTTCATCATTCGAAAAATACAAATGCAACGACCAAGAAGAAAACAAATTTTCTGTCCCCTTTAAAATTCATAGGTACAAAAAATTGACGATGTGGATTGATAATGCGATGAAAATTGATCTCAACCCCTAATCTGAAATTGATCGGATATTTTTACTTATGTAGTTCATCTCACTTTCTTCTGTCATCACTGATTAATAGAACTAAAAATAATCATGTTTGATGATTGAATTATGTTCTATTTTTTACATTACTCGATTACTAATCATGTTTACTTTCAAATCAACTTTTGAATTTAAGATGAGTGTATGAAGTTTTTGATTTAATTTTATTAAAGTTTAAGTGGTGTTAGTAAACATTTTGACACATGGCATTACCCAAAATTTATAAAGGGTGAATAGAGTAATATGTATCTAATTCATTATACCAACCCAACCCTCACATTTTCTCTCTCATTTTCCTTTTATTATTTAAATTGATTCTAATATCCTATCATTCCAGCCTCCTTGAAGTTCACCATCTCCTCCTAAAATCAACCTCTAATTGTATGTTCCACTGCAAACTCCATCAATTTTCTTCTTTCGTTTCTTCTGTTTAAAATGATAAAACAAATTAGCTGTATGCTTTATTTATATATTTTAAAGTGTAACACCCTATTTTGAAATTTAGTCAAAACATAATATTATGCACATCATTCAAAGACATCGTTTGAACATAACCAATCAGTCACATAAAGCCGCCTTTTTTCCTTCTCTTTTCTATTTCACTTCCCATTTCCTTTCTTTCACCTGTCACTGCTTTCGTTATGCGTGAATTTAACCCTAAACCAAATTTTGATTTTCATATCCGACTGTTTTTTCCTTCGATCCCCTTTTTACTCACTATCCCGCTGAACCTCCTATCTCTACCTTTCTAGTCACAATCACTGGCTCCATTCTTTGGCGCGGAGTCGTAGTCCAGTACTGGCAACCCCACTGCTTTGCAGTTCTTGTGTCGAGATTCGGTTTTCTTTGGATGGTTGTATCAGCTGGTGCTCCTGTTGGCATGTGGGATTCAACAGTATGTTGGCTAAGTTCATCTTGCTGAGGATATGAGGTTACTAGGTTCCAACGTGGAGTTTGATTTTGGGATTTTACTGATCTGCACCTTACGTTTGTTTCGCGATTCTCCAGGCTTATTCTGGTATGACATTTTGTATTCTAGCAAGTATGCAATGAACCATTGTGTCTCTGCTCTTACTTGGTGAGCGAATGTTTTTTGGATTGTCATATTGGTTGTGAGCTTGGACACGGTTGGGCATATGCAGTTTGTTTTAATTGTTTTTTTCTCTTTGAGCAAGTCGTCTTGTTGGCTCTGTATTTGATGACTGTAACAAGTGGGTGATGGTTTAGTTTGGAGTGTTTTTGTGGCTTCTTTTGGGGTGCATGACATTTTTGTAGCGTTTAGCTGCTAGGTAATTTTTTTGGGTTCAAAACTGTGATGTCGAGGGTATGGTGTGCTGGAACTTTGTGGACATGGTCTGTCATCGACACTGGTGATGCTTTTGCACTCGACGTTGTTTGACTCTTGTGATCATTCTTTCCTCCTACGTTGGATTATTGTTGTTTTGGCCATTTGATGGGACCTTCAAGCCTATGCTTCGAGGCCAGTCTGGAACATGTTGAAGTCATATTGTGCTGCTACTTTAGGTGTGGAGCGCAAGAAATCCCTGTAGCTGATGTGAAGTCACGTTATACTATTCTCTGTTGTAACCATGTATTTGTACACAACAACCACAGTGCACCCTGTACTTATTTTTGACTTGTTGTGTACTAATCCCAACTTCTTATTGAAGTATGTAATATAACATGTAATACCCTCCCTGCGTGGAGCAATATAGTATAGTAACTTAAATTAGCTCTTGGACTGTAATCTAGTTTAGATTCAGTGGACGGTCCACTATAAATGATGTAGATGGTGGGCGGTCCACCTTAAAAACCAAAATAGTAGTCTGGCAATCTGCCAAACTCATGTAACTATTGTAATCATTATTTGTTATAATAATAAGTGTTACGGATCACTATAAAAACCGGTCGGCTATGCCAAATAAAAAAGTCATCATTTGAATCTTGAATAAAAGCAAGAAAAAGAAATCAACATCATTATCGTCTTTTTTATGAAGGTGAGGTGAAAGTTGAGACTCATGTTGAGACGAAGATCGCAATGATGATTATTTCATAATATTCCTCATTAAAAAAAATAAGAATTACAGTTAGAAATTAGATAAATAGAGGGTTTGTTATAATTGTACCATTGAAAGAAGAAGGAAACATAGCTTACATAATGGGTAATTTAGTAATTTCAAATAATTTTTGAAATAGAATATATAATTAAGGGCATTGTTATTGACACTCCAAATATTGTTAAGGAAAGGTCAATTTTTTTTTTTTCAAAAATTGTTAAGAGGGGCACCAATGAGGAAAGTAGTTCCTTAACAAATAAAGGTAATTTTACCTTATTATCCATTTAACCCCTTAACAAATAAATGTAATTTTACCTAAACAAATATTGTAAGAGCCGTTGTATTTTTTTTTTTTTTTTGATTCGCATATATCGATTTTTTAACCCTAAAGGATAAGCGTTTTTGAAGGAATAGGATCGAACAAATTTTTTTTTTTTTTTGACATAAATATGCCGAATTTTATAATTACGGAGGCAATGCACCGAAACGATTATTAATTTTCAACATATCACTGTTGAATACATATATAATTGAATATGTGCTGCATTCGGTGCAATGATGACGAACTGCTTATGTTAATTCGGTTTTCCTTATCGAAAAAGTTTTTTTAATCTAATTTAAATGGGCAATCCAAGGATATTGAGTAGTGTGAAATAATATGTTTGTGTGGCCCTTAACAATTTTTCAAAGAATGGAGTGTTTTTTAAAAATGACCCCCCTTAATAATAGTTAGAGTGTCAATAAATACATCCATGATTAATATTTTGATCCCCTTTGGAAAAAAAATCTGACAAAGGTTATTTTCATTCCCTTTACCTAAAGGGTAATAGCCTCTTTAACCATTCTCATATAGCAAGCGCTGTTTAAAATTAGTTAAGTAACAAATTTCTAGTTTTTCTGGCGGAAAAAATCACTAATGCGTCATCAATATATTCAAGGTATAAAATATGGGATCAAAACTATATTTTCAACACGAAATATTTAAAATAATTGTTCGAGGGTAAAACTGGAAGAATATATGAGAAAACACCAAAAATCACTGATTTAGTGGATCAAAAGAAGCAACCAAAATTACACTGAACAGGTTTTGAATAAAACATCCATAATAATGATTTGGAAAGCTCGTAAGCATTGTTCTTAAATCCACCAAAGCCAGTCCAAAAAAGAGAAACAAATGGCGGTAGAAGCATGAAATGAAGTTCATTATGTTGATTTTTCAGTTTTAATTGGATAACTTCTAGGGGAACGTACGATGTGAATAGTAACGATGTAACAAACCGGTATCTATAAAATTTGCATGCCCCTTCTCATTACCAATTTTCCATAAGATATTGGGATGTATTTAGCCTCACTCTCATTTAAAAGAAAAGCACATTCAGTTTACCAACATAGAAGAAAAAAAATAAAGCAACTGAACATTCCAAACGTACGATGAAGTAAAAATAGTAGGAAATTAAAGCCAATTTCAGATGAACAAAGGCGTATATGAACAAAATTGGATTTTCTACATCGAGAATTTACGCTCACTTAGCAGATGAGAAGCAGATGAAAAATTCAAATGAAAAAAACAAATAACTAATAAGTAGATCGCATTAATTTGGTTAATTTCCTACAAAAAATAATAATAATTATAATAATAATAATAATAATGTAAGAAACCTTGTTTGTGACCAGCCCCTTTTTCGACGGAGTGACATTGAGCGCACTTAGTTTTGAAGATCTTCTCTCCAGCTTTCTCGTTTCCAGGCGGAGCTTCAGAAAATGTCGCCATTCTTTCTCGTAGGGCTTTCTTTAGTTTTTCCTTTCTTCGCCTTTTAATTCACCTCTTGGTATGTGGATGCGGTGGCGGTGGGGGCCGGTTAAGCCTGAAATAGCACGTATAGAAATGCTTAGATAAATAGAACACAGTGCAATATCTAGAATGGTCTCCAGAGCCAGAGGCTCACCAGAGACTTTCGATAATCACGGGATTTCAAGAGATCATGTAGAATGATCTCTAGAAGATTTAATCATCAAATTTGTAGGGCATTTTTATAACAAAATGATGATATTTTCGGAGGTCACATTTATTGGTTAAAGCCGAATAAATCAACCAAATCAAGTAAGCTTGGTTGGTTTTGTTTTGTTTTGTTAGTTAATCGGTTGGTTTTGTTTTTCATTTTTATATTATTTATGTTTATTGGCAAGTTTAAAACTTATTTATTTTAAAGTTAAAGAACGGCTACTAACAATGTTTTCATTCACAATATTTTTATAATGTTATTATTTTTCTTTCAATTCAATTAATATTTTTTTGAAGAAGAGTTTGTTTTCCATTATGTTTGCATCATATGGACTCAATTAGATATTTTAATTTTATATCATATCAACAACTAAAAAGGTCTATTTTATTTTTGTTTTAACCAAAAAAAAAAAAAAGAACCAAAACAAACCACCTAGATGACGCTTTAGGATATAAACAGGTTTATAGGCAACATTTATTCATCACATCAGGTTTGATGTCTCTATAAGTGTTTGTTTCTAGTGATTTTATCTTAATGGTTGCTCTAATATCCAATAAAATCTTTGATATACAATTGTGGATAAGTTAATTCTAAAAAAATACTAAAATTTTATCCAAAATGCATGATTTTATTAAAAAAATATCTACCTCTGATAATCCTTGATTGCGTTATCTTACCTATTAATCCCTAGTTCATGCTTACCGTCTACTACCCGCCTATCGATTTCTACAACCATTAAAAGATACATATACTTCAATGTTTTTTGTTGGTCAGATCTTTCAATTCTTGTTTGACTAGATCATTGTAGTATTTTTCATCATGCAGACACAACACAAAACCCATTGGATTCATTTCTAGTTTTGGCCTTCTCGGGTTGGTCAGCTTATGGCATTAACATTTTACTTTTATACTTATTTACTTTGTGCCTACCATCCTAGCCCAAATTTTCTATTGAACTTAAAGTCTTTTTTTTCTTCTAGAAACTCTCTAATGGAGGGGATCTCCTAGGTGGCTGACATACTAATCTACTCCAAGGGGAAATTAAATTGTACGCTTCAATTCATGACACATATAATCCCTTGGGTACTTTTGTTGCGGGAAATATGCACAGAGCAGGGCTTGAACCTGAGTTTATTATCATACCCATGCACACCTTTTCTATTGTCTCATATCTACGGACACCATAACTCTGTATCGCAAAATTCAAGATTCTTCATTATCGGTCTCCCTTACGTAATTGTAAATTTGGGCTTCCACTCATCATCATCGACACTACTACAGAAGTGGGCATATTCGACACTGATTTGTGTGCGTTGCATGAAAAGTGTGGCGAAAGCTATGATTTCTTTTATCTTCTGCAACAATATTCATATGTTGTTGCATTATACGTGAATGCACTGTTGCGGTGGGAATTCTAGTGTTTTGACGTGCAACACCAGTTAAAAGCGTAGCATTATGTATATATAATCCAGCTCAGCGATCCGCGTTATCAACATATAAAAACTTCAACCGTAGATGCAAGATTAATCCAACGGTTCAAACCATCTATGGATCTGATGATTCTAAACGTTAGCCATCATCCAATCATTGACAGCCACGTCATTGCATTCTTTTGATGAAATTTTGGCGCGATCTTCTCCCTTCACGAAATAATGTAAAATCAATATGGTCACAAATCGTTTTCTTCTCTATCATCTAATCGTTTTTCCCCCTTTTTACTATTGACAAAAATTTAAACCTAAATTCACGTCAGTATCGCTCCTCTCCTCGACAGCAAATTTTATTCCGAAAAGGTTGAAGCATTGAAATGCTTTCTAGCTTTGATTGCTTAGGGCGTTGACATCGCCAGTTTTTTCTCTCAGGTTCAGTTTGTATAGCACTGTGAATTAGTTGCGCTTATTATAGATTAGATTATGAGTAATTAGTAATTAGTTCATTTGTTACATTTTGGAAAACCCATTCGCTTATGAGTAATTATTTGCGCTTTGACCATTGATTTGGGATTTGGGATTATCCTGAGGTTTATTCGAAAATTATACCCAGCAATAAACCAAAAAAAGGAGATGGCGCCGGTGGGTTTGCCACTAGGATTTGGTTTGCCACCAGGGTTTGGGCCATGAGAATCGGGCTATTGGCATGAAAAAGACATTGGTTTATTATAGAGGTCGAGCTAAACTCTAGTTAAGGAATGGGGACTTTACCGTCAAAATTGATTTGCACTTTGCGTTCATTTACATTGACATATAATTGTATGATTGAGGTTTTGTGATACAGATACATGTGTATAGCACTGCGGTGTGTTTGCACTACGGTGTGCTTGAGGCTACTAATTTCCCGATCCGGACGAGTCGTTCACCCGTATCTAACACACACCTGTATCTAACACGCACATGTATGCATCTACTACGTATCATAAAGCAGTCATACAAAAAAGTATCATAAAGCACCGTAGTGCATCAGTTCATACCATACACATCCAAAAAATGACATACAATTGTATGCTTGAGGTTTTGTGATACAAATACATGTGTAATACTGCGGTGTGTTTGCACCATAAAGTTCGTACAAATACATGTGTAACACTGCGGTGTGTTTGCACTGAGGTTTTGTGATATAAATACCCGTATCTAACACGCACGCACAAGTATCATCAGGTAGCATCAGTCCATACAATACACATCAGTTCATACCATACACGCACAAGTATACACGCACAAGTATCATAAGGCAGCATCGGTCCATACAATACACATCAGTTCATACCATATACGCACAAGTATCATAAGGCAGCATCGATCAGTTCATATCATATACATCCAAAAAATAACATACACATCCACATCCAAATGTATCATAAAGTTAACTTAATACATACACATCCAAAAAATGACATTATAATAGCATCAGTTCATACCAGATCAGGGCTTTGCGAGGTTGTGGAACTTCCAACTGATTCGTTAGGGCTTTGCGGCTATGGGAGAGCCAGTCCGAAATGAGCAGCCGCATGTGATGGACCTGCAGCATGTGATGGACCCGCAGCATCAGGACAAGAGGTGAGATAGTTTGGCCAGTCAAATTCCTGATCAACTTCTATATCTACCCACTGATCATTCCTCAGATTCATTGGGGCTTGGTTATCAACATGTATGTTATGGGTGGCTTCCGGAAATAAGCTTGGCAAGGGGGGTAGCACAGCAGCTTCTTGTATCATTGCGTCAAATCTTTCACCTGAATTCATTTCCCATTCCCATCCGTAATGATGTAAACATGGAACCACCTATTCCTCCTTATTGCTCACAAAAAGAAGTTCAGGCCTTGTTCCAGGATGAGCATGGGTACAACATTGAACCTTAATGAGGTAAACCTTGTTGTTGAATTGAGCAGCAAAAGTATTGATATTGCCAATGCCATCATAAAATTGCATTTTTAGGTAGAAAGATGTATGGTCATACTGAGACCAGTTGCAGTCGTCAATTGCAAGCACACGTCCCATTGGCTTCATTATTTCTTCAACAGCAGGGACATTACTCTTTAGGAACTCGGGAAAGCCATTGACTTTAGCCTATGATTCCGCTTCTAAAGCTGGTTCAGGCTCAAATTCTTCATCAGACCATGTTTGCAGGTAAATAGCACCACCAGGTTTTGTAAAAACTTTCAACATTAGCGCATGATCACGCTTACTGTACGATGGGCATGATACTAGAAAAGAGTTAGTGGGTATTACCCGTATAGGTCACGAATTATGATTGAGAGTCATCTTAAGAATGTTATGCACAGCTTCGAAATTCCAATGTCGCTTAAGAACAGTGGCAGTGATGTATAGAGACGAGTCCTCCATTGTTTCTTTTTTTTAACTTTCGAAGATTTGGTTTTAGAGGATATGGAGATGATGATGTTCTGAAGCTTGAAAGGATGTGCGAGGGACCCGATGGATTGTGTCAAGTAAATATGTGAACTAGAAATGCTTGCACAGAAGATGAAGCATACTCAATTCTGAGGTGGCACGATTTACCAATGGTGAATGGTCAACTGTTATAATTGTATGCGTAACTCACTAAGATTTATAAGTTAATTAAATGGCCAAATGCACAGATGCACACAGCACATATGGACTTATTAAATAACTTGTAAATTCAAATTGCAAGATCTGAAATGACGAGAAGAGATACAGCCAGCAAGTGGAGGACCTGAAACGACATGGAGAGATACAGTTTCTGGTTCATGGCATTGCTACTTTGTAGAATGCACACTGATCGTATTTGTTGGCACTTGTATTGAAGGTGGCATGTGTTGGCACTTTTGCTACTTTTAAATTATGTATTTGATCGGGTGTGTTATATATTTAAAGCGTTGAATTAGGTATTTGATCGTGTGTATTGAAGGTGGTATGTATTGAAGGTTTGAATGTGATGATGAATGTAATGGATGTGTTTTTTCTATGTACAAAACTGATATTGCAAAATTTATAATTAAAACGTAGCATTTTCTTTTATCCTGATGTTGTATTTTAGGATAATGGTGTTGCATTCCATAATACAGTGGTGTTGCATTACATAAAACAGTAGTAAGTCCACATGGCATGTAGACGCCACAGCTGACGTGGCATGTGACACGTGTGTAGCTGACGTGGAGAGCTAACGTGTCGTGTGACACGTAGGCAGCTGACATGGAAAGCTGACGTGGTCGCCGCTATCGTGACCTGGTAGCCAGGATCTAACTAATTTTCAAGCAATGCTGAATATTGTTGCATTACGTGCAAATACTGCTGCATTACGTCTATAATGCAACATTTTCTTTCTGTGGCGGTAGATGTGCAAAAGCGTTGCCTTAGAGGACTAAGGCAATGGCCGTGGATGCCACGCCCTTCCGGTGTTGCCTATTTGAAAAAAAGGGAAAATGCAACACTTTTTCGATCTAAGGCCACATAAAATTTGTGTCGAATATGCCCACTTTTGTAGTAGTGCGAGTATTAGTTCAGATCTAGTATGCCTTCATATATTTCATAATAAAATTATGTTGATTTTCATCATATCTATTGAAATTTGGATTGTTTATATCGAAATACTAGTGGTTACTGTTTGTTCTATAAGAAAAAGCATGTAACTACATAATAGCTTATATTAGGTTTAGTTTTAGGAATGAGACAACCCATATGCTAACAAGCATGGATTCAACAATATCAATGCACGATCTTGTGTTCACTTACCATGTTTACGTTGGGTGTGGATTATACTAGATGATTGTTTATCCTCTTTATTTACATTGCAATCAATGATATATTTTAATGCATCATCATTAGACAACCATGTAACATGTTTGAACTTTTACTTGCTTATTAATAGTTCTACTCCGTTGAAATAAACAATGTCTAGTGGCGAACATTATGTTGAATAGCCTGTTATGAGACCAAGTGTGGCGACCTCCACTGGAAGTAAGTGTTAAAGCAGGTTACAACACTATGTGGGTAGTAGCTATTTCTAGAAGAGGAGGAAGGACATCTGTAATGGCCTAAAAATTCTCGCCTTTCGAATCAACTATAAACCACACAAGTTCGATTCGAAACAGCAAAAACCATCGAGACATTAACTTTGGGCGTACAATAACATCAGACAGAAACAAAAGACTTTCCATTAACATCATTAAAATGTTACATCAGTGTACAAGAATATCATAGTATAATAAATTACAACAATGCATAGTGGAAATATAAATACATAACTCTCAGCGGAAGACTTATAATGCTCTGGACACGACTTTAAGCTTCAATCTAGAATCTTGCTCAATAAATCTGTAAAACAAAGACTACCCTGCTGCCCATGTGGAAATAAGGGCACCCGAGTTTGCAAAGGAAAAATAAACTACGAGTCAGTCATAGGACTAGTACGAGAACACTTATCAGTTATTCTTAACATATTTAAGTTAGGCATACCACGAGACCACGCCATATAACACAAAACCGGTTTCCTCCACATGAATACCAATGCACAAAACTTGAAACAAAAAAGGTTTCATCATCATATGTAGATTTATAAATCAAATCTAATCAACTATATTTACTTTCAAAATTTTAATTTTTAAAATAATCTCTTCGGACTTAAGATCCCTATTTCATTTCAAATCATTGAAATACTATAGATATTTCTTTCATATCAAATCATACTTTACTTCGGGATTTCAAAACAAATCATGTTTGAAAGTCTTAGATATCTTCTATATAAACATATCTAAACATATGCAACCTGATCTTGAGGTTTCTTCTATCAACAAGGCACTAGGTCTGTAACACCCCGTAAAATATACCTAAATATATAAATAATAATACTTAATGGAATATAAGCAATTAAATAATAAAATATAAACATGCTAAAAAAATGAGATTTTGCAGCATTAAGAATTTGGGTACGAAAATCTTTTATTTGGATTCGTGGCGAAATTCTGAATCGTTTTCATATATAATATGTTGAAAACGGTAATCATATGAAGAAGTTACAATCAAATGAAATTAGATGGTAAATGCATATATATGTATACATATATATATATATATATATATATATGTGTGTGTGTGTGTGTGTGTGTGTGTGTGTGTGTGGTTTAATAAGTTATATATATATATATATATCCAAGAAATAAAATAAATTGGATGAATTTGAATTTCAAATGAAGATAAGAAGGAGGTGACAAGAATAATATATACAAGGTCAGAAATAAGTCAAATAAATAAACGTTATATATAATTAATATCTCCAGCCCCACATACGTTCATTGGGCAATTCACCAAACAAGAGGTCGACCGCCCCTCTAGGAGGGTTGTCGACCACTTAGCGGCTGAAACGCCCAATGACGCTGGGTTTGGTTAGGTTTTGGGGGTTAATTTATATAAAAGGACGACTAGGATTTGGTCTAAATAATCCTATGGTTCGTGCTTACACAAGCAACTATAAATAGACCCCTAGACTCATAACTAAACCCTAGCCATTCTCTCTACTTGCGCCTCCACTGTACCGGCATTGATTTCAGAAATATGTTCTCTTCTTCTTCTACAAACCTATTCTTCTTTCTCTAATATTTTCTAATAGAATTCAGATTAGAATATCTTGTAATCACCTGAAATATATATATATATATATATATATATATATATATATATATATATATATATATGAATTTTAATCAATTGATTCTTATGTACATAGATCTTTAGAGTTGGAATCAGCATCAAAAGGCACAACAACGTCAGATCTATGACCTTTCCAATCTCTGTGATTGAATTAGTATTTTCTTAGACATATTCTACATTTGTAGATTATCATATGGATTTGTATGTTTAAGAGGATTCGGTATAATGACAATATTAAACTACAAAACCCCCAAAATCCTTTGTTTTATCTATTTCACGAGAATTGTCAATTTATATTAGGTTTGTGGATCTTGGTTTTAGTAGTGAACTGAGAACAATTGGGTGATGTACTTCTATTTTATGTGATTTATCCTTTTTGTCTAAATCTTCATTTGTAACCTAAAAAGGTTTAGATATGATTTGATTCATTATTTGAATACATTTGGGTTCAATTCTAAATCTGAACGTATTTAAATTTGAAGCCAATCAAATATGAACGTTATTATATGCAATATGTAAAAGGGGTAAATTAGATAAAATAAAGCTGATGTATAAATATGTATATATATTTATATATTTATGTGTATATATGTATATATGAAATTATACCCTATTCTTGGTTCATTACTAGAATTATTCTAATAAGCCTAGGATGCAAGTTGTAATTGTATTAATGTTGTATTTTCCATTACTATTATCTGTTATTATGCAATTATGCCATCATGCCTTGAATGTAACGGTCAAAATGTGGAAATTAACTTGTATGTCTTAAACTTAGGTCAAGTTGATAATTTTTACCTCGTTAGAACATTCTCTCGTTCATACGAAAATTAGCATTATTTATATGTACTAAATATTCTACTTATATAGCGTAATTAATGTAATTAGCATAATAATGACGTAATAAATACGATTAGGATAAGATTTGAATTTGAAATGTCCCCATATATTAATTATTTGTGTGTATGCGTGTACAGAATGGCTTGTAAATGTATTAAATAGTGACACACAGACACGAGGTTAGTTTCCAACTGCAGTATAAGCCTATCCGGAACCGACTGGTAAATCCAGCAACCATAGGTAGGTCCAACTAATGTGAGAGGTCTGGGTGCCATCGGTCATTCAAATCTAGTACACTATGACACGAGGTTAAACCTACTTGTAGTAGAAGTCTGCCTGGAACCGCCTAACATATCCAGCATCTACAGCTGTACGGTTTAATGTGAGAGGTCTAGTGTGTATATATAAACCTATTATGTGTGAATAGGCAAGTTTACTACACATTGGGAAGGTCATAAGTGGTTGACTCTCTTCTTATATAGTTTGGGTCTTAAGTGGTTAGGACTAGGATCCTCTCCGAAGGTTTATTCCTTGGATAGGTACCAAAGTTATAAGACCCACCCTTATTAGATTTGAAGTAAGTCTGTGGGTCCTCCTTCTCTAAAAGTATTTAGGTATGGCGGTAACGAAGTAGGGTAGTTCATGGGAGATGTCCACTTCCTATATGAGCTTGCAAAGGCTAAACAAGGGACGGGACTGGTTTATAAAGGATATGTGGCCACAGCATGCTCACCAATTGTCTAAGGGAAGTCTTAAGCGACATAGGTGTTCTACCGTAATATTAGTTAAGTAGTAATGTTTGCAATACTATTTCTCATATTACAAGTGAGAGTATAGACTTAAGAACGTTGACGTATTAGGACGGAGTCTTAAGAGGCTAGGGTCTGCCTCAGGGTTATAAGAGATCATAAGAATCCACCTTTAATATGGCCATAAGCGACCGACAATGCCCACCTCGTTGGTTTTTACTCTAAATGCTCTAATAAAGGTCTTAAGCGATTGGCTTGGATATCCACCTCATTGGTTAGATATTTTGTGTTCATGTAAATGCTTGTGTGTTGCGTAGACATACCTTGAAATATGTAATCTGCTAAATCTAGGGTATGGTCTTTAAGCAAATATTATATTTTAGTCACACAGGACTTTATGTTCTGACCCCTCTCCTTAACATATCCAACAGGCCAATACGTGAGGCAGATTCTAAGGATGAAGCAATGATGGAGGCTGAAGACGAAAATAGAGATATTATGCTATTATTAGTTATCATTGATGTACTGCTTATGGAAATTTTTGATAATGAGTTTATTGATGTACCTATGGAATAATTGTATCTTGACAATCTGTGTTTGAGATATGTGACTTTTTAAATAAAATGGTACATCATATTTTGGTATTATGTTTTCTTGCTTCACTATGTGAGATTTCCATAATGCTATGTCTATATATTATTATCTGTGCAAATGTAATTCCTTACAGGGACTAACGAACCGTTTAGAGTGGCTCTAAGTTTCAATGGGCCTTTTTTGGATCGAAATTTAGGTCCATTCTGGGTGGGTTGTTACATTTGGTATCAGAGCATAGGTTACCCGATTATAAGAGAATTATACGTATGGGAGACGTATTTGTATTTTGAAAAGGTTTTCAAACTATATATATATACACACACCTAACCCAATAATCGTACGCATCTATACTATGCAACTTTATTGTTTTCTTCATTTTTCATCTTAAATACTATCTCAGGATTACCCGCTAAAGGATTCTTCCTTTTCTTTTCAGATAGTAAAATGGTTGATAATCCTTCCTAACAGGGACGCCAGGCAAGGCCTAGGTATTTTCCAGAATGGTTCGAACGGTGTCTTTGTACTGTCGAACTGGTCCATATTGCTAATACCGCCCCTGTGGTGCCTGCAGCTCCTACCGTTGAGGCAGCCTTTGATTTTTCTCGTTTTTGTAAAAGCTTTGCAAATCTTGGCGATAAATTATTCACAAGAAAAGAGGGTTTTACTAGCGCCCAATCTTGGATAACGGACTGCGAAAGAATTCTCGAAGCTACCGGTTGGCCAGATGATGTAAAAAGGAGAATTGCGGCCTGGCACTTGAAGGAGGAGGCCCTTGAATGGTGGAACTTAGTATCTGGAGAAAACGAGGAAAGAATATTTACATGGGCCGAATTCAAAACACGCTTCGAAGCAAAGTTCTTGCTAAAAGCAGAGAAGACAATCCAGTTAGAAAAGTTTATCCATCTCGAGCAAGGAAGCTTAAGTCTGTGAGAGTATGTGGCCAAGTTAATTGAATTGAGTAAGTATGGCAGGTTTTGGTAGATACCCCGATGAATAAATCCTTGAGATTTGTTAAGGGAATGAACCCCCCATTGAAGGGAACCTTGCACGCACAAGTAACGTTCGGAGCAAACTTTGAGACCTTAGTAGAGCCGACTATTCTACGCACAACTGAAGGGTTCAATGAGAATAAGGATGGTGAGAAAGAAGAAGGAGTGGTGGAATAACAATAAGAAAGGAGGGAATTCAAAAGGAAGCTAAGACTTGTACGAGGTGCAACCGCAAGGGCCATGAGGCCAAGTATTATAGGACTTCATTGGCAAGGAAAGAATTTAAAGGAAATTGTTTCAACTGTCATAAGGAAGGACACGTTACTGCCAAAGGCCTAAAGTCATCTGAAGTGGCCAGAATTATGCAATAGAGGCTGCACTGATACAAAGACGACCCCCAAGAGACCAAGTATGTAATACCCCGTAAATTTAACAAGACTAAAGAGGATAAATTAAATAATAATTAATTTAATATTCAGAATCAAGGGAAACTGCGCCATTGCATCTATCTCGAAATTTTGGTCAAGATAGACATTTGGTTTGCGTAAAACGGACACCGTATAAAGAATTTATGAAGGTTTGAAGTTTGTATATGCGCAAGAGAATTATATATATATATATATATATACAAACAAGCCAAATATTCAAAAATAAAAAAAATCAATGCAGTGAGTGGGAAGGCCAAACGACGGAACCGACCCTTTCTGGGGGACGACCCGAGACCCTGCTGGATTGACCCAGGGGTCGACCCAGGCTCTTTGGGGTTGACCCCCATACAGATTTGGGCATAATTCATTTTTTCGAATGTGGACTTGTTTTGTGGCTAGATTCTTGACCCTAGGCTATAAATAGGACCGTATACCCATTGTTTTATTCATCTAATTCAATGGCGACAATGAGATGTTGCTCCAACATAGTTTGATCTAGCCTATTCTTCTTCAACAAACAAGTTATTCAAATTCAGAAATTTGTACTGGAATTAAGTTATTTAAGTGTAGATCTGTGATTTAACCTCTGCTATTCTTCTTTTATCTTTCTAGATACAAACGTTGTGATTTAAGTTACTTTTAGACTTAAATAATTAAAAAGTAAAACATGATATGACTGTAATTTGGATCTATGTCTATAACTGCTTGAATCATGTCAAATCTGTAATAACTTGTGAATTTATGATATTCTGACATAACTATGACCTGGATCTTAACCTTTATCATGTCAGATCTACCTTTGATTATAGATCTAATTCACTATTTAGATCACCTTGTACCTATCATGTTGTGGTTAAATTGGATCTGTTATTATTTGGACATCTAAATTATTGTTTAGATCTTATCATGCCTATTATGACATCCCTACCATGTTAGAAACAGTTCTATTATCTCATGTTCACCAGATCTGTTATTATATGCCCATCTTATCAATATGCCCTATGTGTTTATGTCATTCTTGTCATTATGTTCATTTATGTCCACTTCCCTCCTTCTTTTCACTTTTTATTTTTGTAGCCAGGCTACCTTCGAGCCTAGGCATGCCGCTGAAATATGTGATCGCATTAAATTAGGAACGAGGGAAAAACGTTAGAATTGGGGCGTAACTTGAATTGGGAAATTTGGGCATAATGTGAATCAAATAGGTGAATATGGAATTTTAGCATGTGAATATGGAATTTGGACATAACTTGAAATTAATTAAAAACCTAAAATTTGGGGCATATGGTTCATTATGAACATAACTTAGGAAAGAGGCATAAAAACCTATAATGACATAGGTATAATTGATTAATAATGGAAATGCCTAGAATTACAATAACTGAAATTGTAATCGCGCTTAGACACGAGGTTAGATTACACTTGTAGTGGAAGTCTGCCGTAGTCGCCCGGCATAACCAGCGACCACAAGTGGTGAATCTAATGTGGGTGGTCTAAGTGCATAAACACGTGACGTGCTAAGACATGAGGTTAAACCCGACTTGTGGAAGAAGTCTGCCCGGAGCCGCCCGGCATATCCAACATCCACAGGTTGTAGGTTTAATGTGGGAGGCCTAGTGCATTCCGACTATAAATGGATATATGGTAATGAATTGGAGTAAATGGGGAATGATAGTAACCTATTATAATTAATTACCCTAATAAGAATCTTATATAATGGGTAGTCTTGTCCTAGGAACAAGTGGAAATTATAACATAGATTATAATAAAAGGAAAGAAAGCTTATTAGTAAACCTTAGTTAAGAAAACTAAGTTATTAAGTAAACAACGTCAAGTTGTAGTGATACGTTGAACAGAAAACAGGTGAACTGAGATGAAGTACGTAATTACATATTAAGTAAAACATGTTATTGTAACTATGGAATTAGATAATGAATAATACAAAGGGATTGTAAAATTACTTCCGTTAATTACAATCCAGCGGTTAGAGATTGTAAGATTACTTCCGTTAATTACAATCTAAAGAATAACATGTGATGGGGCTTATTAATAATCTTAAATAGATTAAGTTATATTTATATGAAATTAATAAGCAAGTGGAATTTTGGCAAGTTAAAAGAAGTCAGTGTGAATGGGGATAACCTGTTAGTCTATAATACTTAGCTTAGTTGAATCCATAGGGATTGTATGAACATGTTAACTTGAGTAGGGGTTAAGTAAACTTGGTTGAAAACAGTGGGAGGGTTATGTATATCTAGGTTGGGTGGATAATATTTACATATAGGCCCATAAAACTTAACCGGTTGGGGTTATGTAATTAAAGACACCGTCAGGTAAGCATAACCTGTGGAAATGTTGGGGTTAAGTAAATCTGAGGGAGGGTGGGTAATATTTATATATAGGCCCACAAACTTAACCATTAAATAAACATGCTTGAATTAGTGGATGGGTTAAGTAAATTTGAGGGGGGTGGGTAATATTTATAGATAGGCCCACAAACTTAACCTGAGGGGGTTATTTAATTAAAGACACCAATAGGTATACATAACGTGAGGAAATCCTAATGGGGATACAAGACAAGGGGGAGAGCTTGTATGATCTTGTGTGTGGGACCCGTTTCAGTCAGTAACCCATATAACGGTATCGAACGAGGACTCCGCCCTAGGTCGGAGTCAGGGCACACTTACTGGGCTGATTGTAAGAGATCCAAACATGGAGGACGGTGTGGGCGGCGCAAACCGACCGGAGCATGTGCGTGCATATCCAGGCAGAAGGGGATATGAGACCGTGACACCAGTAGATATGGTTGTGCACAAGGGTTGTCACTTTAGGAAGTGATACATCCTACGGTGGGGCTAGCACAGGGTATCTACGGAGTAGGGAGCCGATCAATTAGGGTAGTAGTTAGGGTACATCTAAACTCTGGTAAAAAGTTTAGGAGCCTGTTAGATTGGGCTGCCTGTGGATTGTATGGGGTTAAAACCTCTCACCATAAGTACGCCTAAGTCTACCATCTTATAGTTGTTGGGATCATCTCATTCTGGTTATACTAGTATCGGTGTAGAGTAATCTTTGGAAGCGCAATATACCCTATCATGTTTATCCAATCTACCGTGTCTTACCTGCCTTTTGTGATGTTATCTTTCTTATCCACTTTATATGTCTGTCATGCTACTTTTACTTATTTACTTACTAAAAGTAACTGGACTCGCCAGACTTTATGTCTGACCCTTTTTTGTTTCCTCTTCTTTCTTTCGTCCCCCCCCCCGGGGGTTCTCAGGGTGGGAATACTCAAGCTTGGCCAGGATTCTATTGTCATTTTGCTGGAGCTGCTCAGATGTATTGCTCAAGCTCCTATATTTACTACGGCTATGTTTTTATTTGGGGATTATGCTTCTTTTATTTTGTACTTTGATGTTTAAGTGCAAGACAGAAGTTTTTATGATGTACTGGTTTTTATGTAATTCATACATATGATGTTTTGAACCACGATGCTTTATGATTAATAAAGTTTGTTTTTATTCCGCTGCTATTTTTATATCTGTCTTGTAATGTTTCTATTTACCTATAACGCTTCACGAAACTTAATGCATTCTCTTAATAAGTGACATTAACAGACGTGGGGTGTCACACTTGGTATCAGAGCTGAAGGTTACCAGATCGGATAAAAGAGTTTGAAAATTATTTTCAAAAAGGTTTAAAAAGGAAGCATTTTCAAAAGAAAAGTCTATTTTGAAAAACATATTCCCCAAAGCCATATAAATTATCTCTCGATTCTCCGCTTGATTCTTTTTCCTTTTTTGTTTGGGGAACCGATTCTTCCCGAAAGGTGTCCCCATTGTTGCATGGTTCCGTAGGCGTGTTAAAACTACGGCACACGTCGAAGGGCAATGAAGTGCCTAAGCTCCTACGGCTAATTTTCTTGAGCTTTGGAAGGATTTCCGTGTGATGGAGGCAGCTTTCGAGAGACTTGTTAGCTTGTTATGCAAGGATGGTAAAAGGGAGAATAAGGGAGTTAGGGCTAAGGAACATAGCCCAAGGAGGGGGAAAATGATGGTCCAGGAAGGGAACATAGATAAAGTTCAAATAAAGGTGAAAAGAAAGGGGCTAAGGTCGAGGAAACACAAAACAAGAAAGTATGGCTTAAGAAAGGACAACAACATCAAAAGAAGGGCAGAAAGAATGACAAGGCTAAGGATAAGAGGAAATGCCATAATTGTGGACACGAGGGTCATTTGGTAAAGGATTGCAAAAGAAGGAAGAATGCTTGCTTCAGTTGTGGAGAGATCAGACACTATGCTAAGGAGTGCCCGAAGAAATAGGGACAAGGTCAAAGGGCAGAAGTTTCTGGAGGGCAGGTGCATGCTCTCGTGACCAGTGCTCCAGATAGAGGTAGGAAAGTTTTCGTGGAAGGTTTAATTTCTCTTTCCAATCATCCTATTAGAACTCTTTTTGATTTTGGCGCTTCACGTTCATTTATATCTAGCTCTATGGTTAAGTCTCTACACTTAAATACTAGTATGGTAGTGTCTCTCGTTATTATCTCAAACCCCATTGGTGGTTCGACTCATTCGTCCATGATTAGTCGGGGTTTGAGAATATTTGTCTTAGGCTCGAATTTGAGTGCGACGCGTATATGCTCGATTTTATGGGCTATGGTTTAATTCTAGGGATGGATTGGCTAGTCATGTATGGTGCCATTCTCGATTGTGAAAGGAGGGTCGTTAGGCTTTTGACTTGCCATAAGAGGACCCTCGAGATTTCTTGTGACCTAAAGGGGGTCTGTTATTCTTAGTTTCCTAGAGTCTCTTGATGCATCTATTGATGATATGCGATTTGTACATGTGACGGCCCGCCCCGCATCAGCCGACATTTCAATGAAAGTGCACTATGCCAATGTCCAACCAGCACGGGACGGTCACCAAAGAAAGGAAAGAAGGGAATTTGAACTAGCAAGGAACCTGTAGAATGTCTCACAGCGCATGGAATAAAATATAATAATAACATACTTGACATAAAACAGGCGAGACAGTGCATAAGCTGAAAACAAAACCATCATAGCAGCGGAAAATCCAAATACAGCTTATGTTCCACATCATCGTTATTACAACTTTTAAAAACTGTCTCTAAAGAAAAATAAGGAAGGTACACTACTAATGCCCAAAGTAGTGACCAGCAGCGGCACAGGCAGAATATCTATATATATCATACGAGGAAGCCTCCTGCTCGTCTCCGGCACAACTACTCGTGCATAGTCACCTGACCTGTCTCTAGTCTGCCCGTTTAAGAGCACCTAGAGTAATAAGAAGAGACATAAAACTCTGGGTCAGACAAAAGTCTGGTATGAGCGATAAACAGCAAAACAGAACAATAACAGGTATACTAAACCATGCCTGAACCTGGACCTGCAACCAAAGAGTTAGCACAACAAGATGTACAATACTCTAAGGTGACACTAACATATGGTGTAAAGATACGGTGGTGGGGGTGTGCATGTTATAGTGATGGAAAACAATCAAGCATAACAATCATCCTCACATTTCTCACTCAGTGCGTAAAGCATACGATATCCACTGCTTTGACCACCCAAATTCTTGCTATGATCACTCTGCCCCATGGAGTCATGACGACTCCACTGCACTGATCCATAGCCACTAGTCCTTGCTATGTCCACTCTGTCCCATGAAGCTATGACGACTTCACTGCACTGGCTCATAGCCATGCTACGATCACTCTGCCCCCATGGAGTAATAACTACCCCACTGCACTGATCCGTAGCCTAACAATTGTCTCTCGGTGGTGAATCAAAGCTATGGACGTCGACAACTCCTTAGCATACGTCCCGCAGCAAAGCCCAGCTCATGAAGTTAACTCGTTGGTTCCCAACTGGATCCTGAGTTCTACTTCCAATTTGGACTACCTCTGCATCTCGGGTTTTGGTTGAATTGGAGTTGGTCTTCAGAAGAGTCATCATGTAGTAGTAATGGAAATTCAATTCGGTTCGGTCCAATCTGCTTCAGTCGGTTCGGTTCGAATACATCGTCCCCAGGCTTCCCGTTCGGTTCGGTGCTCCACTTCATGATAGTTCGGTTTAGTCGTCTCCATCCGGTTCGGTTCGGCTACGTCGATCCGATCCAGTTACTCTAGCCCTCTCGCTTTGATCTGATCCCTCTCCTTAGTTCCAGTCTGATCCCACGTCCCTCGTCTTCATCCGATCCGATCCCCATGCTAAACCCCGACCCGATCCCCAACCCAACTCCAACTCTATGTAGGTGGCCTTCCTTCTTGTCAAGCCTCCTATGATGCTAAGTTTCGATCCGAATCGAATTCCCTTGCCCAGTTCTCCTATCCGATTCGAGCCCTATATCTGATCCGATCCGAAACCTTGCACATTTTCCTGCAACTGTTTTACGCCATTCAACGGCGTTTTCGACTAATCTAACTCTTCTAATCAATCACAAAGCATACCATACAGTCATAGCAACATGTATAATCAACCACAGACACCAAAACAACAATATGATATGTTAAAATGGATCAGACATACCCGAAAACCCTTGTTTTTCCCTTAATCCCCCTTAATCATGTTTAAGCATACAATTAGCAAAACTTATCCAAATTAACTCAAATTTTTATCAGAGACCTAAAACAATATTTTAGAATTTTACAAATTTTTCCATATTTTTCTGAGTTATAATTTTGCAAGCTAATTAACACTAATCACCCTAATTAACTGTAATTAGTGAGGAACTATGCAAATCACTCACCTTAGCCACAAATAAAACTTTCAAAACTGAAACTCCACTGATTTGGGGCGATTTCTAGCGTCTAACAGCAGCTCTATCTCTGAAATAGTGCTATTTTTCCTTGATTTGATGTTGCTAAGCTTAATCCTTGATTAGAAAGTGATTTGAAGGTGTTTTAGAAAATGGAGGCCATTGATAGGGTTGAAAGGGTGTTAGTGGCGGCTGAAAAATGACAAAGAAAAGGTTTCCCTAACCCTAATCAGCCCTTATAAAGCTCTAATCCCAAAATCCCCCAATGGGCCTAGCTGTTAATCACCCCATTTTTCCCGGTTAAGCTGTTTTTCATCTTCTAAACCTTAATTCAGCCATATCTCCCAAACGGTAAGTCCGTTTGGCTAATGTGACCACTCTACGGAATTGTAAACAATCATTCGAATCCAATGGAAGTGGTTTCAGATCAAAACTTCCTACCAATCACAAGTTATGGCTGAAACAGGATCAGTTAGGTGCAAAACGGTTATTTAAAAATCGGTAAAAATCATGAACACGGGAAATGACCCTAATAGTCGTTTCCCAAAGTTACATGATCATACGACTTCATTTGTGAAAGAAATAAATATTCTACGATCCTTCGATGCGTAGAATGCGGGTCGTTACAGTATCAGTAGTCCGAGAATATTCTGATGTTTTTGAGGAGGTTCGAGGATTACCTCCAAGGCGTGAAATCGATTTTCGTATATATTTGATGGACAATGCAAAGCCAGTTGCATTACCTGTGCACCATATGGCTCCAAGGGAAAGGAGGGAGCTCAGTAAGCAAGTTAAGGAGCTACTTGAGAAAGGGTTTTCTTTTGGGTTGGAATGTAGAAAGATGTAGCGGAGTTTGTTTTTCAATATTTGATTTGCCAGCAAGTCAAAGCTGATCAAAAGAAGCCTGGTAGTTTATTTCATCCTTTGCAGGTTCCGCAATGGAAGTGAGAGAGCGTCTCTATGAATTTCATAGATGGTTTGCCTAGATCGAAGAAAGGCAACACCAGTATTTGGGTTGTAGTAGACAGACTTCCTAAGAGCGCTCATTTCGTTTCAGTTAAGAGTAAGAGGACGACAGCTGGTTGACAACAGTTTACGTTCAAAGTCAGTCTTCATGGAGTATCTCCCAGCATTGTCAATGATCAGGACCCCATTTTCATCAGTGAATTTTGGAGGAACTTGCAAGAAGCATTAGGTACACAGTTATGTTTGAGCACCGCTTATCACCCGTAGATAAATGGACAGACGGAGAGGGTGAACAGAGTTCTAGAGGATCTTTTACGGTCGTGTATCCTAGACTTCGGGGGGACTTGGGAAGAGCATCTTTGTAATAACCCGGAATTCTGAGCCAATTTAAAATTTTTATTTTGGCAATTTTGATGAATTTTGAATATTTAAAATGAATTATTTTAAATAATAACGACGAGAAATTTATTTTGAATAGAATTAGAACGTATATATTTATATAGATCGTCATTAGAATATAAATAATTATTTTCAATTATAAAAGAAATTGAAAATGGCGCGGTAGTTTGAAAATTCGATTTCAAAGTTCAAATGAATGTACAGGATCCAAAATAAACCGGATTTTAGCGAAACCAAAAATATTAGAATCTAATTGAAAATATCTTTCCAAGAATCCGAAAAATTGAAATTTCATAGCGGGAATCAAAAGATATGCCCAGTTGAAAATTCAGAATAGTCTCTATGGAATTCTGGCCCTTAAAAATGGAAATTTTGCAAACAACCTCGGTTTTTGACGAAACCACTTTTGTTGGATTCGTGATGTCAAGTTATTGCAAGGTTTCAAAATTCGTAATTTTCTGAATCAATATGTGAGCGTGGCAAAGGAGAACGCGTTTGACCAATTTAAGTTGATTTTAATCGACTAGAAAATGGCCATTTTTCAAGCGGTCTCAGAATTCGATGAAATTAGTTTTATTAGGACCGTATCGTCAATACGAAGCTAGAAAATATTTTTTTGGAATTTATATATTCAGTATGTGGCCCCGGTAATTTGAAATGTGCGTTCAAATTCAATATATATATTTATATTTTGATTTTGGCGAAAACTGATCGAGATAGCCGAATTGGCTTATGATACATATCCCATTGTGTTCGGAATGAGGGTAATTAGCTAAGGACGACAGTTAGTGGGTCTGATTTCGAGTTCGAAAACAAAACTTTCCTTTTATGGAAAAAAAACATATAAAAAAAACCTAAATCTAAACCATAACTCAGTCGCCCCTCTTCTTGAACAAAACCCGACTTTCTTCAAAACCCCTCCCCAAATCAATCTCGTCGGCCTCTTGCCCCATCGTCGGACCACCGCGCGCGCCCCTCCTCTGCTGGCCATCTTCTCCTCCACCTCCTCCTTCCCTCCCCCTTCTCCACTTCGTGACCGAGACCCCCCAAATCCCCTCCACAGCTCCAAATCGAGACCACCGCGAGAAATCTGGCTGCCGCTGCCTCTGGCTGGACCCCACCGCAGGCAGCGCTCCTCCGTCGGCCACCTGACTCCCCCACCGCGGCCTGTCAGCTCTAGTTCGGCTGAAGGTGATTTTTTTTTCTAGTTCATTTAAATTCTAAAATTAAATAAAATTAGTTTATATATATAATAGCATTTATAAAATCAGTTTTTGCTTTGTTATAAAGAGTATAGTTTTTTCATCGTATAAAGATTATATTTTTAGTTTAGAAATATTAGATTTTTGAAAAGCTTAGATTTTTACATCATGTAAAGCTTTTACTTTTATAACGATAAAGATATGACTTAAAGAAATAAAAAGGTTAGATCTTTGAAAATAAAAAGGTTAGATCTTTGAAAATAAAAAGGTTGGATTGTTAAATGAAGAATGACAAGAGAAAAGTATGATTTTTATAAGATAGAGAAAATAAAAATACGATTTTCATATGTGTTGTAGCGGAATAAAAATTGGATTTTTATATATGAAGTAGCCATATAAAAATAGAATTTTTATCTATATAGTAGCCATATGAAAATAGAATTTTTATCTATATAGTAGCGGTATAAAAATGTGATTTTTAACGTAAAAAACGCGTGTAACAGATCTCGTTGGAAGCACGGCGAAGATGTTCTACATATAAAGAGTCGCGGTGTTTGGTTTAGCTAGTCGGTGAGAACTTCTCACTTTTATTTATTTTTCTAGTTGAAATATATACTAGGATACAGACGGTGCTTAGCAGCACCCGACACCCGTCGTCCATAGACCATGGATGACTTGTTTGTTTGATTGATGTGTTGTGAAAATTGATTGTGTGTTGTGGAATGAAATAAAATATTTTATAGTGGAAAATATTTTATAGTTAAAAATATAATTTTTAACGTGTGTATAAAAGAAATATTTATAAACAAATCGGACGATTTGTTTATATACACTGATTTGACTGATATTGATTGGGACGATAAATTTTACACATCGTCCAACCACACAAATAAAATCTGTGTTTGTTGATTTGAAACCCCACACGGGTATTGGGATGAGATTTAACGTACACTAATCCCGATTGTTTAGTTGTATGTCAATCGATGGATTGACAGATTGTGTAAGCGTTAATTATTGATATTTAATGCTTATGCAGTTGTGTGGTGCACTTTGGATGATGGTTGATTATTTATCGTTGCTATTATATACATGTGTTGTAGAAAATCCATATAATCAACATTATATGGTAATCGGTTAGGCCTCATTCCAATTTAGAAAATAAATTCATGTGTTGAATAGAAAATAAATTCATGTGTTGAATAGAAAATAAATTCATGTGTTGAACTGAAAATAAATTCATGTGTTAAATAGAATAAACATTGATGTGTTGAATAAAAGCTGTGTTGATTAGATTGATGCCATTTTGACGCGAACGATATTTATATCGATTATATTCGTTTTTAAAATGAATATAGAAAAGGAAGTGATTTCAAATATTATCATTTGTAAATCGATGATGTGGAATATTCAATTTTGATTTAAAATTGAATATGAAGTTGAAATCATTTTGAAAATGAATTTAAAACAATTTATAAAATACGTTTTGAAAGGAAATTGACGAAATATAATATATATATATACATATATATTATATAATGGCCTGAATAGAACGCGTCGCGCCGCGGCAGTTAGCGAAATTCGACCATTGACTTCGAATTGACGTTGTGGGAGGTCCGACTGTCAGATTCTCCTAAAACCGGAACCGTTTGGTTCGTATCGAAAATAGCTTTCTAACAAATATTAGAAATTAAAAATCTAACGGTTAGATTTGGAATTATGACCAAATCAAATTTGGAAAAGGTCGCTGTAAGTGCAGTTCGATGGCCGTTGATGGAAATCGACTGTACGGGCCTTGATAAAATTATTAAAAATAGCAATAATTTGTGTAAAATCATAAGAAATGATTTGTGAAGAATTGGGATGAAAATATCCATATTTGAAAAGATAAAAATAGATTTTTATCGAAATGAACTAGTTTTGAACTAGAATTATAATCCCATTTATTTTTAAAATAAGTAAAGTGGATTTGAAATGGTTTTGAAAATAACCAGAATTTTCAATTATTGAATTGGAATGGATTTGAATCGAAACTGTCTTTGGGATATTTCGATGTTGGATTTCGTGATTATACATATATTGTTATGGTAATTTGAAAGATATATTTATATCGTTATTTCCAATACGATATTTGTTGGTCGTAGAATTTGATATTGAATATAAGCCGGTATATTTTCTATTCAGAGCCTTGTATTTAATATCAAATGAGATTTGGGTTTGTCGTGAATGGTGTCTTCATTAACACTGTTCTTAGACCCAACAGGGTTAAGAAAATCAGAAACTAACTGGAGATTAGTTAAGTTGAATGGTTTCTTGGGTATTGATTTGATGTTGGTTTCGGCCTTCGGGGTTATTACTTAGGGAATTATTCACTTGCTAATTTACGGTTAAAGGCTGATGAAATAGAGTGTGATTTTGGGTTTATCGTGAACCGTGTTTTAAATGACATTGGTTCTTTAACCCAGTTAAAGACAGGATATGATTTCCCAAGTTAAATAATCATTGATAGTGATTATTGGGAGGATTAAAACCAAGTGGAGTTTTAATGAATCTTTAATTAGATTGAGATGATCGAGAATGGAGTATCACCAGTTTTGCTCCAGGCGATAGTTAAATCTTTAATTAGATTTGAACGTGAAATGGTAATTGAATTTATCGATAACACCTTGTTGTTAGATATGAAGTATAACCAGTTTTACTTCCTGGGATGAATAGGTTGGGATTGGAATATTAAATAAATGATTACTTCGCTGTGGTTCGCTAATCCCGACTAGTTTGAATTGATATTCAAAGGAAGATTAAAGAATAAATTTAAAGAATTTATCTTTGATAAAATTAATGGGAACCTTTCCCAAAGTATTAGAATATTTGAATAAAAGAATATTTTGAATTGGAATGAGGCGTATGTTGTATTTGTGTAACACTTGTTTATTATATACGCGAGTTATTCAGAAAGACCGGGTTTATCCCATTCTGAATAACTGATTCGACGTGGTGTCGAGGATGAAGACCGGAGGTCTTCACATCGTTTGGGTGATTACTGATGATCTTGATTGGGCTATACACCCAAGAGGAGGGAATCAGTTGGTGATCGTCCAGACGTACTTGGAGATCGATGGATATGCGAGGTACAAGGTGCCTCCGGTTTCGTTCAGACCCAGAACGGACTTGTAAATGGACCGTGTGTCTGACATTGGATTTTATTCTGTGTGATTGATTTCTATTAAATATATATCTGTTTGGCGGCGGAGAATTTATTCTCTTGCTTAACGCCCTTCTCTGAGACGTACGATCTCAGAGGTTACATATTGATGGATATCAAATGCATGGAGTGAATTGCCTGTGTGGCATGCCTAAGTGGCAATTGATCAAGGCTTTTGTTGAAAAGCAAAGTCTTGTGGTTGATGATCAAAGCACCGCCTGTGTGGCATAGCTTTGTATAACGTGAATTCGCGAGCCTCACACCCCAGTTGTGAACCAAAAACGGGAGAGGACCTCAGGGAGGGCATGCGTTTCCTTCTAGCTAGGGTGGTGGCAGTGACCTACCAGCCCTGACATTTATATTATTTTCACCTATGTGGTTGTTGCTGTTGCGAGGCGCCTCAGATATATCGGTGACTGTGTGGAGCCGATGGAGTCATTTGGCTCATTTAGCCCCAAAGGGCGGGGAAACGTAGTGTTCAGGCATAGTAATCCACATCGGTGGACCGTCCCTGACGATCCAAGGCTTGCCTGCGCGCTTGCCTGAGGCTCGGGCTAGACAGTCCCGAATTCGGTAGAGGACGATCCCTTGCCTCGGTTCATAGATGGAAATCCAACTTCCAAATACGTGACTTTGCGGTTTTGATTGTAGAGCCTAGTATGGCAACATGATATATGGTATCCATGCTGTCTAGGATTGATACATTTATATTTGAAGTTGTTTTATACACTATGCACTTATAATAGTATCAAGTGATTTTTTTTAACGTACCAAGCATGTTTGGCTATTATAAGGGAAAACCCTATCCTCCGGCTTGTGTGATGGGACCTGGGTCTTATAATAGCTTCATTTTTCCAAAAAGCATTGCGCTGTTTTGTTATATGCACTGGTATTCTTGGGAGGAAACTCGTTTCGTGTTATACGGCGTGGTCCCTTGATATATCTGATTTAAAGTAAAGCTTTAAATAACTATTTTAGTTCTCACACCAGTCACATGACTGACCTGGAGTTTATTGTTTTAACCTAAACTCTGGGTGCCCTTATTTTGACACGAGCAGCTAGTAGTTTTGGTTTTGCAGATTTATATTCAGAGGATCCCGATTTACAGCTGGAACGATATCTGTAAAGCTCTGTATCCGTATATCTCTTTCAATTGTGTTTTGTATTATTTTCCGCTGCTATGTAATGTATTGTAATCTCTAATATTTTATGATGTGTAATATTGATTCATATTCTGTAAATTCTTGTATTCTGATGGAATTGTTGTAATTAACAGTGAAATGTTCTTCTGTTTGCGTTCCGATGTGGTTTGTCCTCAATTCAATCTGGGCTTTCCTTACCAGGGAAGTTCGGGTCGTTTCAGTCTTCCTCTTGTAGAGTTTGCCTACAACAATAGTTATCAAGCTAGCATTGTCATGGCACCCTTCGAAGCATTATACGGATGGCCCTGTAGATCATTGACTTGTTAGTGGGAATCTACAGAGAGACTACTACTTGGACCGGATATGGTTAGAGAAACGTTCGAGAAGATTGATCTTATTCGCAGACGAATGAAGACCGCTCAAGACGGACAAAAATCCTATGCAGACAAGAGAAAGACTAACATTGAATTTGAAATAGGGGATATGGTTTTCATTAAGGTGTCACCCTTGAGGAATGTGGTTCTCTTCGCATTTGTGGGGAAATTGGCACCAAGATTTATATGGCCATTTCCCATAACAGAAAGGATTGGCCAAATGGCCTATAAATTAAAGCTACCAGAGAGACTATCCGATGTTCATGATATTTTCCATGTTTCTCATTTGCGGAAGTGCTTACATGATACCACAGAAGTAGTTGAGCCGAGTACATTGGAGGAAGTAGAAGTGGAACGGGAGGCGACAGTCAACGGAGTTCCTTCCCGTATTCTTGGATCAGGTGTTAAGAAGCTACCCAATTGAGAAGTCAAGTTGATGAAGGTTCAGTGGGGGGATAACCTAGAGGATGCGACTTGGGAGACCGAAGTCAAGATTCATGCTTCGTACCCTTTTCTTTTTGAGGGTATGTTCTTAACTTCTTTTCCAAAGTTTTATCTGTGTTTGTTTCTATCATTTAAGTGTATCCTATTGATCGAATCTTCGAACTTTAGGTAGAAATCCCATGGATGGAAACATGTGTTTGAGACATGTTATGTTTGATGGATGCAAGTGTTTGCTAGTGGTTGCCAGTGGATGCATATACACACACATTAGGCACTAGATCGGCTCAATCACTCTCATACTGCATATGGATGTGTGTGCAATTTTCTTTTTCTTTATGGATGAAATTGAGTGTAGCACCATATGGATGTTGCATCTGAACGGATGATTGTGCACGCATATAGAACTTACATGTTATGATAGGATTATTTGCATACATGTTGGATTCATGGCACTAACATACATTGCATTAAGGAGGTCGACTGAATCAGTAGACTGCCTGATTCTTCGCATTAGTATTGGGGCATGTACACGCACCTTTGCATGTGTTCATATAAACATTAGAATTTTTTTAAGGACAATGGATGCTAGTGATTGGTGGATAAGTAGATGGATGTGGATGGTACGATATACATTCTTCTTAACTTGGAGATTATGGGGACGAAATCCTTTGAGTAGGGGAGAATGTAACACCCTGTAATTTTAAAAACACTAAAGAGGATAAATTAAATAATAATTAATTTAATAAAGGGAAACGGACTGTGTCATTGCGTCCATCTCGAAATTCTAGTCAAGATAGACATTTGGTTTGCGTAAAACGGACACCGTATAAAGAAGATATGAAGGTTTGAAGTTTGTATACATAGAAGAGAATTATATATATATACAAACAAGCCAAATATTCAAAAATAAAAAAATTCAAAATAGTGAGCGGGAAGGCCAAACGACGGAACCGACCCATTCTGGGGGTTGACCCAGGGTCTCTAGTCGACCTAGGCTCTTTGGGGTCGACACCCAAAGGGGGGTCGACCCCCATACAGATCTGGGGAGAATTCGTTTTTTCGAACGTGGACTTGTTTTGTGGCTAGATTCGTTGACCCTAGGCTATAAATAGGACCCTATATCCATTGTTTTATTCATCTAATTCACTGGTGATGATGAGGTGCTTCTCCATCATAGTTTGATCTAACCTATTCTTCTTAAACAAATAAGTTATTCAAATTCAGAGATCTGTACTTCAATCAAGTTAATCAAGTTATTCAAGTGTAGATCTGTGATTCAACCTCTGCTATTCTTCTTCTATCTTTCTAGATCCAAACGCTATGAGTTTAAGTTACTTTTAGACTTAAATAATTAAAAAGTAAAACACGATATGACTATAATTTGGATCTATGCCTATAACTACTTGAATCATGCCAGATATGCAATAACTTGTGAATCTATGATATTCTGACATAACTATGACTTGGATCTTAACCTTTATCATGTCAGAATTACCTTTTATTATAAATCTAATTCACTATTTAGATTACCTTGTACCTATCATGTTGTGGTTAAATTGGATCTATTATTAGTTGGACATCTAAATTATTGTTTAGATCTTATCATGCCTATTATGGCATCCCTACCATGTTAGAAACAGTTCTATTATCTCATATTCACATGATCTGTTCTTATATGCCCATCTTATCCATATGCCACTATGTGTTTATGTCAATCTTGTCATTATGTACATTTATGTTATCTTCCCTTCTTCTTTTCCCTTTTTATTTTTATAGCCAGGCTACCTTCGAGACTAACCATGATGCTGAAATATGTGATTGCATTAAATTGGGAACGAGGGAAAAACGTTAGAATTGGGGCGTAACTTGAATTAGGAAATTTGGGAATAATGTGAATCAAATAGGTGAATATGGAATTTGGGCATGTGAATATGGAATTTGGACATAACTTGAAATTGATTAAAAACCTAAAATTTGGCGCATATGGTTCATTATGAACATAACTTAGGAAAGGGGCATAGAAACCTATAATGACATAGGTATAATTGATTAATAATGGAAATGCCTAGAATTACAATAACTAAAATTGTAATCGCTCTTAAACACGATGTTAGATTACACTTGTGGTGGAAGTCTACCCCGAGCTTCCCGGCATAACCAGCGACCACATGTGGTGAATCTAATGTGGGTGGTCTAAGTGCATAAACACGAGACATGCTAAGATACGAGGTTAAATCCGACTTGTGGAAGAAGTCTGCCCGGAGCTGCCCGGCATATCTAGCATCCACAGGTTGTAGGTTTAATGTGGGAGGTCTAGTGCATTATGACCATAAATGGATATATGGTAATGAATTAGAGTAAACGGGGAATGATAGTAAACTATTATAATTAATTACTCTAATAAGAATGTTATATAATGGGTAGTCTTGTCCTAAGGACAAGTGGAAATTATAACATAGGTTTTAATAAAAGGAAAGAAAGCTTATTAGTAAACCTTAGTTGAGAAAACTAAGTTAACTATGGCACAGTTGGTGGGAGTCCATGGACAAACTTCTACTTGGGCCTGAGATGGTTAGAGAGACTTCTCAGAAGATAGACCTTATTCGTAGATGGATGAAAGCAGATCAGGATAGGAATAAGTCATACGTTGATCAGAGGAAGAATGACTTAAAGTTTGAAGTAGGAGATATGGTCTTTATCAACGTGTCACCTCTAAGAAACATTGTTCACTATGGCTCAGTAGGGAATTTGGCACCAAGATTTGTAGGGCCACTCCCCATAGTTGAGAGGATAGGCCAGATGACCTACAGAGTTAGACTACCAGAGAGGCTGGCAAGAGTTCACGGCGTGTTCCATGTTTCCCACTTGAGGAAGTATCTACACGATTCTGCAGAGGTATTAGAGCCAAGCACAATTGAGGATGTTGAAAATGAAAAGGAGGCATCAATCAGAAAAGTTCATACCTGTATACATGGGTTGGAAGTTAAGAAGCTACACAATAAGGAGATCAAGCTAGTGAAGGTGCAATGATGAGAAGATCGTGACGTTGCGACATGGGAACCCGGAGACAGGGTTCGTGCTTCTTAACCTTTTCTCTTTGATAGTACGTTCTTAATTCCCTTCTAGAGCTTTTGAATTCGAATATGTTTCTCCTTATCGTTTGATTTCAATTCTTATTTAGAAGCCTATGGTTAAAAACATGTGTTTGAGACATGTTATGTTTGATGGTTGTAAGTGGATGTAGTGGATTCATATACACACACATTAGGCACTAGATTATGGATCAGCTAAACAAGAGCACTTACATTCATCACTTGGATGTTGCATATTGGTGAATGGTTGTTGCACACATATAAAACTTATATGTACTACTAGGATTCTTTTGCAAATATATTGGATACATGGCACAGACATGAATTGCATTAAGGAGGCCAACTGAATCAGTAGACCGCCTAATTTTTGCATTAGCTTAGGGACATATACACAACACCTTTGCATATGTTCATACAAAGCATTAGAAATTTTAAGGATAATGGATGCCAATGGTTGGTGGATGAGTAGACAGGTGTGGGTAATGATTGATAACATTAATAACATTCTTTTTAACTTAGAGATTTTGGGGACGAAATCCTTTAAGGAGGGGAGAACGTAACACCTCATATTTTAATACACAATAATTATATAAAGAAGATAATAAAATGAATATTAATCAATAAAATATTCATAACTAGATAAATGGACTTTACCGTTGCGTCCGTTTCGAAATTCTGATTAAGATAGACTTTTCGTTTTCGTAAATCGGACTAAGTATTAACAATTTATGATCTAAAGAAATTTGAATTAATGTTAAAATTAAAATTAAATAAATAACTAACTCAGAAGAAAGCAAAAGCAACATAGCGACTCGACCTTACATGGGTCGACCCCTGTGTCGACCCATGGGTCGACACTAGTGTCAACCCAGGTAAGAGGTGGGTCGACCCACCTCCGACCTGGCAACGAGCCTGAACCTGGACGAATTTTCTAGTTATATTCTTTTGCCGACTCAGCGTGATGTGTATTCTACGATTTGATTTTAAAACCTAAGATCTTATGACTTTATTATCCTAGCACACCTATATATAGACTAGCAACCCTCATTATTGTCTTATACAAACATTTCTTCACCTTCTTCCTCCACAAAGGCATGTTCTGAAATAAAATAAGAAAAGGGTTAGTGTGCTGTCAAAATATAGATTGAAAGGATAATTCTTCTTTTACAACTATTTTAAAGGCCTTTTCCAGATTTAATACATATCTCCGTGGGTTCTACGTTATTTTTTGATCTACAATTTAAAAAGGATTTTGATAGTAAATATATTGGATCTGAAAAGTATCAGTGTTTATAAGTTTATTCTTATATGTTATTATTCTTTTAATTGTTGTCAATTACCTATTCATTTTCAGTGTTTGTTTATATATACATTCTTCTTCCTTATCCCTTTCTATCATTTGTTTTATTTACAGTATTATTATGCCTATTTATTTAGTTTGAGTTTGGATCTATTTTCTCCTTTTTCCTTTCGTTTTGTGCTAAGCCCAGGCCTTTTCCGTTTGAATTGCATAAATTTTGGATAAATTGGAATAATCTGGAATAATGATATAAAGGAGATTTTGGCATATTGGAATTTGAGAACCATCGACTGTATAATTTGGGCAGTTATAATGGAAGAAAATGCAAACATCTTAATCTGAATAGGTTAGACTTAATTTTATATTAACTAGAATATATCAGAAGAAAATATGTGAATCAGATGTAAATTAAGTAAAACACGTTACTGTAATCTGTAACATCTGAGCAGGTGCCTCTCTGATTTGAGGAAGGGTTGATAAATTTAATAAGAAATGTCATTTACAACCATGGAATATAACATAGAGTTATATTAATCTTATTAATGAACTTAAATCTGCTAACTTAAACCTGTCTAATTAATAAGCTAAGAGGTCCACGTCTGCTTTTAATATATTTAGGGGGACTCTTAAAATCCTAGTTTGTGGGGCCAAGCCTAGGGGTGGCTTATGTCAATCTGTTGTTTGCCTGGAACCCATATAAACCAGTATCTCCTGATATCAAACGAGTCTCGCACTATATGACGACTCAAATCCCCCATCCTAGACGGAAAGGATAGCCGTTGGAATGTAACACATTAAATGCAATAGCAGATCATAGAACATAACATAATATATTACATCAGAGAATAATTTACATCAGCTGAATTAATATCAGAGTTAAATCATTACAGGATCATAATTATACAAATAAAGTATCAACTTGTAGATAACAAGTACGCAACGAAATCAAACATAATTAACATAAGAGAGAGTCTTGAAAAAGTTCAAAAGAAACATAAAGTCCATCTTCAGCTCCAAGCCAAAACAGCATCCACAGTTCCAATACACATCCCAAAAGAAAGAAAGCTAACAACCTATTCACTTGGTTACTCGTGTAAAAATTATGGGCACCCGAGCTTGCAAGGGAAAAACAAACTACAAGTAAGTCATTGGACTAGTATGAGAAACCATATAGTTAACTTAACTTATTTAAAATAAGGCATATCACGGGACCACGTCATATAACACGAAACGGGTTTCCTCCACACGAATTCCATGCATAAAAACAACGCAATGCCTTCTTTAGAAATGAAGCCATTATAAGACTCAAGTCCCATCACACAATGCAAGTGTAAGCCAGAGGTACCTTATAATGGCCATACATGCTCGATACATGAAAATCGTTTGATATTATTATTAGTGTCTAAGTGTTGAAATATTTCGAAAATAAATGTATTAATCTTAGATGGCATAATACATCATCCTATTATGTCATTATATAGGTTTACAACTAAAAACATAAAGTCGCTTATTGGAAATTGTGTTTCCATCATGAGTCGAGGCAAGGGATCCTTCCTCATTCGAACTTCGGTACATCTCTAGCAAAATGTCCCAGGGAAGATACACGCATCCCTATGTAGCGGTAGGGTCGGTTAGCAGTACGTCTCTGATTATACAATTGCCTGAACTATATGTTTCCCAATCCTCTCAGATCTCTTGGTCAGTACGTCGACCACCATGGCCTTATGCGGCCGTATCCGAGGTTCCTCAATTCCAACATTCACGCAAGTAAAAAAGCCTGGGCTCCATATTATGGCATCACTTCTAGCTAGAAAGAAATGCATGTCCTCCCTGTTATACTTCATTCCGTTTTTGACTCATACCGAGATGTGAAGATCTAGAATTAAGGCCATAACCTAAAGCTACGCTATATTACCCTTGCTTTGATCATTATCCACAAATCTCTGATTTTCAACAAAAGTTTTGATGACTGCATCTCAGCACGCTACATTGTCATTCCATGTCATATAACTGATGTCTATTAATATATAACCTCTAAGCACATACGTCTCAGAGAAGGGTGTCAAGCTAAGAGAATAATTTCTCCCCCACCAAATAGATATATATTTAGTAGAAATCAATTAATACAGAACGAAATACAATGTCAGACACATAACCCATTTGCAAGTCCGTTCTGGGTCTGAATGAAATCAGAGGCACTTTATTCCTCATCCCATATGTCCAATACAGGAGAAAGACCCTCGTACGTCCGGACAATCAACAAGTACGTCCAGACTACTGCCACTATAACCCCTTCAAGGGTGCTACCCAAATTAAGGGCATCTGTAGCAATCCATTCGATGTGAAGATTACTGATCTTGCACCGTCTTCAATATCTTCGACTTTTACATCGTTAATTTACTTGAAATGTGTAAAATCCGGTCTTTTCGAATAATTCGCTCCAAAACACATCAAATCAAATCCTTATTTGGATTATTGATTTACCAATTAAGTCTCCTTTAATTGGTTTTTTTTCATAAAATTTGAAACCTTATTCTTACATCTGGTTAAGTCATTTGGCTTTCCCAAATCATTTCATAACCTATATTAAATGTTAACTCAAGAATTCAATTCAATTTACGAATTAAATTCCTATTTCTAAACATCGCCGAAAATCGGTTATGTAAGTTTTACACAAAACCGCCAAATTACACTTAACCACTTTTATTATTATAAATCATGTGAAATTGGTTTAAATCCCTTCCAAATCATTTATAATATTTTATAATGATTTTACGCTATATATATAGTCCATACCCGTAATTTCCAATTACAGGTCATTACGGGTCATGACGTTGTTTTTATTCAAATTTGAATTGAACATTTTTCAAAATATTACTGTTAGATTTCAAAACTCTTTTCATCATTTAAGTGATATTTCCAATGCAAATCCAACTGCTCCAATTTCGGGAAAATCCGACGGTCGGATCTCCTGGTATATTCACTTAAAATAACAGGTCAAAAATGCGAACTACCACTGCGCGACACGTTCTATTTCGACCAACATTCAACATGTGTGTGTATATATATATTACGTCGAATTACTTCAAAAACATTTTATTTACTATATAAAAAATATATAATAATTTACCTATGTTATATTTTTATTTTTCTACTTAAAAAACTTTTATTTCAATACTACAACATTATAATACTATTATAATGATTAAAATAATAGTATTTTTCGAACTTCAATATTTTCAATCCAAAATTTACTGGTATTAGTAATAAAAATAAACAAGAAACTTTTGAGAAGAAACTTCTTTTAAAACATTTTCTAAATAGCCTAACTGAACTTCACTTTTTAAAGTTACTATTCATTTCGAAAATGAAACTTCGATATGCCATAAGTATGTGAAAATTAATTCAAAACCATACATTATAGCTATGAATATTCATCGATATTTTAATATCTTCGAGTCCATCCAAAATCGGATGACAAAATTAAACTTTGATTTTTCAACTTTTATTATATTAGTAAAATATTCATTAAAAATCCATTTTCTTTATGAAGACTTAACCAATGAACCAATAACCACTTTTATTGTTCATTATCAAATAGCGTATATTAATACACTTAAACAACCATCAAAATGGATTTCAATTCACACGCAAAGTGCATTATACCATATAAGCCTTAATTAAACAATTAACGCTTATACAGTCTCGTCAATCCGTAGATCGACAAACTACATAAATGGGAATAAGATTAATATTTATCTTCATCTCAATACTCATGTGGGGTTTTCATCACAACAACTTGTGATTCTCTCTTAGAAGACATGTGAAATTGTCTTCCCAATACCCGTGTGGGGGTTTACATCATAATCCATGTGAACTTATCTACACACTTGGGAGACGTGTGGGCTAACTATCATCCAAAATCCATGTGGGGTTTACATCACAACAATTGGTGATTTTTATCTACACATTCAGGAGACGTGTAAAATTTTCTTCCCAGTATCCGTGTGGAGTTTACATCATAATTCATGTGAACTTATCTACACACTAAAGAGACGTGTGGGCTAACTGTCATCCCAAATCCCATGTGGGGTTTTTCATCCAATAAACAAGCAGTAATTTATATATTACTTAATCATAACTATTTTAGGCCCAATCAGGTCCAATCAACACTGTGAGTAATTCAAATGTTACATACTCATGGGGTATGACATATATGATATAAAAAACATATTTTTACCATATATTCAACATATAATGTTATATTAAACATATATGATCAATATTACACATAATTAAACAACATAACTAACATTAACAATTTAATAATTTTTTATCCCTATATACGTGAATTTTGGTGTCTAACCATGGTTTCCAGTTCGTCAAACTTTGTATGGAAGGAATACAGACTCGCACACTACGCTACGGCTCACGAATGATACCTACGGACTTGTCGAAACTGCACAAGAGTGGATCTGCAGCTACGGGGTTCAAATGACTCACGAACACACTCGTACTCATGAATACACTCGAATCTGGAAGTTAAAGCTAAACGAAGGGGGTCCTAGGGCTCACGGCCAGGGGTATGGGGCACAGTGGAGGCTGGTCAGTCCCGTCGTGGGGCCCAAGGGCTGGTGCATGGTGATAGCAGGCAGAAAGGAGAAATTTGGAGGGGTTTAGGTGCAAAAGTCTTGGAAATTGGGTGTTTTAGGGTTTTGGGGGAAGATGGGGCCCACGACGGTAGAGGAGGGTGTTAGGACTAGCAGTGCAGGCTGGTAGGGAGGCGGAGGTGGTGCGGCTCGGTCATAGGTGGCGGCGGCAAAGAGGAGCAGCCATGGGAGGAGGAAAGTTAGGGAGTTTTGTGAAAAATGGAAGAAGAGGAAAGAGAAGGAAAAGAAGGAGGGGTTTTTGTGAAAATTGTTTTTTTCCCCAAATCGATGAGGTGTCATGATGAGGAAGAGAGGAAGAAAAATACCTTGGCTAGTTGGATTATTAGTACCTCGTTTTGGAATATTGGAAGCACTTTTAATTTTAAACATCGAAATGTTTTTGTTCTATGCGCGTCTTTTGATCCCATGATCAAACGACAATTCTGTTTTACACGATAATTTGCACTTCAACATAAAACATAATTATGAATCTAACAGAAAAGGATTCGTAAAATTTCAAATTCGTTTGACCTTCTGTTTTTTTCGATCGTGTTTCCACTTAATTTCGATGGGTTGTCACAACATGCGTTTAATTCTCACACGCTTACAAACCGACTCCAAAAATTACGGAATATGGAATCCTACAATTTTTTGATGCTACGAATCCGGTAAAATTGGTTTTGTCGAAATCCGAGATCATCTCAATAATACTCCTTTGTATCTGCCAAAATCAACTTTAATTCATCAAATTTTGAAAATTGACCGTAATTTATCTTAAAATTAAATTAAAAATAATTTTTAAATTGGTTCCAAAATTACGGGTCATTACAGTCTCCCCCACTTAAAATAATTTGGTCCCCGGAATTAAACGACAGCAAAATTGAAATAGAAATGGTAAAATAAATATAAGTTTACCTCTCACAGAAGAGTTACTCAGAGATATCCACTTTGCACCTAGGATAAGCCTATTAAATGATATCCTCTGTCTCCCATGTATAGTCACTAGGATCTCCACTCCATTGTACTTTGACCAAGTTCAGTTCTTGTTCCTTAACACCTTTGTTTCTCGACCAATTATCGTCATCGGCTCTCTACGGACAGCCAGACTCGGAGTAATTTCCAGATCCTCTTGTTCCCCTTCCTCAATAATTAAGTGTGTATCATGCACATACTTTCGAAGATGAGAAACGTGAAACACATCATGTCCTCCGGATAACTAATCTAGCAACTGAAATCTGTAAGGTAGAGTTCCATTCTTCTCCAATATCGGGAATGGACCAATATATTTAGGTGACAACTTTCCCGTCTTCCCAAACTGAATCACTCCTCTCAACAGAGAAAATTTCAAATACACTTGGTCACTAATAGAAAATTCTAAGTCTCTTCTTCTAGAATCTGCATAACTTTTCTGTTGGCTCTGTGCTGCCTTTAATCGCTTTTTAATAAAGTCCACTTTGTCTATGGCTTCTCTGATCATATCTGGACCCAACGCTTGCCAATCACCAGGCTCAATCCAACATGCAGAAGATCTACACGGTCGACCATATAACGCTCCAAATGGTGACATCTTCAAACTAACTTGGAAGTTGTTGTTATCACTACACCAAAACAGGTGATTGCCAATGAGTATAACCATCGCAAACAATTTCAACAACGCTTATTAGTGTTGCTACGGGGGGGGGGGGGGGTGGCAATGTAGATTTTCTCTCCCAACGCTTATAAGCACTGGTATATTTTCATTCGCAATGCTTAAAAGCGTTGGTACCTTTTTGTTTGCAAAGCTTATACATGTTGCAATATTTTTGTTTGCAACACTTATACAAGTTGCAAGATTTTCATTTACAATAACTAACATGATTATAATATAGACGATATTAATATGAATCCAAAATAGATATTATTCTCAATTTAAAAAGTATAATTCAATGAATACCAATAGACAACATTCATAATTAAGTAACGACATAGAATTAATATTAGTTAACAATATACAAGTATAATACATAACTAAGTTGCTAAATTTGATATATATTTAAGTCGCAAAATTCAATAGATAAATGAAATTCTACAAATACCAAATACAAAACATGGTAGTACTTCTCTCGAATTTCTTTTATGTCCAGCCTTCCAAATCGTCGTTCGTGAAATATTTGCTTTTGGATTTGCTAAGGCCTATAAGAAAGATCAAAGTTGACAACAATAATTAATATAACATTCTATAAACAATTTACAAAAGATAATTTTAACCAATTATTTGGCTTGGCATTTGTTTGTGTTTTTGTTGGGTAAGTTAACTAAATTCTTTTAAGGCATTGAACTATAATGCATCTATCAATGTGACCACATCAAAACTATAACCTGTAGATGCATTATAGTTCAATGCCTTAAAAGAATTTAGTTCAATGTCTTAAAAGAATTTAGTTAACAATAATTTAGTTAACTTAACCTATTTTTCAATATCATCTTTTATAACCTATTTTTCAATGCCTTAAAAGAATTTAGTTAACTTAACTTATTTTTCAATATCAGCTTCTATAACCTGTAGCAAGCAATAATGATCAACGACTAGGAAGACTTAACAACATGCAATCGAAACTTACTGGAAACTTAGGAAATAATACACTAAAAGGCTCAATTTCAAAACGTGAAAGGCTCGGCGGTTTCGAAATAAAACCGAGCCTCAGCTTCTGAAAACTGAGTCGTTCGGCTCCGTTTCGATTCGAAACCGAGCCAGAAGGCTTAGTTTAAACTGAGCCTGGCTCGGTTTCGATTCGAAACCAAGCCAGAAAGGCTCAGTTCAAAACTGAGCTTGGCTCGGTTTATAAACTGAGCCAGGCTCAGTTTAACTGAGCCTTTCTAGCTCGGTTTCGAATCCGAAACTGAGCCAGATAGACTCAGTTTCCAAATTTAGTGGCTCAGTTTAGAAACTGCGCCTTCCAGCTTAGTTTCGAATCCGAAACTGAGACAGGCTAAGTTTTATTCCTTTTAAGTTCACTGATCCTTTTCACTACCATGTACACAACATGCTTTTCACTACCATGTACATACCAAAAGCATTTTCACTACCATGTACACAAACTGAACATACCAAAAGCAGGGAAATACAAGTGTTCTACACTAGTTTGGACTTGAAACGCTAACCTGTCTTAGACGAAGGAGCTGCAGAATCTTCTGAGACTTCAGATCCATATTGAAAGTCTGTAAAATATTAGAAGTCTGTAAAATATTGGTATTTAATGGTAAAAACGATTTACAAACCCGAATTTCTGTAGCAAGTTATCACAATTTAAAGTCCAAAATTAAATGAATTGTGAACATATTGAACAAGTGAGAATTATGGAGCAAATCTGCTTTACATTTAATTTTTAAGATTGGGAACTACTAATATCCAGCTGTTAATATAAGGAAGAAAGTAATGCCAGCATGAGCTGAGAAACATGAAATTGGATATGTTTTCTTGGTGTGAAATAATGAAAATGATCTTTCTGTGAGCTTGTGACATGAAAAAGATTACCTTTCAAGTTATAACTGCCACTTTTCTATGATTTTATATCATTTCTTTTCTATATTAATTTTAGGGCCAGTTATGAAGCGTATTTTATAAGACTGAACTAGACCACTTCAATGTGACTACTTAAGCCCAAAAGTTGTAACTTATAATAATAATCAGTTGATACTACAAATTGATATAAGATAAAAGATATTATCAACCCCAGAAAGTAACAAAAGATTTCGACATCATTATCAGCAGTTCACTTCACACATCGTCTGTTTCTTTGTATCCCAACAGATGATTTTAGACATGATTGTCGCTTGCAACGGTTGTGCAAAGCTTAAGAAAGGTAAATTTCTGTTCCATTCGGTATAATATGTTGGTGTATGAGGTTTAACATAACATTCATGTAAGAGGCGTGTTACAAAATTATTCAATATCTTGAATTATAACCAAGTTCTTATCACTGACCTATTAAATCCACGGGTACGACTCTATCATACCTATTTAAGTTTAATAACACTGCCAATCGCCTTATAATTATTTCATACACAACAAAATGAAATATAGACATAAAGTTACCTGAAGCGGCACCTTCACTCTTCAGTGTCAGCCGCATCAGCAACTGGATCCAGCGCTACGCAAACTAACTGGAAAAGGAAACAATTAATGTTCAAGACAACATAAGAACCGGAAATAGAAAAAACACAATATTGTTGCTAAGTTATAGATAGTAAATGTTGATTTATATTACAAACAGAACAAATGGTTGACCATAATATTTGGCTTGTGAAATTGAGTTTCACTACAGTTACACTTTTCGTTGTAATCATGTTAACAAACTAAAAAAGATGAGTAGAGGCAAAGAATCCTGAAACTTTGACTGAGTTTCTGTACAAGAGTGTAGCATCCTCCATGTCTTAGGAAATATGGTTTGTGTGCTGCATAAATAATATGTTGCAGTCACACTGAAATGCAAGTGACAACCCATGTTGAAAAGCTGTTGTATCCTTCTATAATGTGCATCTAAAAGTCTCTACTAATGGTTAAGATTTCACACTAGGGTGCACAGACATTTTAATGGTAGAAACATTAGATGACTTGTACACATCAATGCACTCATGCAGATCTTAATCACATGTTAATAAAACCCACTCATGGTCATCATCCGAATACTTAAGATCCACACAATAATCCTCGCTTATGTTAAACCTGCTCATTAGTGTTTCCTTCAGTTCTCGATATCCCCTTGTCGATTCTAGCCTAAGTTGTGCTTTCTCTTCCCCACAAAAAGCCTTCACCTTGAAAACGCTCGATCTTTTCTTCTCTAACTGAGATAAAATCTCAATACATGAATGACTTTGCGATCGAGTTATAGGTTTTATTGGTTTTTGACTTGTGACATGTAAATTTACCACGCTATTCGCTCTTTCCAAATTGGTTGCTTCTTGTTTAAATTAAATTTGCTTTGAACAGTTAGAACCAAAACACGAATTAGAGCTATGACGACAGGAAGAAGATGGTGACGTTGACAATGAATTTTGCTTAACTGATAACTTTTCAGAAGGAGTAAAGGCCTTTATGGTTAGATTTTCATACACAGAGCTAAACTGAAAGGTCCCCTCAGCTAACAATACATTATAATAAGATACTGCTACTATTTTAACAATTATCGACCCTGAAATTCACTCATCCAAAAGAAAGAGAACAAAATACATACACTAAAATTTCCCCAGTTCAAACAATAATGTACTGCCTAATGTAGCTAATCAGTTTCTATGATTAAATATGGTTATAGTGCATACATACAAAATAATGTGCCGACAATCATTTTGACAATGTAACAGTACATACACTAGACAAATAAATGCTCTGCTTCAAAAAGTTTTAAAGTTAAATTGAACAAATAGCAACATAATAAAGTAAGAAATTGCACTTTCGACAATTTTCAATGATTCAAATAAAGAATACTTGCAAGCGTCGGGTGATTTTGTTGTAGAGGAAAAAGATGTGCTTGACTTGTTGCAAGCCAAGCTGTTTCTAAAACATAAACCCTCAACTAACTTTAAGCAACAATCTTTACAGAAACTATATTCACATGTTTAAAATGAAGATGAAACTACATATAATAATACAATAAAATAATCAACAAAGAAAAATATCAACATAAAAGCATAAGAACGCCTACCCTCTGATCCTGATAATGAACACGAGCCTGGCTTCAGGGGGAACATAAAACCCTCCCTTAAGTTTTGCTTCCCTCTTCAATTTAACCAAATCTTTCTCCTACAAATCGAAATACCATCAAAGGTAGGAAATTAAAATCGTACACCTAAACCACAAAAAGAGAGTATCAAAGATTTAGTTACCCAATAATTAGAGCAACAACACCATATCTCCAGACTTGACGAAGTATTTTCTAGATCTGTTAGCATTCAAAAAAAGGGTTTTTGGATATTTTTTTTGATTTTATCAGCAAACGTTTTCATGGATTCAAAACTATAATACCAGAAATCTTACACGATGTTGTTCGCGAGCACAAATCGAACAAAGATGCCAAAATCGAACACGACTTGTTACGTTGAAGCGATACCAACATCCGATTAGAAAGTTACGAATTCGATTCCACCATGCTAGGATTCGTAGATTTGGATTCGAATTGTAATTTTTTTTCCCTTTCTGAAATTCGTGGGATTTGTAATTGTGATTTAGGCGGCCGTATTTGGTGAAAGCGTTGGGCAAAGGAAGGAGATATGGGAAATAGGGTTAATGATGTTAGTTTACGTTTTTGCCCTCAAAAAACACCCTTAACAACCCAAATAAGCGTTGGGAATAAAAAATTATTATTATGTATTTTTGGCAACACTTTTTTAATATAGCAACGCATGCTACGGTGACTACCCTGCAACACAAATAAGTGTTGGCAATTGGAAAAAAAGGGTTGCCGAATGGCCATTTTGGTGTAGTGTACATGAGAACTCTACAAGATGTAAATGATCTTCCCACGATCATCCAAAATCAAGGATTCAAGCTCTCAACAGATCTTCCAAAATACCATTTACCCTTTCAGTTTGGCCATCTGTCTGTGGATGGTAGGCAGTACTAAGATTCAACTTTGTCCCAAACTCCGACTAAAATGCTCCCCATAAATTACTGGTAAAGATCGGATCCTGATCGCTAACAATACTGCGGGGTACTCCATGCAGTCGAACAATTCACATATATCTGAGAAAGACTCTGAGCTTTTATATTTGCTCTTACTAAAAGAAAATGGGCACTCTTCATCAAACGATCTACTATAACCTATATACTTCCATGTGAAAATTAGTGTAACGTCCTCCTTTTCAGGTTTGATTTAAACGGCCTCCTCCTAAATATTTCTTCAAAGCGGGTCCCTATTTTTAACCTCTTCATGTTATTTAGGAAATTTTGGCGCTGCACTATTTTTTTCCCAAATATTCACGAAAGCATTGTGAAAAAAAAAATTGAAATGTCAGCAATTATTCATAGTTGTATGAATAATTGCTGACATATCAGTAATTATTCAATATAATTGTTGGTATGTTAGCAACTATACTAAAAATTGCTGTAATCTGAATTATTGCTGGTATATCAGTAATCATTGTATATAATTGCTGATATATCAGCAACTATGCTAAACTTGATGATGGCTAACAAATACTTGCTGATATATCAGCAAGTATATATATAATTGATGATATATCAGCAAGTATTTGAATCTTTGATGTAAAGATGATTTTACAAAGGGCAGACGAAATATTGCATGAAAAACTGCGCTTATTACATATTATTGCTGATATTTCAGCAATAATACTGTAGTTGATGCAATAGTTGCTGAAATATCAGCAACAATTACAAATAATTGCATTAGTTACTGCAATATACTGGAGCTTCGTCATTTTTTTTAATTTGTTTTTTGGTAGATTTAATGCATGAATTTGATGATGATTACTAGTTGAATTTAATTATAAATTTTCCTGATTTTTTTTGCTGATTTTTTGATGTTTTTCGAGAAATAGGGACCTAATTTATATTTTTTAAGGCAGGAACGTGAGCTGAATTTCAAAACTTTTTAGGGACCTAAGACAAACTAACCCTACTTTCATTGCCCTTCTTGGTTCTAGGAAAATCGTCAATAAAATCCATAGATATCTGATCCCACTTCCATTATAGAATCTTTAACGTTTGCAACAACCCAACGATAATCTACTGATCACTCTTAACTTGTTGGCAAGTCGAACGCCTACTAACATATATCGAGATATCTCTTTTCATAGACTTCCACTAGAATGTATGTTTTAAATCTCGATAAATTTTCTGTACCCCTGGATGAATACTGAGCTTAGACTTGTGACACTCATCCAGTACCTTTGTTCTTAGCTCTGGAGAATCTGGAGCGCAAATCCATCCTTTCAATCTCAGAACTCCTTACATCAATCTGGAAGTTTGAGACTTCTCCTAATTGATTCCTGTTGCTAATCTTCTGAATAAACTCATCATATTCCTGAAGAACAGAAATCTTCTCTATCAACGAGGGCTTAATAATCAGATTAGCAATAATCGCGTTCTTTCTACTGAGCGCATTTGCCACAACATTGGCCTTTCCTGGAGTATATAAAATATCAAGATCATAAGCTACAATAAGTTCTAACCAACGTTGTTGCCTCATATTCAAATCTTTCTGGGTGAATAGATACTTCAAAGATTTATGATTTATGTACAGCTCAAACTTCTCACCCAACAGGTAATGCCACCAAATCTTTAAGGCAAATATTATAGCTAGCAACTCCAAATCATGAGTGGCATACCTTTTCTCATATGGCTTCAACTGCCGACTTGCATAAGCAAAAACTTTGCCTCTTTGCATTAACACTGCACAAACCCTTCCTTAGAAGCATCTATATGGATAGTCAAATCTTGATTACCATTTGCAATTTTGAATAGTGGTTCAATGGTCAACCTTTCTTTCAGCTCTTGAAAAGCTGCTTCACATTCCGAGGTCCAATTAAATTTTTCATGCTTCCTAGTAAGCTTCGGCAGTGGACTGGATAACTTCGAAAAAATCAATTACAAATTTCCGATAATAACTTGCTAATCCAAGAAAACTTTAACTTCAGTGAGAGTCCTCTGTTGCTTCCAATCTTGAATGGCTGCAATCTTACTCGGATCTACCGAGATTCCTTCCTTCGATACTACATGTCCAAGGAACTTTACTTATTTTCAAAATTGGCACTTGGAAAACTTAGCTTTCAGTATATTCATTCTCAGAATCTCTAACACTTGTTCCAAATGTCTAGTGTACTCCTCTACCATCTTCAAGAAGATCGGAATATCATCAGTAAAAACTAATACAAACTTGTTCAGCACTTCTCGGAACACCTGATTCATTAAATCTATGAAATAGGCAGGGGCATTGCACAATCCAAAAGGCATTATTAACAATTCATAAAATAAATCTCGAACCGTGAAAGCTGTCAAAGGAACACACTCTTCCGCAATTCTTAGCTAATGAATATCTATAGCTACGTCCATCTTCGAAAATACACGTGCTCCATTCAAACGATCTAACAGATCATCTACGCATGGCAGTGGGTACGTATTCTTGAGCGTTTACTAGTTGACGTCTCAGTAATCCATACGTAATCTGAGGGTACCTTCTGACTTCAGAATGAACACCACTGCTGCTCCCCAACTCAAGAAACTAGGCCTGATCAGAATTTCCATAAAAGTTGTCGAGTTTGATTGCTCAAATCTTATTTTTCTCAGGTCATTCTCTGAATTGGATGCATAACTAGACTCGCATTCGGAACTAGATCAATCATGAAATCAATTTCTCTTCGCGGAGGTAGGCTATCAACTTCTTCAAACACATCTGCGTAATCCTTAACAATAGGGATATTTTCTATTGAAGTGGGGGAAATCTCAAGAGCAGACCAAAATTCCTTTCTATCTGAATCTGGCCCTTCACATGGTATGGTGATAAAATTTCCAAACTTTGTTTTAGCTTTAACGATTCTACTGGCACACTCAACTTCAGCCTCGTATTCCGGCAGCCAATCCAACCCAAGAACAATATCAAACTCAGTAAAATCCATAATCATCAAACCAAAGGAAAATCGATAATGAGAGTAAGAGATAGACACTCTATAATATAAACAAAGATCGAAGAAACCTCTTATCGGATTGTTAACACAAATGGGTTCTTCAAGATATTTAAGTTTTAGATTCAACTTCTTTACAATGTTACTTGAAATAAAACTTTGAGCTGCGCCCATATAAAATAATACTTTAATAAGAATATCTCTAACAGCAAGCATACCTTTCAAAACATCTGGTCTTCCCTTACCAACATAAGTTATTGGAGCATCTACCACATTATAAACGTGAGCCACTTCCGTTTTCTTCAACAATGGGCAATTTGGCTTTATATGTCCCATTCTTGTGGCAATTATAACATTCTGTTTCTTCCATTGTCTTCCTCGGCCTCTTGGGAACTTTGCAAATCCCTTGCTAAGTGTCCTAACTTGTAACAGTTGTAACATTTAACCCCCTTTGACCGTTCATCCTTGGGCTTCTCTTTAGTTTCACTTGTCTCGGGATTCTTATTTGCGAATTTTCTTTTCTTACCAAAATTGCCTCTTTCCTTATCTTCAAAAGCATTCCTCTTATCTATGGTCTCATATCGACAAGTCATCTTTACCATTCCAGCAAATTGGAGTCTCATATGAGCTGTCACTCTGCTTTTATATATTCTCTGGAGACCCTTAATAAATCTCACATTTTCCTTGACTGGATTCTGAAGTAATTCCGGACCAAAACGAGAGAGTTTATTGGATTTACTCACGTATTCTTGAATGGAAACCTCCCCTTGCTTGAGATTGGAGAATTCATAGTATAGACACTCGATTTCTTCTGAGGGCATGAATCTTTCCTCAAAAATCTCTTTAAACCTTTCCCAACAAATATCACCTCCACGATTACCCATCGTAACTGTATCCCACCAGATCTGGACTTCATCTTTAAGCAACCATAATGCTAGAAACCTTTTCCGGTTATCATTCAATTCCAAGCCTTCTAAATCTTTTTGCAAGTTTGCATCCATGATTGATCTTCAACAACATATTCTTTACTAGTAAACGACACTTCACCCAGATTCTTATGCTTTTTAGCAAGCACTTTTATGTCTGGTTATTGCTAAGGAGGTAATATTGTTGCATTAATAGCTCCTACAGGGTTAGGCTGTTGATCTTCAGTCTGAGCATTTCCCCGTCCTCCACCTCTACCTCTTTCGCCTCTTCCACTCATTTTCCACTATGTCTGCAAATAGTAAGAAACTAGTCAAGCCAACAGAAAATATATCTTAAGGAATTGTAAGAGCGTAAAGACATATATATGAACAGAAACATGTCTAGTGAGGGTGCATACTATACTGCTGTACTCAACCTAGGACATTACTGATCCTATCTCTAATGAGTTACTCATCCTAGAATACTACTGATTCTATCTCTGATGAGCCCTTTAATATGTTATACTCCAGAACTAAGGTTAACCCTTAGCTCTGATACCACCTGTGATAACCAAAAACCCCGATCCTGGGCGGAAAGGATAGTTGTTAGAATATAACACATTAAACACAACAACAGATCATAGAACATAGCATAATATATTACATCAGAGAATAATTTGCATCATTTACATCAGTGGAATTAATATTAGAGTTACATCATTACAGAATCATAACTATACAAATAAAGTTTCAACTTGTAGATAACAAGTATGCAGCGGAATCTAATATAAGAGAGAGTCTTGAAAATGTTCAAAAGAAACATAAAAGTCCATCTTCATCTCCAAGCCAAAACAACATCCATAGCTCCAGTACACATCCCAAAAGAAAAAAGCTAACAACTTGCTCACTTGGCTGCCCGTTCAAATTCTTTTGTTACATATATTCCTCACTACAACTCTCAAACACTTAATTACATTCCACTGTGTTGTACAAACTCACTATCAGCCTACCTTTCAATCTGTCAATCCAGTCTTCTCCTTACCTGTCATAGAAACACACACGGTAATCTAGAATAAAATATTATTTTAAATTATAGCAGATAAATTTTTATTTTAAAAATTATTTTCCTCATAATTTTAGTGTGTGTCACATTATATTTCATGACTTGATCTGATTTATATATATCCATCTGTGTCTAGACAGCTTGTGATATTCACAGTGATTCACTGTAAATAGCACAAGGATGACATCGTCTGTAGTGCTCACATACATATATTCTGCACATGCATTATGCTTGTATACACATACATGTATATGTATATACACTTATATTTTGTGTAGGGACAATATGGTCAGCAAGAGAAAAATATATCAAGCAAGTTGGGTTCAGGTGAAGCCCGACACACATGCACGGTGCATGGGTCAAGTTAACAACACAATGGGAACAATGAAGTGACAACACATACACATATGCATACATATGTATATGTATACATATATATATATATACATACAAGTTTTTGTATATATATACATATGGTCAAGTCGGTCTAAGTGTACCACTAAAATCCAGTGCAAAATGAAGCAACATACATGGGTCAAGACAGCTAGCTCGAACAAGCCCAGGCCAGTCCTCATACATATTATTTTTTCAAATTTAGGAGGACCAAAATTTAAACACAACAAGGTGTGAAACTCATGTATGGTGCAGCAAAAATGAAACTGGCAACTCTGTAATAGGTCAAGACGGTGCAAACTGCAATGCATTTACATGATCATGTACATGTATGAATGGCTCGCACACACAAGTTCAGTATATATGAGGATGCCACAAGTCAGGAAGCATGACTAAGGACATGTGCATGCAAAAAAGTGTGAGTCCAAATGAATAAAAAACAGTGGGATATCAAAACAGAAAGTGCACAAGTGATTAACAAATAGGCTGCAGGCAACAATGTGGCAGTTACAACATACAAGTGACACAACAATTCAAGAATGATGAAACAACTAGCATATGAAATCTGCCATAAAGCATGAAGCATGGAATATGATGGGAGGTGAAACCAAGTGACGGTGATAATGAAGCAACAACAAGCTTCAAGATTATCAAAGCTCAAGGCACTTAAGTGTGCACAATATATTGTACAACAATACAAGGAAATGGCAAGTGCAGCGGCAAAATGGACAGAGCAGTTTTATTATGTCTATGCACAAGAACATTTTAGAAGCAGTTTTAAATGTGCATGTGACAGAGTACAAGAACAATGGTAAGTAATACATGAATGTGCAACTGCACATATTCCTAAATGCACGAGTTTAAATTCATGAATACAAAGGAAACAAATACAAGACTGCTTCACATGATATTAGCAAGTATCAGCCAAGCCAATAGTACAAGGTGAATGATAAATATTAGTGCAACAAGGAATGAGAATGCTATGCACATGTGAGAGCACAAGGGCTAGTCAGAAGTGTCAGCCAACTCATGATCTAGGAAATACACAAATGCCAAAAAATTAATGGTCATCGGCTTAAAGGAAGACAACAACATACGAAGTCGAATTGAACATTTTTTTAAATGTTTCCAGATGTGGCAAGTTATTTATGGCATAAAAACATTTCAACATTTTCAAGGAAATCAATTTCCAAAAAACTCATTTCCTTTTGGACGAGTTAAGATTGGCAAAAACTCAACTCAATATATTTGGCAAGAAATCAGACAATTTGCTTTTAGAAATACAATCACATTTTAGGCAAGAAATATTTTGAGTAATTCCTGAAATCATTGATTCAAACTGGGCAAAAACAAATTCTTTTTGTTTCCAAAAATTCGATCAATTTACAGAGGTTTCAAGGACGATTAAATCAAGGAAGAAAATGGGGAGACTTACGCAAGTATCATGCCAGAAATCAAAGCAACAACGCAACAAATCAGATGAAGTCATTCGTGGAAATCAGAGAAGTTTTAGGGTTTGTATAGCCCTATATATACACCGTGTACATCATAGGCAATCCCATCAAAAACAATAAGACAACATTTCGAGAGGAACAATTCGAAGAAACAAAACACTAATAGGTTTTCGGTCACAAGCCTAGCCAAATCGATTGGTCAAGAAGCATCAAACATCAAAGCCATCAAAGAATTAATTTCATCATTTCTAGGCGCTGCGATTTGATTCAGGAGTAAAGCCCTAATTTCTAGGGTTAGCCGATATTTTCTTTTGAAGATAAAGGATATAAGGGGGGACGACTATTTTTATTAATAAGGGAGGATTTTGTTGTTTATTTGTTTTTTCTTATATTGTTTTTTAACTTGTGTTATAACCGATTCAGACGGTTTTTTATTTAAAATCTATTAATTCTGAATATTGGAATGTTATTGAAAATTTAGGAGATATTCTAGATAAGAGGAATAAGGTTTTCAATGCTCATGTTATGTATATTATTTATTCCTGTCTTTGTAATGTTCAATTTAAAATTATCTCTCACTATTTAACTACGCGGGATATATGGAAAACTCTCGATACGTTGCATGGAATTAACAATAACAGCTCAAAACCTTAGAAGATCAATTCAGATTAAGATGTAAGCTTAACAGGAGTTACATATGAAGACTGAACTGACAATGATTTAGGCTATGAAGATTTTTCATAAGAAGATTTAATTCGTATTTGTAATGACTTAACAAAATTTGTTGAGAGGCTCAAATCCCAAAATAAAACTCTGAAATGTGAGAAACTTAAGTTAATCAACAAAAATAATTTTTTGGAATTAAAACTTGTTAGAAAATTAGAAAAATATGATTGCAAAAATTATTTGAAATTCAAAACTGATTTAGTTCGTCACAAGGAAAAATTTCAAAAGATTGAAAAAGAAATTTTGTTTTTAAAAGATAAAGAGGATGAGCTAATTTGTAAAAACAATCTTTTGCAAGAAGAATTGGAAAATTTTAAGGCGAATAAAAATCCCAAAAATAAAATTGTTGATAAACAAAAGGTGCTGAAAACCGAATCCATTTTGAATAAGCTCGAGAAAGAAAGTGAGAAGCTCAAAATTTTTGAAATACTTGAATCTGGAAAAAAATGTTCTGAAAATGAAGTTTCTGATTCTAAGGCCAAAATTGAGATGCTTGAAAATGAAAACTCGATCTTAAAATGAAAAGATGTCGTGGAGAGAGAAATTTTGACAAACCGTTATTCTGAACTAATAAATGAGAATGATGTTTTGAAATCCAAAATCAACAGTCTTGAACTGAATTTGAAATGTTTTTCAACTAGAGAGAAATCTTTGAATATGCTGTTGAAAAATCAATTTTCGTATGGAAATAAGAATGGTCTCGGTTTCAGAAAAATTAATGGTCCTAAAAAGCAGAATTCAAATGATTTTGAAATCCTTTAATTTGCTGTGAAAAGAATCAACTTGAAAATTTAAACTTTGATAATCTCAGAGGATTTTTAAATCATAAACGAGATGTGAATTTGTTTGGTAACAAACCAGTTAAACAATCTTAGATCCCAAAAGGAAATAAAACGATCTTGACTAAATTCAAACAGATTTAGGTTCCGAAGGGTACAAAGATAAATTCAAATGGATTGTTATACAAACAGGTTTGGGTACCTAAAGATGTGAACAAAACCGTGAGTGGTTTTACAAACTTTGTTTGACCACTCGATCCCCTAAACACTTAGGTACAAGAGGCTAGCTGGGGAACTGCTTTGCAAAAAGAGAACTGATTTCGAACTGCTTCATATCATTGAATTATTCAGAGTTCCTAAGCCAAGATTGCTAAGTTGGAGATCCATAACATTTACTGTAAATCTAATATGATGTCTAAACTAATCTTCGTCAATATTCTCTATTTTTATTCTTCTTGTTTTATTCGTTCTTCTACCCCTTCTATTTTTTCTTTTATTATTCTGATTGCATTGTCATTGTCACATTTTTTTAGCTTCCTTAACTTCAAATTGCATAATTCATGATTTTCTGCAAATTTGCTTCATTTGTATAAAACTTTGATGTTTTAATGATTTCCAAAACTTGAATTCAAATTTTGTAAATGTCTGCAAATTTTTTAAAAATTTTTTTTTTTCAAATTCCTAATGGTGTTAAAGCATTCTTATCATATCTTGAACACTGTTAATTTGAATTCTACATTTTTAAAGATTTGCAAGACATACGAAGTTTCACACATCTTTGCTGTTTGAGTTTCTTCTAATTCATTTTGGGAAGACTTGAAAAATTATACTCATTATTACACACTGTTATTTTTTTTTGGATTGGCTTGGATATTTCTTAATTGTAAAACATTTGGCTTAAATCATTGTGTTGCATATTGAAATTCATTTTTATTCATGATCATTTAGGTTTCATATTTATTTTGTTTCTTTAATCTTGGATCATGAATCATCTCCTGTGCTTGTTAGAAATAATTCTGAAAAAAAATTATATTATGAGTCTTGCTCTGAAATTTACTGACTGCTGCTCTGATAAAAGGTTCAAAATTGTTTTTTGATTGGCTTAACTATTTTGAGTTGAAAATCTTTTGGCATAGTTTCTTGTGTTACATCCTGAAATTCATTCTGAAATCATAAACATTTACTTGGATATTGTTTTTATTTGAAATCATTTGAATTTTGTTTGATATTTTGAATCTTACACACTTCTTGGATTTGAAATTAATATTCTTGTGTGATCGATTCATTGAATCTTGAAGTTTTCACATCCCTTCAAGTGATTTCAAATAAACCGTTTTCTTTAAATCTTGGATCATGATTTGTCTTCGTGGACATTGTAATCTTTCTGAAAACTCTCTTGTGAAACGTGTTCTGAGATTGAAGTTTGCGGCTCTGATAAAAAGGAACCGTTTTTTAAAAATGTTTTGATGACTGCCTGTTTTGGTAAAAAAGATTGCTGGTCTGATATGATGGAACTAAATTGTTTATTTTGACTGCTTGGGCTTGGTGAGTGGATTTTGTTGTCCCAGATACTTTTGTTAGCCACCGGGTTGGTATTAAAATCCTCGTTAATGGAGATAACAAGTGGTATCAGTCTTGGTGTCTTATATTTTTCTCTTTCAACTGCTTGATTTTTTTAAAACTGATTTTCAAACTGTATAGATATTTCAAATCCCACTTGTAATTGATTTTCAATTTTAAAATCATTTGTTGATTATTTATTCAGAATTGAAATCAATAACCAAATTGAACCGATTAAAATTATTATCATATTTTTAAAATTGTGATGAGTTGTGACTATAGTTTATTTCACAACAAGAGGAAATTTTGTTTAAATTTTCATGATGATTAAACAGTTTTTATAATATCTTTGAATTGGCGTTTATATCACGAACATCTTCTTTATCTACCATCATTCTGTCATCCACCATGATTTTATATTAATGTGGAGAGTTTATTTTAAAAAAAATCATCTTAAAACTTACAGCTCATATTTGTGATGGAAATGTGACTATATTATTTTTTTAGAAATAGAGGTAATTGAAAATTTTCAAAAATCCTGGTACAGTTGAGCATATTTCATAATATGATTAATTTAGAAATTTATTTCATAACCATTTCTCTACCTAACATATTTCTATCATCCATACTGGTTTTGTATACTGAGTTTTAAAAAAAAATTGATAAAAATATAATATACGTAAGTGTTTCTCTTACCTCATTTAAAAATTCAAGCTCTGGTAATGCATGGTTAAGAGATTACTTATAATTTAAGTTGCAACTGACCTCATTTAAAAATCCAAGATCTGGTTATGCGTGGTCAGTGAGCTCTTAAATAAAAAGAAAAATAATTTGATATAAATAAGGATATATATGAAATCCTCCTTGGCATGTAAAAACCGACCTATCAATCCATTTTTCTATCTGTAAAATATGTTAATATTTTATGGTATATTATGATTTGTTGATTGATAGCTATTGGGATTTGAGATAATTTATTGCGTCACTTCAATTGAATTTATAATCGTAGTCCAAATCCTTCATTGTTTGTGCTCATTTTTAAAATCTATTTTGAAAATAGTCGGAATCCATTTGTTTTATAAACTCTCTCCATTTTTATAAATTTCATTGTAAATCATTCATTCTACAATGTTAAATTTGCCACTAGTTCTTAGAATATTATGATTTCTGTTTGATTGATTGAGATTTAAGGTGAACGTTCTTCCTCTTATGCTGATGTTATATTTCTAGTCATTTTTCATTATTGTTTTAAATTATGTATCCTTTTGATGATAAAAAACGGGGGAGAATGGGTTAATATTTTGATCGATGAGCGGATATTCTTTAAATATTTTAATATTGAAATTTCAATTCATTTATTCTTTTCACTCATGCGCATATTTAGGGGGAGGGGGCATGCATATCGGAGGAGTTCGAACATTCACTGTTAAACACATTTATTATATTCAAAATCTTATCATATGTTTGTCATCATCAAAAGGGGGAGGTTGTTGTATCTTATAATTCCATGATTTTTGTTTGATGATAACAAACATATATTTATTATCATAAAAGTGTTTACAATTGTATTGTTCTACTACATCACAAACAGAATTAAATATTTATATTTAAATAGAATACTGTTGCACAAGAATTTAAATAATTCAAACAGTATTTTGTTTGAATGTAATATTTTATTTCAACATTTCAATACTACAATCTTATAACTCCACTATTTGTACAACCATTGATATATTACAATTCAATTATACATTCAAATTCTTTTGTTACGTATGTTCCTCACTACAACTCTTAAACACTCAATTACATTCCACTCTGTTGTACAAACTCACTATCAACCTACCTTACAATCTGTCAGTCCAGTCTTCTCCTTACCTGTAATAGAAACACACACAATAATCTGGAACAAAATATTATTTTAAATTCTAGCAGTTATACTTTTATTTTACAATTTATTTGCCTCAGAATTTTGGTGTGTGTCTCATCATATTTCATGACTTGATTTGATATATATATATATATATATATATCCATCTGTGTCTAGACAGCTTGTGATATTCACAGTGATTCACTGTAAAAACCACAAGGTTGACATCGTCTGTAATGCTCACATATATTTATTCTGCATGTGCACTATACTTGTATACACATACATATGCATGTATATACACATATATTTTGTGCATTGGCAATATGTTCAGCAAGGGACAAATGTATCAAGCAAGTTGTGTTCAGGTGAAGCCCGACACACATGCATGGTGCATGAGTCAAGTGTCCATTAACAACACAAGGGGAACTATGAAGTGACAACACACACTCATATGTTGTTAGAGTTTATGCCCTAAAGGCAATCCATTTGATGTGATTAATAACACTGTTGATGTTATTATTTTATTTGGAATAAAAATATTCTGTTATATTATATTTACTGCATAATATGAATATTAACATAATAGAAGTCCTTACAATAATAATGCATAATTATATAGTTCGAGTAGGACTTGAACTTGAGATTATATAATATATTAAGTAATATAATTCTTAGATGTCCCTAGTCGAGTTTTATTGTTTATATAGAACAACAGCAAAACGTTGATACTAGTATGTTGATTGACTGATGATCACATCTCACTTATCATTAGTATGCGTGATATTAATGTCAAGACATGAATACATATTGGAGAATAGCTTATTGGGTTGACCCAACGTGAGAAAACTGCATGGAATATAATTAATAGTATCGTAAGTAATTCTCATAGTGGCAGTGATGTGATGGTCCTCAAACCTGAAATCATTATATTTTTATTCGAGGATATTTGTGTTTTGATATCATCTAAAGTTGCTTTTAACCGAGTAGACGATAACGGTGATTATTGGATACATCTCGAATCAGATGAAAATTATGAATGATCTTGATGGAATTTAACCCAACAATATATTTGTAGTGATATCCAGGGGCCTCTTGATTGAGTGAGACTATGAAATGCATGGCCGTGCTCAAATATTGATTTGGTTTATATAGTCTACTCATCGATTAAAATAAAAGAATTAAATTATAAAGAGGATGATACTTTCCATGCCTCGAGTTTAATCCTGGATATATTGGTTAAAAGGATTATATTACATTGAAATACTGATCACAAAGGTTGCATCGAATCATTGATCTTGTTATAACTTGGGTAGCAGTGACGTATTGCTAGATGTCAATCACTGTTTATGATTTTAAATATGATTTAAAATCATTGCCAACGTTGTAATAACCTATAGGGTCACATAATAGAACATTATAAAAGAGAAATTATTTTATTTGAGGTTGGAATGAGTATTCAGTTTGGATCCTATTTTATGGTTGACGTTTATTTTAGGAACATACGTTTTCTTTTATATAAGCAATTAACCCTAAAATATGATTAGATCAGATAAAACCAAAAACTAACTAAATACATTTTTCTCCAAAAACCGAAAATAATGGCGGCTAGCACCGGCCTCTTTTCTTTTCTTTGATTCAATCAGAGGAGGAAATGTTCTCGTGGATATCTATAGTGGGCCAGCGCTATGTTGACCTAATTGATTCGAACAATAGCCGTCTTCTTCAAATTCATGGATCTGGAGACCGCAGGTATAACCCTAATCAATAATTTAGTTTTGATTTACTGTTCTTGCATAGATACTGAGTTTAAATTTGTTAAACTATAAAAATTGGATGTTGATAAGATAGTATTTTCCAACATATGTATACATACATACATACATACATACATATATATATATATACACACACAAGTTTGTGTGTATGTATATACATATATACACGTGGTCAAGCCGGTCCAAGCGTATAACTAAAATCCAGTGCCAAATGAAGCAACATACATGGGTCAAGACAACTAGCTCGAACAAAGCCCAGACCAGTGCTCATACATTTTTATTTTTTTTCAAATTCAGGAGTACCAAAATTTAAACAAAACAAGGTGTGCAAACCATGTATGGTGCAGCAAAAATGAAACTGGAAACTCTGTAACAGGTCAAGATGATGCAAACTGCAATATATTTTCATGATCATGTACATGTATGAATGGCTCGCACACACAAGTTCAGTATATACGAGGATGCCACAAGTCAGGTAGCGTGACTAAGGACATGTGCATGCAACAAGTGCAAGTGCCAATGAATACAAAATGGTGGGATATCAAAACAACAAGTGTACAAGTGATTAACAAATAGGCTGCAGGCAACAGTGTGGCAGTTACAACATACAAGTAACACAACAATTCAAAAATGACAAAATAGCTAGCATATGAAATCTGCAATGAAGCATGAAATCTAATGGGAGGTGAAACCAAGTGAGGGTGATAATGATGCTACAACAAGCTTTAAGATCATGAAAGCTCAAGGCACTCAAGAGTGCACAATATATTGTACGGCAATACAAGGAAATCGCAAGTGCAGCAGCAAAATGGACAGAGCAGTTTTAATATGTCTGTGCACAAGAACATCTTTGAAGCAGTTTTTAATGTTCATGCAACAAAGTACAAGAACAATGGTAAGTAATACATGAATGTGCAACTGCACATATTCCTAAATGCACAAGTTCAAATTCATGAATAAAAGGAAACAAATACAAGACTGCTTCATATGCTATCAGCAAGTATCAGCCATGCCAATAGTACAAGGAGAATGATAAATACTGGTGCAACAAGGAATGGGAATGTTGTGCACATGTGAGAGCACAAGGGATAGTCAGAAATATCATCCAACTCAAGATCTAGGAAATACACAAATGCCAAAAAAAACAATGGTCATTAGCTTAAAGGAATACACACACTTAAGTGTGTGTGTATATATATTATATATATACACCAAATACATGTACTGAGATGAACATGACAAGTCAGTATGTCAAAGTCGAATTGAACATTTATTTAAAATGTTTCCAGAGGTATACAAGTTATTTATGGCATAAAAACATTTCAACATTTTCAAGAAAATCAATTTCAAGCAAACTTGTTTCCTGATTTAGATGAGTTTAAATTGGAAAAAATTCATCTTAATATATTTGGCAAGAAACCGGACAATTTGTTTACAGAAATACAATCACATTTTGGGCAAGAATCCATTTCATTATTTCTAGGCATCATGATTTGATTCAGGAGCAAAACCCTAATTTCTAGGGTCTACCGATATTTTCTTTTTGGAGATAAAGGATATAAGGAAGGGCCGACTATTTTTATTAATAAGGGAAGGTTTTGTTGTTTAATTTTTTTCTTGTATTGTTTTTTAAATTGCGTTATAACAAATTCAAATGGTTTCTAGTTTGTCTGTAAAACTAGGAGTTTACTAGGTTATTTGCAAAAATTGGGTTTGCTAGCTACAGGTTTTATAGCTAGGACTTACGGAATACAGGTTTGTAATTCGGGGAAAATCGAATCTTGGGGATAAAGATCATTCTAGGAATTTGAGCGTAGGATTAGAACAAGAGCAGGGTTTGCGAGTTTACAGGATTTTGTAAGAGGGATTTATTTTAATGCCTAGTAGAAATCTTGGGAATGCAGCAGTAGGCAGGGTTGCCGAAGCTGTGTAAAATCTATGTTATTTTATTTCTGCATTTATTTTCTCTGCTGAAATCTATGGTGTAATAAATTTTAATACTCATTAAAATTCAATAAACCTTATTCATCCTCTCTAGGGTTAATCTAGATCCAACAGAGGTGGGTACAGGCATGCTCCAGCGGAGTCATGAGCGTGCATGGATCCGATAGGGGAAGATAAGACGATGTAACACCATCGGGTAAGGTTGTGTCCTTTAAAGTTGATGGGTTCTAGACTGATATCCCTGAATGTCATGGCTGGCACAGGCTATTCGTGCCAGTTAGGGAGCCTATCACTCGATAGTAATTAGGTAAAACCTGATCCTGATATTCTGATAGTTGGTGCAGAAATTCTATTCTAGGATATGAATGAGAAGCTTATCTGATCTTACCTTATCTTGTTTATTTCGTACTTGTATATTTTACTGTATTTTCACATCTAGTACTATTGATCTGTCTTGATACTTCTTTATCTTATGCTTATGTTAAAAATCACTGGAGCTCGCCAGACTTTATGCCTGACCTATTTTATTTTTCCTTCTCTCTCTTCCTTTCTCCCCCTTAGGTTCTCAGAGTGGTGGATTGCAGCAGTGACCGTGATTCTTTAACTCAGCTCGGACTTGGATCATTTCTTGCTCTGTGTGTTGCTTCAGTAACTGTTCTATGTTTATTGTTATGACTCATGAGGGATATGATTCTATGGCTTTGTACTTGTACTTCGATGACTTAGTTTCCATTAGGCAGATGTTTTATGATTATGACTTTATGGTATTTGAAACTGTAATGTTGTATTTGGTTTAATAACAAAAGTTTGAAAAGTTTTCTGCTACACTTTATATTATGTCTTGTGAATATTAGTCTCGGTGTTGCTACTTTATACCTATTGCGCTTCACAAAACTTAATGCATCCTCATATGGGTGACATTAAAGGACGTGGGGCGTCACTGTAATTGACCAATTTTCCTACTTTAAAACCTATGATGAAAAGTAAAAAAATTATTAATTGTTTGTTTTAAATTTTGCTGCTTTAGTAAACACATACTAAATTATATAAGAGTTTTACAAACTTTAGTTTAAGTAAACCATTAATTGTTCATTGACTCTTTTATACCTTCTATGATGGTCGGTCATCATACTTCCTATTACAAACACAATAGTAATTACATTCATAAATAATGTCATTTTAATTGATTTTCCAAAATTTCGGGGCACTTCCCTTGTGTTCCTTGTATCATACACAAATGCGTGTACACAAGGAACGAAAAGGAAATGCCGTTGAAATTTGTGAACCATTTAAAATGGTATGATTTACGAAACATAATTACTTTATAGTGTTTATAACTTGTCCAGTACAGGGACAAATCCAACAAATGATGTATCAAATGAATAAGGATGTCTGTTTTGTAAAAAAACGAAACGAATATCCATATAACGATCAAACACAACACTTGTTAAATGAGGCCAAATAATATCTAAGGGTTTAAATATTTGTTTATATTAATTTTAAATATATAATTTGTTTATATTTTATTGTTTTGAACATATGTACTAAATTTTATATTTGTACTATTTCACATAATATATAACTCGTTTTTCCTTAAATACTACATTATATACTAAACTAAATATATAATTTGTTTATATGCTAAGTGATACTATTTAAGGAATTCTAACTTCGATTAATCCTAACAAAATCATCTGAAATCAGTGTCAGCGAGTGCATCAAGTAGTTTATCATAGGAAGTCGTTCCAACGGGTCCATTTCTATTTGATAGGGGCAGAATGAAGTTCATCTGCAGTGTAAGCGGAGGTGGAAAGTCATCAGAAGTAGTCCCAACAGCTGGCAAATAAGAAGAACAATATGAAGCAGTCGTGTCAGCAGGCGGGTTGAAGGGGCCTTATGCTCGAGAGATCATCAATAGTCCCACCGACTATCCAAAACTTATTAAACTCCATATCAATTCAAGTGTTTGCATAAATATACAATTCGTTTTCGCATAATTATCCAAAACTGCGATCAATCCTAATATAATACATAACTCGTGTTCACATAAATCAAACTGTTTGCAAAACTTATCACATACCTACGATCAATCCAAGCAAAATCATCCTACACATATGCAATATTTATAACTAACCTAGCTAGTAGTATTAATATGAACATTTTGATGATAACAATAATAATTAGAATGAAATATAGTGTAATAAATATTCACTAACTATTAGTAATAAGTATAATACAAATTTAGGCCTAAATTACAAAACCTAAATAAGTAGGATTTAATCAAAAAACCTGATTTTGAGAGTATTGGAGAGTGGAAAGGGGCAACATAAGAAGCTTGGTGGTCGGAGGTGGTTTGGAGGGGTGCAGCGTTTGGGAGGAGAGGACTGAAGGTGATTTTTGTTTTTCTGGTTTGGGGAAGATGAATACAGAAGGTCGTGGGTTTTGGAAAATGTATACATGCGATTTGCAATGGCTTCCAACGGTCGTAATGACTGATATTGCAATGGCATCCAACAGCTTCAGACAACTAATTTATTAAAATAACAGGTTTACCACGAAATCAACAGGTCGTTGCAAGCCGTTGGCGACCATTGGAAAGTGATCGTCGCTATATACAGTAGTTCTAGTAGTGTTTGAATTTCAAATGTCGAAGATTAATTAAATTTTTATATATATATATATATACATACATATATATATATATCCGATGTTAATGTAACGACCTAGATTTTAATCAATTTGAAGTTTGCAAATTTAAATGATTTATATGATTTTGATAATATAAGTACCCAATTTAACATATGATTATAAGTTGAATTTAATATCCATATTGATTTTGTGAAATTTTATCAAATTATTATGATTGCGAGATTTATCGTATAATCCCGAAATAGAATTTTTGTAACTTATCAATAAGGATTTATAATCAAATGAAGCTTGATTTAATTATTTGAAAATGATAATAAAACCTATTTCAAAATTTGGTTTACATAATAAAATACTTTATTTAAAACTGTAGAATGTGATTGGAAAATATAATAATAAAAATATCAGCTTTTGCCAAAACAAGTTGTTCGAACGTTGTAACGACATAACTTAATTAACAAAGTTCTTAACCTATAATTAACCTTTATTGTAATATATATATATATATATATATATACGCACACAAAGAGACACGCAAATGCATATACATAAGAGAGTGACATGTGTACATGCATTTTTGTCATTTAAAAGAAAAAATAAAGATGAATAAGCACTTAAACTAACATGTGTCCATAACTTAGTTAAGTAGCATGACAAGAGTCCCTCTTAAATAGTACTTAAATATTCTCCATGTACCTATATATAAACTCACCGTACCTCATTTCATTAATCACAAAAATTCCAAGCTTTCCCTATTCACTTTCATGGATTCCATCTTCTTCCTTCTCCTAGTCTAAGCCTCTACCCTCCTCCTCTCCTTCCTCCTAACACACGACTCCACCTCCCCCTCCTCCCAATCTCGTCCTTCCACCTCCACTCACGGCTCTACCACCCTCACGCCACCACCTCCTTCTCTCACCATCACTCACGGCCTCCCCCTTCTTCACCTCCCAACTGACGCACCTCCACACACACAACCTTACACGCCTTCAACACCCCATACCCCTAGCCATACGACATGTCCAATTATATAAAAAAAATTGTTTAGAAAAGGTTTGAAAAAAAAGGGAAAACGGAAAAAAGTTACACTAGTTCGAAACTGCGTTCTACCGAAAAGTTTGGTGGAGTGGAAATGAATGTGAAAACTACTTTAACCATGTTTGGATGTTTATTATAATCATAATTTGATTATGAAGTTTATTTGGTTGAATGGTTGAGAGTTTAGTTTGATATAAGTTACAAGTGTTAATTACCATAACACTTATACTGTACATATTGTAAAATTGTTGAATGCTTGCTATAGATAAATTTATGGTTGTTATTGATGTTAATATGTCACCCTTCATATTTTATACCCAATTTTATGGAATTATATGGGTATCGGTTAAGTCTCATTCAAATTTAATAATATAAATGAATATTATAGTAATTTAAGTGAAAATAAGGCGTAAAAAAAAATTTGGATTTTTATATTTGAAATTGGATAAAAATGAAATTAAAATAATTATAAAAATTATTGTAAAGGTGGAAATCAATTTGAAATAGAATCAGATGTAAAATGACATGTTCAATTTCAAAGTGAGCAGTAAAATTAATTTGAAATAGTGATTTTGAAATTGAATTTAAATTAGATGTGTAAACGATTTTTTATACTCAAATTGAAGGTTCCAATGAGCATATGTTATGTTTAATTTGAAATTTGGAGTTCAAAAAAGTTAAATTTTGAAAAGTATTAATATAATAATAATATAATATTCAAATAATTGGATTAAAAGTGAAATATTGGAAGTATTGATTTGAAATGAGGTTATATATGTTTTAAATGAATTATTTAATGTATTTGAAGCAAACTAGATTAATTTCAAGATGACACTAAAATATGGTTAAATAGAGTTAGTTACATTGTGGCAATTCGCGAATTTCGACCACTAACTTGAAATGAATGTACAACGTGCAAATTAAATCAGATTTTCTAAAAATGGAAAACATTTGTTTACAAATGGTATTAGTTTTCATATAAAAAGGAGATTTGAGATTTCAATATAAAGATTTTGGAATATGTTCAAATCAAATTTGAATAAAGATCACGGTATTGCAGTCCGGTGACCAAATTGCGAAATCTTTAGAAATGGCTATTTATAAATTATTAAAAATAGGAAAAAATTATGATAAATGATTTAAAAGTGATTTGGATTAAAAATATGAAGTTTTGAATAATGGAAAGGTTAATTAAATCAAACAAGTTGATTTAACTTATTTTGCAACACTTTTTCAACAACTAAGATTAAAGGTTTTAACTTAAAAAATCTTCGGTAAACATTTCCAAATGATAAATGAAGTGTTTTAATAATATGTTGGAAGTTGGAAATGCTTAACAATTTAAGAAGCAGATAAGCTAAACTAAATTGAGTATGGGGAATAACTAGTACATTTGTCCCACCTCTGAAATCTGGAATGATAAATGAGTTGTATAACTAAGGCAAGGGATGCAACAACCTGTGCGCTGAACTAAACTGGCCAACATTTATTTACCTGCGCGAGGGTTGGAACAAGTCGAAAGAAAATCCCAGATATAAGGGAATGATATTTTTGAAGATTTAACTTTAATAAAATCAAAGTTTTCCAATTATGAATTAAATAGATTTGGATGGAAATAATCTTCATATCACTACACCAAAACAGTCATTTAGTAACACTTTAATTTTCAAATTGTCAACACTTATACTCGTTGGCGTACAAAAACATTTTAAATCGTTGCTAACAATAAAAGGGTTGCTAAAAATATTTTTTTTCCTATTTATTTAAGCTAATTCGGTCCTAACGCTTATTAACGTCAAAACGGTAGGTAAAGTCGAGTCGGAAGGAAGCAGCAGGGACCTAATAATAAATAGTTATTTGTCTTCTGCTTCTCTCTAGTTCCCAACGCTTCTTTTCTTTTAGGCCACAATAAACTGAAATACATGATAAAAAAAATGTTTTTTACGCATGTTCTCGGTTTCTTGCGTCTTCTTCTTGGTACAACTAGGATCTGGTTTCTCGAAGAGAAGGTTCTTCAATTGAGTCGAATCATCATAGCCCCAATTTGAAGGTACTTTTATAACCTAGGTCAATAAAAATTCTCTTCTGATTTTTAATTCTAATTATCGATTTCAATAATGCTATGCTGATATTTTACTTAAATGAGATTAATTACCATATTGGGTAGTCATTGTAAAACCATTAATGTTACCTGTCTTTTGTATTAACACAAAATTCCATAAATAAAATTTTGTTTCACATAAGAATATTGCAAAACTTATAGAAAGCACCTTCAAAATTAATTCACATTTATAATTAGGAGGATAGGATTCACTCCACACTGTTTCTTGCAATTGTTGATGATTAGACTTATCGTACATCAATATACTTGATGTGTCATAAGTCTAGTACGTTTGTCATATATCACTACATTAATTGATTTTTTGGAAACTCAATTATTTATGAAAGTTAAAATAAAAAGATGATTTGATAATGGACTTGAATTTACAATTCAAAATTTTATTTAGATGAATGTACCATTCATCAAAGTGCTTGTGTCTCCACAACCAAATGGAGTTGCAGATTGAAAACTCGGCCACTTTCTTAATGTAGCCTAAGAACGATTATTTCATGTGAACCTTTCCAAGAAATTTTGGGCCAACGCCACCCTAACAAAGCATGTGAAAAACCCACCATATTAAAATAAATAAACAAATAGAGATGATGGATGTGTTAAGTGTTTCCTTTGATTTATGTATATCACTCCATATGGTTGACTACTAGAAGCAGTTTAGGAGTTCAAACTAATGGAATCATAGTTACTTTTGGAGATGGTCTTAGCATTGTCAAAGTGAATTTTAATATTAGTACATTGATATGAGGAACCTCTTAACTCATGCAAGGACTCGATTGAGTTAATAGTTGTTATCCTGTCAAAGTGGATTGGTGTATTACAGCCTAAACAGTACACGGTTTTTTTTCAGCTGATGTTAGTATGGAAGTTGTATTATTGCTTGACCAAACAATAACAAGCATAATATTAAATCCATGTGGTATTATTTTTAGAAGAAAGTAGGTGTTTTCTAATGTACAAGAGAGTTAAAAGTCAACATCCTGAGCAGCACGAATATCAACCTGCTAACTCTAATATAATGGCATGTGATGTGCACCATGTAGCCGGTCAGCTGCACTTTACATTATTGAATTATTTTATTATTGGATTATTGAATCTCGGTATTATTGAATTATTTTATTTTTGGCTGTGATTTACCTTACTTGTCATTCTTCCATAATTGATAGTTTGGTAGAAATATTTTTTTGGTAGTTTTTCAAGAAAAAATATATTTTTATATATATGCTCTTTACATTTGCTGATTTTTGTATGTGGATATTTTGAGATCAATGGATTTGTAGAAGTTCATTCAAAATTAAAACTACAAGTAGTACAATATCACTCTTTATTGTCTCTTTTAGCAACAAAAATGCATGTTTTTTTAATATTTTGTAGTGGTTACATAAGAATAAAGAGTAATATAGATAACAGTTTTTTATGTACCAATTCCTTTCCTAACTTTTGATATATTATAACACCTTTATCATATTTTACATGTTTAATTTAAAAATGTTTGTATTATTGAATCACACTATGCATTCCTTTGAAGTCTTTTTTTTGTTAGTTAACATAAAGGAAGAACAATTGACATATAGTGAGATGTGAGTTTGATATGTTACTATTATCACATTTACAACTTAACCAAGAATGCATAGTTTTAAGATAACACCTTTTATGTTCACCCACAATTAGGCAATCTAATATCTGTGTGCTAGTTAGGATTTTAGACTATTTGTGTATGATTGCTCAATATGAATATAGTAAGTTAATACAATTTTGAATTTGTAATTATATATACAAAGAAATAATTAAATTTATTGGTATTTTTTTAAAAAAAAATTGGGTACCTTAATGTTAGTAAATATTAGTACTACAAGTTTTAGGTAGTATACAATATATACTATTAGGTATATTATAGGCTCAGATGGTTACTATATGTATATTGAGTGATATTCATCTATGATAATCATATTCGTTTAAGTACTCTCTTTTTTCTTAAATACTTTTGGTGTATTAGGTTATTTTCTTTGATGCCACTTTGGCATTCAGTATTGGTATAATCTTTTTTAATGAATTCAGTTTCTAACTTGCTATCATTATAACATGCCTATCAGTACAATACATATGTTTTTTTGTTTTCAACGAGGAACTGAAAATTTCAATAAATGAATGCAGGCACTTGTAGAGGCAAAGGAAGAAACGAGGAAAATGGATGGTTGTTCAGATGGAGGTTTCGTTATATGGACAGAGTTCATATTCGGTATTTGTAGAATTTCATTTATGTATTGAATTTATCAACTTAATTATGCATTGAATTTAGTAACTTAATTATGTATTGAATTTAGCAACTTAATTATGTACTGTACTTGTCTGTTGTTGACTGATATTCTATGTCATTGCTTGATTATGATTGTTGTCTAATGATATTCATTGAGTTATGCTTTTTAAATTGAGAATAATATTTGTTTTGGATTCATATTAAATATCTTTTATATTATATGTTAGTTATTAATTGACTATAAATGTTATAACATGGGAATTACTATTAACATTTATATTTGTTGTGGATGAATATCTTGCAAAATGTATAAGCTTTGCAAACAAAAATCTTCCAATGCTTATAAGCGTTGCAAACGAAAATCTTCCAACGCTTATAAGCGTTGACAGAGAAAAGCTGCCAACGCATATAAGCGTTGGAAATAAATTGCCATGCCCCCATAGCAACACTAATAAGTGTTGCTGAAATTGTTTGCAATGGTTATACTCGTTGGGAATCATACTTGGTATTATATTCCGTAGAAGAAACTCGTACTATTTGAGGAATTTAAAAGGTGATTATACCGTTATTCCGCCTATAGTATTTGTTGAATATGGAAATTGACATTGAATATGAGCTAATATATTTCTGTGCAATTCTTATACTTAATATTAATTTGTTTGGGTTTGTTGTGAATGATGTCTTAAATAACATAAGTTTTAACTCGTTAAGGAATTAAATCACATCATTTTAACTCGTTAAAATATGTCTTGACATAAGGAGTATTTATTTAAGAATTGAGAAATCTTTTAATTAAGATTTAATGAGATAATATTCACATGATTTCCCCAAGTAAAGTTGAGAAGAAATCTTTATTAATATTTGAATAATCTTTGTCTAAAAGATATGATTTGAAACAGGAAAGTACTGGTTGAAGAATTAATAAACCTTTTGATTAAAGATCAAATAAACATTGTTGAAATATTTCCCTAAATCAAACATGGGGTGAAGTTAAGCATAAATCTTTGTTAAGATTTAATGAATCTTGTTTAACGATTAAATGGAGCAAATAAATGATAAATGATTTTGTTTAGTCTAATGAAAGGTTTTGATTAACCAATTTAAGATGTTAGAGATTTGGCAATCCTGTATATCCATATTGTTGATTATTCAAGGAGACCGAGATCATATTTGGGTGATTCCTATCCATAAACTATTTCGAATAATGATACGACGAAATGGAGCAAACAAGGATATTGAAGATGATGGTTGGAGACCAGAGATCTTCATATCGAAAGGATTCTTATTGATGTCTTTGGCGACCATCCCTTATGAGATTATTTATAGTAGCGGTTTCGACATATTTGGGAATTTCCGGATTGCAATGACTTCTCGCTAGGTAATGGCGAAGAATAAACTGCTTTCGTTTTTTTAGTCCTAAAACGAACTTGTATGGATGCTTATCTGACATTGCATTTTACGACATAGCAATTGATCTCTACTAAAACGTATCATTGTTTAAAGGCGAAGAAGATACTTCTACTTTTAGCTTAACACCCTTGTTTGAGACACCAAAGAGCTCAAAGGTGATATGTTAGTAGACATTAGTTATGTGTTAATGAAATGGCAATGTGGCATGCTAAGTGAAAGGAGCTGTAGATGGTCAAAGAATAGCTTCGTATAAAGCATAGCTTTATGTAACGAGACTTCAGGCCTCACACCCCGTAAATGAATGAAAACAGGATGAATGCAACAAGGTTGTGTGGTTCGTTACCATTAGGGTATGATCATTCCCTTCTAGATTCAAATCTATACCATGGTATAATGCCCAGGTATTTTTACTTATGTGGAAGATTGAATTCAGGCCGGTTAAAGGTCGGTTATGATAGGGGAATGACATATTCGGTAAGTTGTTATCCAGTTAAGGGATAACCCGATCTTGTGTTTGTAGATATTCGTTAGTTGATTCTCGAGACATCCCTCTAGAGGTGTACCCATCATGATAAAGGAAGATCCATTGCCTTGGTCATTTTTGGAAATTCATTCTCTAATACGATCCCATACGGTTTTAGTTGTATAACCTACTAGGAAATGGTAGCTATAGAAGGAATTTAATCATGTAACAATTCCATGCTAATATTTTAATTTACTTGAAAATGTTTTGAAATGATGTCATTAAGAATAATATCAAATGTTTTAATATAAAAAGGTTTTGGTTATCATAAGGTAAAAACTCGTTTCGTGTTTATTTGCGACGTGGTGTTATGAGATACCCTTCTTTTATTTTTCAAAAACAACTATTTTAAATTCTCACACTAGTTCCATGACTGACTCGGAGTTTATTATTTTCCCTTTAAACCATAGATGCCCTTATTTTCCATGGGGAAGCCTAATAGTCAAGTTAGTAGTAAGAGCACTTGGAACATAATATGGAGCACTTTTTGGAATGGAGCTTGAAGACGAAATTGGAGCATTTTGGATTTTTTTTGAAGCCTTGTGTCATTGTTATCTTTTGTCATAAGGATAAACATTTATAACTGTCCACGTTGAACTTAACTCTGATTATGTAAATGTTTTCCACTATGTAAGATAATGTTCATAATATATATTATTCCATTAGTGTAAGATTCTATTCTATTTTCTATTCTTCCCTGACTAATCAGGTTTGCGAAACTCAAATCTCCGGTATGTATTAAGTATCGATTTTCAAGGGTCGGAAATTTGGTTAGTCACTTGATACTCTGAATATTTATAAAGTTTTAAGTTGGACATGTGTGGATTATTTTCAATTCAAAATGTATGGATATTTCGGGTCGTCACATTTAGTATTAGAGCTTAGAGTTGAGTATGAACCTTGGCTTTATCGGTTAAAGACTCATGAGAGACAGGATTAATAATATCTCATGATGAGTTACTCGTTTGAGATGGGGTTAGTAATACCCTCGAATGAGTCTGAGAGTATTATATATATGAGAGAACGTTTTTGTAATTTCATATAAAAATGATTTTTGTTTTGAATATTATATTTTGAATATAAAAGAATATGTTTTGAAATATATATATACAATATATATATAATAACTTGGTTGATTAATTGAATAATCAAGATTGATTAAAATCTGAATGTAAACTTCTTGTGATTAGATTTCACAATTTGACTAAAAATGTTTCATATGGGATTGTAATTAGTCCTCACTAACTAAATAGGATAAATAATCTAAGTACAAAGGTCTTGTGAATTTAATTTTTAGGTAATTGATGATATTATAGGAATGGTCTTAGAATTTTGATAAAAGTATAAGAGTTATTACAACTATTTCAGATAGACCATTTATTAAAAAATAAGCCAATAGACAAAGTATGGGAGTAATCTAAACTTTTTTAGGGCGATCTACCTTTAGAAAAAGTCAATAAAAGATAGAATGGTTAAACAAAGTTTGAATTTAGAAGTTGGAATAACCAAAGATAAACTAGGAGAAGTTAAAAGCTTGGAACTTAGTTAAAGGAATATATGTGAGGTCATTTGAAATAATGATTTTGAAATTTCAAGGAGAATGAGAAATAAGTTTTATAACTTATGAATATGAAAGGAATAAAAAATGGTAACAAGTTAAAAAATTTCCTAAGTAAACCAATTAGGGATTGGAAATAAATATTTTAACCATATACACATGAGGAATTTGGAAAAAGATGAGTAAGAAAAGGGAAGAGTAAGTTGAAATAATAAAGATAGACTATCTTCAACCAAGAGGAAGAAAGATTATTTTTGAAATATAAATATAAATATAAATGCTTAAAGAAGGAATGTTACAACTAAAATTTAAGGAATTTAAATTCTAGAAAGATAAATGCATGAATATGTAAAGATCCAATTCTAAATCCTTTGTTAATTATAGAAATTAACAAAAGGCAAGTGACTAGGGTTGAGGCGGTATTTAGCCCGGTTTATTTCTAGCGATGAGGAGGTCATTGCCTTAGGAGAGCCTTCAGGAGCAAGTTATCCTTCAGACAACGACTGTGATATTCCGTGGGCATAGATGCTCATAGAAGATGATACATAGATACCACCATAGGAGCCTATTAGGATAATAGACAATTCAGATAGATGGATTCTAGGAAAGGATCAATATGACGGAGAGCCCGAGGTTACCTCGGAGTTTAGACAGATATTATTCGACAGAGGAGGAGCCTGATGATTCAGATATGTGGATTACCAATCCATTGAGCAAGAATGAGGACCAGGATGATGGACAAATGGAGACTATTTCTGAGTATAGGGAGCTTGAGCCAGATGAGTCTGTAGAGACTGTACCTTCAGAGGAGGATTCCAGGAAATATGATGATTGGTTATTAGCAGATGATGATAGTACTGACGAGGAGGTCGATGAGCAGATAGTATGGGAGATAGGTAGTCATATCCCTATGACTTCAGAGTATATGGAGGAGGACAGAGTAGAGTTCTACGAGCCAGTTAATGATTTTCATCTTGTATCGCACATTCCAGAGGGTCCACAGTGGCATCCCTATGTATGGGACATAGCACCAAAATTTGAGGATGATAGAGAGATTCTTGATGATGAGGTTAATGATGATGATATAGGAGAGATAGTTCATGAAGAGGACCACGAGGAGATAGATTTGACTGATCCATCAGCTGATGAGTTTGACAACTAGTTAGGATATTGTTGTATCTGATTTTGTAGATGTTGTAGATATTGGATCTCATACTTTGATGCATGATTATCTTAAGTGCATGGTTAGCACTAGGATATTTTTGGGTTGGGATTTTTTTTTTGATATTGTATATACTATATTGGCCACCTCAAGTATATTGTACGTGCTCAGGTCGATATGTTAGGACTATATATATAACTTGCACCACAAGTGCATCTTGCACTCTGGTATGAGTGTTTACTTTGATATGGCATTTTGTTATTGTTGACTTATGCTTGTTATTTAAGGATTCTACCCTTCATTTCCATTTCAAATTTTGAGGACGAAATTTCTTTTAAGGGTGGGAGAATGTAACAATCCAGAATTTAACCAATTTGCAAATTTAAATGATTTATGCAACTTCGAATACATAAGTATCCAATTTAAAATATGATTTTAAGTTGAGTTTAATATCTATATTGATTTTGCGAAGTTTTATCAATTTATTATGATTGACAAATTTATCGTATACACTCGAAATAAAATATTTATAACTTATCAATAAGGATTTATAATCAAATGAAGCTTGATTTAATTATTTAAAAAAGAAAACAAAACCTAATTCAAAATTTGGTTTACATAATAAATAGACTATTTAAAACCGTAGAATGTGAAAAGAAAATATACTAATAAAAATATCAACTTTTGTTAAAAAAATTGTTCGAATGTTGTAACGACATGTTAACTCTATTAACAAGATTCTTAAGCGGTATTTAACCTTTATTATAATATATATATATAGACACACACACACACACACAAATGCATATACATTAGAGAGTGACATGTGCACATGCATTTTTATTATTTTAAAGAAATAATAAAGATGAATAAGCACTTAAGCTAACATGTGTCCCTAACTTAGTTAAGTTGCATGACAAGTGTCCCTCTTAAAAAAGACTTAAATACCATCCCTCTGCCCTATATAAACCCACCATACCTCATGTCCCTCATCAAAAAAATTCCAAGCTTTCACTTTCTCTTTCATGGATTCCATCATCTTCCTTCTCGTAGTTTAAGCCTCTACCCTTCTCCTTCCCTTCCTCTTAACACACGCCACCACCTCCCCTCCACCTCCTCCCATTCTCGGCCTTCCACCTCCACCCACGGCCCTACCACCCTCATGCCACCACCTCCTCCTCTCACCACCACAAACGACCTCCCCTTCTTCACCTCCTAGCTCACGCACCGCCACACAAACAACCCTACACGCCACCAACACCCCATACCCCATAGCTATGCCACACGTCCATTTATATATAAAAAAACTATTTAGAAAATGTTAGGAAAAGAAAAGCAAAAACGGTGAAAAGTTACGCTAGTTTGAGACTGTGTTCTATTAAAAAGTTTGGTGCAGAGGAAATGAAGGTGAGAATTACTTTAACCATGTATGGGTGTTTATTATATTCATGATTTTATTATGAATTTGATTTGGTTGAATGGTTGAGAATTTAATTTGATATAAGTAATAAGTGTTAATTACCGTAACACTTATATTGTAGATATTGTGAAATTGTTGAATGGTTACTATAGATGAATTTATGGTTGTTATTGATGTCAATACGTCATCCTTCGTATGTTATACCCAATGTTATGGAGTTATACAGACATTGGTTAAGACTCATTCTAATTTGATAATATAAATGAATATTATATTCATTGAAGTGAAAATAAGGTGTAAAATAAAAGTTGGAATACTATACACGAAATTGGATAGAAAGGAAATTAAAGTAATTATGAAAAACTATTGTAAATGTGGAAATTAATTTGAAAGATAATTTGATGTAAAATGTAATATTCAATTTCAAAGTGAATACTAAAATTAATTTGAAATAGTGATTTTGAAATTGAATTGGAGTTAGCTATGTAAACGATGTTTTAAACTCAAATTGAAGGTTCCAGTGAGTTTATATTATGCTTAATTTGAAATTTGGATAGTTGGAATACGAAAAAAGTTAGGCTACATTCAGTTTATGTTTTTTTAATTTTTGTTTTTCGTACATACAAAGTACGAATCACGCATACATATCGTGAAAAACAATCATTTTACAAAATGAAATTAACACAAAAAACAGAAAACAACTTTTTATATTTTCCGTATTTTAAGAAACAACGAACAATAACATTCATCCATCCATCATTCCTCCATCCCCTCCGTCATTCCCTCCGCCTTTGGTCCATCATTTCCGTTATCGTTTAAATCTTCGCACTTTCACCGAAAACTCAAAAAACAATATAAACCGAACACTACGTTAGTTTTTGAAAAATATTAATATTATAATATTTAAATAACTGAATTAAAAGTGAAATATTGGAAATATTGATTTGAAATGAGATTATATATGTTTTAAATGAATTATAATACGTGTTTGAAGCAAACTAGGTTAATTTCGAGATGAAACTGAAATATAGTTAAATAGAGCTAGTTGTGCTATGGTAGTTCGCAAATTTCGACCATTAATTTGAAATGAATGTACAGAGTGCAAATTAAATTGGATTTTCCCGAAACGAAAATCATTTGTTTTCAAATGATATTAGTTTTCAAATGAAAAAGGAAATTTGACATTTCAATATAGAGATTTTGGAATATGTTCAAATTAAATTTGAATAAAAATTGCGGTACTGCAAGACCAAATTGAAAAATCTTTAGAATTGACTATTTTTAAATTATTAAAAAAGGAAAACATTACGATAAATCATAATAGATGTCTTAAAAGTGATTTGGATTAAAAATATGAGGTTTTGAATAATGGAAAGGTTAATTAAATCAAACAAGCAGATTTAAGCTATTTAGCAACGCTTTTTTTACAACACTTTTTCAACAACTTTGAGATAAAAGAATTTAAATTAACAAATCGTTGGTAAACATTTCCAAATGATAAATGAAGTGTTTTAATGATAATTTGAAATACTTAACTAAGTTTAAGAAGCATCTAAAATCAACTAAATTGAGTATGCGTGAATAACTAGTACATTTGTCCCACCTCTGAGATCTGGAACGATAAACGGGGTGTATAACTAAGGCAAGGAATTCAACAACCAGTGTGCTGAACTTACCTAGCCAACATTTATCTGGATGAGGGTTGGAACAAGTCGAAAGGAAAGCCAGCCCGGATACTCTGGAATGATATTTTTAAAGATTTAACTTTAATAAAATCAAAGTTTTTCAATTATGAATTTACTGGATTTGGATGGAAATAACCTTCATATATTTGGTATTAAATTCCGCAGAAGAAACTCGTACTATTTCAGGAATTTAAAAGTTGATTATATCATTATTCCGTCCATAGTATTTGTTGAATATGGAAATTGATATTGAATATAAACTGATATATTTCTGTGCAACTCTTATACTCAATATTAACAAGTGTGAATCCGTGATTCGCACCCGGGATGGTGAAAATATTTTGTATACAGTAAATTGTTAAAAATGGAAAACTGGTCTGATAAGGAAAATTATTATTTTTAGTTCATGCACCAGTAAGTGAACGTAATCTAAGCAAACTACAATTGGACTTTAATGGAAAAAAACATGTTTAAATTTCATGAATAGATGTAGAGCTATAAGGAGAAAACGATTGAGGTATAGAAAATACAATAATTATTTAAATGTATTTGCATATGAGTTAAAAACAAATTGAAGCTACAAATAGTTGTTGCATTCAAGATAACTAATATGCACCTACTGTAAATTTCCACTATATATTTTATGTTATATGCATGCCCAATTGTAGGGTGGTTTCCATAAACATGCAATCACCTAATACTCAAAGTACTTAGTTCACCACACAATAAAGCATCGCAACTAGCATCATTATTACAGTGCAGAATTTGAATTTGTAATGATCAACTACTTATACTCACTATAAAAGAGGAGAGTGAGTTTGTTGACACCACTTTATGTGGTATCACCATGACTCCGACGTCCAATTGGTGGAAATCAGGGGGACCCATATGGGTCTCCTTGATTTCCACCAATTAGATGGTGGAGTCACGTTGACACCACATAAAGTGGTGTCAACAAACTCGTATTGATAAAAGAGAATATGTTTGGTTTTCGATTAGGAGACCGAATTCACATCAAAAAATTACATGGACAACATAAAAGAACAATCCAACTTTCATGCAAATATGAAGTACACGAACCACTACTACTACACAAATGAAACTATCAAAATAGTAAAAAAAAAAAACAGCTAGGTCAATGTGCAAAACCGTCGAGAATTTATATCCTACTAGGGGTGTTACGGTTATGGTAACCGTTGTTACTACAATCAATTGTAACCTTAACCGTTATTGATGGTTGTAAATTCTAGTAACCGCAACCATCTATTATGATTAACCGTCGTATTTTAAATTTTAAAGCATTTTGTACATATATTTCTATTTATATATATTATTTACGATGAATTCATATATCTGTAACTTTTTTATAGATGTAGTTATTTGTATAGATAATGACCATGCACACATATATTATTAGTTGATGAAGGCACGTATTATTACTAAACAAGTTATTCATTTGACTTAAATTACCAAATTTTATATTTAAATGTTAAATATTTTATGAAACAATCATATATCATTGGTATGGTTAATCATGATAATTTAATTTTTCAACCGCTACCATAACCGTTACCATTATAGATGATAACCGCGCAAATGGTTGGTGCAGTCGATGGTTCAACCGTAACAGCCTTATATTCTACCGCTCCATCGACATAAAGAATGCTCTTACACCACACAGTTTTCTGTATTATTTTTGGTCTATCTTGATGGGAGGCATCTTTTCCAGTAAACTTGGTCATGCATTTGTAGCATGTAATATGTGTAGCCCAATGAGCCTCACTTGAGATACTTTCCTATAACAAACTTGCTAGATGAACTTAGAATGGAAACTCATCCGGTCCTCTAACAAATAAAAGTTATTTTCTATTTTGTGTGTTAACTTTGTTTTCTAAAACAAACATTTTTGACGTTATACATGTATCCTTCGAAATTTACTACAAGCGAAAACTAAAAACTAGAAATCGTAAACCAAACACCGCCTTAAATTCTTTGAAACAAAATTTCAAAACATGTATACAAATAAAAAACAGATATAGAAATAAACCAGCAAAGTTGTAAAATACTGACAAAGATAGTTATTGAACCTTAGGCCACTTCATATTTCAATATTATGACTGACCTCTACAAAAGGAATTAATTAAAATAAACCAATAAGCATGGAGGAAAAAATTACATATGAATATCACATTTTCCAATTCAAAAACTCCGTAAAAAAGAATATATTTTGCTCTAACGTAATTGGAATAATCAATATCTCTAAATTCTTAATTGCGCTCGAAACTTCTAGTTCTGTGCACCAATTGTAGAAATTAAGGATAATTACACCAATCTGAAGATGAGCTATTTTTATTAATACAGAGTTAAGGGTGAAGGCTTTACTTGAAGACTAAGTATATATATTATCCAAATTATCTCTTAAAACTTCTGCAAATTTTCATAATTTGTTTTCAATCCAAGTAATTAGCTATAATTTTGGTTTCTATATTTTTTTTCTTACTTGATTGATCCACCATTTCTTTCTTTAAATTCCAAGAGTAATTAACTATTTAACTCGATTAGCTATTTTCTTCAGAAAATCTTATAAATCTTCTCTATTTAGGAATTTAGAAATCAACTACAGAAGCCAAAACCATCTAAAACCTTCATTGACTGTGATCTAATACATCATTAAATGAAAATTATGTTATTAAAAATGAAATATAAAATGAATAGAATTAGCTAATAAAATTTATGATCATAATAAGCATGTTCATTACATTATAAGTCAAAACATATAAATCTTGCTTTAATGAATACTCTTGACCATTTTGAAGGTAACTCTGAATTCTCCTTTAATCAAATCTTCTTTTATAAAAGGATTCCATTTATATGTATGCTATAATGAAACTGTCAAAAGACAATATCCTCATAAGTAGTCACTTTCCTTTTTTAAAAGTAATCTAGACATTTGAAATGTAAAAAATAGTGGAAAATAGGCATAAGGACAAACTTTGGAAAAAAATTAGTCTAAAGGGCGTCAAGTTTTATTTTTAGACTGAAAGACAAACTTTGAAAAAAATTAGGCTGAAAGACAATGCTAAATATATTAGCATTTTCTGCAGTGTAAAACTGAATAATGCTAGTTAAAACTAGTATTTTCATGTAGTGTAAAAAACTGAATATAATGCTAATTACATTTAGCATTTTTCTTCAGCTTAATTTTGGTTTAAAGTTTGTCCTTCAGACTAAAAATAAAACTTGGTGTCCTTCAGCCTAATTTTTCGGTAAAGTTTGCCCTTCTCCCTAATTACCTCAAAAAAATAAATTACTTCAAAATTTGATAGCTTTGTCTATACATTTTCATCTATACACCATGTGAAAGAAAGCTGTTTCATGAAACTATTTGCAGATCAATCTATACCAAAAATTTTGTTATGAGATTTACTTCCAAAATATTAGTTTAGATAATTAAATCATGCGATTGGACAAACAAAAAAGATGCACCATATTAGAGAGCAATTCTTCTGTACCCGTTTTAGCTGTCCCCATGTCCCCAACCAATAGCAACCCCCTGATTTTCACTTTTTGCAATTAAACCCTTCAACTTTTGGAGGGTTTAACTACAAAAAGTGAAAATCAGGGGGCTACTATTGGTTGGCACACATGAGTACATCTAAAATCGGTACAGAACAATTGGTGTCACCATATTGTGGACAGAACACAAAACCAATAAATAAATAAAAACCTAAAACATCATGAAGCAGCATACCCATAGGCCATATATATAACATAATATAAACGATAAAAGTCCCAATCAAACATATGTTACATATCATATTTGACTAAGGAGTTCTGGAAAATGGCTTCTTGAATAAGCCGTTATCAAATGCGAGTCCGAGTTTGTTCACACTTTTTAAGGAAAGTGAACATAACTCTCGTTCTAATTAGTAGAAATCAAAAAGATTGTTATGGGTCCTCCTGATTTTCACCAATTAGAACCAAGAGTTATGTTCACCTTCCTGGAAAAAGTGTGAACAAACTTGTATGGATCAAATGCCCAATATAAAAGTACATCAAAACATAGCTCTGACTATAACAAAGTCTTTACTTGGACTATGCAACTGCTTATGCTAACTTAGCAGCACGTGGCTTTCTTCCAACCTAGGAAATAGAGTATAAGCTGGTATGCATGCAGTAGTGGAAGAAAAATAAACGAGCATTATTGCATTAACCAAACAAATATTGTATAATTTTTATATAGTCACAAAGTAAACAATTCACCCATTAAATACTGCAAACATCAAAGTTTCAACACACATAAATTTTTTAACTGAAACTTTTTTTTTTAATCCCATGCGTTACACATACATCATCATATTATTTATCATACAAAACTTGTTTATCATAACAAACATACATATGCTAAGCATCTTCCATTCAAGTACAGTATCTGCATTACAAAGTTCCATGTAATCTTCAACCATCCTTAGGTTTTTGTATCAGTCACTGATTTGCACTCCAAGACTAATATTATAAACATGTAGTACTGCAGTAACTGAAACTCAATAGAAATAAAGTAAACAGATTTTCAAAGAGGAAATTACCAACAAATTTGACTATCAAATTTGTGCCGATATATTAATTGCCCTGGCGCAAAGATGTAGGTGGCTAGAGAACTGAAACTTTAGCCAATCAAGTTACAAATGGAATTAGTTAAAAGTCACAAAGTATAGAAAAATATAAAATGCAAAACATAACAAAATTCTTAATAATTAATAATATGCATTGACAAGCATATATGCTATTGGGTTTTAATTTGAGTACCGAAACAAATGTTCTTACAAACTTATTGGAACCAAATTGGTATACGTTGGATCCATGCTTTGCACATGATGTTCTTCACCACCTAGCATGATGAAATTATGACAAATAGTGGTAAACACATTCCCATGAAGGTTTCTAGTAACGGAAATTCATGTAGGTAATAAAACACATCGAACCTTTTATTGTTTAAGGTCCACACCAACTTAAAATGTGGATTCTATTGTATGATATAGGGCTGTCAACGGATACTTTCGGATACGGATAGTGCCATATCCGTATCCGCATCCGAAACCATTTTCGGATATCGGATATCCGTATCCGCGGATACGGACGGATATCGGATAATTATCCGCTCCGCCAACAATCGATAAATCAATGAATATAAATGAATTTTTTTAGCTTAATATTAAACTTTTTCAACCTAATTGATTACTAAATTGCTAAAAACAAATAAATATGATGATAAAATATAATTTTGACCAATTAACATGCATTTAGTAGATTTTTAATTTTGCAAATTAATAAATTAGCATATTTAATTATGTTAAAATACACATAATTTAAGCTATAATCAGAAAAAAAAGCGGACGGATAATTTTCGGATACGGATATGCCTATATCCGCATCCGCATCCGCTTCCCCGGATATCGGATATTTATCCGCTTTTCGGATACGGATGCGGACGGATTTCGGATATTTCGGATATCCATTGACAGCCCTAGTATGATATAGCTTTACCGTTTAGAATAAGATAAAGCTAATATAGAAAAAGGACTTGTAAGTATGGTGCTTATATGCCTATTGTTGTCTTTGCTTTGAGTCCCTGTAGCCCTCATAGTCATAACATGATATATGTTGAATTTAGACTTTGTGTATCAGTTACCGCATCAAACACCAAGTAAACAAACAGACTTTAAGAGGTAGACCTGCCAGTGAGGCTCAATCGAATAAGAAAAAAATCAATCTAACCAAAGAGGAAAATAAGGAAATGTTTCTATTTCTACTTATGACATTTCTACTCATAGCTTGTGACATTGCCCGAAAAAAGTAGGTTTACTCCAGAGTGTCAATCAAATTATTCAAAGACTTAGGATGCGTTTGGTTTATGTTTTTAATATGGTACCGTTCCTTAGTTTGTGTATTTCATTTAATCAAGTTACATTATTCATATTCAAATTTAAGAAAAACTATATATTTTTAATTGCAAAGATAAAGTCATTAAAGTATCGTGTTCTAATGCATGCTTACAAAATGAACGAATCATGAAAGCATTGTGAAAAACAATTATAAATGCTTGAGAGATTATATGTCATGAAATTCAATGTTTAGTATTTTTTATAAACATCGGTATGCTTATGCTTTACTTAGAAATACAATGCAAGAGGTAAAAAATTAAGCACAATTTAATGTTTACTAGTTCACTGAAAAGAAAAGAATTGAGACATTGGAGTTTACCAATAAATTAATTTTTTTTGTAACCTTATATTATAAAACTTCCAAAATTTAAAATCATAAACCCTATTTTTGTAAACTCCATCTCACCACATTTCTAGGCTAGTTTGACCATCATCTTATGGTATCTGGACCTGTGAACTATCATTACGGATTGTTAAACTTACACACCCGAATCCGAATTTTTCCTAACAGATTCAACAGCTATTGTGAACATAGTAGATAAAAAAAGTGATATGTTAGTGGTGGAAATTGGAACTAGAGTTTTGTGGTTAAATAACATAATTTATTGTGCCTACTTTGTGGAAATATGCATTTTACTACTGTTATGCCTGATTTACGGGATTATGAACTGAATGTTTTTTGCCTGTTTTATGGGACTATGCGTATGCTGCTACTTCTACTGTTTTTTCTCACCTTGTTTTTCTCTTCTTTTAAGGAGATTCAGTGGTGCAGATTATACTAATACGTTTGACTGGACAATGTAAAAACAGATGTCAGATTCACGTTAGTTGAATGCCAAAATTAGTAATGCACCTAAAATAGCTAGATCTAAAGAAAGCTTAGTTGCAGTCTCTTTTTATTCTCAAACCAATTCAGTTCTAGGTTCGAAAATAAAAACAAACAAAAACATAACTTCTATCCTTTCCTTCATCACTCTCCATTTGCATGGTGGAAGCAGCATACAAGTCGAAGAAAAGCGGAGAGTGATCATTCTGGGAAACAAAAGCCACTGTACGTAAACAGTTCGAAATTTGTATTATGGGCCGAACTGAGTCTCAATTGTCCAGGAGCATATTTTTCCAACTATATGACTACTTGAACCATGTACAGATATAATGAGCCAGTTACAAAACCAACCCCATTCTATCGCTATAGATATGATGGAAATGGTATGAAAAATGCAGCAAAATACTTAAGTTCATCCTTCATTCTCTTGTTTTCTAACTTATTCATATGTGTTTGTGCCTATGGGGAGTTACAAATATATTTTTTAGAATTTGTAGACATGTAGCTGTTCCTTAAGCGTTCCAAGTAAAAGATTTCCGTGAAGAATATTCTCTATAATAACCAAAAAATGAATAATACAGCTTAGCATTATTTTTCCATTTGTTATTAATGTTTTCAAGAACTGTTTCTGAAAATTATACAATGATAATGAGTAGGGGGATGAAGCAATCATCGTGCAAAGGAAGCTTGAGAATTGGCTACCAGTAACCGCATCACGCAAAGCAAATTGGTATTACTCAGCTTTCCACAATGTCACTGCAATGGTTGGTGCTGGCGTTCTCGGCCTCCCATTTGCATTTTCTCAACTGGGCTGGTATCTTCTCATTTTCTTTTCATAACATTTATAGGCTTCAATAATTAACCATGTCAGAGGATAATATATATATTTGCGATGTTAGATATTATTACATATTTTGGATGACTTGACATTTATTTTTCCTGTGTATTACAGTCAGGTATTAGAGTTTACTAATAATTCATATAATAAAGATGTAGCCCATAAATTATACTAGTTATTTTCTTCTTATCTAATTTATTTTGGTTTATTCTGATATAGGAGTTTTATTTCTAACAAACAATATATGTATATTTCATAGGATCTGGGGAGTAAGCTGCCTAGCGGGATCATGGCTGATCACATTCTACACAATGTGGCAACTTGTGATGCTACACGAATGTTCACCAGGAGAGAGATTTGATCGATACCATGAGCTCGGACAACATGTATTTGGACCAAAACTTGGATTATGGCTCATTGTGCCCCAACAACTATTAGTCCAAATCTCTACTGATATTGTATATGGAGTTACTGGAGGCAAATCACTACAGAAGTTTTTCTCACTAGTTGCTCCTTCTATAGGGCAACACAGACTGGTATACTTCATTTCAGGCTTCGGACTCGTTCAGGTTTTCCTTTCCCAAACTCCTGACTTCAATTCTCTCAAGAGTGTTTCCTCCGTGGCTGCCGTAATGTCCTTTTGGTAATATGCGTATTATTAGTACTAAAAAAAACATATTGTTGACAGAATAAATTAAGTTTTAGCTAGTGTTTTCCCCCCTTTTTCTTCTTTTTTCTGCAGCTACTCAGGGATCGCATGTGTAGCGTCTATAATCAAAGGAAATCAGAGCAGTGCAAATTATGGTCCTCGTGCAACTACAACTCCTGAGATAACCTTTGATGTGTTCAATGCACTTGGTACTATAGGATTTGCATTTGCAGGACACAGTGTGGCACTTGAGATCCAGGCAACAATTCCTTCAACTCCTGAAAAAAAATCAACCAAGCCCATGTGGCAAGGTTGTTTGGTTGCTTATATTGTGGTTGCACTTTGTTATTCTAGTGTTTCCTTCTCTGGGTACTGGGCATATGGCAACCAGGTGCAAGATGATGTTCTTATTTCCTTGGAAAATCCCAAGTGGTTGATAGCCGCAGCAAACTTCATGGTCTTTCTTCATGTTGTTGGAAGCTATCAGGTCCTTTTCCTTCACTAGTTAGCTTCAGACTACAGTTGTAAATTTTGGTAAGTAGTTATGCTTGATTTCAGATATTTGCAATGCCGATATTCGATATGATCGAGTCCATGCTCGTACTCCAAATGAAGTTTGAACCAGGATTATTGTTGCGAATTGTAGCTCGAACTAGTTATGTGTGTAAGTTCTTTTTTTTTTTTTTTTTTTTTGGAACTCCTGTAGAAAACTCAATTTATCTTTCAAAATACTCGGCTTTCTCCTTTTCTAATAACAGGTTTTGAGAAACACATGTTTTGATTTGAGCCAAATTGCAAATATTTGCACTTTTGCAATGAAGGCTCAATTTTCAACAAAAAGGAAAAAAAAAAATCAAGGAAAATTATTTAAGGTGGTTATTTTAAAATCTGTTTTTGGGAATGATATCTCAAGCATTAGTTTTAAAATAACGGCAGATTCTTAATTCCTCTTATTTCCTTTTTATTTTTATGTGTTTCATTAGTGCTAAAATTTGTGGGTAATGATAGGTTTTACAACATTGGTGGGACTTTCAATTCCATTTTTCGGAGGACTACTTGGATTTTTTGGAGGACTTGTTTTTGCACCAACTTCATACTTCGTTAGTATAACCTACACTACAAGTTGTTTTATCGCACTTTTCTTAATAAAATAATTGAATTTTTTTTAATGTGTATAGGTACCTTGTGTTATGTGGCTGGTGCTTTATAAGCCAAAGCTATTCAGCTTTCACTGGATTGCATGCTGGGTAAGTAATGGATTGCATTATATAGTTGGACAGTGCAATTATATATAACTTATTTGCTACTGACTAATGGAAAGTGAACTGTTTGTCCTCATGTACAAGCCAGGTTTCAATCACTCTTGGAGCTTTATTGATGCTCCTAGCACCAATTGGAGGCATGAAAACTATCATTGATACAGCAAGTCACTACAAATTCTTCTCGTGATCTAATCGTACCAGGAAATTGATGTTTTAGAAAGATTTATGTATTATTGTCTTGATGTTTTTAGCTTGTACTTCTATGATTTAATGTAGATGGCCTGTACTTTAGAGTGTCTGATATCCCTAGTTGTTTCATTATTCAAAGTGGTTTGTTGATATATTTTTCATTATTGTGCCCTGCAAGAGTCAATAAGTTTGTTTTTGCTTGTACTCTTTGAGCATGCAATGTAATGTGATATTTCATTAATATGCCATAAAGAGTAAAATCCAACAATCAAAACCAATATTAGTAGCAAGTAGTCGAATGATGCATAGTTAGAACGAGAAAACAAAAAAGGGCGAAAAAAGTAGGAAAAAAGTTCTATATCACCTCAACATATATCACTATACAAATTATAAGGAGGATTGCAACTAAATGTACCTTTGCCCGTAAAGGATGTTCCCTTGTATGGTGCATCCTCATCTTAGAGTAGTAGAGGAAGAAGATGATGCAAATATGAAGTTTAGGCTAGCTTTGAGTGCAGATTCTGTCGCACTTACCAAGTTTCTTGCTTTAGAGTCAACCATGAAAACTCAACAAAGAACAAGCTAATATCATAAATAGGTTAATCTCCATCTTAGTATGAAAGAAGTACCTAGTGATGGAGAAATGGCCTTAAAATATCTTTGACTGTAACAGTCCAAATTTTAAAGAAAAATCAATAAAAAAATTGAATATTTAAAGTTAATGTTATAAGAATATAATGTTACAAGTAAAAAACAGAATTAATGGAAATGCTCACAATAACATTATAAAAGAATAAATAGAGGAATCAGATACTGAAGTTATAATCATAAAATTAACCCCCCCCCCCCCCCCCCCCAAAAAAAAAGAATAAATAAATTCACATATGTTAGCATGCACATTCAAATTTGAAAAAAGAATAAATAAATTCACATAGTCAGGTTCTAATGGAATTTCTTGAAAATTAAATAATACTAATGAAGAGGAACGAGTTATGAGTTTAATATAAAAAGATTTACTTATAAATATAGAAAGAGGCTAAAAAAAACAGAATTTTTACAAATATTCGAATTTTGCTATACAACCTTTTTCGTTATATAAATTGTAATTTTTGGGTCAATTTTCATATATAACTTGTCAAAATCTGAGATAGTGTGGAAGGTATAAAAGAAACAACTTGAGCAGATAAACCAGAATAAAAAGTTATATATATATGTACGTATATATATATACATATATATATATATACGTATATATATACATATATATATATATACGTATATATATACATATATATATACACATATATAGTATGGGTCGACCCTCTTTATAGCCTGGGCGCAAATCGCATCCACGTATGTAGCAAATTCGATGATTTTATTTTTTGGTAATGTGGCATATTCTGGTGCAGCCGATCTTAATTAGATCTGATTATCCTAATCCTATCACTGACGTGACTGACTTGGATAAAATCTTGAAATTCAATGGTCTGAAATCTCTAGGATACACTATAAATAGATCGCTAGATCTAGCTATTCACTCACAACACAATCTTTTTCTCTCTCTGGATTCACTTTTCTAAGACGGGACCCGGCCTAATTTTTTCAAGAAAAAATATTTATAATCCACTTAGAGGCGGGATCTGCTGTAGCCATAGAGAAAGATCCTAGGACCACAAGTGAGTACAGTAATTATTTAGATTACAAGTAGTTTAAAAGTTAAGGATTTTTAATAGTTTATTTAAAGTTTTACTTACAGTTTTTCTAGTAGTTCTTTTATGTAAATAGTTTACTATTTTTCTTATAGTTTCTTTTATTTATTTTTTGTTATTGCTTTTCTATTTTATTACAGTTTCTTTCTATAAGTTTAATTTTCCAGTCTTTTTCCTTGATAGTTATTTCTATCGGCTATTTCAGTCTTTCTGTGAATATTTACAATTTTTTTTAGAACTGTAAATGTTAATTAACAAACAAAACTTTTAATCCTCTTTTTGCACATGGAATGGAATAATAACATATAAGTTTGCAAATATGGATTAAATAAGAAGGAACTAAATATAATGAATACATATAGAAACTGCATATTTACAATAAATAGGAATTAAAATAAATTTACCAAATTTACAAAAATTTACAGTGAATTATGACTAGCATTATAGTTCATACGAAATGGAAAAGTATGCAAATTATTATGCTAATAAAAGAACAGAGATCACACTAAAAGATGAATAATAAACCTATCATGATACTAGTGGTATCATTACCCAATCAAAAGTTAGGTCAGTAGGTTAGACTCAAATCTGAGATTGAGCTAACAATAAAATAAAATATAGAACAGAAGCTAGGACCTATTCCACCCACCTCCCATTTTAGATAGGATCCAATGGTCTCAGGAAGACTGGTCACGCTTAGGTGGAACACCGGTTGTAAGAGATCAATAGAAAAAGATTGGGTTGGGGGTGCAAAACCATAGTTTGCTTGTTAGGATCCATCCGACCACCTTCCCTTTCATACGGGATTTGATGGTATCAGGAAAATCGGGTAGGCTTAGGTGGATCAATAGTATAAGAGGTCAAGGAAGTTTTACTATTAGTACATCTGGTGTTTCTGAGCGTGCAAACTTCGATCAAGAAATACTAAGACATACACTAGTTTATGTGTCCTTTTGCTAGTAGGATGGACCTGCAGGTGGCACGTTAGCACAAGATGGTAAATCACATGATGACAACGAAAGAGGGTAGGAGCCATTCAAATGGTAGAATTAGGAAAACTAATTCAAACCAAAAGAATTCAGAATAGTAAAGTACAAAAAATCAAAGACGAAACTTTGTTATAAGACTTATTATTAGAAATCACCTTATTAGTACACGGAACTATTACTAAGTCTGTAATGTCCCGTATTTTTACGATATAGCAATTAATTTATTTAATTATTTAAATAGTGATTTAGAGAATTAAATGGTCGTTTAATTAATTAATTAATATTGAATATTTAATTAATATAAATAATAGAGTAATATATTTAATTCCGAAGTAGTCGGAATTAATGAAATTCGCAATATTGTGTGAGTTGGATAGTGGAAGATATTTAATTCAGTTTGGAATTTAATTATAATAACGAAATTATTTATAAAACAGTTTTTGAACTTATAATTTATATTATAATTAAAATCGATCTCGAAATGGCACGGTAGTTCGTAATTTGGTGATTCGAACTTTAAACGAATATACAGAATCCGTTTTAACTCGGATTTCGGTGAAACAAGAAACATTCGGAGCTGGTGAACTATATTTTTCTAATAGAAGAGAAAAACCGAGATTTCATTGTGTAGATTTTGAGTTACGTCCAAATCAAATTTTCAAAAAGTCGCTATGGAATTCCTTTATAATTTATAACGATTTATTTATATTATAAATGAATTTTTCAATATAAATTGAATATCGATTCAACTGGGATTTGAATATCGAGTTATAAATCCAAATGGAGCTGTATCATATTCTATTGTGAATATATACGATAATATAAATTTAATTATATTTAATTTAATTATTTTTAAATATATTAATATTTAAATGGGTTTATTTAGAGCTTTAAAAGTAGCCAGTTTTGCAAACGAGCTCCGTCTTTGACGAAACTAATTTTGATGGATCCAGAATATTAAATTATTGTTAGACTTCAATTTTCGTTATTTTTGAAGTCAGTATGTAGCCGTACGGAATTTTAATGTGAAATACAGTCAATAATTTGACTTTAAAAATATGCTGTGTGAGCAAATGGAGTCGGAATTCGATGAAACAAGTTTCGTTGGGTCTGTAATGTCAAACTCTAGTGGCATGTCAATTTCCATGATTTTTGGATATTTTTAGAAGACAGAAAAATGAGCGTTTGACTAAAATAAAATATAAAAATGAAAAAATAATAATTTAATCCTTCTATAAATACCTACCAACATCCCTAACCCTAATACTTTCATTCCACAGTCCATGTTTCACGCCGCCACCCAGAAACATCAAAATGTGATAATTCTCATCCTACAAAAATCATTAAAAAACTCAAATTAAAATCCTAAAATCCTCAAACTATTTTATTTGGAATCTCCAAAGCAAGCTCTTCGATCTGGTATCAGCGTTGTTGGGTTCAGATCATTTTTGAGTCATTGGATTTTGGTACAGCGCAGGGATTTAAGATAGGGTTGGAATTATTGATCAATACAAGGATCGACGCAAGAATTCGTGATTATTTTTGAGTTCGGAATAGAGTTTAACAGCTTGTGTGAAGTTTTTAGGAAATTCGGGGGAAATTTATGTTGAGAGCTGCACTGTGCAGCGTGGGATACGACCGACGACGCATTTTGAGGGGAGGAGCCGAGTTGATGATGTAGGTGATGGAGATGTGGAGATTCTGAAGAGAAGAAGAATGGTGGTAGTTTCATAGGATTTCGTTAAGAGATGGTGGAGATACGGGTTGATGAAGGTGCGGTAGTGGCTTGAAAATGGGTACTGGAGCTTTTCTATTGCGTTGAGCAAGATGGAAGGGAGCGGGTCGGGTAATGATCGGGTATGGGCTGAAATTAAGGGATGGAAGCCCATTATAATTTAAAATTCCATGTTCAGTCTATTTAAAATGTACACTAACTTCAAAATGTCATAACTTTGTCATATGAAAACGAAATTCAGCGAAACTGGTCACGTTGGGATCGTATGGACGGAGGCTTCACAATGGAACTGACTGGAAGTGATTTGGAGCTCGTCTCAATTTATGAAAAAATAAAACGCCTGAACCAACCCGATGATCGAATATCGTTATTTAACGATAAACCGACCAATGTGAGTAAAATTCACTAACTCTATCAGTTTATATTTTTTATAAATATAATCTAGTAATGATAAATGATTGACTGCTGTGTGATGATTGTTTGGTTGAATTGCTAAATTATTGGTTAAAATTATGGATGACGATATACATATATATATATATGTATGTATGTATATAAACCGTTAATCAAATATTGATTTTGTTTATCAGAATATTTCATATTGAAATGAAATCGATGTTAATTATATCGTTTAACATCTGTAGATGCAAGGAAACAGGTCGGAGGAATCCAACTGGATTCCTCAACATTTATTTTACTGTTTTTCATATATGGTGATATATGATGTGATATATAATCTGTTGTTGATGATGTGTGTTAGAATGATATTGTCATTATTATTTGGTATTTTAAATACAATAAGAAATATTGGAATATGAAAAGGGAATTTCCAATGTTATATTGAAAAAGAAAAAAAAATATAAATATATAATCCAAGGATTTTATAAAAAGAGATATGTATAAAATCAAAGGATTTTTATAAAAAGAAATATTTTAAAATCAAAGAATATTATAAAAGGAATATTTATTTAGAAAATAAATAGAATTATATAAAAGGAATATTTATTTAGAAAATAAATAGAATTTATATAAAAGGAATATTTGGAAAACAAACAAATAGAATAAAAAGGAAAATTGGCAGGATATAAAAGAAATGGAAAAGATTTATTTAAAGTGAAATTAAATAGAAATCTTTTTTAACAGATAAATTGGGAAGATTAATTTATAAATATGGTTTCTAAACTAAGCAAATTATTTTATCATTGGATAAATTGAGTATATAAGTCTGAACTTATATAGAGAAGTAGAAATCGGTTTTGACACCGATATTTTAAATAGAATGTGAACTCAGCATTTATAAAGGGAATTATAAATGAGATTTAAGTGTTATAATAAAAAGGAGATTTCGTATGATTAAGTATATAAATATAATTTGGAAATGGAATATTATTTTTAAATACGAAATCAAAACTGAATTGATATATAAAAGAAATATTATTCGCATTCGATGTGAATAATGGATTAAAATAGATATTTTATAAATTAAACATTTATCAGGAAAATTGGGTTTTGAAATAGGAATTTAAATGGGGATTCGAATCAGAGTTAATAGGATTAGAGAAAATCGATTAGAGTTAATCGAACTAGAGTTAATTGATTAGATTTAATCGATTAGAGTTTTTCGAATTAGAGTTAATCGAATATTAGTTATTCGAATAGAGATTATCGAATATAAATTATTCGAAGGAGAGATAATCGAATATAGCTTATTCGAAAGAGAATAATTAAATATAGTTTATTTGAAAAAGAGTTATCGAATAGAGATTATTCGAGAGAGAATTATACATTGGAATTCGACTATATCGAATGTAGGAAAGTACTATTTACCTTCCGGGTTTTAAATCAAGATTTATTTATTAATAAATTAGTTTTTTTATTTATCCAAATTAAATAAAGTTATATTTAAGTTATTATATATATATATATATATTGGAAATATGGGATTATAACACTATTATTATAATCAAATGAATTCAATAAAGGAAGTGGATCCGCAAATAGAATCCAAGAGTTACGTAAGGAAGTTTGTTGAAAATTTAAAAGGTGAACTTTGTCTATTTCGAGGTTAGAAATGTTGTTCAGTTAAGGTCTGAGAGGTAGTTATACCCCAACTTGATTGACATCATTTTTAGCTAAGGAATGGTTAAGGTTCGATAGTGAAGGTTAGTTAAGTAAATTTAGTAAATGAGCGAAATAGTTCGTGTTGGCATAGCGATGTTTTATTTAAACATCTATTTAAATCCAATGAAGGAGTTTTGGAAATGTTTTTCAAAGAAGAATCGAAAATGTTTTCTAATATAGGAAATAAGAAATAGCAGTAAATATGGAAATGTTTCCACTGATTAATAACGTATATTTTCTAAATTTAGAAAATAGGAATTTACGAATATATGGAAACGGGAATAGGGAAATGAATATTTGAGTGGCAAATTAAATTAAAGGGGATCAGTGTTGATTGATGATTTGCTCGGTAGGATTTCCATTTGGAAATATGACAGTTGTTTGTACACATGTTTTCCTTTGATAGTTAAATCACCAACTACCAAAGTTTTTGACCATTTCCGTTGTTAATACGGAGAGACCGGGATCATATTTATTATCTGAAAGCCACTCCGTATGGGCATTAGCGTTGCGAATCAAACATGATGAAGATAATTGAAGACGGAGTTGTGCAAGGGCTATTCTGGTGATCCTAGGTAGAAATTGCCCAAGATGGATTTACAGAATAGTGCCTTCGGTTTGTCCAGACCCAGGACAACGTGTATGGATGAATGTCTGACAGAGTATATCTAATGGATCACTTAAGTTGATCGCTTCAAACGTATCCATGTTTGGTGGTGGAGGAATCCGTTTCTCTTAGCTTTATACCCATGATATTTTTGGGGAAATCAATTTGTGTTTTTGCGGTATGACGGTGTGGCATTCAAAGTAAACGGAAGTGTGATCTGTCAAATGATATGTTATGACCTCAAGCCTCATAAACCGGGAAATAACAAAAATTGGGCAGGCAACATGGCGATGTAGGTCGCCCCCATTAGGGTGTATTGTCACCATCTAGAGAATATTCATATTTGTTACTTCTTTTCGCTTCTGTATCTCCTGAGAACGTTATGTTGCTAGCAACCATAGGTGACAATATATTATATACACTCAAGAGAAATGAGTGGTCGGTCATGTGTGGCCGGGTTGCAAGACGTTCGTGTTGAACCCAGTGTATTCCTCTCTAGAGATACACTATCAGCAGGTGGTTCCATACCTTGTCATAGTCGGAATCCAATCTCCAGTAAGCGCCTCCAGTTTTGATTGTATACTATATATATGTGAAGCGTGAGACGCAAGCGTTCTGTTAGATTGTATTTACTTGTGACTAGACATTATTATAATATCAGAAAAGTATGGATTTTGAAAATGTTTGGGTTATCGTAAGGTAAAAACCATCCGTGTTTATGTGTGGATCAGTCTTATGATTATCATTTCTTTTGAAAAGGATTTTGAAAAGTTAAACAAATGGTTGGAGTTTACTCACACCCATCCCATGACTAATCCATAGTTTATTTTGTTTTGTTTTCCCTAAACTCTTGGTTGCCCAAATTTGTAAGTACAACCAAGTAATCGGGATTTACAGGTACGCAAGATGGAGCTTGGAGCAGGAGGCTTCAACAGCATTTCATAGCTATTTTTTATTTCCGCTGTGATGTAAGTGTTGTACTCTAATATACAAATATGGATTTGTGTTTCAATGTTACTTTTTATACTATATTTTATTCGTTTCGCTGTGAGATTCATGTTACTCTGATGTTGTTGTGTTCTTCTTCTTCTATTCTAATAGTTCTACCTTATCTATTCTCACCCTCTAACTTCTTTCTACTAACTATCCGGTATTTTCGATGTCTGAATAGTCGACATAGGTATTTGTGTCGATTTTCGGAGTCAACAATCCCCGGGTCATTACAGTGGTATTAGAGCTAAAGGTTAAGTAATTACCTTGGCTCTATGGCGTAACTCAGAAGAGATGGGGTTAGTAATACCCTAGTTTGAGTGTATCCATATGAGCGAACGTATTTGTTATTTGATATAAAATGATTTTATACCGTGGAGATTTATTGGTTGAGTAGTTTGTGAATTCTGGTCGATCAGTTTGATCCACTGTATCGATAAGGGTTACTAAACACTTGAATACGATAAACCAACACAGTATGATTTGAAAAGTGGGTAAATGAGATAATTTTACCCAAATTATATTTTGATTTAAAGAATGATTAATATTGGAAATATTATAGAATATTGGATGTGTTGATTACCATTATAATCGAATAAGATTATAAAAATAAAATGGTTATGTAAATAGCCAATCAGAATTCATATGAATGTAATAGATGAAATCAGATGAATTAAATTTGAATTTAAATCAGTACTGGAATTAAAACTCGAAAATTTGGAAAAGTGTTTATAAATGGATTGAATTAAATATACGAGAATTTTAAAATCCTAGGAGATTTTAAATTGTTTTACAAGCATGGTGAAGGATATTTTGAAATAAATTTCAAGATGGAGATGTTTAAAGATGGTTTTGAAAAGTGATATAGAATTGAACTCACTTCGATCGCTGGAAAATAACTCTGATGATGTTGGCCACATCATCAGTGTTCATTTTCGTGTTCTAAGTGATGGATTGCTACTAAAGATATTGATTTCGAATTGTTTTGGCAAAACAAGTTGTTTGAAATTCCGAAAAGGAATATTTGATTTTTTTTTGAAAAGGGTAAATGGTTTAAAACTCCCAGGTAGAGATTGTATGAGTTAAAAACAATTTAAACCAAAATTTGTAAAAGAAAATTGGAATCAAAGTAAAGCCAGTTAAGTGGTAATTGAAATAGAATTGAAATAGGATGATATCAAGTAAAATTGGATTGTGAGATGGGAATCTGGAATTATATTAGGTTGGTGAGTTAAGAGTTTGGGATCAGGAATGAAACCTGAGTTTGAAATGGAATTTGGCTTGGATACGTGAATGATTTGGTTTTGAGGATAAAATTGGAAATTGATTGGGATGATAGTTGTTTATGCTGAATGGATAGCAGATGGAAGTGATAGAGTCAAATGCCCGACAAATGGTACATGTTTATTTTTATATGAGTTGGGTGAGTTTATGAGCTGAATTGGCAAGCTGCTTGGCTGTTTGATTTTCTTTTGGGTTGGAGAAGGCCTAGAGAGGCGAGTTGTAATTGTATCGATTGAGCCGTACAAAGGAGGTGCTGGCGAAATTTTTCAAAAATTTAAGGTGTTAGAAAATTTTCATAATCTTTGAAAATTTTCGTTAATCGAAATGAATTAATATTTTAATTGAATTTTATTTGTTCAGTTGAAACTGAAGTTAGAGAAGTAAACAAATAATTTTTAACCCAGTTAATAAGGTTGGTTTTCTACCTTAGCAATTTCGAGGACGAAATTATTTTAAGGGGGGAAGAATGTAATGTCCCGTATTTTTACGATTTAGTAATTAATTTATTTAATTATTTAAATAGTGATTTAGAGAATTAAATGGTCGTTTAATTAAATAATATTGAATATTTAATTAATATAAATAATAGAGTAATATATTTAATTCCGAAGTAGTCGGAATTAATGAAATTTGCAATATTGTGTGAATTGGATAGTAGAAGATATTTAATTCAGTTTAGAATTTAATTATAATAACAAACTTATTTATAAAATAGCTTTTGAACGTATAATTTATATTATAATTAAGATCGAGCTCGAAATGGCGCAACAGTTCGTAATTTGGCGATTCGAACTTTAAACGAATATACAGAATCCGTTTTAACTCGGATTTCTGTGAAACAAGAAACGTTCGGAGCTGGTGAACTATATTTTTCTAATAGAAGAGAAAAATCGAGATTTCACTGTGTATATTTTGAGTTATGTCCAAATCAAATTTTCGAAAAGTTACTATGGAATTCCTTTATAATTTATAACGATTTATTTATATTATAAATGAATTTTTCAATATAAATTGAATATCGATTCAACCAGGATTTGAATATCGAGTTATAAATCCAATTGGAGCTATATGATATTCTATTGTGAATATATATGATAATATAAATCTATGTATATTTAATTTAATTATTTTTAAATATATTAATATTTAAATGGGTTTATTTAGAGCTTTAAAAATAGCCAGTTTTGCAAACGAGCTCCATTTTCGATGAAACTAATTTTGATGGATTCAGAATATTAAATTATTGTTAGACTTCAATTTTCGTGATTATTGAAGTCAATATGTGGCTATACGGAATTTTAATGTGAAATACAGTCAATAATTTGACTTTAAAAATATGTTGTGTGAGCAAACGAAGTCGGAATCCGATGAAACAAGTTCTGTTGGGTCCGTAATGTCAAACTCTAGTGGCATGTCAATTTCCATGTTTTTTGGATATCTTATGTGATCATGGGGATTTTTAGAAGACAGAAAAATGAGCGTTTGACTAAAATAGAATATAAAAATGAATAAAAAAAATAATATAATCCTTCTATAAATACCTACCAACATCCCTAACCCTAAGACTTTCATTCCACAGTCAATATTTCACGCCGCCACCCAGAAACATCAAAACGTGATAATTCTCGTCCTTCAAAAATCATAAAAAAACTCAAATTAAAATCCTAAAATCCTCAAATTATTATGTTTGGAATCTCCAAAGCAAGCTCTTTAATCTGGTATCAGCATTGTTGGGTTCAGATCATTTTTGAGTCATTGGAATTTTGTACAACGCAGGGATTTAAGCTGGAGTTGGAATTATTGATCAATACAAGGATTGACGCAAGAATTCATGATTATTTTTGAGTTCAGAATGTAGTTTAACAGCTTGCGTGAAGTTTTTGGGAAATTCGATGGAAATTTATGTCGAAAGCTGCACTGTGCAGCATGGGATACGGCCGACGACGCATTTTGAGGAGAGGAGCCAAGTCGATGATGAAGGTGATGGAGATGTGGAGATTCTGAAGAGAAGAAGAATGGTGGTAGTTTCGTAGGATTTCGTTAAGAGATGGTGGGGATATGGGTTGATGAAGGTGCGGTAATGGCTTGAAAACGGGTACTAGAGCTTTGCTATTGCGTTGAGGAAGATGGAAGGGAGCGGGTCGGGTAATGATCGGGTTTGGGCTGAAATTAAGGGATGGAAGCCCATTATAATTTAAAATTCCATGTTCAATCTATTTAAAATGTACACTAACTTCAAAATGTCATAACTTTGTAATATGAAAACGAAATTCAGCGAAATTGGTCACATTGGGATCGTATGGACGGAGGCTTCACAATGGAACTAACTGGGAGTGATTTGGAGCTCGTTTCAATTTATGGCAAAATAAAACGCCTGAACCAATCCGACGATCGAATATCGTTATTTAGCGATAAACCGACTAATGTGAGTAAAACTCACTAACTCTATCAGTTTATATTTTTATAAATATAATCTAGTAATGATAAATGATTGACTGATGTGTGATGATTATTTGGTTGAATTAATGAATTATTGGTTAAAATTATAGATAATGATATATATATATATAAATTATTAATCAATATTGATTCTGTTTATCAGAATATTTCATATTGAAATGAAATCGATGTTAATTATATTGTTTAACATTTGTGGATGCAAGGAAACAGGTCGGAGGAATCCAACTGGATTCCTCAACATTTATTTTACTGTTTTTCATATATGGTGATATATGATGTGATATATAATTTGTTGTTGATGATGTGTGTTAGAATGATATTGATCATTGTTATTTGGTATTTTAAATACCATAAGAAATATTGGAATATAAAAAGGAAATTTCCAATGTTATATTGAAAAAGAAATATATATAAAATCAAAGGATTTTATAAAAAGAGATATTTATAAAATCAAAGGATTTTATAAAAAGAAATATTTTTAAAATCAAAGAATATTATAAAAGGAATATTTATTTAGAAAATAAATATAATTATATAAAAGGAATATTTATTTAGAAAATAAATGGAATTTATATAAAAGGAATATTAGAAAAAAAACAAATAGAATAAAAAGGAAAATTGGCAGGATTTAAAAGAAATGGAAAAGATTTATTTAAAGTGGAATTAAATAGAAATCTGTTTTAACAGATAAATTGGGAAGATTAATTTATAAATATAAGCAAATTATTTTATCATTGGATAAATTGAGTATATAAGTCTGAACTTATATAGAGAAGTAGAAATTGGTTTTGGTACCGATATTTTAAATAGAATGTGAACTCAGCATTTATAAAGGGAATTATAAATGAGATTTAAGTGTTATAATAAAAAGGAGATTTCGTATGATTAAGTATATAAATAGAATTTGGAAATGGAATATTATTTTTAAATACGAAATCAAAACTGAATTGATATATAAATGAAATATTATTCACATTCGATGTGAATAATGGATTAAAATAGATATTTTATAAATTAAACGTTTATAAGGAAAATTGGGTTTTGAAATAGGAATTTGATTCGAATAAGAGTTAATAGGATTAGAGATAATCGATTAGAGTTAATTGAACTAGAGTTAATCGATTAAAGTTAATCGAATTAGAGTTAATCGATCAGAGTTATTCAAATTAGAGTTGATCGAACATTAGTTATTCGCATAGAGATTATCGAATATAAATTATTCGAAGGAGAGATTATCGAATATAGCTTATTCGAAAGAGAATAATTGAATATAGTTTATTCGAAAAAGAGTTATCGAATAGAGATTATTCGAGAGAGAATTATACATTGGAATTCGACTATATCGAATGTAGAAAAGTACTATTTACCTTCCGAGTTTTAAATCAAGGTTTATTTATTAATAAATTAGTTGTTTGTTTATTTATCCAAATTAAATAAAGTTATATTTAAGTTATTATATATATATATATATATCGGAAGTATGGGATTACAACACTATTATTATAATCAAATGAATTCTATAAAGGTAGTGGATCCATAAACAGAATCCAAGAGTTACGTAAGGAAGTTTGTTGAAGATGTAAAAGGTGAACTTTGTCTATTTCGAGGTTAGAAATGTTGTTCAGTTAAGGTCTGAGAGGTAGTTATACCCCAACTTGATTGACTTTATTTTTAGCTAAGGAATGGTTGAGGTTCGATAGTGAAGGTTAGTTAAGTAAATTTAGTAAATGAGTGAAATAGTTAGTGTTAGCATAGCTATGTTTTATTTAAACATCTGTTTAAATCCAATGAAGGAGTTTTGGAAATGTTTTTCAAAGAAGAATCGAAAATGTTTTCTAATATAGGAAATAAGAAATAGGAGTAAATATGGAAATGTTTCCAATGATTAATAACGTAAATTTTCTAAATTTAGAAAATAGGAATTTACGAATATTTGGAAATGGGAATAGGGAATTGAATAATTGAATGGCAAATTAAATTAAAGGGGATCAATGTTGATTGATGATTTGCTCGGAAATATTTCCGTTTGGAAATATGACTGTTGTTTGTACACATGTTTTCCTTTGATAGTTAAATCACCGACTATCAAAGTTTTTGACCATTTCCATTGTCAATACGGAGAGACCGGGATCAGATTTATTATCTGAAAACCACTCCGTATGGGCATTAGCGTTGCGAATCAAACATGATGAAGATAATTGAAGACGGAGTTGCGCAAGGGATGTTCTGGTGATCCTAGGTAGAAATTGCCCAAGATGGATTTATAGAATAATGCCTTCGGTTTGTCCAGACCCAGGACAACATGTATGGATGAATGTCTGACAGAGTATATCTAATGGATCACTTAAGTTGATCGCTTCAAACTTACCCACGTTTGATGCCGGAGGAATTCATTTCTCTTAGCTTTACACCTGTGATAATTTTAGGGAAATCAATTTGTGATTTGGCGAGTATGACGATGTGGCATTCAAAGTAAATGGAAGTGTGATCTGGCAAAAGATACGTTATGACCTCAAGCCTCATCAACTAGAAAATGACAAAAATCAGGCAGGCAGCATGGCTATGTGGGTCGCCCCATTAGGGTGTATTATCAACATCTAGAGAATATTCATATTTGTTACTTCTTTTCGCTTCTGGATCTCCCGGGAACGGTTATGTTGCTAGCAACCGTTGGTGACAATATATTCGATACACTCAAGAGAAATGAGTGGTCGGTCATGTGTGGCCGGGTTGCAAGACGTTCTTGTTGAACCCAGTGTATTCCTCTCCAAAGATACACTATCGGCAGGTGGTTCCATACCTTATCATAATCGGAATCCAATCTCTAATAGGCGCCTCCGGTTTTGATTGTATACTATATATATGTGGGGCGTAAGATGCAAGCGTTCTGCTAGATTGTATTTACTTGTGATTAGACATTATTATAATACCAGAAAAGTATGGATTTTGAAAATGTTTGGGTTATCGAAGGTAAAAACCATCCGTGTTTATGTGTGGATCGGTCTTACGATTATCATTTCTTTTGAAAAGGATTTTGAAAAGTTAAACAAATGGTTGGAGTTTACTCACACCAGTCCCATGACTGGCCCAGAGTTTATTTTGTTTTGTTTTCCCTAAACTTTTAGGTGCCCAAATTTGTATGGGCAGTCAAGTAGTCGGGATTTACAGATACACTAGATGGAGCTTGGAGCAGGAGGCTTCAGCATCATTTCATAGCTATTGTTTATTTCCGCTATGATGTAAGTGTTGTACTCTAATATACAAATACGGATTTGTGTTTTAATGTTACTTTGTATACTATATTTTATTCGTTCCGCTGTGAGATTGGTGTTACTTTGATGTTGTTGTGTTCTTCTTCTTCTATTCTATTAGTTCTACCTTATCTATTCTCACCTATAACTTATTTCTATTAACTATCTGGTATTTTCGATGTCTGAATAGTCGACATGGGTATTTGTGTCGATTTTCAGAGTCAAAATCCTCGGGTCATTACAAAGTCTGTCCTTTTACCTTCCTTATCATGCTAGTAATTACATTATTCACCAGACTTTATGTATAATCTTCCACTCTTTCTTCCTTCCACCTCCACCCACCGTTCAAGCTTGTAGGGTTGTATTGATTATTCCTAATTTTTTGGAAGAGCATGCACATTGGAGTTCATTTCCGATAGCAGATGTATTATTTTTGCTATTTTCTTTTCATCATTTTCAGTGGATTGGTTTGTACTGTTACTTGAGATGGGATCTTATGTCATATACTCTGACTTTCTAGTGAGGCCGAGTGAGACATATGGTTTATAACATTATTATTATAATAACTTGATGTTTATTTTCTGACATGAAAGATATTCTCTGAAATAAGTAATAAGCTATATTTTCTTTATGTTTCCGCTGCATCTACTTTGCATGTCTTTATGCTTTAATTTCTGTGGTATTATTCAGTTATACCTACAAATGCTATGCATTCTTTAGTATTCCTATTTGGGAATATTAAGAGGTGCGAGATGTTTCGTTTGGTATCAGAGCCTAATGTAGTAGGATTTCCAAAAACTTATTTTTAAAATAAACTATTTTTGAAGAAAATAATTTTTTTCAAAGTAAAGTATTTTGAAAATAGAAAGTTTTATGCTCTCAATTCGGTAAAACCTTCCTTTGAATCCTTCAATTCTTAATTCCTATCTTTTTCTCTTGCATAAAATGGCAAATGACCTTAGTCCTCCTCCTAAGGGAAATGTAATTTTTGCTTAGTTCCGTAGAAACCCTCCGGCTACGGCATCAGTAAAGCTATAGGAAAATGTGCAGAATCCAACATCCATAAGTGGGGCACCCAATTTTCCACCGACGATGGTTGATCTCTCCAAGGCATGTGAGGTTATACGTGGTAGAGCTGGTTCAGATACAAAGGCTTTGGGGCAGCATAGGAAATATTTGATTCCAAAGGATAAGTCAAGGAAGAGAGTAACAAGAAAAAAGTTGGGGGACTTCGAAGTGAAAATTTCAAAAAGTATAATAAGTGTCATAGCTATGGGATACACGACCATTATGCTGAAGGCTATAATATGGAGAGGTTTAAAGGAAAAAAAAATCTTTTGTAAGGAGCATGGGCATATCAGTAGAGAATATCCTCAAAGGATTGGTCTAGCACAGAGTGCTAGAGCACATGCGACTCAAGCTCAATTTTTGGGTACAACACCATTATCTATCAACAGAGGCGACAGAGGTAGGATAATTATCATTTGATTTCCCATTTCCGATCCATACTCTTTTGATTCGTAGTTTATTCCTTTCTAGTCGATTATTTTAGAACAAGACTGTTAACCCATTTAGAAACACTTTTCAAATAGTATGAAGGATGGCTACGCTGAGGTATAACCACGATAGGAAACAAACCACGTAGAAAATCCATATTGTAGGCCTAACGAAGCAGCCCTTTATAGATGTAGTAAATCCCCAAGGCATGCATTAGAGGCTCTACATGATTATTTGCACCAAGACACTTTTCTGGACCAGTAGTAATCTCTTAACCCCATAGGAGGAATGACACAGTTAGGGTTGTCATGGATACCCGAAAAATCCAAAATTCGTCTGCATCCGTATCCGAAAAGAAGATAAATATCCGATATTCAAAAAAACGATGTAGGTACGAATACGTAGATATCCACATCCGAAAATTATTCATTTGAAATTTTTAAAATTATACTCAAAATTATATGTATTTTAGTAAAATAAATGAAATTTATTTATTGCTTTACTAAGTCGATGGTTTATATTATATATACTAGTGCATATTAACTACTCAAATCATTTCATCATATATGTTTATACACTTTGGTAATCAATGGGATTGAAAATATTTATGCCATAGTAAAAAAATTCATTTATATTTCTTGATTTATCAATGTTAGCAGGCAAGATAATTATCTGATATCCTTCCATATCCGCGGATACGAACATCCGATATCCGAAAATGTACGGATATAGATATAACACTATCCATATCCGAAAGTATTTGTTGACTGCACTAGACACGGTTGTATATGAAGAGTCGGGATTTGAGACTAGAAATTCAACATATATGAGGATGCTTGGGGCATTTCCGGGCATGGGTTGGTTTTGGGGTCTAAATAGGCTAGCCAAACAGTTGGATATCTCAGATTTTGATACTAAGAATAGAGTTTGACTAAGATGATTATGTTTTAGGATTTTTGAAATCTTGAGAAAATTTTAAGTGAGGTATGTTGACTACAAGAGGAGGATTGTCATGCTAGGACAAGAAACATGCAAATTCTATATATTTCTTATGACCTGAGGGCTTGGTCATATTGAATTTCCTACAATTCCTTTACTATATCTTTAGGAGATACCGATTTAGTTCCACTTATACTATATTTTTCTGAAGATTGGAAGAGGTTGGAACGCTACCTCCTAAATTTCGGACTGATATTTCATATTCATATTTATGACAATGCTAAACCTATATCATTAAGGCACATATTTCCAAGGGAAAGAAGACAGTTAAGCTTTATACCTATGGCTAGGAGCTTTTCTAGATTGCTTATGATATTACTAGATGTGGGTTGATTGGGGGTTTAGGCGGGTTGGCTAAATGATAAGCCATCTTAAATCTTGAGAGCGGGATAGTTCCTTGGGAATGTGCATAGTAGGTGTACCCTTGTATTGGTCTGTGAAGAATCAGTTGAGACGGATTAGTTTCTCCTTAAACCCATCTTTTGGTAGATTGAGTCGGTACCTTTGATAGTAGCTTTCCATATGTATTTTGAGGATGTCATTGGACTTCAACCACGACATAAAGATTTTGAAAAAAAAAACTATGGAACTGATTGAAAAGATTGGAAAGAGTAAGTAGTTTTAAATGATAGGTTCCACTCGTCTTTACTACAAAGATGGATAGTCCTTTGGCTCTGTAGTAATCATAAGTAAGTTACTTTTGAAGAATCGTTATTTTTAGCCTCATGTAGATGATCTTTTTTTATTATTTGGTTGGAGCCAAGATTTTCCCATAATTAGATTTCTTCATTAGTGATCTCCACCATTTGTGAGTAGTGGAAAGGATTAGAGACGAAGCCGTTAGTAAAACACCCAATTGATTTTGAGAGTAGTTGTCATACATTTCTGAGGAGCTTATAGATATGCCAAGTTGTTGACAATTGGGTAGCGTATTTAGTGAGGTTTTGGAGTAAGTTTGGTAGGGGTCTGTATAGATGACATGTTTGTCTAGTCAAAGGACAGAAAGAAATAAATTTGGTATTTAGTAAAGGAATTAAGTGCCTTATTAGCACAAGGATTCAAAATCAAGTTCATCAGTAATTACTTTTAGAAGGTATGGAATTTTCTTAGATTTTTAGATTATTATAGAAAAGTTTAGCTTTCATGGACATAAAGTGTAAATCTATTTTTAAAGCATTAAAAAGAGTTCTGATTAATATTTTAGTATCGGTTATGCTTAATAGCATTAGTAAGAGAATCCATGAGGGTAATTACCTCAGAACAACTATTATAAGCTTTCCAATCAGGTCATAGAGTCGCTACCTATTATGAGAAAAGTTTAAATTTCAATGACGATACATTGTTTGTTTAAATGTTCTCTACAAAAGATTGGAACTTAAGAAGATTAATAAAGTTAGAGTGTCTGATGATTTTTTATTTTAATTTTTCCTTGTGTAAAAGTAAGGACGTAATTGACTTAAAATTTTGGCCTTTGGTTTAAGAATTCTAGGAAAAAAAGCATTAGAATATATGTAGCTTCTTTGGAAATACTTTGAATTGTGTTTTGGGAAGATCTCTAACTAAGGATGAATCTAAATATAGAAATTAGGACCTTGAAAAGATTCAACTTGGCAGTGTATCTTGAATTGTGGTAGGATATGAGGATGAATTTCACCATTATTATGTTTAAAGGTTAAGAGATTGGTGTTCATCGATGTTATGTCATTTAGGCATGAGACGAGGATAATAGAATTTCCTTTTAAAGAAAAATAACTTATAAGGATAATTTGATACCTAATTATAAAAATTGGATTGGTAGAATAGATTGTTATATGACCAACGAGTTGAAGTAAGGAAAAAAAATTGACTAGTAAGTAAATGGATGGTTAAATGTTTATATGTTTTAGGAATAATGGACATAAATATTTCAAATAGATTATTGACAGGGCAAAAAATTATGTTCCAAGAAAGGAAATTTGAAGAAAAGTAATTTATTAAGGAAGAAGAAAAATATATGGGTCCATTTTGGGTCTAAGCCCCATATATGTGTGTGCACGTGTGTATGTGTGTGTGTGGTTATATAATATCCGCGTTAGTGGTTCATTGGAAAGTTGTTCCCCTATCTTGTAAGAGGTCAAGCATTCGAGGCCTGCCTTGAGCACCTATCTACAAGTAAAATTAACCCAGCGTGGTAGAGGTCCAAGGGGACTGCGTTAACCTGTACATGATTGTGGTGCAGACTGGGTTGACTTACACCCTTCAGAATGGACGGTTTGCTGTTGTCTTCGGTTAGTCGTTCATTATATATATATATACATATATACATATATATATATATATATATATGTGTGTGTGTGTATGTGTGTGTGTGTATCGTTATATAAATAGAAATTTTAAAGGCTAGTATACTTTGATATGAGATTCAATTTTTTTTGGGGATTTCATGAATGTAACTATATATATTTCGAAAAGGAATTTTCCCCATGAATAGTAAATTTTCTCACTAAGATTTTCAAACAAGATTTTAAAGGATAAATTGAGTTTTGAGAAAAAATACATAGATACATAATTAAAAATAAAGTATGTTCTTATGGTGTTGACAACATAAGGAGAATAGATAAAGGAGTGCAAGACAGTGAAGGTACAGACATGAGATTTTTGAAGGAAATTTTTCATAACTTTATTGAAAGTTTTCTTTCTAAAGTACTTAGAATTGGTAAGACGATAAAGCTCTCCAGTGGATTTAGTTAGAATTACTCAACGGTTATAAGAGAAACAGTTCAGGTTGGTAATTTGGAGAAAAGCACAAGTCACTAGCAAGTCATCATATCTTAGGTCTCTTTACTAATTCCGAAATAAGATCTTTCATCTCATAGGGGATACGTTCAGATATAGAAACTTGGGTATCTTCAGAGTGTTCATGTTTCCTACTCACGTTGTTTAGATATCCTATCATTAGTTTTTTCCTTCGATTAAGATCTTTCTCCTAAGTATCCTTGTGAAGGCTAGATCGTAGATAAGCATATGTATGGTAGGATTGAAATAAACTTGTTACTACAACATGATATGGATGTTGTACGCAAGTGGAAGCAAATATTTGCTAGTGAATGCAATGGACGCGTAACACACACTAGGCACTATTAGAGATCGGCTAATTAGGACGCCAAGCTATGCATATGGATGTGTATGCATTTTCCTTTATTGAGATAGTTGTAATAAATGGATGTTATCATACGATTGTTGCATATGGATGATGATTGTAGCATGCATATAGAATTATCAATTATCACTAGGATATTTGCATTTTGCATCAAAACGAGGTCGTCTAAATCAATATGTCGCCTAATCTTTTGTGTTAGTCAGGGATATACATTATATTATTGCGTAATAACAGAAACTCCATTAGAAAACTGAAGGACAATGGATGTAGTGGATGATATTGAGTAGATGGATGTAGATCTTGGATGAAAATACCTATTTCATTTTTCTATCCTCGGAGATTTAAGGGACGAAATCCTTTAAAAATGGAAGAATGTAACAACCTAAAATTTTAAAAATAATTAATTAAGAAATTTGAATATTAAAAGTTAATATTGTAAAAATATAATGTTACAAGTTAATAAATAGAATTAATGGAAATATTCATAATGCTATAAAAGAATAAATGGAAGGATTAAACACTAAGTTATAACCATAACATTAAAAGTTAACAAAAGAATAAATTCACAAATGTTAACATGCACATTTGAATTTGAAAAAGTAACATGCATAATAAAACAACAATTAAGTCAGGTACGAATGGAATTTATTGAAAATTAAATAATATTAATAAAGGGGAACGAATTATGAGTTTAATAGAGAGAGATATAACCATATATATTAAGAGGTTAAAAAGAAAATTTTTTATATTTTGAATTTGGCTATGAAACATTTTCCATTGTGTCCGTAGCAATTTTCTAGTCAATTTTCATATATAACTTGTCAAAATTTGAGCTAGTATGCAGAAGATATAAAAGTTGAGCAAGTAAATCAGAATAAAAAAATATTGTGCGTTGGTCGACACCTGGGTTGACCCATAGGTAGCCCCAACTAGAGTCAGGTCGACTCACCTTATATCCTTGGCACAAATCGCGTCTAGGAATGTAATGATTTCTAAGATTTTAATTTTTTTGTGATGCGGCCTATTCTGACACGTCGAATTTTAGGTCTAATGGTATGAATCCTACTAGTGACGTAACGGGCTTGGATTAAATCTTGAAATCCAACAGTTTGAGATATCTAGGCTACACTATAAATAAATAGCTAGATCTATTCATTCAATCACAATACAATCTTTCACCTCGTTGGGTTCTCTTTTTTGAGACAAACTGACCTAAAATTTTCTATTAAAATGGTTTATTAACTAAAATATTTGCATCCACTTCGAGGCGGGATCTGCAGCATCCAAGGAGAAAGTGCTTAGGACCACAAAGAGAGTACAGTAACTATTTAGATTATAAGTAGTTTTGAAGTTTAGGGTTTCTAGTAGTTTACTTATGGTTTTACTCTCATTTTTTCTAGTAGTTTTTAGTAATTCTTTTCTATAAGTAATTTACTGTTTTTCTTACAGTTTCTTTTTTTTATTTTCTTTAAGTACTTTTTTGTTTTCTCTAAGTTTCTTTTTGTGTGTTTTACAGTCTTTTTCCTTAGTAGTCATTTCCATTAGTTATTTCAGTTTTCATGCAAGACTATTTATATTTTTTTAGACCTGTAAATATTAGTTTACAATTGAAGTTTTAAATCCTCCTTTTTGCACATGGAATATAATAATAACATTCACAAATGTAGATTAAATAAGAAGGAACTAAATTTACAGTAAATACATGTGGAAATTGCAGATTTACAATAAAAAGGTATTATACTAAATTAAGCAGATTTACAGTAATTTGCAGTGAACTATGACTCGCATTTTAATTTATAAGAAACAGAAAAATGGGAAGACTGTTATGATAATAACAGAACAGAAAGATCAGTGTACAAAAAAACAATAATGCTATCATGATACTAGTGATAATATTACCAGTCATGAACTGGGTCAATAAGTTGGCTCAGAACTAGGACTAAGCTAGAAATAAAAGAAAATACAAATTAATGGCTAGGAACCATTCATACCGTCTCCTATTTCAGATAGGATCTGAATGTCTCTTGAAGAATGAGCATGCTTAGGTGGAACGTCGATTATAATAGGTCAATAGAATAGGATTGGGGCTCAAAACCATGACTTGTTTGTTAGGACCCATCTAACCACCTTCCCTTTCAAATAGGATCTACTGGTTTTAGGAAAACCGGGCATGCTTAAGTGGAACAACGGTATATAAGTTCAACAGAGTTTGACTATTAGGGCATCCTGTGTTTTCTAAGCATGCAAACTTTGATATGGGACTACTATGACATGTGCTAGTTTACATGTCTTTTTGCTAGTGGGCAGGACCAATTAGTGGCACGTTACCATGGGGTGGTAGGCCATAGAATGGAAAAAGAAGAGGATAAGAGCCAATCAAAGGGTAGAATTAGGAAAACAAATTCAAACCAAAAAAATTCAGAATAGCATAGAGCAAATGATCAATGAAGAAACTCAGTTATAAGACTTATTATTAGAAATCACCTTATTGGTACATGTACATAGAATTGTTACTAAGTCTATCCTTTTACTTTACTAATCATGCTAGTAATTACTTTATTCACCGGGCTTTATATTTGATCTACTCCTCTTTCTTCCCTCTCCCCTTTAGGCTCGCAGGGTTGATATAGCCTATTCTAGATTTCTTGGAGGAGTGTGCTCGTTGGAGTTCATTTCTAATAGTAAATGTATTTCTTTCGTTATTTTCTTTTCACCACTTTTAGTTGGTTAGTTTGTACTATTACTTAAGAGGGAATTTTATATTATGTACCATGATTTTCTAGTGAGGTTGAGTGAGACATGTGGTTTATGACATATTATTATTATTGTGACTTGATGTTGACTTTCTAAGATGAAGGATATTTCCTGAAATAAATAATAAGTTATGTTTCTTTATGTTTCTGTTGTATGTGTCTTGTTTACTTTAGTCTCTATGATATTATTCAGTTATACGGTCAAACATTACACATTCTTCAGTGCTCCAATTTGGGGATACAAAGGGGTGCACGATGTTTCATTGAATGTATCATTTTAGCACTGGACCATATAGAAGAGTTCTTCTAGGTACAATTACAATTTTAATATTATATTAAAAAACCATAAACTACTTAATATAAAAATTCTATTATTATTTTTCCCTTCAACCCTAAATGGTTGTAGCTTCCTAATTCCCTATAGAAAAAAAATATTGCCATTACTAAAGCCAGTTTCAAGGGCAGATTGGCCCTGCGGCAGACTAGGCCAACCCAGGGACATGGGGCAATGAGCTAGAGGGGAAAATGTTAAACATATGTTAGAAAAATGCCTTCTATGTTACTTTGGCATGTAAATGTCTCTAAGTCTAGTGATTGTGCACATGCCTTTTGTTGCAAAGGACCTCAGTGTAAGTATATTACTGAAATATTATTTGTTGTATTGCTTATGAGAACAAACAAATTGCAAATTCAAGATAATATATGCTTCTATATCTTTATGCCTTAAAGATGAAGAGTGAAGATGTTACGGATGATCCCAGTTGTAATGAATTAAAAAAGGGAACTGTTTTCTATAACGTTTTATTTTCTTGTTCTTAAAGAAGACGTTTTAAGTTATTCGTGTGTTGATCACATAGACGTTTAAAAGATAAACTGTTGTGGTGAAAGAAAAGATAAGCCAAGAAGAAGGAAATATAGAAATCTCATATGGTACGGAAATCATATATAATAGAATATTAAATAGTACAAATGACCACTTCCAAAATAAAACAATAGAGTCATAACATGTATAGACTTTGTCTAACGACAATTATAACCGTCTGCCTCCAAAATACTGATACATAATATACGTATATAGTTGAAATTAAATAAATGATTAGATAATGTAAAAGCAACATATTTCAAGCTCCTTCAAGATGCATCCATAGGAAAATGCACTACTTTTCAACTCATACATTTCAATACCAATAGTTTTCAAGGTAAGAAAGAAAAATTCTAGCTACCCATACATTTGAGTACCCAAGAGTTTTTAGGGAAAGAAAGAAATTTCCAGGGCAGACATTGGTTTGATGTAAGTAAACTCCAAACAAGTTAATTGTTGTATTTGTAAACCATTTCTAAAATAAATGTATCTCGTAAGACCACACCACATATAAATACGAACTAGTTTTTATCTTATGATAACTAAAGCCTTTTAATAGAAAATCCAGTGATATTATAATAATGTATAGGATTTAAGGTAAATATTGAATCATAGCCAAAATGGTTATATTAATTACAATCCAATATACTATATATACAATTAAGTCCTTAAATGTACTTATTGGAGAATTAATTTGATATAACGACAACGCTATTGGTATACCTCTTACCATAATACATCTCTAAATAAATACACTTATGACCTTACATAATCCTCTAAAAGACCAAGATAGGCCTACTCCTTAGCTAGATAATATGAATATGTCACGATCCCGGTTGTAGTCAACAAACATACCAAGATTACTAACATATGCAATTTAAAGATATTGATCTAGATCGGGTAATAACCATACCATAATGAGAGCGACCCATATAGCCATGAACATATACCATATTTTTATCATTCTCGATTTTGAGGGTTGAGTTATGTTTACCTTTTCATATAGCAGTCTCACTTGGAATGTTAACACCGCTCTCTATGCGGCAATGCAATGTTAGCATTCTTTTATACAAATTATTAATGATATGAACAACACTTCTGCTACATCCTTTTACGAATCACATAAGGATCATTAGCAAGTGACTCTTGTACTTCAAAGAACTCCACGTTCGATTCCGTTATCTTTCAGAAGTTTCTAATCGAACACTTACGTTGGTTCAAAGTTGTTTTTGAATACCTCATTCTTATCTGATTCTGGTCATTCTAAACCAATAATTAGTAGTTTAAATTTAGTTAAGCCATTGATAGTAAACAAATCTACCACTATAGACATCTTATACTTATCACCACTTTTTGATTTTAGATAATACCATCCTTAAATTAAAAAGGGAATTGGACAAGTTAAGTTATTATTACCTTTACAAAATCGCAGCTCAACATTCTTAGTTTTTAAGATAGAGACGAGTTTTCATATCTTAGAATTTATTGCTAAATATACAATGGAGAATCTTCCGTATACTTAATTTACCAATACCCAACTATCAAAATTAACTTTCATATCTCTTGTCTTGAATGAAACCAGGTAAGTCAGATTTACCTAGACACCTCGATTCCAAATCTTATAGATAAAGGAAACTCAACTTATTCTTTTTAGTGCTAAATATAAGGTAACATACTTTACAGAAACCATGTCAATTCTTTTACAGTGTTTATCATTTTATTTTGGTATAAATAATCAAACCTTTACTTATATAATAATCAATATTTACTTAATTAATAATGAACCTATACTTGATAATAAATAACTAAGTATTATTTAACCTTACTTAATTAATAATTACAATTAACTCTTAGTTAATGAATAATTAAAGAAAATATTTTTATATTTTCAAATTCCTTTTTTATACTTATAATATATTTTGAAAACCAAAGTACCATTTCAGAAACATTCTAGTAAGCAAAACTAGTTTTTAAACCACACAGAATCTTGACGTCGAACATAACAAACTTAAGCATTCATCTTTCGCCAATATGCAATCACCCATATTCATAAGCATAACCATATTTACATACAAATGCAAATACATTTATAAAACAAGTAAAGATGATCACTTGCGAGCACTTCTTTAAATAGATCGATTATATCTCAAGTCATCACAAATCATCATATAAGTTATACCTAAACATTACTTATTAATGCATATAAGCATAAGCAGTTCATAACTTTTATTTTTATCAATACTAAGATTTAAAACTAGCTTCTTAAATGTGAGATTTACTTATTAAATCATCAGAATTGTAATCACACTATCTACACTTTCCACATCAATACTTAAACTTGGTTTTTCTCTATAAAAACTTTATTTTTAAAAACTTGGAAAAGGAAATGGGCTCTTTCTTAATGAAGTAGGCCTTGGAGTACATGGGTTTGGCAAAGAACTTAAGAGGTGGTTTTGTGCCATATATTTGAAAGGGGGCTATAACGCAAAAATAAAATATTTTGGTTATTGTTTTAAGGTTTTAAAGTGGAGAAGTGAGTATATTTAACTTCATTTTGTAAAGAAACCTTGGAAGGCAAGATGAAAGTTTGTAAAGAAAGAGAGTAGGGTTTTGAAAATATAAACAACCAAATGAAATAAGAAATTGAAAAAAATTCTTTTATATGTTGAAATATAGGAAATTGTCTTTTTAAAATTTGGTCATTAAGTTCAAATAACATATTGCTACATTACCCATCCTTCCTTGTTTTACGCGATATATCGCCCTTCCTTTATTCGATCACTTCATCACGTTTTGATGTGAAGTTACCTTTTAGAATGTTTTCATTTTTATAAAATAAAAGTAAAGAGAAGTCAAACTTACTTATTTAACTCTAACCATTTCTTAAGTAAAGCATAAGTTATTTATACCAAATATTAGGGACAAGTCCTTAAAACCAAGTTGATATAAGCGTTATCCTCCTGTAAGTTTCATTTTAAAGCAGTCCTTATTATCGTAACAACTTGCTTTCCATAATTTTTTGCACTACGCCTTAAAAACAATTCAAAAAAAAAATCATAATATTAAGAGAAGATTAACCAAAAAAACTATAGAAATATCTCCACTTATTATAAATAAGTGTGACATATACGCAATTATTCACATAGTTTGTTGCAAGTAATGAAAATAGGAAAAAAAAGGTGCATAAGTGTTTGCACATATTGTGAATAGGTGCATATGTTGACCCGCTTTTCGCCAAGGTTGTCACGCAGTTAATGTAATAACCCAAAATTTTAATAGAACAATTTAAATGAAGGATTAATAAAATAAATATTAATCTGAAAAATTGTAGGAATTGGGAAACGAGGGTTGCGCCATTTGGTTCATTATGAAATTTTGGTTCAGATAGACATTTGGTTTGCTAAAATCGGACTTAAAACGAAGAAGTTACGAATAAAAGACCGAAACCAAAATAAAAATAAAAATTATATATATAGTTAAATAAAATTCCGAATGTTGGGGATAGGAGGATCTAGCTCCGAAGAGGTCGACATATGGGTCAACACACCCAAGGGATCGGTTGACCTATCCCTTGTAATGCACGTTATTTTTGCGCATGTTACTTCCAGCGAATTTTGATCGTTCGGTCCATTCCTGGAGACTTCCTTTGATCTGATGGGCCTAAATAAAAACTTAATATCTAACAGTCCCAAGCTTCCTAACTTTATTATAAATATGCCTCTAATCTAACCCTAATTCTCCCTACTCCATTCTTCATTCTCTACCTCCACTATGCAAAACTTCTTCCTCTAATAATAATGGAATTCTGAGATTTAGAATTGGATTTTTAGAAACATAAATTCAAGGATATTTATACATAGGCCTAAAGGATTCTTACTAGGTCCCGTTGGATTGCGTAAATATGCGAGTGTTTTCTGTTATTACAAGATCAGTATAATTTAGGGACTATTTGGACAACATAATAGTTGTTAATTTCTTTAGTAATTTACTGATTTTAGAGCTTCTTTTCCTTAAATAATTTTTGTATATTTTATTACTACTATCCCTATTTTAATTTATTTCAGTAATTTATTTGTTATTGTAAATCATTGAGTTTACTTCTACTCCTCTTCCTTTGTGGATTAATTTATGTATAGTTCAGACTTTTCCCTATCTTATTTATAGATTTTATTTATTTATTTGAGTCTAGGCTATGCGAGATCCTAGACCTTTATTCTTCTAGTTTCGCATTGAGTTTAGGTCTTTCAAAGAACCTAAACCTTTTCCCCTTTTTGTTTCTACGCATATTAAGTAAAATAGTGAATTTGATTATAAAAGCGCATATTGAGAAAGTGTGAATTTGGATATAAAGGATTAAGTGGGGTTATTGAATTAATAAGATAATAGACAACTGAATGTACATCATTGATAAACGAGATAATTGGAAATTTGAATAGATGCTAAGTAACGGGGATTGAGATTGTATAATGAATATAAACTAGATAATGTTTAGATGTAACCTAAAATAAAACAAGAAGTTATATGGGATAAGAACGCTTATTAATAAACTTAAAATGGGTGTTAGTTTTAATATAAATAAGTTAATAATCATGAATAGGGGTTCATTCCAGTAGCATAAGCTGATTAGGGAAAATAAGGTGCCTATTAAGAAAGCGTATAGTGGGAGTCCGCTCTGGTAGCGACGACTAACTGGGGAAAATAAGTGGATCCTAGTTGGGGTTCGTTCCGGCAGTGGGGATAGGTTGATTAGGAAAAATATGTGTCCAATTAAAACAATTAATTTATTGTGGCCTTGATGATTGTTGACAATTCTATAGGGGTCTAAGGTAGCTAGGCGGTCAACAATAATTCTATGGTTGCCTTAGCGAAAATAAATTAAGGACTAAGTCTAGGGATGACTTGACTCAAATCGCATTTTTGGTTAGTGACCCGTATCGAACAGTATTCCTTTTATCACATTATATAGAGGTCTCACGAGGAGGCAAGAGCACACTTTACTGTACCAGGTAGTAATAGGTCCAAACAAGGTAGGTATGGGCGCGTTTTAGTGGGGTGGTGAGAGTGCATTGCTCCTATTGGAGAAAATAAGACGTTGTAATGTTTGTGATTAACACTATGTTCTTTAGAGATAATGGGTGGGGCCTGATAAACCCGAGACCATAGCTGGCGTAGGTTATCACAACTATGGTTTATGAGTCGATTGATGGGTAGAATTAGTTTATATCGTAATTACGAGTTGTGGTAAATGGTGTAGAAATTGAATGATACGAATGAGATGGAAATCGATTATATCCTTGCTTATCTTTCTATTTCTTTTTATTTACTGTTATTGTGTCTTAAACTATTATTCTGTCTAGATTTCCTCTTTTATCACTCATGTTAATAATTACATAACTCACCAGACTTTATGTCTAGCTAGTTTTCTTTCCTCCCCCCCAGGTTCTCAAGCGGAGGATATCAGAATTGATAGAGTTTTGGTCCAAGCTTGCATTTTGGAGATTTCTGGTTGACTTACTTTTTGCTAGCTCATGTATTGTTCCACATTTGACTTGCTTTAGTATTCGATGTTGAGAAGGATTTTATTTACTACTCTGATTATTTTGCTTTCATGAGACAGTTGTGGCTTTATGATAAATTACATCTTATGATGTAATAATGTTTATGTTCTGCTTTAAATAAAATTTTATATTCCGATGTTTTTCATATGTTGTCTTATGAATTTTAGTCTCTGTTATATTATTTTACACCTATACGCTCCATATTCCTTAGCAAAATCCTCATATGGGTGATGTTAAGGGGTGTGAGGTGTTACATTTCATATCAAAATCTAAGTTTACAAGATAGAGAAAAGTTTTCGTTTTAAAAAGAAAGGTCTTTTAACGTAAGTGATTTCAAAATAAAAGTTTATGTATGAAAAACATCTCCTCAAGTCAATCACAATATTCTCCTCAAGTCAATCACAATATTCTATTTATTCCTTTCCCGAATCCTTCCCTCTTCTCTATTCGCACCATGTATGGAGCTCCCAACTTTCCTGAGGGTATCCACATTCCCATTTGGTTCTGTAGGTACGTGGAAGCTATGGCACCAGTCGAAGGGCAAGTGATTGCCTAAGAATCCACTCCAACCGTATCTCCTCAAATTCACCACCAACGGCTGATTTCTCAAAGCTTTGTAAAGATTTCACTGCTCTAAGTGGCAAGAACTTCCTTGGTTTATATACTTTTGTTGAAGCCCATTTTTGGCTTAAGGATACGAAGCACTTATTTGGAATTTTGGAGCCTGAGGATAGGAGGAGAGTTCGGTTGGCTACATAGCAATTGTCGATGAGGCTTCTTATTGGTGGGAGACGAAAGACGTAGGGTGTGGTATGAAGACTTTGAATGAGTTTAAGGAAAGGTTTGAAAGGAATTTTCTATCTCAGGCGGAAGAGGGCATGCAAATGGAGAATTTTTTTGGAATGGGATAGGGTGATCTTTCTGTGAAGGATTATGTGAATCAATTCAATGAGCCTACTAGGTTCGAGATGGATTTGGTGAAGAAAAATCATAAAAAGGATGTGATATTTGCTAAGGGTCTGAATCAACCCCTGAAAAGAGTTTCTTTGACTAATATCCCGATTGGTGCTACGTTTGAGAGTCTTGTGGAGATGACGCTTATGCATGAGGAAGGGAAAGGTGATTCCAAGGAAAGTAAAGTTGAGGTGGCGAAAGATGGTTATGGAAATAAGAAATGGTGGCCTAATAAAGGGTAATAAGAAGAAGGGTGAGAAACCAGAGAAAGCTTAGATAAAGAATTATAATAAATGCCATGTGTGCGACATGATGAGCCATTTTGTGAGGGACTGCAGAAAGATTGCCAAGAAAGGGAATTGTTTCAATTGTGGACAGCCGGGTCATTATAGTAAGTAGTTTCTTCAGAAACAAGGGCAAGGTGCTAGTTCATCTGGAGCACAATGCATGCATTAGAGGCATCTCAAGGTAGCGGCGGTCAGGATAGAGGCAAGAAGGTCACATTTGAAGGTTTGATCTCTCTTTATGACTTTCAGGTTATGCCCTTATTTGATTATGGAACTTTTCATTCGTTTATTTCTACTTCATTAGTTGATTGTCTGCACCATAGTATATATCTTGTTTCTGATCTAGTAATAGTTTCAGACCCTATAAGAGGTTCGGCTCATTTGTCTATAATGTGTAAGGATTCAATGATTTCTATATTAGGCATCGAGTGTTATTGTGACGCCTTTGTACTAGGGTATTCGGGGTACGGTATTATTCTGTGGATGGATTGGCTGGCCATGTGTGGTTCCATTCTTAAATGTGAGAGAAGGTTTGTGAGATAAATGACTTGTCATGGTAGTGCCCTTGAGATATCTTACGACCCACGAGGGTCAGTCATGTTGAGCTTCTTAGATCCCCTGAGTACTTCTATTGATGATCTTAGCTTGGTATTCGTAGTGATAGATTTTTCGGATGTATTTGAGGAGATGAGAGGGCTACTTTCGAGACGAGATATCGACTTCCGGGTTTACTTGATAAAGAACGTTAAGCATGTTACATTGCCAGTGCGTCATATGGCTCTATGGGGAAGGAAGGAACTGAGTAAGCAAGTGGGTAAGCTGTTATAGAAAGGCATTATTAGATGGAGCTTATCTAAATGGGGAGCACTAGTTGTTTTCGCTACTAAGGAAGATGGCTCTCTCCGTCTATACATGGATTATAGAGAATTGAACAAGCTCATTAAGAAGAATCGTCAGCCAATACCTCGAGTAGGCGATTTATTTGATCAATTAGTGGGGGCATCCATTTTCTCTTTGTTAAATTTGGCGTTTGGGTTTCATCAGCTACGAGTTGCAGATGATAGTGTGGATAATACTTCTTTTAGGACACTAGAAGGATTTTCCGAGTCGTTGGTTATGCCCTTTAGGCTAACCAGTGCACTGACATACTTTGTTAATTTGATGAGCCGAGTGTTTAGGGAGTTCCTAAATAAGTTTTGGTAGTATTTTTGAATGACATCTTGGTGTTATTGAGATACAAGGATGATCATGCATTGCACTTAGGAGAGGTCCTCCGTACTCTCCGTGCCCATCAGTTGAAGGCAAAATTCTCGAAGTGCTACTTTTGGCATAGGGAGATAAGATTCTTTGGGCATGTAGTTTCAAGAGAGGGTACAAGAGTGGATCTCGCTATGGTGATTACCATGCGAGACTAGAAGGCCCCAAAGAATGCGACTGAGGTGAAGAGCATTTTAGGTTTGATGGGGAATTATCGGAAGTTCATTAAGGACTTTGCGCGGATTTCAGCTCTGCTTACCCTCTTACTAAGAAGAACCTAATATTCACATAGGACGCGGATTGCGAGGATTCCTTTATAAGATTGAAGAAGGAGCTCATAACTGCTCTAGTGTTGACTCTTCCAAAAAAAAAACTAAGATGTTCACAGTTTATACCGATGCTTGTGGCATATGATTGGGCATGTTCCTAATGTAGGAGGGGCAAGGTTGTTTTCTATGGGTGCAAATAACTAAGGGTATAAGAGAGAAATTACCCTATCCATGATTTAGAGCTAGCAACTATTGTTTTCGCACTGAAGTTTTGGAGGCATTACTTGTTGGGTGCGATGTTTGAGTCGTATACTGACCATAAGTCTCTCAAGTACTTACTTTGGTAAAAGGATTTTAACTTGAAGTAGCAATGTTGGATGGAGTTTGTAGCATCCTACGACTTTGAGATTTCATATAACCTGGGGAAAGGGAATATAGTGGCGGATGCTCTGAGTAAGCAGAGTGGCAGAGTTTTAAGTTTATCTCATCTTTTGATTTCATACCATCTATGGATTATGGACTAGGATTATTAGCATCGCTAGAGGTGCAACCTACTATATTAAAACGTTTTGGATCCATTTAGCGTGATGATTAGCAACTAGCTGATATATTAAACTGATGTGGTAGAGATGAGACATCTAAGCATCTTTCTAGATACTCCATTGATGAGAGAGGAAGACTACGCCGTGATGGTAGTCTATGTATACCCCGCATGGGAGATGTGATGAGTGCGGTATTGTTGAGGCCCATCACTCTCGGATGACCATCCATCCAGGAGGAGATAAGATGTATAGAGATATGAAGAGGTCTTCTATTGGTTGGGAATAAGCAAGGATGTAGCTGATTTTGTGGCAAGATGCACGACGTGTCAGAGTGTTAAGGCTGAGCAAGGGAAGACAAATGGGTTGCTTCAGCCCCTTGATTTGCCAGAGTGGAAGTAGGATAGCTTCTCGATGGATTTCATAGATAGTTTTCCTAGATCAAGGAAATACAATTCCGGTATTTGGATGATCAAAAAATAGATTGACTAAGAGCGCTCATTTCATCCCAGTTAAGAGGTCTACAGCTTGGTTAGCTTCGATATATTTGAGGGAAATTGTCCGAGTTCATGGAGTTACCACGAGCATTGTTAGTGATAGAAACCCCATCTATATCGATGAGAATTAGGAAAGCCTGCATAAGGCATTAAGGACAATGGTCAGACTTAGTACATATATGACAGATGTACAAATCGAGAGGGTTAATCAGATTCTTAAGGATTTACTATGGCTATGCATTTTGGACTTCGAAGCGACTTGGGAGGAGCATCTTCCCTTAATACAGTTTGCTTATAACAACATCTATCAAACGAGCATTGGCATGACACATTTTGAAGCTTTGTATGGATGGATCTGCAAATCACCTTCTTGTTGGTGGGAGTCCATACATAAACTTCTTCTAGGACTAGAGGTGATCAGGGAAACATCAAATAAGGTTGACCTGATTCGGAAATGGATGAAGGCAATTCAAGATAGGCAAAAATCATATGTGGATAGGAGGAGGACATATCTTGAGTTCAGCATAGGAGACATGGCTTTCGGTAAGGTAAATGTAATGACTCGCAAATTCGTGCCCTTTAAGTTACTAAACACACCACATGTCCAACCCAAATTACACAGAAATATGAGTCATGATGAGTAAAGAAGAAAAAGTAGAAAAAGAACAGAAATAACAACATAGAATCTCACACTGCAGCGAAACAAAATATAATATATGTATAATGACCTTTGGAATACAAAATTATATATGTATTTAAATACATTATCAGAGTACATCACATATACAACATAACGAAATAAACTCTAGATATCTAACATTGAAGCCTCGTGCTCTAAGCTTCTCCAAGGATATCTTAAACACCTGAACTACTTGATTACCGTACAAATTTAGGCACCCAAGAGTTTAGGGTAAAATAAAAAAAATAGACTCTGAATCAGTCATGAGAGTGGTGTGAGAAAACTCCAACCACTTGATTTATTTTGATTTGAAAGAAAAGGTAATCATTAGACTGATCCACACATAAACACATATGGTTTTTAACTTATGACAACCCAAAACATTATTTGTATCAAAACTATTCTGGTATTATAATAATGTCTAAACAAAAAACAATCTAGCAAAACTCTTGCATCTCATGCTCTACATACATAGTATATAATCAAAAACCGTAGACGCTTATTGGAGAATGGATTTCTAACTATGACAAGGTATGGGACCACCACCCGATTATTGTACTCTAGAGAGGATACACCAGGGGTTCAACAAGTACATCTTGTAACCCGACCACACATGACCGACCACTCATTCAACTTAAGTGTATCGAATATATTGTCACCCACGGTTGTGATCATCAACCGTTTCACGTAAGCGTACAGAAGCGACAGAAGAAGAAACAAATGAATTTTCTCTAGATGGTGACAATACACCCTAATAGGAATGACCAACATAGCCATGTTGCCTGGCTAATTTCTGTCATTTCCTGGTTAATGAAGCTTGAGGTCACGATTACCTTTAGGAAAATCACATTGTCATTTACTTTAAATTCACCTCGTCAAATCCATCAAACCACAAATTGACAACCACAAAAATATTCTGGGTGTTAAGCAAAGAGAAGGTGTCTTCTCCGCCACCAAACAAAAGTACATTTGAGGAAATCAATGTACATGATCATTTGGAAATACTCTGTCAAACATTCATTCATACGAGTTTATTCTGGGACTGAACAAAATCGTAGGCACTATCTCCATTGACCCATCTTAGGCAACGTCTATCTAGGATTAACAGAGAAAGCCCTTGCACTTTACTTTGTCTTCGATTATCTTCAACATAATTTGATTCGCAAAGCTTATACCAATTGCCAATACAGAGTGGTTTTCGAATAATAAATCCAAAAGTTCTCTCCATATTGACAACGATAACATTTACCTGGCCAACACTTCGGTAGTCGGTAATTTAACTATCGTAAAATCAAACATTCATCCAAGATCATATTGTAATAGCCCGCATTTTACGTATCGGAAGATCGTAAAATATTTTTATTTTATTCCCTGAGGGTTGGATCATTCTTATATTTAATATATTGCTTATGGGGATATAAGACATATCCATAATTTTTACCAATTTGGTTTGTGACCATTTTGCCTCTGTCAGCCATGTACAAGGAATAACTTTTGACTCAGGTCAAATCAGAGGGTGAGACCTGTGCCATTGGAAAGGAAATGATGATTTTCTTTCCGTAGAGTGGTTACATTAAAGATTTTGCTCAGTGGTTTGGAAGGAATCGATGTTTTAAGGTTTAACAGTTGACTGTTCAGTTTTGTGAAGCCTTAATGGGCTGATTTGTAGAGGCCCATTAGTGGGCTGGTGGAAAGCTATAAATAGGGAGTGAGTGATATGGGAAAGGGTTTAGTTTTTCTATTTTCTCATTTGGTGGCATATGTTCTTCCTTCCTTTAACACCTTTCCACCATTAAAATCGAGATCTAAGCTTGGGAAATCAAAGATCTACACCATTGGAGGCTAGAACTACACTGTTTCAAGGGCAAATTCATCAAATCAAGGAATTTGGATTCAATTCCTTGCTATCCGGATTCATATTGCACCATTTTTGCTTTGTTTTGGAGAATTGGTGAGTGATATAGATCTCTCACGTGGTTTCAATCAAGTGTATGAGTGTTTGATCATGTTTTTCATCAAATTCAAGTCATTTTCCTTAAATCCACACTTTGGTAAGTTCACTTTCATATAAATCATCTTAGGATTTAATTTAGCAAGTTTAAACCAGTAATTCTTATGTTATTTCATATGTTTATGCAAGTTAGATTTATAATTTTGTGCATATGATCATTCATCATAATTTTTCGAGTGATTTGTACTATTTGGTGAAAATTGTGGTTTTTATGTTGTTAGTGAATTCATATCGTGTTTTCGGTCATATTTGATAAGTTGGACAAGTTGGTTTCGTTGAATCTATCATTTGGCAAAGTTTTGGTCGAAATCGAAGTTGAATTGGAATGTGTAGGTTTTGGGTCGATCATGGTTGGGTCGGTCAGTTCTTACCTAGTCGATCGAAACCATGTCTTGGGGATCAAGTCAGAAAGTGGGTCGGTCGTGCATAGAGTAGTGGGTCGGTCGCTCCTGGTTGAATGGGTCGCTCGCGCATATCATTTGAGTCGGATCGGTCTACTATCCAGGAGATTGGGCTGGTCCGATGCTTCCAGTTGGGTCGTTCTGCATCTTTGGAGGTGGGTTGGTCATTAGTTTTTGTTCGGGTCGGTCATGCTCTGGAGTAAGGTGGGTCGGTCGAGCATTAAAGTGGATCGGTCGGTCGTGGGTTTAGACCGGTCGGTCGTTGTGAATTTTGGGTCAGCCAGAAAGAGACCGGGTCGGTCGGTCTTGGGTCGGTCGGCCGGTATATATATTGAGTAATTTTAACAGCGCTTCTAAACTCTGTGTTGAAGGCCTAAGTGTCGTGGTTTGTTTTCAATAGAAAATTGATGTGATGCTATTTATTGTTTCGGGCCTTGTAATTGATGTTTTCTTTCATTCGAAAGGGGTGATAACTTCGAAGAGAATTCCATGGGGAATGACGAAGTAAGGTGATTTGTTTGTCGGATGTGATGAATGTGGAAACGACTTAAGGATTTATTGAGTTCGTGTGAAGTGGTTGCTCTATAGTTCTTTGAGCTAATGATTGGTCGTAATTGATAACGACTAGAGATGAGAATGCCGAGGAATTATCATTGCTATAGGTTCTAGCATACTCAAAGCAGGGGTACAATTGAAAACCGGTTGTAGGTCGAGTGCCCTAGGCGCCGCGTATGGCCTAGACACGTGTTGTGTATAGCGGGTGGGGTTTTTGCTAGATCCGGGGCGTTGTGTATGGTCCTTGATAGTTGATGGCATGTTTTTAGTCAGTCATACGATTAACGATGATTTCAAATCTAGGTTGGCGGTGATAGCTAGAGTTAGTCATGGACGTTTGGATGCTGGCTTGTACCATCTCATGGAGATTATCTGATTGCGGATGAGGTGTCCTTTGGGTGCTTGTCTAATATTGGTTTTGGCCTCTAGGGCTTGTGCTTATGGGATGCCAAGTTCGATTAAGTGGTTTTCGTGAGATATAACACATGTTGTATGAGTTGCTTTTGCCATGTATGAGTGGTTGTTCTAACTGCCATGGCTGAATTGTTGTCCCTTTGGATTTATGGATCGTAAATGTTACCTCTGTCAGGTGTGGGGAAGGCATGTGTAAGTTCTTCTCTGGAGCTTGGTAGATTAGTTCATTTATTTACCCATTCTCATATAATTTATTGATGAAGTTTGTTAGTTGTTTTACCGTTCACTAAGACTGTTGTCTGACTCAAGGCTTTATGTTTCCCTCTTATTACCTTGTGTTGTTCATTCTATCGTTTGGATGGGCAGACTACATGACAGGTTAAATCTTAGTGATGACAATGATGCTATTTGGAGGCGAGCAGGAGGCTGGTGTATTATTTTACCTACTATCTAGTATTTGGATTTCCGCTGTTTGTTATTTTCTTTGAGTGCTGTAGTGAGGCAAATTGTACAAACACTATTGATATTATCCACATGTATGGATATTACTTTCTAGTTGTTATTGAAGTTTGGTTTTTTCAACTTCACTATCACTACCTGTTGTATATTTTCTATAATATTTTATCCTTGCGCTGTAAGTTTACGACAAGTTCCGTGATTTTTATCCTATCTTGATGATCGTCCATAGCTGCTTGGCACACCTTTCAGTGCATTATTCCTCTTGTTTAGTGCATGGGTTATAGACGGTCGTCACATTTGGTATCAGAGCTCTGGTTAATGATTTTAGCCAATGTTCCAAGATATAATCACGTATGAGAGACGTACTTGTAGATTTCAATTGGATGTATACTATATGATACTATATAGTATTGTAGCACTAGTACTCCATTAGCAGTTTTCTTGCAAGTGGCTAATCATTCTAATTTGCAGATTTAGAATGAGTAGACATCACACAAGACATACTGCAAGGGGAGAGGCTATGCCAAGAGGGGGTAATGGCGGGGAATATGAATACCATGCCATGTTTGAAGCTATGATAGAAGAATGCCTATGAAGGTCCCCCGCTCCAGTGGCAGCTACGGTAGATGTTGGAGTCTCGGTGCCTAGAGTTGTGGAATTTGCAAGGCTGTGCAAAGATTTTTCATCACTAGGAGGGAAATAGCTCAAGGACAATGAACCGGTTGAGGAGGTTCAAAGATGGTTGGATACTTGTGTCCGGATCTTCAAGGACTTGGGCTTTGATGATGCGACCAAAAGGAAGCTTGCATCCAGGCAGTTAGAGGGAAGAGCAATGGACTGGTGGAACTCTGTCACACTTGAGACCCCTGAAGAGGATATTTCCTGGGAGCAATTCCAAGCCAAGTTTGAAGAGAAGTTTTTCTCCACCATGCAAAAGTCTATTCTGATTAAGGGGTTCGTAGAGCTTAAGCAGAATGGTTGACCAGTTCTTGACTATATTTCTGACTTTGAGACTTTATCGAAGTATGCTCATTCATATGTGGATACTCCTTACCAAAAGAACGAGAAGTTTGTCTTGGGATTGGATGAATATCTTAGGAATTATCTTGTCGATCACCTCGATGATAGTTTTGAGAAGATCATCGAGAAGGCTTTAAGGCATGAAAGTTTGTTTCCTAAGAAGATGTCGGTTGTTGCACCTAAGGAAGAACAAAAGCCACAACAGGGTGGTAATAATAAGAAAAGAAAGTAAAAACAACAGAAGGGAAAGGATGGCCAGAAGAAGCAAAAAGGAGAGGTGACTTGCTTCAATTGTTGGCAGAAGGCCCATTTTGCTAGTGAATGCAAGAATCCTAAAGCTAAAAAGAAGTGCTTCAAGTGCAGGAAGATGGGACATGAGAAGAAGGATTGTCCAGAATCAGCTAAAGGGAAGAAGGTGGTTAAGGCTTATGCTTTGGGAGTGGTACCGTCTTCTTCGAGGTCTCCTACTGTAGAGGAAAAGGGAAAGGTGTCATCGTCCAAGGTACTCTTTCTATTTATGGTGTTTCAGTTCAAGTTTTGTTTGGTACTAGAGCATCGCATTCGTTCATTTGCAACGAGCTTGTGTGTCGTTTGGGTTTGGAACCTGAATTTTTTGATAGACCATTGGTCGTGACTAATTCATTTGGGGGTTCATCCAATTTGTGCATGTTGTGTCATGATCTACTGTTGTCGAGTCTTGGTTGCTCATTTGTGTGTGATTGCTTTATTCTTAACTTCGCTGGGTTTGGGACCATCTTGGGCATGGATTGGCTCAAGAGGTATGCGGTGAGGGTGAATTGGGAGAAGCTAGAGGTGAGAGTCGGGGATGTGGAAGGGCGAAAGGTGTTGATTAGATGAAAGCACGAAGAGGGTATCTTCGTTAGCTATCTATATTCGCTTGAGATTCCACGGGAAGACTTGTCATTTGTGTTAATCACAAAAGAGTTTGAGGATGTCTTTGACGAGGTCAAAGGGTTGCCGCCGCATCGTGAGATTGAGTTTAGGATCGATTTGGTCAAGGGTGCTAGACCAATTGTTATGCCTCTTAGCAGATGGCGCCTAAGGAACAACGAGAGTTGGAGGTGCAAGTTCGTGACCTTTTGGGAAAAGGATTCATTCGGAGAAGTGTTTCCAAATAAGGTGCATGGGTCGTGTTTACAACCAAGGCAGATGGCCCGTTAGGATTGTGTGTAGACTATCGGGAGCTGAACAAAGTGACTAAGAAGAACAAGTATCCGTTGCCGAGGATTAATGATTTGTTCAATCAACTTCATGAAATCAAAATATTTTCTCAAATGGATTTGGCAATGGGATTTCACCAGTTGAGGGTGACAAAGGATAGTGTACCGAAGACTGCTTTTATGACACCATCCAGGTTCTTCGAATGGTTGGCGATGCCATTTGTGTTGACTAACACGCTAGCGTACTTCGTGGATCTTATGAATAGAGTTTTCAGCGATCAGTTGAACAAGTTCATGCTTGTGTTCGTGGATGATATTCTAGTTCATTCACAGAATGAGGAAGAACACAAGACGCACTTGAGGGTTGTGTTGGAAATCTTGCGAAAGCATCAGCTGAGAGCTAAGTTTTTGAAGTGTCACTTCTGGAAGAATAAAGTGAGGTTCTTAGGCCATGCTGTTTCTGGAAATGGGATAGCGGTTGACCCCGCTAAGGTAGCAGCAATCCAGGACTGGGATCGACCTAAGAATGCAACGAATGTTCGGAGTTTCCTTGGGTTGGCAGGTTATTACCGACGGTTTATCAAGGATTTCTCCAGGATAGCTGCACCGTTGACAGGATTGATGAAGAAGAACCAAGTGTTCATATGGGATGTAAAGTGTGAGCAAGCGTTCAGGATCCTAAAGAAGAGACCAACGAGTGCTCCTGTTTTGAACATTCCAAGCGGTAATGAAGAGATGGTGGTATACACCGATGCATGTGGTACTGGCCTTGGAGCAATGCTAATGCAAAAGCATAAGGTTGTGGCCTATGCGAGTCGACAACTAAAGCCGCATGAGAGAAATTACCCAACTCATGATTTGGAGTTGGCAGCAATTATGTTTGCTCTGAAGATGTGGGGACATTACTTGTTGGGAGTTTGATTCGAGTTATTCATGGATCACAAGTCGTTGAAGTATCTTTTCTCCCAAAAGGATTTGAATCTTTGGCAGCAACGGTGGTTAGAGTTTCTGGCATCATATGATTTTGATATAGCCTATACTCTTGGCTAGGGCAACGCAGTTGCAGATGCACTGAATTGAAGACACGCAAGTTTGGAAGTAATGTTTTCGGAATGGAAGAGCCTTGAGTATTTGGAAAGATTCGATTTCAGGACAAGGTGTGAGTTGGAACCTGAAATGTTGGCAAGCTTATCGGTAAGACCAACTCTTATCGAAAGAATTGGCGAGGGCCAAAAGCGAGATGTAAATCTTGTCGAGTTATCCAGAAACTGGAACCAGAGGATAAAGAGTTCGAAGTCGATCGAGAAGATTGGCTCCAAAAGCAAGGCCGACTGGTTGTTCCTGATATTGACAGATTGAGAGATGAGGTTCTGAAGGAATGTCATCACTCAATGTTGACGATTCATCCAAGCAGAAATAAGATATATCAGAACATGAACCGAGTTTACTACTGGGAGGAGATGAAGAGAGATATTGGAAAGTTCATTTCCAAGTGCATGAACTGTCAGTTGGTGAAAGCTGAACAGAAGAATCCGAGTGGTTTGCTTTAGCCATTAGAAGTTCCTACGTGGAAGTGGAGAAAATATTGATGGATTTAATCAGTGGAGTACCTAGAACTAGGGCAGGAAACGAAGGAATTTGGGTCCTTGTGGATCGCTTGACTAAAAGTGCAAGATTCATTCTTGTCAAACCAACTAGGACGACATCGAAGTTGGCTGAACTTTATGTGAAATGAATAGTTCGGTTCCTTGGTATTCCGAAGAGAACAGTAAGTGATCGAGATCCATTATTTACGAGTGGATTTTGGAAGAGTTTGCAGGAAGCTTTGGAAACCGAGTTGTGTTTAAGTATGGATTACCAACCCCAAACTGATGGTCAAACCGAGAGGGTTAACCGAGTTTTGGAAGATCTCCTAAGAGCTTGTGTGTTGGATTTTGGGGGATCATGGGAAGACCATCTACATCTAGTTGAGTTTGCATATAATAATAGCTACCAGTCTAGCATTGGGATGACACCATACGAGACATTATATGGTAGGTCGTGTAATTCTCCAACTTTTTGGTTAGAAACTAGAGATAAGTAGATATTTGGGCCAGAGATGATTAGAGAAACATCGAATTATATCTAGATCGTTCAACAACGAATGAAGGCGGCCCAAGATCGTCAGAAGAGTTATGCTAATAAGCGTCAAAAAGGTTTGGAATTCAACATTGGTGATAGGGTTTTCGTGAATATTTCTCCGTTGAAGCACGTGGTTCGATTTAGAAATAAGGGAAAGTTATCTCCAAGGTTTGTTGGACCATTTCCGATAGTCGAGCGAACCAGAAAAACTTGCATATAGATTGGAGTTGGGCGAGAAGAAGTCGAGTGTGCATAATGTGTTCCATGTGTCGTTTCTACGAAACTTTGTGCATGATTCGAACGTTGTAGTACCTCCAGAGAAGTACAAAGACCTAGAAGTAGAGAGCGTTGTTCCGAGATCTCGTAAGCTGATTCGTTTTGTGGGGAATGACACGAAACAGCTTAGGAGGAAGACAGTTAAGCTAGTCAAGGTACAATGGAGTGAAGATGGCGATTATTGTATATGAGAAACGGAAGAGAGGACGAGGGCGACTAATCCAGAACTCTTCATCGGTAAGAACCTTTGATATCGTATCATCATTATATTGTTGTATCTTGTTGTTGTTTGATAGAATTCTGCATGCTAGGATAAGGCTATGGATGCATGGCTTGATGGTTGCTAGTTTAGATGATAAAATTGGCTTCTTATGGATGATAGCCATGCAGGATTATTGTAGTTGCTTGTGTTTGCTTGGAATTTCGGGGGTGAAATTCTTAAGGGGGAGAATGTTACAGCCCGCATTTTACGTATCGGAAGATCATAAAATATTTTTATTTTATTCCTTGAGGGTTGGATCATTCTCATATTTTAATATGTTGCTTACGGAGATGTGAGACATATCCATAATTTTTACCAAATTTGTTTGTGACCATTTTGCCCCTGTCTGTCTTGTACAGGGTATTACTTTTGACTTAGGTTGAATCAGAGGGTGAGACCTGTGCCATTGGAAAGGAAATGATGATTGCCTTTCTATAAAGTGGTTACGTTAAAGATTTGGCTCAGCGGTTTTGGAGTTTTAAGGTTTAACAGTTGGCTGTTCAGGTTTGTGAAGCCTTAATGGGCTGATTTGTAGAGGCCTATTAGTGGGCTGGTGGAAAGCTATAAATAGGGGATGAGAGATATGGGAAAGGGTTTAGTTTTTTATTTTCTCATTTGGTGGCCTATGTTCCTCCTTCCTATAACACCTTTCCACCATTAAAATCGAGATCTAAGCTTGGGAAATCAAAGATCTACACCATTGGAGGCTAGATCTACATCGTTTCAAGGGCAAAATCATCAAATCAAGGAGTTTGGATTCAATTCCTTTCTATCTGGATTTGTATTGCACCATTTTTGCTTTGTTTTGGAGAATTGGTCAGTGATATGCATCTATCACATGAATTCGATCAAGTGTATGAGTGTTTGATCTTGTTTTTCATCAAATTCAAGTCGTTTTCCTTAGATCTACACTTTGGTAAGTTCATTTTCATATGAATCATCTTAGGATCTAATTCAGCAAGTTTAAATCGGTAATTCTTATGCTATTTCATATGTTTATGCAAGTTAGATCTATAATTTTGTGCATACGATCATTCATCATGATTTTTTGAGTGATTTGCATAATTTAGTGAAAATTGTCGTTTTCATGTTATTAGTAAATTCATATCGTGTTTTTGGTCATATTTGATGAGTTGGACAAGTTAGTTTCATCGAATCTATCGTTTGGCAAAGTTTTGGTCGAAATCGGAGTTGAATTGGAATGTGCAGGTTTTGGGTCAGTCATGGTTGGGTCGGTCGGTCCTTACTAGTCAGTCGGAACCATTTCTTGGGGAGCAAGTCAAAAAGTGGGTCGATCATGCATATAGTAGTGGGTCGGTCGCTTCTGGTTGAACAGGTGGCGCGCGCATATCGTTTGGATCAGGTCGGTCTACTATCCAGGAGATTGGGCTAGTTTGATGCTTCCAGTTGGGTCGGTCTGCTTCTGTGGAGGTGGGTTGGTCATTAGTTTTTGTTCGGGTCAATTATGCTTTGGAGTAAGGTGGGTCAATCGAGCATCAAGGTGGGTTGGTCGTGTAACGACCAGGATTTTTAGCCATTGAATTTTGAATATTTAAATTTGTTTTAAATACTCTATTTGAATTATAAATGGAAATTTATAAGGAATTTATTTAATTAAACATTGTTTGAACGTATAATTTATAATTTAATTTAAAATGATCCTATTGAATATTGTTTTAACTTAAAAATTGAAATATCGAGTTTAAAATCTAAATTAGATTATTTTGAAGCTATATATATTCAGATTGGATATGTATTTTATTTGTTTATTTTGAAATTGATTCGATTTAATTTCCAAACGATATATGATTTTAACGAGATTAATTATATAAAATTCGAAATAGATTATTAATGCAAGATCTTTGAGATGTAGCTAAAATTTAATTTTTAGAATTTTACTGTAATTTTTAATTTAGGAAATAAGCAACTTCTTATTTGAAGCATTTTACACCATATATCAGTATTTTGGTGTTTCACGAAATAAATTAACTAATCTTTTTTATTATATTTCTACGACTGTAGCACTTTGCTCAACATAATGGTATTTTTATTCTTGTCTATAATGTTTGAAAATAAACAGAAAGGTGTCATGCAAATGATAAGGATGATGTGACTATCTTAGCGGGGTTCTAAGCTGGAAAACTCTGGTACATGCTATGTCCATTATTTTCAAAGATTTAAGTAGATATTCATTTATCTCCAAAAAAAAAGTGACCCTGTCAATGCGGAATTTGAACATCCCATATTTTCTTTTGTCATTTTTAATTTAGAAGCCACCTGTGAGAAAACACTTGGTATCTTCCTCATATAACATCGATACCAGCACTGCCCTTGATCGCTCATAAATAAATAAATCAAATCACTTTACTGTTAGCTCTTTCTCCAATGCAGGAAGAAAACAACCTTACTTTACTTCTGAAACAAAAAATAGCTTCCTACGTACAAATTGAAAGTAACATTTCCTTCCTTATATATGCGAAGAGAACATGCTAGCTGAATATTGTCAGGGTGAAAAGCTGGAATTAGGAAATTAATTAGCACGTCCAAATCAACATCCTGCCAACCTAAGCACATGCCTTGGGTTGAAAAACACCACCTACGATGTACAGATTGAAAGCGATGCCCTTCCCCTTTATAAATATATGTTATTCCATATTGTTTTCTCACCGAGATCGACCCTTCAAAAATCAATAAGAATACCGAAATTTAATTTTGAAAAAAATAATGAAGATGGGTTCGTTGCAATTCTGGGTTACTCCTCTTCTACCCAGTACAATTTTAAATTAGTACGATTGACATTTTGTTGGGATCTGTTTCGACAGTAAAACTAGGACTTAGGCTCTTCGTCGCGATAGAGGGTTGAGAACCAGTGTAGGGTCGGCCGGGCTCGGGGGGCTCTAATGATGAGCAACAGCCCTTTGGTCATGGGATTGGATGTCGGTGAGAAGTTTGAGGCGAGGTGATATTTGCAGGTTTGAACAAAATTCAGGGGTTGGAGGCGCACAGTTGGAGATTCATTGTTTCAGGAGAGTTTGTGGAAAATAGGAAGTGCAGTGGAAGGAGAGGTGGGTCTGTATGAATTTTGCATGAAGCTGATGAGGGATAGTGAGCTCGAATTGTTTGTTAGTAGAGATAAGAGTTGGAAGATGGGTAAATTAACATTAAAACGTAATTAAAAAAGGTGGAACAATGGGTTGTTATTTGCAGAAATGGAGTGGAAGGAGAACCAATCATGGGGAGATGCGTCATTTCTGGAGTTGTTCGAAGTGTTCTTGAGAATAAGGAAATACGGTCTTGGCCAATTCATTTTAAACATAACGTATTAGGTGGTAATTAGTTCCTAATTTATTGAGGGTTAAAACAGAATTATTTTAATATATTTCTATGAATGGACTGGTAATGTTGAATAGGAAGGGAACTGTTTTAAATGATAGAGAGGAGGAGCGCACAACAGTTCTGGTGGTGGTGAGATCATTCATAATATACTAAAATGAAGTGTTTTCCTGTACTGTTTGGCACGAAGGACTGAAAGTGTATCACTAGATAAACCGTGATTTAGAGGAAGAATAGTGATGGATTAATTGAATTTTTGGGACTTGACCCAATGATTTGTAATGTAAATGAAGGCGAGGTGGGTGTTCTGTTCATCTATGACGAATGACTATAGGAGTGGCAAAAATCCTGAACTGGAAAAAAAAACGTATGGTACTTGAACATATTTCTGAAGGATGAATGAGGTCAGTAGCACAAGACACGACCAAGGTGTTAGCTTTATTTTTATTATGGGTTGTTATCAGTAAGGGCTTAGTAGTAATGGACCGTGATGGTAGTTTGGTTGGAAGATAATGGGTTGTGACGAGATTGTGATGAACTCGGGTGATCTATTTGAGCATAGGGACGTTGAGGTTGGTGGTTTGAATACAGAGTGCGAACGAAGCAGTTATACCGGGAAGAAGGAAAACAATATCGACTGTGTATCGTTAAAATGTAATTATTGAAAAGTTAATAACTTAACTAAGAAACTAATTATTAAATTAAATCATATGATTAAAACAATTATAATGTGGGCATATGTTAACAGAATTAGATGAAGACGGTCACATTGGGATCTACCGACAAGAGCTACATTGTGGAACCGACTTCACCGAGAATAGAGATACTGGAATTTCGTGACAAAATCAACTGTCTGTTGATTTTAAAATGAAACTAAAATGAAACCGTCAACTGCAAACAAGGTGAGTAACCTCACTAAACTCCAACTCGTTTATATTATATTATATATATATATGAGTTTTATATTTATTTATTGTAATTTTACATTGTGTGATGGTTGTTTGGTTGCATGGTTGATAAAATTGGTTGATATAGTTATATCATTAATTGATTATTAATTCTGTTCACCATGGTATTTCATATTATTGTGAAATTAATATTATTGATGTTCATTAACATCTGTGGATGCAGGGAAACAGGTTGGAGGGACCCAACTGGGTTCCTCAATATGTATATTACTGTTTTTCCTTGATTGTGATATATGATGTGATATATATAATCAGTGATTGACTTTGTTGTGTTTGAGCTACCCTAGCCTAGAATTTTGGTATTTAAATACCGCAAAATATTTTCAGATATGGGGAAGGAATTTGGGATTTAAAAAGGAAATTTATTTCCAAAAATAGATATTTAATTTTTGAATAGATTTGAGAATAGATTTGCAAATGAATAATTCTGAATAGAAGTTATAAATAAAATTTGGGTTTAAGATATGTTTATAGGTATGAAATCAAACTGTATATAAAAGAAATATATTCACGATTTAATTGAATGGTTTAAAGAAAATATTTTGCAAATGAAATATCTCTAAAGAAAATTTAGATTTGAAATATGAATCCAGATTGGAATTGAATGGAAAGGGAAATGGGTAATCATTCTAAAAAAACGATGAGTTTTAGTTCAGGATTTAGAACATAAAATAAAGTGTGATAACGTTTTGTAGATTGGAATGGTTATAAAAGAATTTGGTAATGATTTGGAAAGGATAATTTCAAAAGTGAATTTGGAAATTGAATTAACCTGAAATGGTAGATAAATTACGAGGTTCGGAATATTGATCGAATATAGATTATTCGAGATAGAGTTATTTATTGGAATTCGATCATATCAAATTTAGAGAAGTTATTTTAAATTTCCGTTTTGAATCAAATTTAATTCTATAATTATTTATTTATTTACTTATTAATTTATTTATTGAAATTAATAAGTACAAGTTATATTTTTATAAACCAAATACTTGGAAACAACGATTATAACGCCGCTCTTATTATAAATATTTTCTAAATCTAAACAGCGATTATTATGCTGTTATTATTATAGATGTTTTGTAAATCTAAACAGCAATTATAACGCTGTTGTTATTGTAAATGTTTTGTAAATCTAAACAGTGATTATAACGCTGTTGTTATTATAAATGTTATAAATGTTTTGTAAATCTAAACAGTGATTATAACGCTGTTGTTGTTATAAATTTTTTGTAAATCTAAATAGTGATTTTAATGTTACCATTATAATAAATGTTTATAAATTAAATATTGGGAAACAGCGATTATAATGCTACCGTTATAGTCAAATGTTTTCCGTAAAAGAAATGGATCCTTAAATTGAATCTGAGAGTCGCATAAGCGATGTTTTGATTGAATACTTGAAGTTGTGATCTTTGACTATTTCAAAATTGAGAATGTTGTTCAATTAAGGTCTGAGAGGTAATTATTCCCCAACTTGATTGACTTCATGATTGATGGAGGAATAGTTAAGGTTTGATAGTTAAGATTGGTTAGCAATATGATTAGTTAATAAATGATTAATGGTTTGAGTTATAATAACGATGTTTTATAACATCGCGTTAGTTTAAAGGATTTTGAAATGTTTCCTAAATAAAATAAGAGATATTTTCTCGAATAAAGAAATTAGATATTGGAAAAGTTTTTCCTAGAATCAAGAGAGAAAATAGAGCTTTGAAAGGATACGAAAGATAGTACATGGGAATTGTAATTGATAATATAATAAGGAATTAATTTAAAAAGGGGCCAGTGTTGTCAGATGGTTGATCGTTAGAGTTTCCATTTGGAAATAGGACCGTTGATTGTATGAATGTTCCTTTGATAGTTAGATCACTGACTATCAAAGTTTTTTTTGTTTATTTTAGGCCTCTATTGTCAATACGGAGAGACCGGGATCAGATTTAATATCTAAAAACCACTCTGTATTGGCATAAGCGTTAGGAATCAACTTATGCTGAAGATGATTGAAGACGGAGTAAAGTGCAAGGGCTGTTCTGTTAAGCCTAAGTAGAAATTGCCCAAGATTGATTGATGGAATAGTGCCTTTGGTTGTTCAGTCCCTAGACAACGTGTATGGACAGATCTGATGATGGGAAATTTAAAGTAATGGTGACAAGATGTTCTAAAAGGAAATCGTGACCTCAAGCCTCATCAACCGGGAAATGACAGAAATCGGGCAGGCAGCATAGCCAAGTGGTTCATTCCCATTAAGGGTATTTGCACCTGATCCAGAGAAATTTTCAATTACTTCTTATTCTATTCGCTGCTGTATACTTTCGGTAACGATTGCTAATCACAACCGTTGGTGATAATATGCTCGATACACTCAAGTTAAATGAGTGGTCAGCCATGTGTGGGCCGGGTTGCAAGACGTTCTTGTTGAACTCAGTGTATTCCCCTCTAGATATACGCTATCGGAAGGTGGTTCCATATCTTGTCATAGTCGGAATCCAATCTCCAATAAGCACCCTGTGGTTTTTGATTTTATATTATATATGGAGCGTGAGATGCAAGCGTTCCGCCAGATTTCTATTTAATTGATGTAGACACTATTATATTATCACTAGATTTTGATATCAAAATGTTTTGGATTATCGTAAAGTAAAAACCATCCGTGTTTATGTGTGGATCGGTCTAACGATTATCTTTTCTTTCGAAAGGATTTTTAAAAGTTAAACCAATGGTTGGAGTTTATTCACACTAGTCCCATGACTGACCCAGAGTTTATTTTGTTTTGTTTTCCCTAAACTCTTGGGTGCCCAAATTTGTACGGGCAGTCAAGTAATCGGGGTTTTACATATTCACTTGGAGGAGCTCGAAGCAGGAGGCTTCATCAGTTAGCTATAGATTATTATATTTTCCGTTGTGTACTGCATTTCTATCTGGAAACAAGTGTTTATAACTATTCCGGGAATAACCGTTGTGTTCTGATGATGGTTTGTATATACAGTTACTGATTTGTATTTTCAAAAGTTATGTTATATAGTATATTTTATTCGTTCCGCTGTGAGATTTGTGTTCTTCGTTTTCTTCTATTCTAATATTTGTTTCTTTCTATTTCTTATCCTCTAACTTCTTTCTAATAATGATTCATATTCTGTGCAATTTGGGTTGGATGTGTGGTGTTATTAGTCAACTCAAAGTGTACGGAAATTCGGGCCATTACATTTGGTATAGAACTGAAGGTTAAGTACTAACCTTGGCTCTATGGCATAACTCAATAGAGATGGGGTTAGTAATACCCTAGATTGAGCTTGAGTGTATGTATACGAGAGAGCATATTTGTATATTTGATATAAAATTGTTTTATACTGTGTTGGTTGGTTTATTGACTGGTTTATGAATTATGGTCGATACAGGATGTATAATTGTATGTATAGGTGTTTCTAAACTCTCGAACAAAGCAATTCGATACAGTATTGTTTTAAATGGGTAAATGAAACAATTTTGCCCAAAACTATTTTTGATATAAAAGGAATAATTTTCTGAAATTATTGATTTGGTTGGCTGTTATTATAATCAAATGGGATTATAATGTTGAAATGGTCATATAAAACCAAACTGAATTTGTGTATAAATGGAATATATAAATAAGTTGTATTAAATTTGGATTCAGATTAGGATTTGAGAATTTGAATCCCGGATGATTTAGAAAATATTTTCTAAACTGTTATAAAGTAATATAACATTACTTTGAAGTATTTTTGAATAGAAATTGTTTCTAAAATTGATTTTGTAACTGATTCAGCACTGAAGTCACTTCAGTGGCGATAAAATAATTCTGATAATGGGTTGCGACATTATCGGTATTCATTTTCAAGTTTCTGGGTGAAATATTGCTACCATAATAATTTGTTGATGAAAATTATATGAAAGAACATGTTGTTTTAAAAAAAATCAAATGTTTTGAATTGAGTTGATTATAAATATATATGATTTCAAACTAATTTGAAATAAAACCCAAGAATTTGAATTCTGAAATTAAAATTTAACTTGTATAAGATGAATAGATTAAAATGGTAAATATGTGCCAAATGAATTGAAATTTAACTTAAGTTAAACAAAATTGCATTGGATTAGAAATAATTTCCGAGTGATATTAAATAAAGTGAAATGCTGAGATTTGAGTTATTAATATGAATTCGACTCATGAATGAGCAAGTTAAATATATATTGGATGTTGTTAATTGAAATTGAATTGTGATAAATTTAGATTCAAGTATAATTAGTGGATTGACTTAAATAGAAATCAGATTTGAATTAATCGAATGGAAGTGAACTAATCAGAAGTTGATTAGAGTGTTAAAATCTGGAAGTTGGATTGATTTGAAACCAACTGGAAATGGATATATGTATACTGAGCAGATATTGAATAGAACCAAATGTAAGAGATAGAATTATGCCCGACAAAAAGGTACATTTTATAATATTACTTGGGTTTGATGGTTTTATGAGTCTATGGGGAAAGCCGCTTGGCTTTTTGATTTTCTTTTGAATTGGAGAAGGCCTAGAAAGGCAAGTTGTGGTTGTACCGATTGAGCCGTGTAAAGGAGAAGCTGGCAAAATTTTTTGAAAATTTAAAGAGTTAGAAAATTTAAAATCTTTTTTGATAATTTAAAATTGAGTGTTAATTTAATGGAAATAAGAAAACCAGAATTGGTTAATACAATTTCAAGTGGAATAATGAAATTTATAAATGGATTTAAAACCAATTGGAATGAGTGTGGGTATGAAGAAGAGCATATGAATTGAAGATAAGAAAGTGATGATGGATTGTCCGAAAGTGGTGGACAGATCATTTGGAAAGAATTATGATTGGTCAAGTATTGGTATGAGAATTCGAAGGTCGGGTAAGAACTGGGTTAGATATGGAATATAGGATTTCAACTAAGTAGGTTATGAGGAGTTAGAGTTATAGCATTTTTACTACTTAGCAATATCAAGGACGAAATTATTTTAAGGGGGAAGGAATGTAACGACCTGGATTTTTAGCCGTTGAATTTTGAATATTTAAATTTGTTTTAAATATTCTATTTGAATTATATATGGAAATTTATAAGGAATTTATTTAATTAAACATCGTTTGAACGTATAATTTATAATTTAATTTAAAATGAGCCTATTGAATATCGTTTTAACTTAAAAATTGAAATATCGAGTTTAAAATTTAAATTAGAATATTTTGAAGCTATATATATATATATTCAGATTGGATATGTATTTTATTTGTTTATTTTGAAATTGATTCGATTTAATTTCCGAATGATATATGATTTTAACGAGATTAATTATATAAAATTTGAAATAGATTATTATTGCAAGATCTTTGAGACATAGCTAAAAATTGATTTTTATAATTTTAGTGTAATTTTAAATTTAGGAAAGAAGCAACTTCTTATTTGAAGCGTTTTACACCCTATATCAGTATTTTGGTGTTTCACGAAATAAATTAACTAGTCTATTTTATTATATTTTTGGGACTGTAGCGCTTTGCTCAACATAACGGTATTTTTATTTTTGTCTGTAATGTTTGAAAATAAACAGAAAGGTGTCATGCAAACGATAAGGATGATGTGACTATCTTAGCGGGGTTCTAAGCTAGAAAACTCTGGTACATGCTATGTCCATTATTTTCAAAGATTCAAGTAGATATTCATTTATCTCAAAAAAAAAGTGTCTTTGGCAATGGGGAGTTTGAACATCCCATATTTTCTTTTGTAATTTTCAACTTAGAAGCCACCTATGAGAAAACACTTGGTATCTTCCTCATATAACACCAATACCAGCACCGTCCTTGATCGTTCATAAGTAAGTAAATCAAATCACTTTATTGTTCGCTCTTTCTCCAACGCAGGAAGAAAACAACCTTACTTTACTTCTGAAACAAAAAAACAGTTTCCTACGTACAAATTGTGCGAAGAGCACATGCTAGCTGAATATTGTCAAGGTGAAAAGCTGGCATAAGGAAATTAATTAGCACATGCAAATCAACATCCTGCCGACCTAAGCACATGCCTTGGGTTAAAAAACACCACCTACGATATAAAGATTGAAAGCGATGCCCTTCCCCTTTATAAATATATGCTATTCCATACTATTTTCTCACTGAAATCGACCCTTTAAAAATCAATAAGAATTCTGAAATTTAATTAAAAAAATATTACGAAGATGGGTTCGTTGCAATTCAGGGTTACTCCTCTTCCACCTTGTACAATTTTAACTTAGTACGATCGACATTTTGTTGGGATCTGTTTCGATGGTAAAACTAGGACTTAGTCTCTTCGTCGCAATAGAGGGTTGAGATCACCAGTGTGGGGTTGGCCGGGCTCGAGTGCCTCTGATGATGAGCAACAGCCCTTTGGTCATGTGATTGGATGACGGTGAGAAGTTTGAGGCGAGGTGATATTTGCAGGTTTGAACAAAATTCAGGGGTTGAAGGCACACAGTTGGAGATTCATTGTTTCAGGAGAGTTTGTGGAAAATAGGAAGTGCGGGTGGAAGGAGAGGTGGATCCGTATGAATTTTGTGTGAAGCTGATGAGGGATAGTGAGCTCGAATTGTTTGTTAGTAGAGATAAGAGTTGGAAGATGGGTAAGTTAACATTAAAACGTAATTAATAAAGGTGGAACCATGGGTTGTTATCTGCAGAAATGGAGTGGAAGGAGAACCAATTATGGGGAGTTGTGCCATTTCTAGAGTTGTTCGAAGTGTTCTTGAGAAGAAGGAAACACGGTCTTGGCCAATTCATTTTAAACATAATGTATCAGGTGATAATTAGTTAATAATTTAATGATGGTTAAAAGAGAATTATTTTAATTTATGTCTATGCGTGGAATGGTAATATTGAACAGGAAGGGAACTATTTTAAATGATAGAGAGGAGGAGCGCATAGCAGTTATGGTGGTGGTGAGCTCATTCATAAAATACTAAAATGAAGTGTTTTCCTGTACTGTTGGCACGAAGGACTGAAAGTGTATCACTGGATAAACCGTGATTTAGGGGAAGTATAGTGACAGATTAATTGAATTTTTGGGACTTGACCCAATGATTTGTAATGTAAATGAAGGCGAGGTGGGTGTTCAGTTCAGCCATGATGAATGGCTACTGGAGTGGCAAAAATCCTGAATTGGAAAAAAACTGTATGGTACTTGAATGTATTTCTGAAGGATGAATGAGGTCAGTAGCACAAGACACGAACAAGGTGTTAGCTTTATTTTTATTATGGGTTGTTATTAGTAAGGGCTTAGCAGTAATGGACCGTGATGGTAGTTTGGTTGGAAGATAACAGGTTGTGACGAGATTGTGATGAACTCCGGTGATATATTTGGGCACAGGGACGTTGAGGTTGGTGGTTTGAATACGGAGTGGGAACGAAGTAGTTATACTGGGAAGAAGAAAAACAATATCAACCGTGTATCCTTGACAAGTAATTATTGTAAAGTTAATAACTTAACTAAGAAACTAATTATTAAATTAAATCATATGATTAAAACAATTATAATGTGGGCATATATTAACAGAATCAGATGAAGACGGTCACATTGGGATCTACCGACAAGAGCTGCATTGTGGTACCGACTTCACTGAGAATAGAGATACTGGAATTTCATGACAAAATCAATTGTCTGCTGATTTTAAAATGAAACTAAAACGGAACCGTCAACTGCAAACGAGGTAAGTAACCTCACTAAACTCTGACTCGTTTATATTTTATATATATAAACAAGTTTTACATTTATTTATAGTAATTTTACACTATGTGATGGTTGTTTGATTGCATGGTCGATAAAATTGGTTGATATAGTTATATCATTAATCGATTATTAATTCTGTTCACCATGGTATTTCATATTGTTGTGAAATTAATGTTATTGATATTCATTAACATCTGTGGATGCAGGGAAACAGGTTGGAGGGACCCAACTGGGTTCCTCAATATGTATATTACTGTTTTTCCTTGATTGTGATATATGATGTGATATATATAATCAGTGATTGACTTTGTTGTGTTTGAGCTACCCTAGCCTAGAATTTTGGTATTTAAATACCGCAAAATATTTTCAGATATGGGGAAGGAATTTGGGATTTAAAAAGGAAATTTATTTCCAAAAATAGATATTTAGTTTTTGAATAGATTTGAGAATAGAAAACTAGTTCAAATGGATGAATCAAGAATTTTTTTATAAATGATAATATAAATTAATTGAATTATTTACCACTGGGTATATTGAAATATAATTTAAAATTTGAATTCACATAGAGAAGTGGAAATCTATTTTTAAGCCAATATTTGAAATGAGATTTAAACATAGTTATTATTAAGAAAATTTAAACGAGGTTTTGAATGATTGAAATAAAAAGAGATGAGGCTTGAATGAATAATTCTGAATAGAAGTTATAAATAAAATTTGGGTTTAAGATATGTTTGTAGGTATGAAATCAAACTGTACATAAAAGAAATATATTCACGATTTAATTGAATGGTTTAAAGAAAATATTTTGCAAATGAAATATCTCTAAGGAAAATTTAAATTTGAAATATGAATCTAGATTGGAATTGAATGGAAAGGGAAATGGGTAATCATTTTTAAAGAAACGATGAGTTTTAGTTCAGGATTCGGAATATAAAACAAAGTGTGATAATGTTTTGTAGATTGGAATGTTTGTAAAAGAATTTGGTAATGATTTGGAAAGGATAATTTCAAAAGTGAATTTGGAAATTGAATTAACCTGAAATGGTAGATAAATTCTGAGGTTCGGAATATAAATCGAATATAGATTATTCGAGAAAGAGTTATTTATTTGAATTCAATCATATCGAATCTAGAGAAGTTATTTTTAATTTTCGTTTTGAATCAAATTTAATTATGTAATTATTTATTTATTTACTTATTAATTTATTTATTGAAATTAATAAGTACAAATTATATTTTTATAGACCAAATACTTGGAAAAAGCGATTATAACGATGTTGTTATTATAAATGTTTTGTAAATCTAAACAACGATTATAACGCTGTCATGAATATAAATGTTTTATAAATCTAAACAGCGATTATAACGCTGTTGTTATTATAAATGTTTCGTAAACCTAAACAGCGATTATAACGCTGTTGTTATTATAAATGTTTTGTAAATCTAAACAGCGATTTTAATGTTACCATTATAATAAATGTTTATAAATCAAATATCGGGAAACAGCGATTATAACGCTACTGTTATAATCAAATGTTTTCCATAAAAGAAATGGATCCTTAAATTGAATCTGAGAGCCGCATAAGCGTTGTCATAGGTTCTAGCGGACTCAAAGCAGGGGTACAATTGAAGACCGGTTGTAGGTCGAGTTCCCTGGGCGTCGTGTATGGCCTAGACACGTGTTATGTATATCGGGTGGGTTTTTGCTGGAACCGGGGCGTCGTGTATGGTCCTTAACAGTTGATGGAAAATTGTTAGCTAGTCATACGATTAACGACGATTTCAAAGCAAGGTTGGGGGTGATAGCCAGAATTAGTCATGGACGTTTGGATGCTTGCTTGCTTTGGGTTGTACCATCTCATAGAGATTATCTGACTGCGGATGAGGTGTCCTTTGGGTGCTTGTCTGATATCTGTTTCGGCCTCTGGGGCTTGTGCTTATAGGATGCTAAGTTCGATTAAGGCGATTTTCGTGAGATATAACTGGATGTTGTATGAGTTGCTTTTGCCATGTATGAGTGGTTGTTCTAATTGCCATGGCTGAATTGTTGTCCCTTTGGATTTATGGATCGTAAATGCTATCATTGTCAGGTGTGGGGATGGCAGGTGTAAGTTTTTCTCTGGAGCTGGGTAGATTAGTCCATTTATTTACCCATTCTCATATACTTTATTAATGAAGTTTGTTAGCTGTGTTATCGCTCACTAAGACTATTGTCTGATTCAAGGTTTTATGTTTCCTTCCTATTACCTTGGGATGTTCATCCGATTGTTTGGATGGGCAAACGGTGGCAGGTGACAGGTTAAAGCTTAGTGATGACGATGATGCTATTCGGAGGCGAGCAGGAGGCTGGCGTATTATTTTACCTACTATCTAATATTTGGATTTCCGCTGTTTGCTATTTTCTTTGAGTGTTGTAGTGAGGCAAATTGTACAAACACTATTAATGTTATCCAAGTGTATGGATATTACTTTCTAGTTGTTATGGAAGTTTTGTGTTTTCAGCTTCACTATTACTACCTGTTGTATATGTTCTATTATATTTTATCCTTGCGTTGTGAGTTTACGACAGGTTCCATGATTGTTATCCTACCTTGATCATCGTCTGTAGCTGCCTGGCACACCATTCAGCGCATTATTCCTCTTGCTTAGTGCAGGGGTTATAGGCAGTCATCACACTTATTACCAAAAGGGAATACCGTTGATTAACATCAAACAATCACTAAGTCCTTTTTAATTAATATTTCATTAATTAAATCATTTCCCAATTCATCTCAAATATCTCTATTGATATATTTTTAAAAATTGTTTTCACCTCTTACGATACCTGGAAAACACTTCCAAATTCCCATCAATTTCTTATTTCCTATACTTCGAAAATATTATCTTATTATGATGGGAAAACGTTTCCATTCAACTTATTTTTCCCGTGAACCCATTAATTTTCTATACTTAAAAATATTCCATATTTTATTTGGAAAATGTTTCCAAATCACATTTACTTGGATTAAAACGAATGTTATGTAAAACATCATTAAAACAAATCAAAATACTGCATTTAACTAACTATATTTAAATCTCGTATTAAATTTTAATCGTTTCCCTTTCGGAAATCATTTACTATAGCAATAGTGTTATAACCCATGTGTTTCTATTTTTAATGAAAAAACGTTTATTGCAACAAATTAAATTTTATTAACCCATTTGGTTCGAAATTCTATATAAAATTGATAAATTGATTTTAGTTATCAAATTTCCTTGAATTTTTCTACCTCTTTTAATTTTCAGAAAATTTCGCTAGCGTCTCCTTTGTATGGCTCGATCGGTACAACTAAAAGTCGCCTCTCTAGACCTGTTCCATTTAAAAAGAAAATTAAAAAGCCAAACGGCTTGCCAAATAGACTCATAAAAACTCATATTGATTTAAACTTGTACCTTTTTGTCGAACATTCAATTTATATTCCTTCCAATACTTCATTCCATGCTTGTTTAATGCATATTGTTAGATCAAAATTTGGCTCTAACACCCAAATGGTTCTGATTCGTTGAGAATTATAACTAAAAATGAGGGAAAAAGCAGAGAACACACAAGGTTTATAGTGGTTCGGTGTTAACGAGCCTATGTCCACTTTATATGCTATTGATTATACTTTGAATGTTAGTACAACCAATGATTTCTCTCAAACTCACTCTTACAATTATGGTTTCTCTCAGTAATTTCGAAGTAAAACTGAAAAGAAATAGTGGTGTGACAGTAATGGTGGAATCAATACTCAAAACTGCCAAAAGATCCTCAAAATTGCCCAGCTCTGGGCTATTTATAGCCGATTTTTGGTGACGGATCGCGGTCATACGTGGCCCACATCCCGAAGATTTCGGACTGGTTCGTAGCTTGATGGAGAATTGGTCAATATGACAGTTGTGGACAGGTGTAGCATGATCCTGCATTCTCGGATCGTGAATGACTTGGTCAGGGGCCTTGCCGCGTCTTCTGGGTTTGGATCGGATCGTCATGCTGTGGACGGATCGGGTCGAACTAGAGGTAGCGGATCAGATCGAGGCTACAAGGGGCGATCGGGTCATATACTGGCGCAGCGATCCGGGGAGTGTCATGATCCGAGGAAGACGATATGACCACGATCGAATGCTTGAGGGGTCGTACCCTTAAGGACTAATATTTTCTTTGCTTTTGGACTTTGGTGGCTAGGTCAAAAAGCTAGCCAACACGTATTCAACCATTTCCAATTTTATCCAACTTAATCCAATCGTTTTTAACTCAATTTGATAATTTATTCTTTAATATATTTTTAATTTGCTTACAAACCAATTGAATTCCATTTCAATCTCAAGTTTCATATTCGATTTCAATTTTTAAATCCACCAATCTAATTTACTTAACTAAGGTTAAGTTCGATCCAGAAACTCCTTTAACCAATTAATTTCTAATTAGTTGACTTCATTCAATAATTAAAAATATGATTTTTTTTCAAAAATAAATTCATTTACTTCACTTGAGTTTATATTTATTTTATAACTCAAGTCTGTATTTTAAATAATGAAAATTCTAGTTTTAATCGCCTAAAATCCTTTTATTTTATTAAATAAATTGTTATAGTTTATAAATGATTATACCACTGTTTTTTTAGAAATTTGATTTTGTATAACTCAAAATATATAAGACGAAACCCAGATTTTTCTCTTTCATTAGAAAATTATTGCTAAATAGTTTTGGATGATTCTTATTTCAAAAAATTCCGACTTATATTGAGTTCTATATGCTCAATTGAAGTTAAAAACATCAAACTACAAATTATCGCACTACGACGAGTCGTTTTAATTAAATTTAAATATAACATTTAAAGTTCTTTTATTAAATAAATTCCAACCTTATCCTTTTATATTTTAATATAAATTAAGCCAGGCTTTCCAAATCTAACTTAAAAACAGCGATTATCCAAAATTAATGATTACTTCATTCAAAATCCATAACTCGATTATAAGTTTATTCAAAAATCAATTTTCTATATTAAATTCCAATTGCCTTGGAAATAAAAATTATTTTATAAAATTCGACATAATCGGATTTCAATTATAAATTCTTTGGATTTATCTTAACTCAGTTCATATTCTGAATTTCGGAATAAAATCAACCGTTCCCTTTTCGAAACGATTTCCAATGCCTTGAAACATTAACCATACCTTTAAATAAATAGAATAACGTATTCATCAAACTTCTCTCGTTTCCTTTACTTTGAAACTATTGCTATATTTTCATAAAAACCCATTTTATTTCCTTAACTAAGAAATATTGCTATATTTCACAAAATCCCTTTTTATTTCCTTTACCTTGGAAATATCGTTTATTTACTTAATCAAGTGGTATAAAATAAATTACCAATCTTATATATGGGTCTAAATGATGTTATTTGACCCCTTTCTTATTATATACATCTAAACGGGTTTCTTTAGTTTCACAACTTCATTTTCAGGAATAATGATTTAATTTGCATATAAACTTCCATTTCAACCCAGTTATACTCTCTTATTTATATTTCACGAAACCATGAATATATACTTATTTCTGGTAATAAACATATTTCCAACACCATTCTATTTTCATTGTTTGAAAATAGCGCTATATAATTAACCGAATGGTACAAGTGTAATCACACTTCATGCTTGGGCCAAACAATGTTAGATTATACATTATTTAATTTAAAACCCAATAGTTTTGATTATATCTCAAAATCTAGCAAATAATTTGCAATATTCCTTTTATGGAAATAATCATTCAGTTCAACATCCTTTACCATTACAAACTAATACCATCCCTTGATAATAATGAAATCGTTCAAGTTAGGGTATTTTATTTACCTCTCAGACCTTGATCGACAACATTCTTATCTTGAGATAGATAAAAGTTCATAATTCAAAAACCAATATTACTTATAATATCGTAAAAATCTCATCATCCATCTCATTTAAAATATGGCTTTTATATGTCATTTCTTACATTTGGAAAATCAATTTTCAAATTATCCGATGAAAATTACTTATTACATTTATAAACATTGTTTATAAATTAACTTCCTTATTTAATATATTAAAAAAAGCTTCCATTTTAAAAATCCATTTAAAACTCAATTCCCATTTGGAATATTTTATTATTATAACTTATATACATAAACATAGAATCGATTTTCGTGTTTAATTTTAAAATTTAGTTTATATTTAATACAATTCCAACATCCATTCTGGAAATAATTTACATTTATAAATTCAACATAGTCGAATTTCAAATCATAAATCTATATGGATTTATTTCAATTCAACTTACATTCCGAACCTCGGAATAAATTTCATCGTTTTCTTTTTGAAACGTTTCTCAATTTCACTTTTTAAATTCACATTAGAATTTAAATCCCAATGATTATTGTTCCCATTCATGTATAAACATCATTTATAAATTCAACTACTTGATTTTATTATCAAAAACAAGTTAATATTTCCTAGCCCATTCGAAGTTCAATTCCTATTTTGGAAAAATAATTTTCCCTTTTAAACTCAATTTCTTTCCTTTCATTGAAATATATTTTTACGGTATTTAAATACCAATACTTAAGGGATAGTGTTATTCAAACATCCAATCACACAATAATAATCTATCACGCATCATATAACACAATACGCAGCAACCCGGAAAATCGGAACCAATTTAAAAATTTTAATTTATCTATTTTAGTGGATTTTGAATATTTAAAATAAATTATTTTAAATAATAACGACCAAAAGTCTATTTGAATTGATGTTGGAAAGTAAATATATTTATTTTAATTATAAAACAAGGCCTGAAATGGCACGGCAATTTAAAATTTTGAATTTGAACTTTGACTGACTGTACCAGATGCAAAATAAAACGAATTTTAGTGAAACCAAAAATATTTAAATCTGTTTATGAATATCTTTCTAATGAATCTGAAAAATTGAAATTTCATAGCGGGAATTAAAAGTTATGGCCAAATGAATTTTCAGTGAGGTCGCTATGGAATTAATATAGCCCATGAAAATAGACAAACGACCTCCATTTTCGATGAAAACACTTTCGTTGGATCCGGAATGTCAAATTATTACTAGATTTCAAATTCCATAATTTTTGGAGTCAATATGTGAGAGTGGCAAAGGAAAATGTGTTTGGTAAATTTTAGTCAATTTGGATCGTCCAGAAAATGGCCATTTTTCAAACGGTCTCCAAATTCGACGAAACAAGTTTTGTTGGGACCATATCGTCCAAACATGGCTAGATTTATTTTTCTGAAATTTTTGGGATCAGTATGTGGCCTCGACAAATTGAAATGTACGTTCAAATCAAATATTGAATGTTTTATATTTTAATTTAAAGAATAACTGGCTGAAACGATCGAATGGGCCTACGAAACATATTCCACTGTGTCCGATATGGGGGTATTTAGCTGGAGACGATCGTCGTTGGGTTTGAATTGGAGTTCGTTTGGAGAAACAGATATTTTTGAATTATAAATAGAACGGGCCAATCATATTTTTTTTATATTAAAAAAAGGAAAATCACTTTCTCTCTCCCCGTAAGCTGCTGTCGAATGGCGGAACGGATTTCCCACATTCTTTCTTCGTTTTCTCCCTCCACAAGTCGAATCAGCTTCCACTCCAGTTGAGGATTTTGTAGAGCATCTCCAGATCTTCAAATCCATATAGGTAGCACCCCCTCTCATCTCGTATTTCGTGAGAATCACCTCCTCAAAGTCGAGGTCTTCAACTCGCCGCCGCCGCCAACTGGGACCACCGAAGTGGGCCCCACTTCTGGCGTAGGTGCGCCCCTCTTGGCGCTTCAATGTGGTGCCGTCCGATTCCAACCTTGTGCTTCAGATTTAGCGCAAAATTGAAACCTAGTTTTGAGCTTTCAGCTGAAGGTAACGGGATTGGTTATTAAAACTGATTTCAACACCTTTAAACCATCACAAAATTCGATCAACTTCTAAAAATCGTATCTTTTTCGTTTGTGGTTGAAATCCAGTGAAACAAGAGACACCGGGACCGTGAGGACGTTCTCTACATTCTAGAAGAGACCGTGGAATTTTTTGAGCTTGCTACAATTTTTGGCAAAGCGAAAACCAATGTGAGATTTCTAAATTATAAACGATATGGAATGATAATGTATAAATTATACAATCGATATATAAGTTATATAAGCGTTGTACACCACCTGTATAAGCGTTGTATAAGTTGTATGTGCGATGTATAAGTTATATATACGTTGTAAACATCATATGTGCGTTGAATGGAATTGAAATGAAATAGAAATATATTTATATATGTATATCTATATATATACTCCTGTCGTCCATAGACCATGGACGATATATATTGATTGTGATTGTTTGAATTTTGGTTGGCGTGAAATTTGGTTGATAAATGCGAATGGTTGATAATGATTGTTTGTGGTTGAAACAAAATTGGAATTGTTTATGGAAAAATCCATTGGGATATGAAAATGATTGAAATATTTAGATTATAAGGGTAAGACGCTTAGGGAACGCTGCGAGCGTAAGGTAGTGCGACGAGCCGTACTCGGGACAGTGCCGGTTTTAAACACCCTATCGTTGTGCTGCCGAAATTTTCTGAAATATTCCTATGTTTGATTTATATTCATGTATTGAAATATATTCATGTGTTGGAAAAATATTCATATGACGAATAAATTGTTTGAAAGATAAAAATCACATTTTCACAATATACATGAATCGCTAAAAATCTTCATTTTTGAAATAAATTGTTTTAACAATAAAAATCACATTTTTATTATATATGGGAATCGCTAAAAATATACATGTTTTAAATAAATCGTTTTAACAATAAAAATCACACACACACACACACATATATATATATATATGAAGTATTAAAAATAGTCATGTGTTGAAATAGATATTTGTTGGATAAAAATATTACTTTTATCACATATATGAAATGAAATGGTGCGGAAATCGAAGAACGGATTATATATATATAATTAAAATAAATTGAATAATAAAGCTGCAATTCATATTTTAAAACCGTGATTTTAAACGATTATTGCGGGAGATCCGACCATCGGATTTTCCCGAAACTGAAACCGTTGGGTCCGCTTTGGAAATATCTTTCCAACAACACCAAATTTGTAAAGATCCAACGGTTAAATTTTATGAAATGTTAAATTCAAATATGAATGAAAACAACGCCGGAATTGATTAAATTAATATAAATATAATTAAATTAAATCGAATAACGACGCTGCAGTTCGTATTTTGAAATCGTAACTTCAAACGATTGTACCAGGAGATCCGACCGTCGGATTTTCCAAAAACTAGAACCGTTGGGTCCACTTTGAAAAGATATTTCCAATGATATAAAATATGTAAAGATCCAACGGTTAGATTTTCAGATATGTGTAAATAAAATCTGGAGAAATACAGCGCCATGGCCGCGTTATGGCCTGAAGCGTCGTCTGAAGAAATCGGCTATATTTAAATAAATAAAAATAGCAATAAATTGTTAGAAAATATTATTAATGATATGGAATGGAAATAAACTGAATTTACCTGGTTTTTGGATATTTGATGGTTGAATGTGTTTGACGTGAAAATTACATTAATGAACTGAATTATGGATGTCAAATAATCTAACCATGGAAATGAATTGATTTAAATTCTAAACATACGTGAATTATTTAAAAAGGCCGAGTTAATTCTGATTTAAAATAATTGATTGACGGTTAGAAGTCGAAGATATGAAGATGGTGCAAGACCGAGGATCTTTACATCGAATGGATGGCTACTGATGCCTTTGATGGGAGTTGCTGCCCTGAAGGGGTTACAGTGGCGATCGTCCGGACGTACCTGTTGAATGTCCAGATGTGCAAGGGCCTCTCTCCTGTATTGGACATACGGGAGAGGAATAAGGTGCCTCCGGTTTCATTCAGACCCAGAACGGACTTGTAAATGGATGTGTGTCTGACGTTATAGATTGACAATGTGGCATACAGAGATGCTGTGATCAAGGCTTTTGTTGAAAATCAGAGCCTTGTGGTTGATGATCAAAGCAGGGCTTTAAAATAGCTAGCTTTGTGTTTAGCGTTGATTCGCGGTCCTCACACCCCGGTATGAACCAGAAACGGGAGAAGGATCCAAGGAGGGCATGCGTTTCCTTCTAACTAGAAGTGGTGTTTTGGGTTTGACATGCCCGGACATTTTACTTATATGGATGATGGATAGCGAGGTGCCTCGGTTAGTTCGATCTCTTCGGAGCCGATGGTCTGGTCGGGATATGACCAGTTTGACGCCCTATAGGGCGGGAAAACGTAGTGTTCAGGCATTTTAATCCACTCCGTGTGGACCCGCCCTGTGGCTTCTAAGGGTTGATGCATTCTGATCCCGAGACATGGGCTAGAGCGTCTTGAAGTGGTAAGGACGATCCCTTGCCTTGGTTCATGACGGAAATCCAATTTCCAAATACGACATCGTGCGGTTTTGATTGTGAACCTATATATGGCGACATGATATATGGTACCCATGTCGTCTATGATTGATACTTATATATGATTGAAATTGTTTTTGAAACATATAAACACTAGTAATAATATCAAATGCTTTGTTTTATTCGTATCAAGCATCTTTTGGCCATTATAAGGTAAAACTCTATCCTCCGGTTTGTGTTGCATTGTGTGATGGGAACCTAGTCTTATAATGGCTTCATTTTTATAAAAAGCATTGCGATGTTTAATGATTTATTTGTTTTAAGCACTGGCAATCCAATGGAGTAAACCCGTTCTGCATTAGCCGCGTGGTCCTGTGATTGGTCTTATTATAAAATAAGTTAAGTAGATTTCTCATACCAGTCCCATGATTGACTCGTAGTTTGTTTCAATTGCAAACTCAGGTGCCCTATTTTCAACACGGCCAGCCTTGTATTCAGGTTTTAGTAGGCTCTTTCTAGATAGCTATGGAGCTGAAGATGGATTCTATCACTTCTTTCTTTTTATGTTGTTCAGCTCCTGTTGTACATATTATGTTTTGGTTCCGCTGTAGACATTTTATGTAAAGATGAAACTGTATTTTGTACTATGATCCTGTATACTGTGTAACTCTAATGATTATGTTTATCCAGTGTATTCTATTGTACATTATCTGGTGTATTTATATATTTCTGTTCTGGTGTTATTTGTTTATGTGTTATATTCCAAAGATTACCCTTGCCATTGTGGAAAGGGGGTTTGGGGTCGTCACAACGTGGTATCAGATCTTTGGTTAAGCTTAGTTCTGGAATATAACATATTAATGAACTCATCAGAAATAGAATCAGAAGTATTCTACGACAAATAACTCATTTTAGATAGGATCAGTAATATCCTAGAATGAGTGTAGCAGAATGAAATACACCCCGATAAATGCATATACATTTAAATATATGTCTCTAAGCTTCAAAATACCTTTTCTGTTGACCTGACACTTTGTTTGCTATTTGCAGACATAGTAAAATGAGTGGTAGAAGCAGAAAAAGTAATCCTATGGCTTGACAATTTAATGAGCTAGTTGTGCTTCCACAGCCAGGATCAGATATATAAGCTCTGTTAAAGAGATATCGAAATCTGGGTGGAGTACCATTCTCGGGCAATGAGTCCATAATTCAAACTCAAGCTTGGAGCGCTCTGCAGAGAGAACTTTAGAAGGTTTCAAGCTGAGAGATGTTCAGAAAAGATTACTGGCATCCTGGTTCTGGTAGGAAACCGTTATTAAAGATAATCCAGAAGGTAATATTACCTGGGATAGATTTAAAGAAATTTTCAATAAAAGATTTATCCCTCCAGAAGCAACTGAGCGGTTAGGTGATGTGTTCTACTATCTGATTCAAGGAGATATGACGATTCCGGAATATCATAAGAAATTCAATGAACTTTCTCGTTTTGCCTCGCATCTAATTCAAAATCCAAAGATGAAAAATTTGAGGTTTATTAATGGGCTTCAAAGAAAGTACCAAAGTAGTGTAATTGCACATGTGCAACAATCTTTTTCTGTAATGATATACATGGCTTATCAGTATGAAGATCTTGATAAGCAAGGCCTTTTGGGAGATGAAGAGGAAGTTAGTTCTAGCAACAAAAGGAAATTTGAAGCTGATATCCCAGAGACAAGTACACAGCCTGAGGCAAGTATGACGTCTGGGGTTAGAAAGAAGCCTAGAGTCAAGAGGGAAAGGGTTGAATCCGAGAAAGAAGGGGTGACAACTGCCACCTGCTCTAACTGTAATCGGAAAAGGCATTTGGCGATAAATTGCGGACCCTTAAAGAAATGAATGAAGGATAAATTTAAATCCAAGAACAAGTTTCAAGAGAATAGAACATGCAGCCAATGCCATTGGACTGGGCATCTTGAAAAGGATTGTCGGCTCTTAAAGAAATCTGAAAAGGTTCATGTAAATAAAGTAGCAGAAACTTCAGCAGCCTTAGCTAGTCAGGAAGGCCAGATGTTTTAGAAGGCACGCTTACTGTCAAAAATATTCCAGTTAAAGTGTTGTTTGATACAGGCACGTCGCGAAGCTTTATTGCAAGTAATGCGGTTAAGAAACAAGATTTGAATCTGAAAAAGCTTAAAGCACCCATGATTGTCCATAATCCGGTTGGGGGTTCCCTCGACCTTAGTTGGATTTGTGGAGTGCCTGTCTCTTTTTCCCATTATCGATTTCCTTGTATCTCGATCGTCATGAATTTTAATGAATTCGATCTTATTTTAGGAATGGATTGGTTAATCAAATACAAAGCGGAAGTTAAATATGTAGAAAGGGCCGTTAAAGTCAAAACGAAGCTTGCCAATATTGTTATACCATGCGAAGGTCTGAATTCTGATAGAAAAGATTTTTGGTCAGCTCTGGATGTTTCTCCTCCTCAAAAAGAAAATATTCCTGTCGTTACAGAGAATACTCCATTCGACATAGAAAATATTCCTGTCGTCAAGAATTATGCGGATGTGTTTGAATAAGTTGTTAGCTAGCCTCCACGTAGAGAAATAGTATTCAAGATTGCTTTAATTCCAAATGCAAGGCCAGTAGTTCACGCTATTCGAAGAATGACCTTGAAGGAGAAAGAAGAGTTAGACAATCAAACTCGACAGCTTGTATGGAAGGATTTTATCAGGCCTAGTTTCTCTGATTGGGGAGCAGCAGTGGTTTTTGTCCTAAAGTCAGACGGTACTCTCAGACTATGTGTGGATTATCGTAACTTGAATAAGCAGACATTGAAGAATAAGTATCCATTGCCGTGAATTGATGATTTATTGGATCGGTTGAATGGCGCGCAAGTATTTTCACGAATGCACTTAGCTACAGGTTTCCATCAACTTCGTATTGCCGAAGAATGTGTTCCTTTGACAGCATTCAGATGTCCAGATTTATTCGACGAGTTGTTAGTAATGTCCTTCGGCTTATGTAAAGCTCCAGCTTATTTTGTCGATCTAATGAACAGAGTATTCAGAGAAGTATTGAATAAATTTGTTCTGGTATTCATTGATGACATATTGATCTTCTCTAAGTTCAAAAGCGAGCACGAAAAATATTTGGAACAAGTATTAGAGATTATGAGAAAGAATTTTTTAAAAGCCAAATTTTCCAAATGTATATTCTGGCAAGAAGAGGTAAAATTCCTTGTCCACGTTGTATCAAAAGAAGGAATTTCTGTGGATCCCAATAAAATCACAGCTATTCAAAGTTGGAAGCAGCCAATTACACCTACAGAAGTCCGAAGTTTTCTTGGATTGACTAGTTATTATCGAAAGTTCATTAAGGATTTTCTGAAGATACCTAGTTCCTTAACAAATCTTACTAAGAAACATTCAAGGTTCAATTGGACTCCAGAATGTGAGGCGGCTTTCCAAAAGTTGAAGTTAAGATTGACAATTGCTCCAGTGTTAACAATTATCGATGGCAATCAAGACTTGAAAGTCTGGACAAATGCTTCTAAAGAAGGTCTTGGTGCAGTATTAATGCAAAGAGGCCAAGTAGTCACTTATGCTAGCCGTCAGTTGAAGCCCCATGAGAAGAATTATGCAACTCATGATCTTGAATTGTTAGCCATCGTGTTTGCTATGAAAATCTGGAGGCATTATCTATTGGGTGAGAAGTTTGAATTATACACCGATCGTCAATAATTGAAGTATTTATTCACCCAGAAAGATTTGAATATGAGGCAGCAGCGTTGGTTAGAATTTCTCGCGGCATATGATCTTGATATTTTGTATACTCCGGGGAAAGCCAATGTTGTGGCTAATGTGCTCAGCAGAAAGAATGTAATCATCGCCAATCTTATAATCACACCTTCATTGATTGATAACGTATCTACTCTTCAAAAGGATGATCGCTTCATTCAGAAGATCAGGGAGGGAATTCAGAAAGGAGAGCCCTCAAGTTTTCAGATTGATAACGATGGTATTCTGAGGTTGAAAGGTCGAATTTGTGTTCCAAACATCCCTGAACTCTGGAGAGAAGTACTGGATGAATATCACAAATCCAAACTAAGTATCCATCCAGGAGTGAGAAAAATGTATACGATATCAAATGCACTTTCTGGTGGAGATCTATGAAAAGAGATATTTCCATGTACGTTAGCCGGTGTACTACTTGTCAACAAGTCAAAAGTGATCAACAAAAACTCGCCGGAATGTTGCAACCGTTGGAAGTTCCAGGTTGGAAGTGGGAACAAATTTCTATGGATTTCATAGATGGTTTGCCTAGAATCAGGAAAGGAAATGACAGTATTTGGGTGATCGTAGATCGTTTCACGAAGACCGCCCATTTATACCTGTCAGATCAAATAGAACCGCTCAAACTCTGGCGCAGATTTATTTCAAGGAAATTGTTAAACTGCATGGAGTTCCCATGAGTATCGTTAGCGATCATGACCCGATTTTTGCTAGTAAATTATGGGAAGCATTCCAAGCAGAATTAGGGACAAAGCTGAACTTGAGCACTACTTATCATCCTCAAACAGATGATCAAACTGAGAGGGTGAATCGTATTTTAGAAGATTTATTGCGGGCTTATCTTATTGATTTTGGTGGATCATGGGAAGACCGCTTGCATTTGGCTGAGTTCTCATACAACAACAGCTACCAAGCGAGCCTAAAAATGTCACCATTCGAAGCATTGTATGGTAGACCTTGCAGATCTCCCGCTTGTTTGGTAGAACCTGGTAATAGACTTGTATTGGGACCAGATATGATTCGCGAAGTTACGGATAAATTCAATTTCATCAAGAAACGATTAATAACCGCTCAAAGCCGACAGAAAAGCTATGCAGACTCGAGAAGAAGAGATTTAGCATTTGCTGTGGGTGACTATGTGTATCTAAGGGTTTCTCCGATGAGAGGAGTAGTCTGATTTGGCAAAACAGGGAAGTCAACGCCCAGATTTATTGATCCATTTCCTGTGCTCGAATAGATTGGAACTCTCGCTGATAGAGTTCAATTTCCTGATTGGTTGCCGGAAGTACATGATGTGTTTCACGTATCTCAACTTCGAAAGCATGTGCATGATTCAGACTTGGTCGTAGAAGAAGCCGCGCAACAAGATTTGGAAATTATTCCAGAATTGGCTGTGAGGAGAGAGCCGATAAAGATTATTGCCAAAGAAACTAAAGAGCTGAGGAACAAGAAGGTTCACTTAGTTAAAGTGCAATGGAGTGGAGATCCACGAGACTGAACTTGGGAAACTGAGGAAAGCATTAAGATAGCCTATCCCAATTGCAGGGTGGATATCTCTGATTAACTCTGGTGCAAGGTACATTTACCATATTTTACATTTCCATATTGTTCTCTACTTGGTTGTTGTTTCCTTTTCATGGATGTGAAATTTTTAATTATATAGTCTGTATGATTTTAAAAGAGTATATGAATTAATTATTAAATTTTTGAAAGGTTAATCAATAAATTGATTGCTTTTTGTGATTATAATTTGACTAATCAAATTATTTGAATGATAGTTAATCAAATCAATAAGAGAATGAAGTTAAATTTATGCAATGGAATCAAATATTAAACTGATTTGAGATAGATAGAGATATATGCATGTACATTATATATGTTTGAACAGGTAAATAGATTTGTTGTTGAGTAAAGAATTTATTTGCGTGCCCGACAAATAGGTAAACCTTAATGAGTTAGATGCGCACTTTTATTATTATATCAACTCCTGTGAATGCCATTGGATGCGGAGTGGTGGTTGTTCTGTGTGAAATAATAAACATTGCCATAGGATAGTAACCATTAATTTTGAACTACACTACATGGCATACTTCTTGAAGATAACATACTCTATCATATACCACATAAGCATTTGGAGCTTATGTGGCGAGGTTGAAGGTTTACAATACGAGCAAGAGGCTTGTATGGCGATGACTATATATTATAGGTTGAACAGAAGACGGACATGGACTATATAAAATGTAACGGTAAATTGCCAGATTAATAAAAACCCCACAAGGGTCTGGAGATGACAATAAACATGTCTCTCTGGTCATTAAGGCACAAAAACCATTTATAGGGTGACGAGAATTTCTTCTCTGGAGTTATGATCTATACGCATCCCCCTGTGGACATCGGAATATATGACTATAAATATGTGTATGCTTATTAGGATTTATTGGGTACCTAATATGGCCCAATAAGTTTCCAAACCCCTCCCCGTACAAAGGAGGTTATGGCGATTTTTTTTGAAAATTTAGGGTATTAGCCAAACTTTTGAAGAATTGGAAAATTCTTAGAAACTAAAAAGTTGAAGAATGAAATCCAGAATGAAAGTTGAGTTGGCCAATTAAACAACTTTCAGCTTTGTTCCTTTTCGGGAACGAAAAGAGTTTAAGTGGGGGAGATTGTAACAACCCGGAAAATCTGAACCAATTTAAAAATTTTAATTTGGCTATTTTAGTGGATTTTGAATATTTAAAATAAATTATTTTAAATAATAACGATCAAAATTTTATTTGAATCGATGTTGGAAAATAAATATATTTATTTTAATTATAAAACAAGGCCTGAAATGGTGCGGTAGTTTGAAAAATTGAATTCGAACTTTGACTGACTGTACCGGATGCAAAATAAAACGGATTTTAGTGAAACCAAAAATATTTAAATTAGTTTATGAATATCTTTCTAAGAATCTGAAAAATCAAAATTTCATAGCGAGAATCAAAAGTTATGGCCAAATGAATTTTCAGAAAGGTCGCTATGGAATTAATATAGCCCGTGAAAATAGAAATTTTGCAAACGACCTCCGTTTTCGACGAAACCACTTTTGTTGGATCCAGAATGTCAAATTATTACTACATTTCAAATTCCATAATTTTTGGACTTGATATGTGAGTGTTGGAAAGGAAAATATGTTTGGTAAATTTCAGTCAATTTGGATCGACCAGAAAATGGCCAATTTTCAAACGGTCTTCAAATTCGACGAAACTAGTTTTGTTAGGACCGTATCGTCAAAATATAGCTAGATTTATTTTTCTGGAAATTTTGGTATCAGTATGTAGCCCCGGCAAATTGAAATGTACGTTCAAATCAAATATTGAATGTTTTATATTTTAATTTGAAGAATAACCGGCTGAAACAGTCGAATGGGCCTACGAAACATTGGGGGTATTTAGCTAGAGACGATAGTCGTTGGGTTTGAATTGCAGTTCATTTGGAGAAACGGATTTTTTTTAATTATAAATAGAACGGGCCAATCATATTTTTTTATAAAAAAAAGGAAAATCACTTTCTCTCTCCCGTAAGCTGCTGTCGAGCGGCAGAAGGGGTTTCCCACCTTCTCTCTTCTTTTTCTCCCTCCACAAGCCGAATCAGCTTCCACTCCAGTTGAGGATTTTGTAGAGCATCTCCAGATATTCAAATCCATATAGGTAGCAACCCCTCTCGTCTCGTATTTCGTGAGAATCACCTCCTCAAATTCGAGGTCTTCAACTCGCCGCCACCGCCAACTTGGACCACCGAAGTGGGCCCCACTTCTGGCGCAAGTGCGCCCCTCTTGGCGCTTCAACGTGCTGTCGTCCGATTCCAACCTCGTGCTTCGGATTTAGCGCAAAATCGAAACCTAGTTTCGAGCTTTCAGCTGAAGGTAACGGGTTTGGTTATTAAAACTGATTTCAACACCTTTAAACCATCGTGAAATTCGATTAACTTCGAAAAATCGTATCTTTTTCGTTTGTGCTTGAAATCCAATGAAACAAGAGACACCGGGACAGTGAGGACGTTCTCTACATTCTAGAAGAGACCGGGGAATTTTCAGAGCTTGCTACAATGTTTGGCAAAGCGAAAACCAATGTGAGATTTCTAAATTATAAACGATATGGAATTGCGATGCATAAATTATACAATCGATATATAAGTTATATAAGCGTTGTACACCACCTGTATAAGCGATGTATAAGTTGCATGTTCGATGTATAAGTTATATATATGTTGTAAACATCATATCTGCGTTGAATGGAATTGAAATGATATTGAAATAAAATCGAAATATATTTATATGCGTATATCTATCTATTTATATATATACACACACTCCCCTCGTCCACAGACCATGGATGATATATATTGATTGTGATTGTTGAATTTTGGTTGACATGAAATTTGGTTGATAAATGCGAATGGTTGATAATGATTGTTTGTGGTTGAAACAAAATTGGAATTGTTTGTGGAAAAATCCATTGGGATATGAAAATGATTGAAATATTTAGATTATAAGGGTAAGCCCCTTAGGGAACGCTGCGAGGCGTAAGGTAGTGCGAGGAGCCGTACTCGGGACGGTGCCGGCTTTAAACCCCCTGCCGTTATGCTGCCGAAATTTTCTGAAATATTCCTGTGTTTGATTTATATTCATGTATTGAAATATATTCATGTGTTGGAAAAATATTCATATGACGAATAAATTTTTTGAAAGATAAAAATTACATTTTTACAATATATATGAATAGCTAAAAATCTTCATTTTTGAAATAAATTGTTTTAACAATAAAAATCACATTTTTATTATATATACGAATCGCTAAAAATATACATGTTTTAAATAAATCGTTTTAACAATAAAAATCACATATATATATATATATATATATATGAAGTATTAAAAATAGTCATGTGTTGAAATATATACTTGTTAGATAAAAATATTATTTTTATCACATATATGAAATGAAATGGTGCGAAAATCGAAGAACGGATTATATATATATAATTAAAATAAATTGAATAACAAAGCTGCAATTCATATTTTAAAACCGTAATTTTAAACGATTATTGCGGGAGATCCGACCATCAGATTTTCCCGAAACCGAAACCGGTGGGTCCGCTTTGGAAATATCTTTCCAGCGACACCAAATTTGTAAGACCCAACGGTTAGATTTTGTGAAATGTTAAATTCAAATCTGAACGAAAACAGCGCCGGAATGGATTATATTAACATATATATAAATATAATTAAATTAAATCGAATAACGACCTTGCAGTTCGTATTTTGAAATCATAACTTCAAACGATTGTACCGGGAGATCCGACCGTCCGATTTTCCCAAAACTGGAACCGTTGGGTCCGCTTTGAAAAGATCTTTCCAATGATATAAAATATGTAAAGATCCAATAGTTAGATTTTCAGATATGTGTAAATCAAATCTGGAGAAAAATAATGTCATGGCTGCGTTATGGCCTGAAGCGTCGTTTGAATAAATCAGCTATATTTAAATAAATAAAAATAGCGATAAATCGTTAGAAAATATTATAAACGATATGCAATGGAAATAAACCGAATTTACCTGGTTTATTGGATATTTGATGGTTGAATGTGTCTAACGTGAAAATTACATTAATGAACTGAATTATGGATGTCAAATAATCTAACCATGGAAATGAATTGATTTGAATTCTAAATATAAGTGAATTATTTGAAAAGGCCAAGTTAATTCTCATTTCAAATAATTGATCGACGGTTAGAAGTCAAAGATATGAAGACGGTGCAAGACCGAGGATCTTCACATCGAATGGATGACCACTGATGCCTTTGATGGGAATTGCTGCCCTGAAGGGGTTACAGTAGTTGTCGTCCGGACGTACTTGTTGATTATTCGGATGTGCGAGGGCTTCTCTCCTGTATTGGACATACGGAAGAGGAATAAGGTGCCTCTTGTTTCGGTCAAACCCAGAACGGACTTGTAAATGGATGTGTGTCTAACGTTCTACATTGACAACGTGGCATACAGAGATGCTGTGACCAAGGCTTTTGTTGAAAAGCAGAGCCTTGTGGTTAATGATCAAAGCAGGGCTTTAAAATAGCTAGCTTTGTGTTTAGCGTTGATTCGTGGGCCTCACACCGTGTTGATTTGTGGTTGATGATCAAAGCAGTGTTCAGGCATTTTAATCCACTCCATGTGGATCGGCCTTGTGGCTTCTAAGGGTCGATGCATTCTGATCCTGAGACATGGGCTAGAGCGTCTCGAAGCGGTAAGGACGATCCCTTGCCTTGGTTCATGATGGAAATCCAATTTCCAAATACGACATCGTGCGGTTTTGATTGTAAACCTATATATAGCGACATGATATATGGTACCCATGCCGTCTATGATTGATACTCATGATTGAAATTGTTTTTGAAACATATAAAAACTAGTAATAATATCAAATGCTTTTGTTTTATTCATATCAAGCATCTTTTGGCCATTAAGGTAAAACTCTATCCTCCGGTTTGTGTTGCATTGTGTGATGGGAACTGAGTCTTATAATGGCTTCATTTTTATAAAAAGCATTGCGATGTTTAAATGTTTTATTTGTTTTAAGCACTGGCAATCCAAAGGAGTAAAACCGTTCCGCGTTAGCGGCGTGGTCCTGTGATTGGCCTTATTATAAAATAAGTTAAGTAGATTTCTCATACCAGTCTCATGGCTGACTCGTAGTTTGTTTCACTTGCAAACTCGGGTGCCCTATTTTCTACATGGACAGCCTTATATTTTGGTTTTAGCAGGCTCTTTCTGGATAGCTATGGAGCTGAAGATGGATTCTATCACTTCTTTCTTTTTATGCTGTTCAGCTCCTATTGTACATATTATGTTTTGATTCCGCTGTAGACATTTTGTGTAAAGATGAAACTGTATTTCGTACTAAGTATGATCCAGTATACTGTGTAACTCTGATGATTATGTTTATCCAGTGTATTCTATTGTACATTATATGGTGTATTTATATATTTCTATTCTACTGTTATTTGTTTATGTGTTATATTCCAAAAATTACCCTTGCCACCGTGGAACGGGGGTTTGGGTTCGTCACACAATATATATGTAACTAAAATAAATAAATTTTGAGGAATCCAGTTGGATCCCTTCTACTCGTTTCCTGCATCCACATATGTTAGACAACAAAAATAATATCAATCCCGCTTCGAGGTGGGGTATCGGGGTATAGAAGGTCATCTGCTATTATGCGGGGCATATAGGGTGCCATCCGCTAAAAATTGCGGGAACATCCGACTACCAAGCCCAAATATAACTAATATATATATATATACACACACACACACACACACACAAACACTAGCCACAATTGATCACAATTCATCAATGCATCCAAACAGCCAACGAACAGTATATAAAAATTATATATGAGTTTACTCACATTGATTTTTTTTTCGTCGTTTCAACGATTTAGTTCCGATTAAATTAAACAGATGCTTAATTTGACTTAAAATCTCAGCTGACTCCAATCTATCTTTATCTAATTCCATTACGAAGATAACTTTGTCACGATCGTAATGCAACCGACGATATTCGATTCGGTCCTAAAATGAATATGGTTATACAAATTTGAATTGAATTCAATGTCATTATAATTAAATATCATTAATAATTTATTTATCGATTAAGTAACATTATTGATCTTTCATCCTTCTTCTCCCAAATAGCATTCGAACTTGCATTGAAGCCCTCTCATCACCATCGCTGTGAACTCAATCCCCCATTCTCCTTTGTCATGCACTCAAATCCCTCTTTTTCATCGTTGCTGCTCTTAACTCGAGCATACTTCATCACAACAACCACTGGAAGTCCACTACAATGTCAAGCCAACACATATCGACCTGCTAAAACAAGTTCATCAAACAAACTACAGACTCCATCACCACTGCATCAAACTGTTCATTGTCACTTCTATCCCCTTTACCAGAGCTTACTCCGAACCCATCAACACAGTTACACCGTTCACTTGAAACAGCCAGATTCATTCTACATTAATCTCCTCCTAGTGCATACAACTTGCCATTTCACTTTAGTCCGCAAACATCATCATCGCAACCTCCTTCCACTAATCGTGGCTTCGTTTGTAGCTACGAAATTGGAGAAACACGTTTCGAATTCGAACTCCTCCTGACTCACCCATTTGAACCTATTTTCCCCTTGAAACACCATAACATTCTTCATTCGACCCTTTTCTGCTCCAATCTCCTACCGCAGCTACCCTAACTCACCTTCCCCATGTCCAAACAATGTCGCACCCCTCAAAATTGTCATTCGTATAAGATAGAGGCTATAGTAAATTTAAAGATGAAGTTCGATTTTGATTTTTGAGATTGAGGAACGTTTTTTTTCAATTTGGAAATACTGGAAATATAAGTGAACGAAAAATAATATATAAGGAAAAAAATGAGAGAAAAGTGGGGTTGGTGGTATATCTACCAAAAAAATTATTAAATTTTTTTCGGGTGAAACTTAATCCCAAAGTAATGTGTTTAAACAACCACATACGAGCTCCAACCGCGTTAAAACTTGTAATCTTGCAATAACTTAATATTTCGGACACGATGGAACTGATTTCGTCGAATTCCGAGATCATTTGTAAAACTTCCTTTTAATTCTCAACGCGAACCGATACGCATTTAATTGTGCACGATCATATATACTTCGATTAACATGAAACTTGAAATCTAGACATAATTAACTATTACGGATTTCATAAATTTAGTTTCACTGAACATGAGGTCATTTGAATAATGGCTCTTTTCACATATCAAATTAGGTCAAAAAAATATAATTTAAATTCAAAACAGTAAATTTCTTAATAATAAATTACTATCGCTATCGTTTATATTCAAATAGAAATTATATTAATCATATGAATCGTTTCGATTCGGTTTTAACTTTGAATTAAATTATTTTCATTTTCGTATACGATTATTTGATATATTCGTAATTAAACTGTATTCCGCTTAATAATTTGATAAAATCAGTTCATATTATCAACTCGGTATTTGAAACAATATTAGGTGTTCAAAATTAATCGACTAAAAATCCGGATCGTTACATTATCCTTAAGGAATGTGGTGCGGCTTGGCTCAGTTGGGAAGTTAGAACCGAGATTCATTGGGTCATTTCCTATAGTGGGGAGAGTTGATCATATGGCCTATAGGATTCGTTTATTGGAAAGATTGTCTGGGGCTCATAATGTATTTCACGTCTCGTGCTTACGGAAGTGCCTGCATGAATCTGTGGTACTGGTGGAGCTTAGTACCTTAGAGGAGGTTGAGATTGAGAAGGAGTCATCTGTTAGACGAGTACCTACACATATTTTGGGTTCTAAAGTAAAGAGGTTGAGGAATAAGAAGATTAAGCTCGTCAAGGTTCAGTGAGGAGAGAATTGGGATGAGGCAACATGGGAACCATAGTAGAGGATTCACGTATATTTTCCATTTCTTTTTGATAGTACACTCTCAATCCTTTCTTAGTTTTGAATTTGAACCTTATCCTTTTCCTATCACTTGAATTGATGTTCTTTAGGAAAAACCTATAGATGGTAGGATGTAGTTTAAACATGTTATTAGGACAAATTATGTTTGATGGATTCACGTGGACGCAAGTTTTTTGCTAGTGGATGCTATGGATGCATACACACACAAGGCATTGATTAGTGATCGACAACTAGGACACTAACATGATGGCATATGGATGTGTGTACACTTTTAATTCACTTTTAGTTTATGGATGAAAAATGTATGGTTATCATATAGATGTTCATTTTGATGGTGGTTGTAGCACGCATATTATAACACCCCACATTCCTTAATGTCACTCATATAAGGATTTTATTAAGAAAGTATGGAGCATTGTAGGTATAAAGACATAAAACATCACAGAGACTAAAATTGCACTAGACAAAAGAAATTAAATTTACAGCAGAAGAAGAAACTTTCATTTTACAAAATACAAAACCATCTTTGTTTCATTTAACCAAACAGTTACAAATTGTCATGTCTTAAAATCACAATCAAAAACAACATTAGAGTAAAATAATATTATCCCCAAATATAGTAAAATAATACAACTTAACCTTAGAAAGAGAACAAGAAGTAATCCAACTTGCAGATATCCATTATGACAAAGCTAACAAAGAACTGTGTACTTTCTCTCTGTAAGCCTAGGGGAAAGAAAAGAGAAAGGAAGAAAGGAAGAAAGGAAATGGATCAGACATAAAGCCTGGTGAGTTGATGTGATTTCCAGCTCGACTTACTAAGTTAAGTAAAACAGATAAACAGTCGTTCTAGTGTCATAAAAAGGTAGGTGTCTATACATGTCTAAAGGTGGACAATAGCTGAATGAATTGATAATAAGGACTCGACAATTCTTATGAAAAGACAACGATGATATAACAACAACAACAACAATAATAATCAAATTAAACAGATGACTTTTTGCACTTCTATAGGTTTAGACAGAAACAAGTAATTAGAAGGGATTTTTCCTAACGCTACCCATCGATCGACTCCCTACTAGGTAAATATCCTATGTCAGTCACGGTAGCAGGGTGTATCAGTCCCTAACCCGATAACTTATAGGACATAGGCCTATTTACTGGTGTTACAACGTCTTAGTTTCCCCAATCGGACACATGCACGCTCATGACTCTGCCGGAACGCGCCCATACCCACCTTTCTCTTTTGAACCTCTTACTATCCAAATCAGTAAAGTGTGTCGTGGCCTCTACCTAGTGTGAGACCATTACCAAGATACCAACAGGGATACTGACTGATACGGGTTCCACATAAATCGACAAAAGCCAACCCCCTATGCTTGTACCCAGAAGGAACTAGAATTTTAAGAGTCCCTAAACCCGATACAACAATAATAATTTTAACTTAGCAGGTTTAAGTTCATTAATTATCACAATTGTAAATGACATTTCTTCTTAATGTTATTCTGTGTATAACCCCTTCCCCAAACAGGCACCTGCCTAGATGTATATAGATTACAGTAACTCATTTTACTTAATTACGTCGGGCCCTCATATTTTTCCATGGAATATTTACTCAATATCAAATTAACTATAATTCACGTGCATATTTTCCCATACCGATTACTTAATATCGTATTAAGTATAACTCATTCTGATTAACAGATTTCCCAATAAGATTACTTAATGTCGTGTTAAGTGGATACCCAGTGTCGAAGGCTTCCGTACTCAAGCGTGAGGACTTCCTAGACAGTATCCCATCTGGTACAATTCTCACGGCTTTCCGGGCTCTAGGGGTCGATTAGCGCGCAGCCTTTCCCTCACATTATGTGAAGAGGCCGGGGCTCGAACCTGTGCGCTCCAGATTACCAGTCGGGTAACCTTACCGTTTGCTCCAGATTACTAACGTTAAATTAACTTACTTTCCAAGTAAAGTTGAATGAATGTATTTCCCATTTTAATGACAAATTACATGTTTTCCGATATAGATGCCAAATTGTCATGTTTACAAATCAGTGTCAATTAACATGTGATTCCAATATCAATGCCATGTTTACCCTATTAAATTAGCATGTCCTTTACCAATCTCAACATCAAATAAACATAAATGTCTAATTAACATTTTTCCTAAACTAACATTAAATGAGCATGAATGGCTTATTGACATATTTTTCTCCAAATTAACATGAAACGAACATAAACATTTAATTACATGTTTTTCCCAAATTAGCGCGAATGCTCATAAATGTCGAATTGATATGGTTTCCCTAATTAACATATTCTCTCTAGTTAATGTCAGTAGGTGATAAATTATCATTTTCCTCAAATTGACATATCCTCTTTAATGTTAATTAACATGAATGACTATTTTCCATTTTCTTCAAATTAACATATCCCCTTTATTGTCAATTAATTTAAGTGACAAATTACCATGTTTCTCAGATATATTCTATCCTTGATATCAAACTACTATGTCTAAGATATTCTTTTTAATGTCATCATGTTTCTCAAATTAACATATACAGATTAATGTTAATTACATGTTTTCCAATCAATGCCTTATTGACATATCTACAAATTAATGCCAAATAAATGCTCACCAATCAATGCCATAGTAATATATCTACAAATTAATGTCAAATTCATGTTCACCAAATCAATGTCATGTTAATATGTTTACAAATAAATATCAAATTCATGTTCGCCAAATCAATGCCATATTAATATGTCTACCAATTAATGTCAAATTCAAGTTCACCAAATCAACGCCATATTGATATGTCTACAAATTAATGTCAAATTCATGTTGTTCACCAAATCAATGCCATATTAATATGTCTACACATTAATGTCAAATTCGTGTTCATCAAATCAATGGCATATTAATATGTCTACAAACTACATGTTTACAAATGACATTTCTCCTTTATATAAAATTAAGTTAAACCTATACATGTTTACACATTCTTCCTTATAATGGTCCCAATTTACAGTACTAATTCTAACATGCCTAATTTCCCTTTTTAACGTTATCTCATGCTTTTCTAATTCTATGCAATTCAAAAAGGCATATAATACTATAAAATAAACAACAAAAAAAGGACAAGGAAAAGATGTATATACAAACAGATAATAACTGAGAATGAATATGTAATTGGCAGTAATTAAAATAACATATAAGAATAAACTTATAAACATTGTTATTTTTCAAATCCAAAAGGGTGCTATTATTCATACCCCAGTTTATACTTTCGGCCACCTTTCTAAGTTTCATATAAATGATTATTTTTTATATTTTTCTGGCCACCATATGTTATTCTTTCACTTAATTATTCACCATCGTGCTACTCCTAAAAAACACGTACTTCTCTACAATTTCAAACTCTAACAAAAGCATATATTCTTTTGTGTCCAATAAAGATGTAGAATGAAGATAAAAAAGATGTTAGAATTGCTTGATTTTTATTGTTTTCTATTATGTTATAGAACATGTTGTTAGGTTTTTTTTTTTTTTTAATGGTAAGGGTTTTCCATTGTGTTTTAGAATATTTTTTCAGCTCCGTTGGAAATTTCAAGCTTGGAGAACATTAAATTTGATGACGTTATTATAAAGAATGACAATATAAGTTTTGATTTGTATGGTTTTTATTCGCATAACTTACGTATCTTCTTTTACAAATTGATACATTGACTTTTTTTTGTCGTTTAATAGATGGAGTATTTGAATGATGATAAACTGGACGTAAACATGATGGTTGTGATTATATGATGCAAGATATTCGATCAAATAACTCAAAAGACATAAATTCATGATGTAAGTGAGGAGGGAAGCGTTCGTGTAGAGGAAAGTGGTAGTGGCGTCTTCATTTTTAGGTAATTAATTTAGACGGTGGTCAGCAGAGAAAATTTGAAATACTTGGGGTGTTTTTAGTTTTGGTGGCCAGAAGTGTAAATCGGGTGTGAATAGTAACACCCAATCCAAAATATTGTTACTGTCAAAGTTCTTTTTATTTAGATTACTACAACAACTATTATATCTATTTAACTTAGAAGAAATATGAAAATCAGAGTAATACCCACATAAGTTTGTTGTAGATTCATGAAATCCTGTAAAATAGTCGTCGTTGAAAAACTTGAGTTATCCTTTTAATATATCTTTTAGCATCACCTCCTCATTTTTCTTATTTAATTGCAGAACATAGTTTGGAGCAAGAAATGGATGAAGGATGTTTGTGTGTAAGAAAATGAGAGAAGTAGGCAGCCTATTTATAGATTAACTATGATAATTCTAAACCATTAGATATTAGGTTTATAAATCCAACCATACACCTCAATAAATGAATATAATATATAAAACAGTCTAAATTCAGAGCTAAAACCGAACCTGCATGTAGGTGGGTCGACCCGCCACCAATCCTCTAATTAGAAATCTTTAGCATATACTTCTTAGTAGGTCTATGTATTATATCAAATAAATGTCATAAAAAAATATGTATTCAAGTGCTCTTTTTATAAGCGTAAGATTCGTGTAGTTTAACTATTTATTTAGTTTTAAAAATTCCCACATTTGTACAAAATTTTAACATCAAACCAGACTGTAGTTTACGTTATTTCCATTATTGTAAATTTTCTGCATAGCCACCATTAACCTACTCGATGAACTTTGATTTTTTTTCTCCACATCATTGATACAAGAGTGTATAATGGTTTAAAATTTGCTTCTATTTCAATGTATGTTTTGTTTATTAATGAAAATTTATTAACTTAGAATACAGAATATACCATATTTTTTGAGAAATTACAAACTTCCTTTAGTCCTATGCATCAAGAAAATGTTCAATAGAAAAATATATCAAATTAGACTAAGTGGTTATCATATGATCATCCAACCTGCTTCATGTCATGATATAATTTTCGATATTTTAGGGAAAAAAAATGATTTTCTCTCATATTTTTAATCTCTAATTAGTGTTAATGATTTAATAACAATTTCCCCACATAAGTAAGGAACATTATATTTTCCTATCCTTAAATTTTGAAATACTATTTCTATGGCATATCATTTATCCAATAAATATCTCATTTCTTCACTCTTCACTTATGAAACATTCTAACAAATACTAATTCAATTTTCTTTAAATTTTATCTTAAGAATGTAATATTTAAAACTTATGATTTTCATATTACAATTGAACATCAAACTTTAATTTTATATACTTAGGATATATGATTATTATAATATATTTTATGTGTATATTTATAATATAAGATTACTTAAATATATTTTATGATTTAATTTCTAGAATGAACTCAATAAAACAAGATGAGAGGACGACTTTGAATTTTTGATGTCAAGATTAATTCATAATTTTGTAGAAAATAATTCTTGGGAGTATTGACTAATATTAACATGTACGACTTGGCTATTGCAAATTTTATATGACCTACATGCTTACAATGGGTTTTGCTTACATACCACTTTATATAAATTTACGAAACTTTACTTTGTGTGCATAGGTACGTGCTCGCACTAATATTACAAACAAATTGATATCACACAATAAATGGTAAAAGTTCATTACAAACCTCTACGTACCGTCACCAATCACAATCCTGAGTACAAATTTTCCAATTACGCTAGGATATGATTTGTTTATTATCATACATATTGGTTTTGAATACGAATTTTCAATACCAGACCGAATCCAATCCCAATTGGAAACACTAAATATTACAAACAACATTATATTATTTATTTCATATAATTAAACAGGCACCTTTAATGATACACAAATAGAAGCACATGCATTCTTAGGAAACAATTTTAAAAAAAAGGCAACGTACTCATCACTTTTAAGTTGCAAACTTACAACAAAATATTACACTACAAACCAGCAATGTTAAATAAGCTGTTCTGTATAGTCAGTGGGTAATTCAAGCTTCCAACTCCATCAAAGAACACGTTTTGCTCCATAATCTGCATCCAATCAACGACAGCTATTACAATGCTAAACGGAAGTTATTATAGGTAATACTAATGAGCAACCCATGCATTGCACGCTTGTAAAAAATTATATTTTTTATAAATATTTTTGAAACTTAAATTTATTATACATGATATGGCAAATTAAGTGAGATAAATGTGTTATGCACACACGTAATTACAAATGTAATTTTTGCTATGTGAATAAAATATATTTATACTTGAACAAAAATTAAATATTGGTTTTAATTGTGTTTTTGCATATAAAACTGTGTTATACTAATTTAGTAGTGTTTATGACTCATTATTATTTCATCTATGTAAAAATAATAATTTGATTTTTAATCAAATGTTCCATACCTCAAATTATCTTATGATACAGAATTTCGAAAAATGATTAGCAACTATCTCAAAATGACAATAAAATATAGAATTATTTTACCCAAAAGTTACAAAATCAAGAATAATAAAGAATTTTCACTTTTAAAAATTGGAAATTTTCAGTCAGTACTTACGCTTATCTAAAATATGTTATATTTTAATTAATGCTAATGTCAGTTTTACAGCTAATTACCATTTATATATGAAAAGGCTTTCATACATAACTTCAAAATCATCATCTGTTTTCCACTATGTCCACCCAAGATACACCAATATGAATTTTCACAGTACTACGTATGGTAGACAAGGATCCAATATATCAGCACAATTTTTAGTTTATTTTTGGGGGTGAGGAACTGAATAATGTTAGTTTGGAGTGGATGATGTGACAGTGGTAAATGATGTAAACTAGTTGGACATGGGTTAATTAATAACACAATGCATGCTCTACTAGCTAGGTTCCTATGTAAAAATGGAACTTGAATTAAAATGTTGATTAATTAATTAGTGTGTACTTACTGATGATTTGTCAATTAATGAACCTGTGCTTTGGGTCATATGCTTTTGCTCTGAAAATAATGAGTCGTACGTTGATAGGTTAGGACTTAGGAGTCCTTAAATCGAAGTTATAGTACATTTTTATCTATTAATTAATGTAAATCATGAAAATAAATAATTAATGTTTAACATTTTCGTGTAAGATAATAAAATATTACCATTTTTCAAATTTACAACATAAAAAATATTCATCACTTATTATTAATTTTAGTGCCACTCTGAACAAACATAAAATTTATCAATAATGAAAAAAATCCACTTGACGTATTAATTTTAGAAAGAAAAAACGTTGAATATGTTTGTAATATTATAACAATCTTGAAAGAAAAATTTTGTGTGTGTTTGTAATAAAATAAATTCTTTAGGAAGAAATTTTTTGTATACGTTTCTTTACAATAAGATACTAATTTCAAAAAGAAATAAATTTGATGAATTTAATTAGAATAATGATAGAGAACTAAAGATAATTTTCGTTTATAATTGTCAAAATTTTGAATTATATGGACTTGAATCAAAAAGCAGTTCAACTATTCTTGTCAACATAAATGTGGTGAATAACACATGAAAATGTTATTTTTTAAGCTTATTATATCAAATAACAAATATTAGCTAATTGTATTTAGAAGTTTTAAATTTAAGATCATATAAAGGTGGATACCCAGTGCCAAAGGCTCCCGTACTCAAGCGCGAGAGGACTTCCCAGGTCAGTCTCCTATCCTGGTACTATTCTCACGGCTTTCCGGGCTCTGGGGGATGTTAAAAAATAGGAGAAAATTTGGAAAAATGTTATTAATAATTGTAGAAATGCATAAATGTTGGTACTTAAACGTAAGATGATATGAAAACATTAATGATTATAATAATAATAAATTATATAGTGATTTGAAAACGATATATCTTGAGAGAATTAAGAAGAGAAAATTCCAATAATTAATTTAAAAAAACAAGAAATTCTTCTGCATAGATAATATGTAATAGAAAGATCAAATCAAGATCCCGAATTGGTCTCAAACACCTATATTTAATAAACATCCAAATGTTGGGCACTGATTAAACAGACGTCCAACATTCGACACAGGGATGGAGGGGGGGGGGGGGAGTAGGGTCGTGGCCCCCCATTTGATTTTTATAATAAACCAATATGTTTATTTGTTGACTTGTGTATCTGCAAAAAATTAAGGAAACAAAGCTTATTTTGCTACTTGTGTGAGTATTGTACTCTCCTTTTCTTTTTATATACATATAAAAGGACAAAATATTGATATAAACAAAAAAACAAATTTTTTTTCTAGAGTACCTATAATCCAAACCCCCCCCCCCCCCCCCCTCCCAACCTTTCCTCATTATTTTGCTGGCTCCGTTCCTGATTAGACACCTATTCAATAGCTGACCTAATGATAATATATATGGTTTAGTTGTTTATCTAATAAGCGTTTGAACGTCAAGACACATATTTAATAGTCGTTTATCTAATAAGTGCTTAGTTTTAAAAACAAGTTCTTGTTTTGCGAAAAGGGCATGCGAGAGATGTAGGAATTGAAATATTATATTCATTCTAACAAACAAGAGAATAAGAGATGGGAGCTAGTTTTTTATATTTTCCAAAAAAAACATCATTTTCAATTTTACATACTAAAAGCATTATCCAAATCAAATCATTTTCAACCACTTCTCCGCTTTTGCTCATGAAGTATTGACAATGCAAAACACAAAACTCGATTTAAACCAAAGGCTATCTAAGGAGACTGTTAGAGTTGTTAAGACACAAATAAGGATACATAAAGTGGCAGTTTAATGAAATTTTTAGTTCTTATAAAAGGAAAACTGTAGTCATATATATGCGCGTTCAATAGCACCCCAAACAGTGCAACACCTCATTTGCCCCCGATTTCCATCACTCATTTCCTCCTCTCTCCTACTTACTCTGTCGCCTCCCAATAACCTAATTTAATATAAATTGGTGGTGGATATCAAGGAGCAAATTGGGTGCTCACTATTTGGGGTGTCATTGAACGCTCATATATATTCTAACTTGAATGTTTAGGTTAACAGTTACAGTTCAAAGTAGTCTGTGAATAGTCACGTTCTTTTTTAGTTAGTTACAAACAGCAGTAAATCCTGCTTACCTTTCCCTGCAGAATCTCGTTCGCTGCTGTCAGGATTCCTGCCTGCATGGAAAAAATAAATGAAGACATAATAATTAATAACATTAATACTATGTACTTGAATGAACAAAAAAAAAGGTCATAATTTAGACAACCTTGTTTTCGAGTAGTTGGATCTCTTGAAACATGACCTGCATCTGAAACAGGAAATTCCATTTTTTTGTAAGAGTTGGGAAAAAGCACTGATATTTGAAAATTCTCATCCCTACTTTTTGAAAGCCAAAACTAAGATTGAATATAACTTATTACCTTTGTTGATCGAACATGATACACCCAATTTTCAAGCTGTCTTTCTAAGTTTTGTAGTTCTTCAATTGTCATAGGTCCTTCGCTCGTCTCCCCATACACGTATCTGTCATTCTAAATTGTTATCCCTAGCGACAGTAAATCCTTTAGCTTTGTATAACACTAAACAGCTAATGCTGTACCTCATTCCCTTCTGCAGAAAATCAATCTCCTTCTTCAGCAATAATACTTCTTGTGGCATTCCCTATATTATGAAAAAGACAGCATCATATAAGATAGATATAGCCAAGTGTCACATCCATAAGACATTAATCTTACGTTAGGCTCGCCGCTATCAACATGAGCTTCTCCATATTTGTGTGCATATCTATTAAGCAACTCTTGCATGTTTCTAAGCAAGTTAAACAGTTGAAGAAAAAAAAATCAATTACTATACTCTTTAATTACTCAAAACCAATAAAATACAAAGAACATACCCATTTGTGGCAAGTTCGAAAAGCTTGCCTGGACCATTAAAAAGAATGATTCCAATATCAGCTTCGCACAGTACAGAAAGCTCCCTAGCTTTTTTGAGCAGTCCAGCTCTTCTTTTACAGAAAGTAATTTGTCTATGGACATGGTTCTCTATGCATCTCAATTGAACTTTTCCACGTGCCATCTCTTTAACTTGCTATCTTTCAGGTTAGCCTTCCACTAGTTTAGACTAGCTTCGAGGCAATTCTAGTTTTTCACTCTTTGCAATGATTGAGTAAAATGGTAGCTTCATATATAGCGGTCAAAGCAGAAAAAGGGTAGCATGTTCTTTACACATCATTAATGCTGATACTTTTTAAAAATATGATATACTGTCATTAGTGGCGAATGCACCTGATACTTTTTAAAAATCTGTCCTAAACAAATCAATGATAGTGAACCAATCATGTTGTTTTCCATCATAAGAAGAAATAAAAAGGATTCAAAATTGAGTTTTACATTCCCAATCAATGATTCAATACATCTGTTTCAACAGATGACACCAAAATCATGTTACTGAAGACGTAAGTCTTTTGAAATGTTTTAGTAGATGACCCAAATGAGATTAAAGGGATGTTTTGTTGAGCACTCTTCATCATCATCAACAACAACAACAACTAAGCCATGATTCCCAAACAAGTTGGATTGACTAGAGATAGAACTCAAAACCAAATGACAGTCAATTTAAAGGTAATAATAACATAACATGTAAAGATGAAAATAGAAATAAAATAATTAAACAAATAATACCAGCAATAATATTAAATAAATAAAACCAAGATGATAATGGTAATAATAATAGTAATAATAATAATTTTTAATAATAGTTGTCTTGAAAGCGCAAATTTCTCAAAATACATCAATATATAAATTTTTGAATATGCGCAAACTTTACATGAAGACGGCTATTTAGACATAAAATTGGAGGACATAAAATCCAAGTCACTGGATCACTTTGTCATTGTATTGGGTGCAAATCATGACGCAATCCGATGGTGGAGATTCATCGTGTCACCATTTATGTCTACTTTTTGTGTTTAACTAAACTTTCCATTTACAAAATAGCCATATATATAACTTTTTAAATATAGAATGTTATTCCATACGATCTAGCCAATAAACTAGAAGATAAAATCTCCTGCAATTACTGTAGACGCATTCAAACATAGATGTTGATTCCAATTATTTATGGTAGAATTGTTCATATATAAGATCTTTCGAGATAAATCAACCAATGTCCTTAATGATAACTGTAAGATCTTTCGAGAAAAATCAACCAATGTCTTTAATGATAACTGCAATATCTTTAGTGTCTCACCTTTATTATATCAGTATGAACTACAGTAAATGACATTTTTATATCTCTTAAAAATAAGACCTATTGTAAACTTAAATCGTTCATCTACAAAAACTACTAAATCTTAATCACTTCAAAATATAATGTTACAAACAAGATTCATTTTCAAGTTCATTTTTTATTTGTTAATAATACAAATAAAAAATTAAAACGAACAAAAAATTTGAAGGTGCAACCTAAAAATTAAAATTCAAATCATCCACACATAAATTTGTTTTTAATTTTTTTTAAACATATACAATTTACAGGACAATAACTCATGCAAGAAGCGCGTGCCTTAATGCTCGTAATAATATTTGTAATAGTAGTAATAGGTACCGAGGACCAACCCTGCGCCCTAATGCCCATGTTTAATAGTCGTACAGTCTAAAACTTATAACATCCTTTCTAAATTAATCCTAAACTTATGGTTCTGGTACATTAATCGCAAACTTTCATGCGCTCCTTTCCGATATGAGCTGTTTGAATATACTTCAATTTCTCATTTCTCTTTTTATTGATCCTCCCATATCATCCTTAGTCGACCTCTACTTTTCTTTGAACATTCAGTGCGGTCTATAATACCAACGCGCACATGTACTTTTCTTTGAGCATTCTTCATAAGTTTCAAAATTCATTTTTTGCCTCTTCTCTAAAATAGGTCGCACGGAAAATTGGTGTAATTATTTTCATTGGGAAATTCAATCTACACAACAAACATTTGCAATTTACACTCCAAATATTTTTCTATCAGAAAATCATGGTTATAATTGTTAATGTTTACAGTGAAAACTTTTCCCCTAAAAATAATTACAGGTTGTTTCATCGAACATGTTGTCTACATATAATTCTGGAGATTAAACTTGAATTGGATCCTAATTTCCTCAAACACGGTTTTTGTCCATAGTTTCCAACAAATTCGGGGTTGCAAAGACTTTGCTGTTTTAATACGTTTTTGTAATAAAACGGCAAACTCCCTATATAACAAAACAACGGAGATACAGTGAAAAATAACGAAGAAGCGAAAAGCCTCAATAGGAATAAAACAAAATATTAAGTTAATTTATTCTAATCCTCGCATCATTTGTGTAGTTAAAAAAAGCATGATTTAATCTTGTATAAAAAGCCGAAGAATATCACTGTTTTCCCAAACAATATTTGGTGACAACAACAATAGATTCTGACTTATACAGAACACTGAAGTCTTAAAATTAGGTTTTTTTTCCCCTTAACCTGTGAATTTGGTTTAAATGTGAATTAGAAAAACCAACCATTTTATATTCATGTTGGTAAAGCGAGTATTAAAAAGTCTTGATTTATTGGGTGTAGCGGAAAATAGAGGACTTAAAGCGGATCTACGGTTTAATAGCGCTAAACAAAAATACCATGACAGTTGAAGAGCGTTATGTGCTACAACGGGGATTTTGCAGGGTTTTAACGAGGCTTTAATTAGCTGCACAGCTTGGAACTGGCTTCTAAACACAGCAACTGGTTACTAGATATTTAGCACAAAATCTGTTCATAAAGTATGAAATTGGGAATTTGATTGTGAACACACTTAAATTTCAGTGTCAAGTTTACACAGCTTATAGCATTGATACTATTATTTTTGTTGTTATTTTGTGGACTGAAATCATGCGTTGGGTTGGACCTCTGAATTTATTATTGTGTGTTGGGAGAGTGCCATGGTGAGTGGAATGGAAAAAGTGATAAAGGTGGAATAAAAAATGCACCAAGTCGACCCTATGTTGGTTATGCTCTAAATCCTGTCCTCAAATGCTAGAGCAGCACCTGTAAAGAAGCCAAAACATAATTACCAAAAAATTAAGGCTATGCAAAAGAAAAGAGAAAGTGCTTCACGTTTTTTATGTATTTTAGCTTAAAAAAAGAATGAAATGACATTTAAATTAGAAATTAACAGTATCATTAATAAATACAAATAGATTCCTTCAAGCACATTAATGACAAGATAAAGATGCTAAAGTTCCATAAAGCTATTGCTTTTAGGGACAACTACCTTAAACACAAGATATCTTCCACTACAACTGAGATTAAAGTAATCTGCATAATTAGACTAGTTAGTACTTAATAGAGGTCAATTAGACCAATAACATAACCATTGACATCAATAACATTTTAGCGATCGTTCTACCTGCCAAATGGTATATGTACTCTAAATATCATATATCACATTTCAGTCACCATTTTAACTTCTAGTCACCATATCAGACTGTAAATTTTCCCAATTTGGATTATTTTACCAAGCGGACATGATCAGCAGGATTTTGTGGTTAAATATTTATTCCTTTGGCAAGTTGAAAGTGAGTGATGAAAATTTTCATCCTCATCCATCTAGCAAGAACAATATTCCACCACATTATTTACTGCTGATTATTTAATTATCTTGATTTAATAAGCACTTCTAATATTACAGAATTACATCCTCGGTAAACTTGTTAATTTGTTATACCTGTGTGTAGGCCAAGGATTGGCCACACCTCAATTTTTCCTGATTTCCACCATACATCTTGATTTAAATGATATATTTTCTTTCTTATCACCTCACTATATTATTTAATCTGAAGCAAGTGGCTGACCTTTTTTTTTTTTTTTTTTTTTGGGGGGGGGGGGGTGGTGTTGAATTTAGGTGTAGCAAGAATGAGATATAACCGATCCTGGCCAATACACACATGGATATTTGTGCATGTGCACATGGACACACAGTGCACAAGATCAAATATTCGGTAAATATCTTGTAACCAAAAATCAGACTTACCTTAGTTTTATGCAATCCATAAATCGTCTACCGCTTGAGATACTTCTTCAGTTGATAGTCTCTGTCAAGTGAAAAAACTGACATCAATTCAGTTAGGTTTTAGTTGAGGTTCCAATGGCTTGACTTTGCTTGAAATTGGTTCATAGCCGGTAGACTGAAAGCCTGCATTATGTGTGTTAAATTTAGTACATTTAACAAAACAAGAACCCTAGACGTTAGAGTTTCTAACTTGGTTTTAAAATATCAATCGGAGATATAGATCAAGAGGTCAATCCGGTATCTAGTATGGAATTTTTAATTTGAAATATTGGACCATACAATTGTGAGATTATCTGTATCTATTTTAAGATAAAAATGTTATCATTAGTTTTTGTTTCATTAAACAAGAGACTGGTTACTTGAATTAGAACAATACTTCAGGACCATTTGGCGACTATTTCTATACAATTACTCTTTACAAACAAGAATAATATTTCTCCAACACAACCACCTAGAATTTCATCAACAATATTTGAGCCATATAAGTGGAAAACATACATAAACATATCTGCTAGATTTTCTTCTGTATGAATTTTATTAATCAAGGTAAGCAAGTTTGTATACTTTGTAGCCTTTTATCTACCACATGTCCAACATATCATGAGTTTCAATCGATAAGTGAATGCACCTTTCAGTCGCATAACCGACACCACTACTTTCACCGTACCGATTGTTAATTAGTTTTTCCTTTGATTTCTAGCATCACCTTGAAATACACCTTTTACTTGCATAACCGACACCACTACTTTCACTGTACCCATTTGCTAACTAGATTTTCCTTTGATTTCTAGCATCACCTTGATTTTCAAGATCCATTTCCAGTATTTAACGACTTATGTTGTTTGACTCAAGTTTGGACTACTACATCAATGAGATCAAAAAATGCTCCAGAAAGAAGAAAATGAACTAGTTTTCCAAAATATGAAGTGAAGTTTTACATGCGCACGCATAGGAGTCTTTTATGAAGGAGGCTAACAATGAATCGGGGTGGAGAGGCAGATTAAAAATGAACAATTAAAATTATTTAAACTGTTCTAACAGTCACATCCCTCTCTTCTATACACCATTTTGGTGATGCAACGCTGCTCTCCAGGCCACACGATTTGACTAATCAGGCAGATTGGAGCATCGGTCTCGCAACTAGGGTTGTCAATGAATGATCGAAAAGTCTGAAATCCGTCTACATCTTTATCCCAAAAATGCAAACTATATGAAATTCGAAAAATGATATGGATATAGTAGCATCCACATCCCAAAATTATCCATCCGACTTCACCAATATTGTAATTGAAAATTATGTATACATGAAACTATATATTCTGGTTTAGCATGATGATATTTCAAGTTATGCATGAATATTTGCTATCAAAAATTGATTATTGTTATCATATTTATCATTTCGTGTATTTATGTTAGAATTAGTGTCGTAAAAGATTTGTGTTGGATCACATATTTTTAATTTATTTTATTAATTATGAGCGAAGCGTATTAATATTTGATATTCGTTTGTATTTACCGATACAGATACGCGATACCACAATTCGATATACGAAATTTGTTTCGAATATGGATATGACATTATTCACACTCTAGATTATTGGTTGAAAGATCTACTCATGCCCACATCCAAAGGAATCTCCTTTTCCCTTCAGAAGCCCTCTTAATAGCAAACATTTTAAATGAATTTACTAACAATTTCCTTCAACACAGAAATTTTTTAAGTGTCATGCTTGTACAAAAAAATGTATTTACTCTTTCATGGCAGATATCTAATTCGATTTAACTCAATTCCGCAATTTCTTCATGGCCCTAAGGCCAAACCCCGATTACATCCTATCAATAGTTAAATTGATGATTAAAACTTAAGGTGCCGTTTGGTTTCAAGATGAATTTTGATTTTTCCCGTTTTTAGTTTGTATGAGAAGAATGGCAGGGGATGAGAGAACGTACGGAAGGAAACGAGTGGAGATTTTCATAACTCCAAAACGATGAGAAATGAGAGAAGTTTATTTTCAATAATGCGACCTTCCTTCTCTTTTGCCTTTCCTCGTCTCCGTGCCCCACTCATCTTCCACGCCATTTGAATGACAAATTAAGAAGGGAAAACTCAAAACTCATTGTGAAGCCAGACAGGCCCTAAGTTTGTGTGATTTCCCTAACCATATCCTTAAGCGACCTAATCGTGTGACACGGAGTTTGACTCATTGTACCATGTCCCAGACTATCACAGCTCCTGCTATGTTGGAACCCTTTTTACTGTTTTGTGAAAAACCATCATAGCCAGTAAACTCTGGTACCTTTGAAATGGCTACTTCCTTTGTATCGTCAACAATTCAACACAAACTGTTATTTTACTATGTCCGGATTTGAAACATCTTCATCCATCTTTGATGTGTTACTGATCAAATCAAAGCATCAAAGGACTGTCTTGTCTTCCAACATATCTAGATCATCAAAAGATATGATTTAAAGTGACTACTTCATTTTTGGTTCCAATCACGTCAAACTTCAGTACCATTCATAGAGCTAAGCGTAACTTCTTTAAATGCTTTGAGCTCAAGCTTAGCATTTTCAGAGTCATGCATAAAACCAGAATGCAAAACATACAAAGATGGCTCAAGTTTGCATTCTTGTTCTATCCATTCCAAACCTCCAGAATGCAAAACATACAAAGATGGCTCAAGCTTGCATTCTTGTTCTATCCTTTCCAAATCTTCTTTAGAATTCTCCCATAAATAGTTTAGCACATAGTTTGATTAATAAATGGATCGATGATTCAGCATTTGTCCTAAATGTCTTCATCAACCCCGAAGTCAATCATAAGAAACAGGCCATCCGACACAACATATTAGAAATTTACAAAAACCTGATGCATAGCACGCAACTGGGAAAATAAGAAGCCCTTTGCTATGCATCTTGTTTATATAAATTAACTGGAAAATCTACATGATGCATCATTATGTATAAGAATGTATTACCCTTTTTATCTTCACAAGCTTAAAAACAATGCTTGGTCAACGCTACCTGAAATGATTCGCACGGTTAAAAACATATGAATGATTGCATATTATTCATGCAGACAACATCAATATATCATTATCAGTGCAGTTTTTTTTTTTTTCCCCTTTTCCAAAGCCATCAATCAAGAAAGTGATATCTGCTTTTCAGATACTCATTCTTCCAATGATTGGGTTACTTCCAAAATAAAGCAATATCTATCCCTTGATTTACTCCAATATAAACAGACTACTAGGGTTCTAGACCTATAACACCTGCTATAATCATTAAACCACTTCCTTAATCATTTCTAATGCACGCCGAAATCCAAAGCAAAGCAAAGAAGGAAAAAAGAAAGAAAGAAAGGCTATAACCTCGTAGATGACAAACACTCAATTTTGTCTAACCAATAACGCCTCACTAATACATCTACATTGACGTCTTAAGACTCAGGGTAACTTGACTATAAATGAAGTATAATGGATACCTCTGAAGCAAAGACAGCATTAAGATCCAGTGCCTCCCTTTCTTCATCAGTAGCCACTACAGTCATCCTTCATCTCTTAAAAAGCCCTTCAAAATTACGGGCATTGTTAATGATTCCGTTTTTAAAAGTCCATTTTTAGGGATTTTTCACTATTACTGCGAGAGTATTGTTACAAACAGGCCTCCTTTTATAATACAGCCAGATATGACTAAATTACCCCTTTAAATTTCGCAAGAGATGGCCGTTTATACAATTATTTTTCGGTCATATAACTGCGAATACAGTAAACATGTGAAATGGTCATCCTTCACCGTTTCAACTTATTAAATTCGGTCAAACACTATCATATGCTTAGATGTAATTTTGTCCAAAAGGTTGAATTTTTTTTAGCTCAAGACCCCCTTTAACAATTCAAAAGTGAACGGTGTACATTGAAAAAGTGACCACCCCTTATCCAAAAATAGAGTATCATTAACAATGCCCAAAAGTATACAATCGTGCATTTGAAGATGATTTGTCTTTCTTCTTAATGGTCAAACTATCCTCATCAATGTCAGAAATATTTTGGAATGATCTTCAAAAGTAAGACTTTTGCTTCTTGTCTCATAAACCATATGAGGTTTTCTCTCCGTTAGCTAATAAATATCCACTCTTTTATCTCTCACTTCTCAAAATTGACGTACTATCAAGCATCTCATATGTACCATAGATGACCTGGTGAATACAATTCCTCTTTAGGATAATTTCATCATTTATTGCCTTTTCTCAAAATTATGTTTTTCATTCCATTTTTCAACAGTATAGTTTGAACCAGGGTATTCAATGTTATACTTGTCAATGTCGCCACTGTCACCTGACCCATATTCTCAAACACTCAGCAAGCATTAGGGCACAGTAAACAATTGTTGGAAATGCTAACTCGAAATGAAAATAATGCACAATGAATCGTTACAAATGCAGCAAGTAAGTAATCGAATAAATCATAGGCAAACCCTAACATGATAAACGCAACAGAAATAAGTAAGAGACAAGTTTATGGTGGTTCTAGAATCAAGAGTTATAGGCACACAAGATGGAAATCCACAATCACCAAAAGAAAATTATGAAAAGATTGATTTCAAAATTTATGTAACCAACGTGAACAAAACTGGGCATCAGTAATCCACCTACCCGGAAAATCAGTCTGCGCGCAAATTCTAAAGGCGGAGAAAAAATTGGCTTATTTTATAATGGCAACTTCTACTTAGCCACGTGAATCTGCTCAGTAGAGTGAAGAACAAAACTGCTCATTTTCAATTGTATATATTTTTAAAATTTGCAATCTATCTCGACTTTATGTGTTCCGTGAGGGAACCATAATGTTTGCATTTTTGCACATGTTGTTAAAGAAGAAATCACATCAAGTGAATTAAAGGACTAAAATATAGATATGAGTCGGTAGACACATAGCAATAGAGATTCTTTTTATTACAAAGATGTGTGTCTCAATTTATATGTATGCGCCCTACAATGACGAAAGAGGAATTTTTTTTACCGTCGTTACATAACACCTAATACACCACGTAGTGGCTGTATGTGGTGTTTTTATGCCACCACGCAGTGTTGATGTTTTCTTTGACAGAAAATAGAAATATATAACAAAAGGGAAAATCAATTCATTCTCCAAAGCCTTACAATAACATATTCGTAGAAAAGTTCTACAATCTATGGCACACACAAAATACAAAATAAAACAGAGCTTCACTTTGAAATCCTAACCACTCCAATCAGAGTAAGGAGGGTCAAACCATCCAAAGTCACTCGCAAAGCCCACCCCAAATAGTATAGCCTCGACTGAAACAGACATCTAGCTCCTAGCACAGCAAGAACCAGCTCATAAGAGGCTGTTGTTGCAGCAATCCGACTCTAGCTTAATTCTCCAGCTTTAGAAAGTGCAATAGACCCATCAAGCCTAGAGGAATGGAACCCGTAAGAGAGAAACAAACCAAAACCTGTAATCCAGCACCTGCACTACTAGCACACCATATGAGATAATAAGGGGGAAAGGTTAAAATGAAAAAAAAATTCAACAAGAGCCCACATAGACCAACCACTGAATTAACCAATCTCGGCTCGAGGAGGAGGCGAACCGGTCGAAACATCAAAAGAACAAGCCAAGCCCCTCAAACGGGAGTCAATAGCTCCCCTAAAAGGCCTGCCACGAGACGTTAGGAAAACATCGTTTCTAACCTTTTGGATAATGGAAGGAGTATCTATAAAAGCTTCATCAATGATTGCCTTATTCCGAGAGCATCAAAGCTACCAGTAGATAAGACAAGATACCAGGCAAAAATGATAGAGCGAAGAAAATTACCTGAGATGCCGGTCCACCGATATCTCAGCAAATCTAAAAGGAAAGATTTTATACCACGGAGACCTGCTAGATTCCCATAGTAGTTCTAGACAACTCTGGATCAAGTGCCCCTAAGGAAAAAATGGGCACTAGGTTCCAAATCTCCTGCTCTGCATCACCTGCACGTAGATAGAAGAGGAATGTCGATCCTTGTGAGGTTGTCGTCTAGTAGAAACCCATTATGAAGAGTTTTCCATATAAACAAGGAATCTTTGGGTAGCATACGAGCATCCCAAATGAAGGAGAAGAGAAGGTTCCTTGGGGCTGGAGTCCTAGCTGAATTCCAAACCACCCGAAACGAGAAAGGGCCACCATCCCACCCGACCCATCTCCATGGGAGTTGTAAAAGGCCTTCATGGATTGCATACGTTTCCACATCTCACTAGCGTAAGAAGGGATACAGTTGTAATAGGTGGACAGAAGTCTATCATACTTAGCATGAAGAAATAACGCCCATAGGGAGTTATTTTCTCTAAACCGTTCTCACAGCTTACAAGCGAAACCAAAGCAAATATCCTTTAGATTACGAAGGCCCAAACCGCCTTATATTCTGGAATGACAAATTATGTCCCAAGAAATCCAGCGGTGACAGTTAGCATTGTCCTTCTTCCCCCAGAAGAAGGACGCTGCTAAAGAATGGTAAAGAATGGAAAAAAGAGGAAGTAAGAGTGATAGCAGTAAAGATATGGGAACCTATAGAGTCAAGAACTGATTTTATAAGAACCGGTGTACCTGCCTGAGAAATGAGAGAATCATTCCAACGAATAATATTACCCCGCACCTTGTATGTAAGAGGATCAAAAATAACATTAAGTTTTCTATCTCTATAAAGGAAAATCCCAAGATAAGGCAAGGGAAGGGTCGAGGCCTTGAAACCAGAGTAGGTTTCGATCCAAGAAGACCTTTCCAGCGATAAGCCTTTCGCCGGGACGAAACAACTCTAAGCAGAATTTACGAGTTGGCCCGAGCGCCTCTCGTACAGTTGGATTAAAGCAATGAGACGATGAAAGGACCCACGATTACTATTTGAGAAAATGATAATGTCATCAGAAAACGAAAAGAAGGAGGTTATGGGACAACCCCTAAAGGTGCAGAATCAATGAACCTGAGTTGCACCTTGTTTCAACCTTCTGATTCGCTACGCACCTAGATGATTTTCTGGTCGAACCCTTCTCACCGTAGTTCTTGATCCATCTAGGTCTGGTAAGTGAGTGCAGACCACGAACGAATGCCTCAGCAGCGATGACAAATAAAGTCGGTGAGAGGAGGTCCCCCTACCGAAGACCCTAACCCGACTTGAAGTACTCGTTGGTAGACTCGTTGATGAGAACAAAAAACCAACAGTTGGAAATGAGTCTCCAAATAAGATCAATAAGAGACTCAGGAAAACTGAAAGCTATCAGAACTCTAATAATAAAAAACCAAGACATATGGTCATATGCCTTGGCCATATCAAGCTTGATGACCAAATTAAAGCCCTTTACCTTCTGATCGAGTTGAGAAACCAACTCTTAGGCTAAAAAGACGTTATCCGTAATCAGGCATCCTTCTACAAACCCAGCTTGAGACTAGGAGATGATGTGATCAAGAAAAGGTGCTAGTCTAAAAGATAGGACCTTTGAGATGACCTTGTTAGAATAGTTGCACAAGTTGATAGGACGGCAATCCACGCATAAACGTGGATTTTCGCAATTGGGGATGAGAATCAGGTTAGGTGGAAGTCCAACCTTGAGGGGGAGTTCCTCCAGAGAAGAAGAACTAGATGGCAAGACAAAAGTCTTCCCGAATGATCAGCCAAACACTCCTAAAGAATACCCTGTAACAACCCAGATTTTGGAACCAATTTAAATTTTTATTTTCAATTGATTTAATGGATTTTAAGAATTTAAAATGATTTAAAATGTATTGTTAACCGGCCTTTTGGTCCGGTCACCAAAAGTACTCAAGACACGCTCGACTCAACATACAGCGTGATATTACAGCCCGGAGGTGTCGCCAATATCATTCGGGGGCCAGCATCAGAAGACTCGAGTCTGGCCACTAGTAGGATGTTGCATCCCTCGGGCGCAACCTCCATCAGTATCCGTCCGCATCCAAGCCGAAGGCGAGCCGTGCTCCGAACCGAAGGCGAGCCGTCAAGCGGGTCCGGGCGCAGCGTCGGTGGGGGTCCGGGGCCCACAGTCCCGGTGGTCGAAACTGTGGGCACCGCCCGGTTCATCCGATTTTCTCCATGCCGAAAGCTCAGATTCCTTCACTTCGGACCAGCTAAATGATGGATTCCTTCACTTCGTGCTGAGGAGCTTCAACCCCCCAAAAGAACCAACATACCGCGCCAACGAACCTCGACCACGTCCCCTCCAAACAAACTTCGCACCCTGCCAAGGTGCAAAATTTCGTACGTCCTGAAGGTACGAAATTTCGTACCTAGCAGGAACGAAATTTTGTACCTGGGAGGTGCGAAATTTCGCACCTAGCAGGTGCAAAATTTCGTACCTCCACCCAGGTACGAATTTTCCGTGGCCGACAGCTGGAGGTGCGAATTTCCTAAAGATGGTCCCCATTTCTACCTACTCATACCTAACCCCTACCTAACCACTTCCTATAAATACCCCCACTACCTCACACTTCAAAAGGGGGAGATTCTCGGGCTTTGAGACCTCCATAAAGCTTCATTATTGGCATCTTCTCTTTGAGGAAGAAGAAGGGCAAACTTGTCCATTTTACTATTTCTTGCAAATATGACTATTGTAGATTCATATATCATAGTCAATGAATGTAATGAGAGGATCTCAACCTTGTAATCTTTCAAGTGATCAATAAAATTTCTACAACTCTTTAAAGTGGATGTAGGCCCTCCCTGAGGCCGAACCACTATAAATCTCTTGTGTTATTTACTGTTTATGTTCTATAATACGTTCTTGTCTATGCGACCATATTTATAATTCCTAGTAATTAGGAATCTTTGGTGTTTGCGATATTTTTTGCCGTCAACACGTATAAATTTAAAATTTAATTAAAATGAACTTGGAATGGCACGGTAATTTGAAATTTTGATTTTTAATTTCAAATAAATGTACAAAATTCAATATAAATCGGATTTCATTAAAACAAGAAACGTTAGAATCTCTTTAATTATACCTTTCTAATGAATGTGAAAATTTGAGATTTCATAATATAAACTGAAAGTTATGTCTAGTTTAAAATTTAGAATAGTCGCTATGGAATTTATATATATTTTATTATATATATAGCCCTTAAAAATAGTCATTTTGCAAACGATCTCTGTTTTCGACAAAACGACTTTTGGTGGATCTAGAATGCCAAATTATTGTCAAGTTTAAATTTTCATAATTTTTGGAATTAATATGTGAGCGTGGTAAATTTAAACGTGTTTTGTCTTTTTAGTTTAAATTTAATCGACTAGAAAAAGGTCATTTCTCAAAAGGTCTCCAAATTTGACAAAATTAATTTTTTAGGACCGTATTGTCAAAACACAGCTAGATTTAATTTTTCTGTAATTTTAGGAGTCAGTATGTGGCCCCGGTAAATTAAAATGTACGTTCAAATTCAATATTGACCGTTATGTTAATTTATATTTTTAATTTTTGGAAAAACTGACTGAAACAGTTGAATTGGCTTATGAAACACATCCCATTGTGTTCAGAATGAGGGTATTTGGCTAAGGACGACAGTCGTTGGGATTCGTTTGGAGTTCGGATGTAAAATCTCAATTTTTGGAAAATAAATAAATTAAATAATATATACAGGTTAATCAAATAACTCGTAACCCTAAATTCAATTCAAAAAAAAAACGCCACTCCTTATCACGACTGAAGGCGGAAATCCTTCCAATCAATTCTCCTTCCAATCTTCTAATCCACACAGAGATTCACGAAATTTTATAAACAAAAATTGTAAAGCTCGGTGTGATCTTTAAATCCAACGGGTGAGATCGAATCCGGTGGAGTTGTTTTCTCGAATCGCGTGCTCCAAGGTCCACCGTTCGACGTGAAATCGGAGCTCCAGGAGGCCACCGAGTTCAACGCGCCGCCAGCAGCAGGGAGCTCTTGCGGAGGCGCTCAAGGTGGAAGCGACCGATCAACGTTCGGTGTCTCAATTTGCGTGCAATTGTGAGCCCTAGGTTTCGAGCAATGGGTTTCGACGTTGCAGAGGGAATTAAACAAAGAGAAGGTAATTAATTAAATTATTAATTATATTAGTTAGTGTTAAAGAAGTAATTAACGTATAAGCTAGCGTAACTTTCTCTACGATGTCGGAATCCAATGAAACATGAACCATTGGAATCGTGACAGCGTGTACTACATTCTGAAGCTGACTGGAATGCATTTGGAGCTAGTTGATATTCTTGGTCAAATTAAACGTCTTGTTTAATTTGATTAAAATAATCATATTATCAATTTCTGAAACCGATCAAAGTGAGAACTCCTTCTCACTCAATATTTTAGCATGTAGTTATTTTTGGAGTTCAACACATGAACTCACATAAATCATTTGAATTGGAAGCGATGTATGGCTATTAATGACACTCGCATTTCATACTCCACGGATGGCCACTTGTGGCACCGTAAATGGCATTGGGTAGTTGAGTATTTATTTATATGGATGATTTGGTGATTGACTGTATAGTGATTGTGATGTTTAACATATTAAAAATAATGTTAATATTAATGTGGTAGTTAAATTAAATTATAAATACCCATTTATATTTTCAAACAGTGAAAATTGGTTAAGTAGAAAAATAATTCAAATCAAATTAGAATTGGTTTAATTTACTAACCAATGATTTATTTGAATCAATTGTTGTTGTTTGAAAACCCCACACGGGTATTGGGATGATATTTGAGATACACTAATCCTAATATTTAGTTGTATGTCAATCGATGGGTTGACAGACTGTGATGAGCGTTATTTATTTATTTTAATGCTTATATAGTTGTAGAATGCACTCGGGATATTGTTGGAATGTTTAATGATTATTTATCATTATTGCCAAATACATGCGATGTATGAAATCCGTATAACTGAAATTATATCGTAATTGACTGAATCTGATTACAATTCAGAATATAAATGAATATTTAAAATAATATTCAGTAAAGTATCAAAATACAATTTTGATGTCCGATTTTGGATGGACATGAGAATATATAAAAATATGAAGCCGAGTTAAGTATAGAAACACTATTTTAACTCGAACGAATTTTTATATCGATTTTATAATAAATACCGAAAAAATTCAAAATCTGATATTTTGAAAATATTATCATTTTAATATTATAATGATATAGAATATTCAATTTTGATTAAAAAATTGAAAATGAAGTTAAAATCATTTTAAAACGAATTTATAAATATTTTATAAAATATTTTTTAAATAGAAATCGACAATATATATTATATATATTAAATGGCTTGAATAGAACGCGTCGCGCAGCAATTGTTCGTGAATTTCAACCATTAACTTCAGATTGATGTAACGGAAGATCCAACCATTGGATTCCCCTAAAACCGAAACCATTGGGTTCGTATCGAAAAGATCTTTTCAATGAATGTAAGAGATTTGAATTTGAACGTTGGATTTTAAAATATGTCCAACTCAATTTCAGAAAAGATCGCTATGGAGTTCGGTGGCCATTATTGGAAACCGACTGTAAGGGCCTTAATAAAATTATTAAAAATATGGAAAATTTATGTAAAATCATAATGATTGATTTAGAAAGATTTTGGATGAAAAATTCCAAGTTTGAAAAGAAAAAATATATTTTTATCAAACTGATTAATAACTAGAATAATAATCCAATTATGGAATGAAAAATGGGTTTCAAAATAACCAGAGTTTTCCAATTTATAAATTGGATTGGATTTGAATGGAAATAATCTTCGGAATATTTCGATATTGGATTCCGTGATTATACGAATATTGTTGAGGAATTTTGAAGATACAAATATCGTTATTACCAATACGATATTTGTTGGTTTCAGAATTTAGTATTGAATATAAGCCGATATAATTTCTATTCAGAGCCGTGTATTTAATATCAAATTGAATTGTGGGTTTGTTGTGAATGGTGTCTTAAATAACACTGTTCTTAAACCCAGTTAAGAAAAGAATAAATCTGTTAATTAATATTTAGAGAAGTTTACCAATTAATTAATATTTAATTGGAATTGAATTAAAATTGGATTTTTGGGTTCTTTAACCTAATTAATAGTGAACATATGATTTGGTGAATTTATAAATCTTTTAATCAAGATTTAATGGAAATTTTCCAAAGTAAAGTTTTCCAATTTAATGTATTAAATTGGAATTGATTGGAATTCGATTTGGTAATAATCGAGATGAGCTTCTGAAAAGAAAGACGTTACTATTTATGGAATTTAAAAGGCTTTGTCGTTATTCCGTTTACAGTATTAGTTTGATACGGGAATTTATATCGATTATATACTGTTATGATTTTCATGTATATTCCATTTTGATGGAAGATGATTTTGGGTTTATCGTGAACTGTGTTTTAAATAATATTTGTTCTTTAACCCAGTTAAGGACAGAATTTATTTCCTAAGTTGAATAATCATTAAATAATGATTTTTCTGAAGATTAAAACTAAGATGAAGTTTTAATGAATCTTTAATTAGATTGATATGTGAATACGGTAATTAAATTTATCAAATTCAAGAAGTGTTCGAAAGTGGAGTACCACCAGTTTTACTCCTTGCGATAGTTAAATCTTTAATTAGATTTGAAACGCGAAATGGTAATTAAATTTACCGATAACACAATGGGTGTTAGATATGAAGTACTACCAGTTTTGCTCCATGGGATGAATAGATTGGGGGTTGGGATTAATAAAATAAATGGTTACTTTGGTAAGGCTCGATAATCCCGACTAGTTCTTAAACATTAATTTGGTTTAAGTTGTGGAAAGATAAAATAAAATCTTTTGAGAATGATATCCGAATGAAGATTAAAGAATAAGTTTAAATGAACTTGTCTTTGATAAAATTAATGAGAACATTTCCCTAAAGATGTGAATATTTGAATAAAAGAATATTCTGGATTGGAATGAGGCGTATGATGTGTTTTATATCACTTGATTATAAGATACACGAGTTGTTAGGAAAGACCGGGTTTATCCCATTCTGAATAACTGATTCGACGATTAAAAGTCAAAGATATTGAAGACGGTGCAAGATCGACAATATTCACATCGAATGGATTACTATTGATGCCTTGGATTTGGGTAGCTCCCAGGAAGGGGTTATAGTGGTAGTTGTTTGGACGTACTTGTTGATTGTTTGGATATGCGAGGGCCTCTCTCCTAGGACATATGGGACGAGGAATAAGGTGCCTTCGGTTTCGTTCAGACCCAGAACGGATATGCAAATGGATGGTATGTCTGACATTGTATTCCTTTATGTTGTACTCGTTGATCTCTGCTAAATATATATCTGTTTGGTGGTGGAGATTTCATTCTCTTGCTTAACACCTTCTCTGAGGCATACGAGCTTAGAGGTTATATATTGGCAGAAATCAATGGTATGGTATGGATTGACAATGTGCCATGTTGAGATGCATAGGTCATGGCTTTTGTTGAAAAGTATAGCCTTGTGATTTATGATTAAAGCATAGATTTAAGCAGCGCAACTTTATGTAGCGTTAATTCGCGAGCCTCACACACCGGTACGATGGTTAGATCAGTATGCTTTTGAGATAAGGATAGACAATCTTAGGGTTGTCATGGATTCGGTCGACCGAGATGGGCTGGGTGTGGTCGCTCCACACCTAGTAGGGATAGGGCACCCCTTCGTGTCACACCCCACCTTCGCTAGGGTCACTCTCAAAGGGAATGCACTAGTTTTGGAGGAGCGTTATCGAGGTAAACAAAGACAGAAATATTACAAGACATAACATAAATGAAACAGCTGAAGAAATTAAAAACCAAATCTTATTACTTTCAAGAAAAGAGTCAAAACCTCATATATTCAAAGTATAAGTTGTCATTGTTCCATTACATCAAGTTCTAAATAAAGAATCATAAACTTAAAACAACGAAAGTAAATTATTCCCCAAAAATAGCAGAAGTGCAGCCATAGCATAGCTCAAGACCAAACCGTACATGAGCTGACAGAAAGAAAGCTAAATCCAAGCTAAGGGCTAGAGTTTCCTCCCTGAGAACCTGGGGGAAGAAACGAAAAAAAAAGAGGCCAAAGGAAACGGGTCAGTCATAAGGACTGGTAAGTCCAAGTGACTTTCAGCATAAAAATAGATAAAGGTAACATGACATGTATAAACTGAAAATAAACATAAGTATGATTTCAAGATGGATAAGATAGACTAAGATAACATAATGAATCAAGTATAGGTCAAATATAGCATCGCATGTTCAAGGTTCGCTGCGCTAACTGTACTAGTAGCCCAACCCATGTCAAGTATTAATCATGAAATGATCCCTGGGCCCAAAATCGTGAATGACCCATTACTAGGTCCAACGGAACGATCCACCAATCGATCGGCTCCCTACAAGTTCTAGCTCATTGTGTTTCTGTGTCATACGGCCCTATCACGAATGTAGTCACCTGTGCTAGGTCCACCATAGGGTGTATCAAGCCCTATGGTGCCAACCACCGACACGAATCAAGCATGCATAGATAAACCTACTGATGCCCAATGCCTGCTTTTTCAATTCCGGACCACGTGCACGACCATAGCCCGCCTGAACCAACACTGGTGCACCCACACAACCATCGTTCTGGTCGCTTACATTCAGCCAAGTAATCGTGCCCCACCCTGCCTAGTTCCAGGGTACCATGATACATCTAGTGCGTTACTGCTAAAACGGACCGCGTAACTATGGTTTTCGTCCAATGGGTTAAGTGTTGTCATTTAAATTCGTGGCTTAACCTGCCTATGTGTCATGTCAAACTTGGCTAAGTGTTGTCATTCAAGTTCATGACTTAGCCCTACAATTCACGTGTCAAGTTGGTTAGGTGTTGTCGTTCAAGTTCATGACCTAACCCTACCAATCATGTTTCAAGTTGGTTAAGTCTTGTCTTTCATGTTCATGACTTAACCCTATCATGTGGCATTTAATTCATTAATGCACCCCAACCTCTCACATCAGACCTGTTGTTGTGGTCACTGGATATGCCGGGCGGTTCCGGGCAGATTTACACCACAACTCAGTCTGACCTTGGGTTTCAAGCGCGATATGACCAACTACCCACATTGGATCCTATTGTTTGCAGTAACTGGATTTTCCGGGCGGTTCCGGGCAAATTTACATTGCAATCTCAACCCAACCTCGAGTTGGCCATTTTCAAGTTCATTCTAGTGTCATGACCATGTTCAAGTTTCATGTCAAGTTCGTGTCAAGTTTCATGTTTCAACTTATGCCTATTATCAAGTTCATGATTCATGTTTATAACCAGTTCATGTTTTGCCTAATCTACCCAAATCGTATTCCCATCGCATGTAAACATTAATCGATCTAAATTACAAGAAAATCTAAATCTAGAGATGAAGGGAATAACATCAAAACTATGATAGGCAGAAGGGACAAGCATAAAGCGATAAAAGAGATTACAACACTGACATGATATAACTTGAGATAATCGGTTACAACATCACTGGCATATAGAAATTAACAGGGTTTCAAATCTAGCAAAATAAGGCGATAGTCCTGATAAAAACTTGACATAAAAGAATAGACATGCAAAAGCAAGCCAAATACAAGGATAATGGGTCCATGGTTTTTGGTGTACATAATAACTAATAAACTAAGCAAGTCACACCCTAGGTATGGGATCCAACTAAATGCCAATTCGGTGTTCAACATGATTTTCAACTATAGTGTTATGAGCAATCAACTATAATAGTCAATTAACCACAATAGTAACACAATAGTCATGGATAATTATCCAAAAGAGTTTTAGGCAACTACCCTAATAGTCATAGGAAATTAACTGTAATAGTTTCAAAGTCATGGTCATAGTCTTATGTTCATAATCATGGGCAGTAATTCATAGTCACGAGTCATAGGTGATTAGCCACAATTGTCCTTGTCATAGTCATAGGCAATGGTCTTATGTCTCAGTCATAGGCATAGGCATAGGCATAGTCTTATGTTCTCAGTCATAGTCCTTGGCCATTAACAATGGTTTCGATATCATAGGCATGATAACGTTTGATTTTAAATGCGAATAGGCCCAAACTGATTTCAAAGCAATATTCCCAAATGTTAAGATCCAAGAAGAATAAGAATTGATATGAATCATACGTATATCAAATTCCAATTTATAACATGTCCATATCAAGTTTATAGTTTTCATCTAAAAGTAACTGGAACTTACAGTGCGTGGATCAAGAATTAGAAAGCAGAATTTGATTGTTGAATCTCTGTTTGATTGATCGTGTTCTAATTGAAATCGCCCAATTTGCAAATCTCTAAGCGTAGTCTTGATGGAGAAGAAGCAGTCCTTTTTCTTCCTTTTTATCTTATTATTTTGATTATCTCAAAGCATAAGGACAGAATGAAATGGTGTGGAGAGAATGAGGCTAGGGGTGAGTTTATATATGATTAGAGTCACGAATATGGTCAGAAAATAGGTCTAGATTCAGAAAAATACAAAAAGACTCGAATCAGAAAAAGGGGCCAGGTCGACTCCCAAGTCGACCCCCAGGTCGACTCCCCAGTTGACCTGGTCATGGAGAGGTCGACACCCCAGTCGACCTGGTGGGGGGGGGGGTCATCTCCCCAGTCGACCTGGGTATATGGGCGGGAATTTTCCCGCCAGCCTTCTCTGGGTTTGAATTTCGAATTCCTGGCTTTATTTTCGAGCTGTTTTATTTTATTTAAATTCCTGAAACTTCTAAGGGTCATAACTTGGTCATACGAACTCCGATTTTCGAAAACTCGGATCGATTTCATACAGAATTCCGAGACGAACGCAATGGCGCAACCCGTTTCCCCTGATTCTTATTTTAAAATTTAATTCTGCCTTGATTTATGACTTTAACATGTTATAAAAATACGGGTTGTTACACTTCGATTCCTAGAAGGACAAAGTAAGCGGTGTTTTCTCTAGTCGGGACGTAAGCCGCAGTGATGCTCGATTTCCTGGATATAGGTGGATGTGCATTACGGTGTTTTCTCTAGCCGGGACGTAAGCCATTGAGTATTGCACTACACGATCGATCTTTCGAATCAGCAGCCATCATGATGGAAATCCAAACTTCCAATATGACATTTTTCGGTTTTAGTTGTAAACCTATGTATGGCGACATAATATATGGTACCTATGCCGTCTATGATTGATACATTTATATTCGAAATTGTTTACTACACTATGCATTAATAGTAACATCAAAATAATTTTTTTAAAGCGTATCAAGCATATTTGGATATTATAAGGTAAAACTCTATCCTCTGGCTTGCGTTGGATTGTGTGATGGGACCCTAGTCTTATAATAGCTTCGTTTTTCTTTTATTTAGCATTGTGAATTTTTTTATGGTATTCATGGGAGGAAACCCGTTCCATGTTATACAGTGTGTTCCCGTGATTTACCTAACTTTATAATAACGTTAATAACTGTTTTAGTTCTCACACCAGTCTCATGACTGACTCGAAGTTTATTGTTTTCACCTAAACTCTGGGTGCCCATATTTTCCACACGGGAAGCTAGTAGTTTTGGTTTTCATAGATATTTATTTTCACATGATCCTGGATTACAGCTGGAGCTATATTTGGAAAGCTTTGTATCCGTGTATTTCATTCAGTTGTGCTAGTTGATGATTATTTTATTGCATTATATTTATGTGTATATTTTCCATAGTTTTGTAATTTGTAAATATTTGATATTTATTTTTCTGCGGTATATTATTTATTTGTACTCTGATATTCTTGTACTCTGATGTAAATTGTTGTAATAGCAATGAAATGTTCTAGTGTTTATGTTCTGATGAGTCGTGTTCTCAAAGCAATCTGGGCTCCTCCCTCTCTTCGGGGATCGGGGTAGTTTGGGTCGTCTCAGTTTGGTGTCAGAGCTTTGGTTTACAAAGCTAAAGAACAAGACACATTAGAACCAAAAGAAAGATTTCATCGGCGATAGGATTAGCAATATCCTATAAGAATAACTCATTAGAGATGGGATTAGTAGTATCCTAGAATGAGTGGCTCATTGGAGATAGGGCTAGCAATGTCGTAGAATGAGTTAGAAGAGTATTGTATATATATAGAGAAAACAATTTTGGGTATATATATGAAAACGAACTTGATAAAAAAAATAAAAAATAAAAAAGATTATATTTGAAATATAAAAGGGAAATATGATTTGAAAATGTATGGATAACCCAACTAATTATTTTAATATGATTTTGAGTGTTTATTTTGACGTCGAAGTTGGACTGTCGGGTATAAGAAGATTTTGATATATATGTTTGGCCGATGTATATACGAAGTCTTGAATATACTAGATTAATATAGAATCACATTCTAGTCACTTGAGGATGATTATGTTGATAACCTAGGTGACATCAGTGTTTATTTTCGAGTTTCGAAAGTGGGATGACTATAATTCCAATTAAAATGTCGAAATATACGTAAACAAATTTAAGTAAATATTTGGAAATGATTTGAGTTTTGAATTTAACTAATATTAACTAGTTAAATAGATTGAAAAGATGAAATTCAAATCAAGATATTTGTTAAGATAATAATATCAGCCATCTTGATGAACTCCTAAAATATTATGTACGAAATGGATGACTACGACTTATCTGGAACTGAATTCTGGATGACTCCAAAACAAGCAAAAAGGGCTCACCAACAAGCAGAACAGGAAAGGGAGTTGGACTTAGGAACATGCGTGGGTGTTTATTGTTGTATATGCAGAAAAGAAGGGCATTATATGGTTTTGTGCCTTGAGAGAAAGAAGAGCAAGGAGAAAGAGATAAGAGTTGACATAGTTTGTTTCAAGTGCAAAGAGACAGGACATTTCGTACATAAGTGTCCAAAAGTAAAGAAGAAACCTCGAAATCTAGGAAAAGAGAAGAAGTGCTTCCGATGTAAAGAAGTAGGGCATATAGCCCGAAAATGCCCATTAAAGAAGGCAGAGAAGAAGTCCAAAGGAAAGGAGCTATCTACTTTGGAAATTATGCAAGAAGGGGGCACGATTTCCTAGGAAGTTAGGTTCTAATGTAAAGAACTAGGATTTTGGATGTATGTACGTATATGTGGATGCTTGTATGCATCAATATATATGATCTGATGCTTTTTGTTTTGAAAATGTATCGGTATTGCATAATATAACTAATGTAAAGAAAATATTGAATTAAGTTGAATTTAGCATCAGTAATGAATCGATTTGAAATTAATTGAAATTGGATATATACATGCATATATGTTGAACAGGTCAGGTAATGGAAGCTAAGAAGAGGAATAAAATTGTGTACCCGACAAATAGGTACATGTTTACTATATTCATTGGGTTTGATGATTTTATGAGCCGATTGGCAAGCCTCTTGGTTTTTTCATTTTCTTTTTGATTGATGAGGGCCATGTGAGGCAAGTTGCGATTTTACCGATTAGCCCGTACAAAGGAGGTTATGGCAAAAAAATTGAAAATTTAGAGTGTTAGCCAAATTTTTGGGAAATTAGAAAGTTCTTAGAAATTGAAAAGTTAACGAACTTGAGTTAATCGAAGGTGGAGTTGAATAAGCAAACAACCTTCGATTCTATCTTCCCTTTCGAGACGAAAATTTTTAAGTGGGGGAGATTGTAACAAACCAGATTTTGGAACCAATTAATTTTTTTTTCAATTGATTTAATGGATTTTAAGAATTTAAAATGATTTATTTTGAGAATTAACGATTTAAAATTTATTTAAGTCGAAGTTAAAAAGTATAAATTTAAAATTTAAATAAAACGAACTCGGAATGGCACGGTAGTTTGAAAATTCGATTTTTAATTTCAAATGAATATACCGAATTCAGTATAAATCGGATTTCATTAAAACAAGAAACGTTAGAATTTGTTTAATTATATCTTTCTAATGGATGTGAAAAATTGAGATGTCATAATATAAGTTGAAAGTTATGTCTAGTTTAAAATTTAGAATAGTCGCTATGGAATTTATATATATTTTATTATATATATAGCCCTTAAAAATAGCCATTTTGCAAACGACCTCCGTTTTCGATGAAACAACTTTTGTTGGATCCAAAAGGCCAAATTATTGTCAGGTTTAAAATTTCATAATTTCTGAAATTAATATGTGAGCGTGGTAAATTTAAACGTGTTTTGTAATTTCAATCGACTAGAAAAATGCCATTTTTCAAACAGTCTCCAAATTTGACGAAATTAGTTTTGTTCGGACCATATCGTCAAAACATAGATAGATTTAATTTTTCTATAATTTTAGGAGTCAGTATGTGGCCTCGGCAAATTAAAATGTACGTTCAAATTCAATATTTACCGTTATATTAATTTATATTTTTAATTTTGGGAAAAACTGACTGAAACAGTCGAATTAGCTTAGGAAACATATCCCATTGTATTCGAAATGGGAGTATTTGGCTTGGGACGATAGTCGTTGGGATTCGTTTGGAGTTCGAATGTAAAATCTCAATTTTGGAAATTAAATAAATTAAATAATATATACGGGCCAATCAAATAATTCGTAACCCTAAATTCATTTCAAAAGGAAAAAAACCGCCGCTCCTTATCGCGACTGAAGGCGGAAACCCTTCCAATCAATTCTCCTTCGGATCTTCTAATCCACACAGTGATTCAGGAAATTTTATAAACGAAAATTTTAGAGCTCTGTAATAACCCGAAAATCCGAGCCAATTTAAAAATTTTATTTTGGCAATTTTAATGAATTTTAGATATTTAAAATGAATTATTTTAAATAATAACGACGAGAAATTTATTTTGAATAGAATTCGTACGTATATATTTATTTGAATCGTCGTTAGAATATAAATATTTTATTTTAAATATAAAAGGAATTGAAAATGGCGCGGTAGTTCGAAAATTATATTTCAAAGTTCAAATGAATGTACAGGATTCAAAATAAACCGGATTTTAGCGAAACCAAAAATATTTGAATCTATTTGTGAATATCTTTCCAACAATCCGAAAAACTGAAATTTCATAGCGGGAATCAAAAGATATGTCCAGTTGAAAATTCAGAATAGTCGCTATGGAATTCTGGCCCTTAAAAATGGAAATTTTGCAAACGACCTCGGTTTTCGACGAAACCACTTTTGTCGGATCCAGGATGTCAAGTTATTGCTAGATTCCAATTTTCATAATTTTTGAATTCAATATCTGAGCGTGGCAAAGGAAAACGCGTTTGACCAGTTTCAGTTGATTTTAATCGATTGGAAAATGGCTATTTTTCAAACGGTCTCAGAATTTGACGAAATTAGTTTTGTTAGGACCGTTTCGGCAGTACGAAGCTAGAAATATTTTTTCTGGAATTTTTCAAGCTAGTATGTGACCCCAGTAAATTGAAATGTACGTTTAAAATTGAATATATAGATTTAAATTTTAATTTTAATGAAAACTGATCGTAACGATCGAATCAGCTTACGATACATATTCCATTGTGTTCGGAATGGGGGTAATTAGCTATGGACGACAGTCGGTGGGTTCGATTTAGAGTTCAAATCAAAAGGGGTACCTTTTTGGGAAAATTTAAAATAAAATTAATAATATAAATATATGTTGGCCCCTCACCTTTATCTCCCCATCCCTTCTCAGTCAACCCTCCCATTCTACCCCGTCAGTTTTCAGACCCGAATTGGAATATATATATATATATATAACTCCATCGCGCATCGATCCTGGAACTCGCCATCGAGTCGCACTACCTGCTCGCCGCCACCGCCGAGCAGACCGGCCACCGTTGGCGTCAGCCGCCGCTGGGACCCCTATCTCCGTCGTACCTCCAATCCAACCCCCATAGCCTCAAATCAAACCGCCAACGCCCCATTGACCACCACCGCGCCTTCCATTTCGCCGGTCGCCGGCCAATGCAACCTCCACCTCTGACCGCCGAATGCAGACCACCCCCTTCTTTAAACAGTAAGTCTTTATTTTATTTTTCTTATTTATTTAAGTTTTTTTATGTTATAATCTTTAAGTAAAACCTGATTTATATATATAAAAAGAATAGATTTTTAATTTGAAAAAGATTCGATTTATAAATTAGAGGAGCTATTCTTGGATATGAACAAAGATATGATTTTTATATACAAAGATATGATTTTTATATACAAAGATATGATTTTTTATTATCCAAAGATAGGATTTTTAGGTTATGAAAAATACGATTTTTATTCGAATAAAAATATGATTTTTAGCTAAGAAAAGTTGTGATTTTTATTGAAATAAAAATATGATCTTTCATATACATATATATATATATATATAACGATAAAAATTTGATTTTTTTTATATATAATGGGAAGTAAAAATATAGCTTTTAGCTATGTTAGAAAATTCGATTTTTACATATATGAGGTAGGGATAAAAAAATCGATTTTTGCATCTATGAAGTAGGAATAAAAAATTCGATTTTTACATATATGAAGTAGCGATAAACTTCGACTTTTACATATATGAAGTAGCGATAAAAATTCGATTTTTACATATTTGAAGTAGCGATAAAAATTTGATTTTCATATGTATGAAGTGAAGATAAAGATGTGATCTTTATAGAAGTAGCAATGTAAAAATATGATTTTTATATATAAAAAGGAATAATAAAAATGTGATTTTTTACTATGAATAGAGTGAAATAGATGGCGATAGAACCGACGATAAGCAAAACAAATCCGAACCGTTCAGAAATAGAGAATGGTGGAGTGGAACCCCAAGCTGAGAACTCCTCACTTTTATTTTCTAGTTGAAATATATACTAGGATGCAGACGGTTCTTAGCAGCACCCGACACCCGTCGTCCACAGACCATGGACGACTTGTTTGATTTTGTTGTGTTGCAAAAATTGATTGTGGTGTTGAAATAAAATATATATTCATGTGTTGAAATAAAATATATATTCATGTGTTGAAATAGAATAAATATTCATGTGTTGAAGTAAAATAAATATTCATTTACAAATCGAACGATTTGTTTATGTACACCGATTTGACTGATATTGATTGGGACGACAAATTTTACATATCGCCCAACTGCACAAATAAAATCTGTGTTTGTTGATTTGAAACCCCACACGGATATTGGGATGATATTTGACCTACACTAATCCCGATTGTTTAGTTGTATGTCAATCGATGGGTCGATAGACTGTGTAAGCGTTAATTATTTATATTTAATGCTTATGCAGATGTGTGGTGCACTCTGGATGATGGTTGATGATTTATCGTTGCTATTATATACATGTGTCGTAGGAAATCCATATAATTAACATTATATGGTAATTGATTGAGCCTCATTGCAATTTGGAAAATAAGGAATATTATAAAAGAAAATTCATGTGTTGGATAGAATAAAAATTCATGTGTTGAATTGAAAGAAAATTCATGTGTTGAATAGAATAAATATTCATGTTTTGAATAGAATAAATTCATGTGTTGAATAGAAAGAAAATTCATGTGTTGAATAGAATAAATATTCATGTGTTGAATAGAATAAATTCATGTGTTGAATAGAATATAAATTCGTGTGTTGAATAGAATAAAAATTCATGTGTTGAATAGAATAAATATTCATGTGTTGAATAAAATAAACATTCATGTATTGAATAAAAGTCGTGTTGATTAGATTGACGCCATTTTGAAGTGAACGATATTTATATCGATTTTATTCATTTTTATAATGAATATCGAAAAGGAATAGATTTCAAAATATAATGTTTTGAAAATATTATCATTTATATATTGATGATATGGAATATTCAATTTTGATTAGAAATTGAATAGGAAGTTGAAATCGTTTTGAAAACAAATTTAAAACGATTTATAAAATACGTTTTGAAAGGAAATCAAAGAAATATATATAATATATATATTATATATATAATGGCCTGAATAGAACACGCCGCTCTGTGGTAGTTCGCGAATTTCGACCATTGACTTCAATGGATATTACGGGAGATCCGACCGTCGGATTCTCCTAAAACTAGAACCGTTGGGTTCGTATCGAAAAGAGCTTTCTAACGAAAATTTGAAATCTAATGGTTGGATTTGGAATTATGTCCAAATCAAATTTGGAAAAGGTCGTTGTAAGTTCAGTTCGATGGCCGTTGATGGAAATCGACTGTACGGGCCTTGATAAAATTATTAAAAATAGTAATAATTTGTGTAAAATCATAAGAAATGATTTGGAAAGAATTTGGATGAAAAACTCCATATTTAAAAAGATAAAAATAGATTTTTATCGAAATGAACTAGTTTTGAACTAGAATTATAATCCCATTTATTTTTAAAATAAATAAAGTGGATTTGAAGTGGTTTTAAAAATAACCAGAATTTCTAATAATTGAATTGGAATGGATTTGATTCGAAATTGTCTTTGGAATATTTCGATGTTAGATTTCGTGATTATACAAATATTGTTATGGAAATTTGAAAGATATATCTATATCGTTATTTCCAATACGATATTTGTTGGTTGTATAATTTGATATTGAATATAAGCCGATATATTTTCTATTCAAAGCCTTGTATTTAATATCAAATGGGATTTGGGTTTCTCATGAATGGTGTCTTCATTAACACTGTTCTTAAACCCAATTGAGAAAAAGATTAAATCTTTTTATTTAGATTTAATGAAGTATACCAATTAAATGGTATTTAATTGGAATTGAATTTGGATTGATTTTTGGGTTTATCGTGAACTATGTTTTAAATGACATTGATTCTTTAACCCAGTTAAAGACAGGATATGGTTTCCCAAGTTAAACAATCATTAATATGATTTTTGGGATGATTAAAACCAAGTGGAGTTTTAATGAATCTTTAATTAGATTGAGATGATCGAGAATGGAGTATCACCAGTTTTGCTCCAGACGATTGTTAAATCTTTAATTAGATTTGAACGTGAAATGGTAATTGAATTTATCGATAACACCGTGGTGTTAGATATGAAGTATGACTAGTTTTACTTCATGGGATGAATAGGTTGGGATTGAGAAATTTAAAACAAATAAATACTTCGGTAAGGTTCATTAATCCCGACTAGTATGGATAAACCGTAATTTGGTTTAAATTGAAATTCAAAAGAAGATTAAAGAATAAATTTAAAGAATTTATCTTGATAAATTAATGGGAACCTTTCCCAAAGTATAAGAATATTTGAATAAAAGAATATTCTGAATCGGAATGAGGCGTATGTTGTGTTTGTGTAACACTTGTTTATTATATACGCGGGTTATTCAGAAAGACCGGGTTTATCCCATTCTGAATAACTGATTCGACGATGTGTCGAGGATGAAGACGGTGGTCGAAGACCGGAGGTCTTCACATCGTTTGGATAATTACTGATGATCTTGATTGGGTTGTACACCCAAGAGGAGGGAATGAGTTGGTGATCGTCCAGACGTACTTAGAGATCGATGGATATGCGAGGTACAAGGTGCCTCTGGTTTCGTTCAGACCCAGAACGAACTTGTAAATGGACTGTGTGTCTGACATTGGATTTTATTCTGTGTGATTGATTTCTATTAAATATATATCTTTTTGGTGGCGGAGAATTTGTTCTCTTGCTTAACGCCCTTCTCTGAGACGTACGAGCTCAGAGGTTATATATTGATGGATATCAATTGCATAGAGTGAATTGCCTGTGTGGCATGCCTCAGTGACAAATGATCAAGGCTTTTGTTGAAAAGCAGAGTCTTGTGGTTGATTATCAAAGAACCACCTGGTTAGCATAGGTTTGTGTAACGTTGATTCGCGAGCCTCACACCCCAGTTGTGAACCAGAAACGGGGGAGGACAGCAGGGTGAGCATGTGTTTCCTTCTAGCTAGGGTGGTGTCAGTGACCTACCAGCCCTGACATTTATATTATTTTCACTTGTGTGGTTGTTGGATTGCGAGGCGCCTCAGATATATCGGTGACTGTGTGGAGTCGACGGAGTCATTTGGCTCATTTACGCCCCAAAGGGCGGGGAAACACATGTTCAGGGTTTAAGTTTAATCCACATCGGTGGACTGGCCCTGCATGTTGCCTACGTACAGTTGCGGCTGAGTCCTGAGGCTCGGGCTAGAGAGTCTCGAAATGGTAGGATTGCGCCTTGCCTTGGTTCACAGATGGAAATCCAATTTCCAATACGAGACATTGCGGTTTTGATTGTAGAGCCTAATATTGGCGACATGATATATGGTACCCATACCGTCTAGGATTGATACATTTATATTTGAAGTTGTTTTATACACTATGCACTTATAATAGTATCAAATGATTTGTTTTTAACGTACCAAGCATGTTTGGCTATTATAAGGGAAACCCCTATCCTCCGGCTTGCGTTGCACTGTGTGATGGGACCTGGGTCTTATAATAACTTCATTTATCCAAAAAGCATTGCGCTGTTTCGTTATATGCACTGGTATTCTTGGAAGGAAACCTGTTCCGTTTATACGGCGTGGTCCCTTGATATATCTAATTTAAAGTAAAGCTTTAAATAACTGTTTTAGTTCTCCCACAGTCACATGACTGACCAAGAGTTTATTGTTTTAACCTAAACTCTGGGTGCCCTTATTTTGACACGGGCAGATAGAAGTTTTGGTTTTGCAGATTTATATTCACAGGAACCTGGTTTACAACTGGAATGATATTCGGAAAGCTCTGTATCCGTATATTCCTTTAAGTTGTGTTTTGTATTATTTTCCGCTGCTATGTAATTTATTATATTCGTTGATATTTCTCTGATGTATAATACTTATTCATACTCTGTATATTCTTGTATTCTGGTGAATTTTTGTAATTAACAATGAAATGTTCTTTTGTTTGCATTCCAATTTGTCGTGTTCTCAAAACAATCAGGGGTTTCGAACGGTCTTGGTCGGTTTAGCGATCGATTCAGATCGGGCGAAATTCTCAATTGTTACATTTGGTATCAGAGCTTTGGTTTACAAAGCTCGGAGAATAAGACACGTTAGAACAAAACGAAGGAATTCATCAGAGATTGGATTAGTAATATCCAATGAGAATGACTCGTTAGAGATGGGATCAGTAGTATCCTAGAACAAGTGGAAGAGTGATGTTTATAAAAGTAAAAGTAAAAACAAGTTTTCTTTTGAAAATTTAAATCAATTTTTCGTATTTGAATATTATTTTAAATTGATTTGGACAATCTAGTATATAGAGATTTTAATATACGTCTGATCCACGTGTATTAGAAGCCTAAAATATATTCGATAGATAAAGAATCACACTCTAGTCGCCCGGAGACGATTCTGATGATAGTCTAGACATCATCAGCATTAGTGTTCGAGTTTCGAAAGTGGGATTTCTATATATTTCCATTAGACTGGTGTGAGAACCAAAGCTAGATAGGGCTTATTGTTGTGATTTGGCATCAAAAATCTGATTTTTGGACTATGTATCAAAATTATGAATTTGAAATGATAACCAACTAATTGATTGATGGTTGTGTTGTGTAACAACCCGGAAATTCTGGGCCAATTTAAAAATTTTATTTTGGCGATTTTAATGAATTTTGAATATTTAAATGAATTATTTTAAATAATAACGACGGAAAATTTATTTTCGACAAAGTTAAACGAATTATTTTATTTTAATTATATAACGAGCCTGAAATGGCGCTACAGTTCGAAAATTTGATTTCAAAGTTCAAATGAATGTATAGGATTCAAAATAAATTGGATTTCAGCGAAACCAGAAATATTTGAATCTATTTAATCATATCTTTCTAACGGATGTAAGAAACTGAGATTTCACTTTAAAAGTTGTAAGATATGTCCAGTTTGAAATTCAGAAAAGTCGTTGTGGAATATATATATATATTAATATATATAAAGGCCCTTAAAAATAGAAATTTTGCAAACGACCTCGGTTTTCGACGAAACCACTTTTGTTGGATCCGGGATGTCAAATTATTGCTAGGTTTCAAAATTCATAATTTTTAGGATTAATATGTGGGCGTGGCGAAGTTAAACGTGTTTTGACAGTTTTAATTGAATTGGGTCGACCAGAAAATGGCTATTTTTCAAACGGTCTCAGAATTTGATGAAATTAGTTTTGTTAGGACCGTATCGTCAATATGAAGCTAAAAATAATTTTTCTAGAATTTTTAGAAACTGTATGTGACCCCGGTAAATTGAAATGTGCGTTCAAATTGAATATATTGATTTATATTTTAAATTTGGCGAAAACTGCTCGTAACAGCCGAATTGGCTAACGAAACATATCCCATTGTGTCCGGAATGGGGGTAATTGGCTAGGGGCAATGTTCGCTGGGTTTGATTTGGACCAGTGTAATTAAACGAATTATTTACAAATTAAAATAATAAAATATTAATAAAATATAAAATATAAAAGGGCTCAACCCTAATCTCTTTTGCCAAACATCAGACCGCCCCATTTAGAAGCCACCGACGGCGGAAAACACTTGTAATTTCAAACCCAAATTTCTTTCAATCAACGCAAGTGTTTCAGGAATTAAAACATGGGAATCAAAGAGGGAATCAAGGTCTTCAAATCCATGTATGGGTGGTAATTTATCGTGCTCGATAATGGGAGGAATCGGGGCTACAAACCGCCGACTTCGGACGGGATTTGATGACCTGGGGGGTGCGAACGGCGAAGGGTTTCTGGCAATGGTAGAGCTCGCGTAGCTCGATGCGGTGGCAACTTCAAATCGTGGGGCCGATGCTTCAGGGAGGTGCGGTTGGTGGGTTCTTCAAGGCAGTGAGGGTCGGGTTTTCTAAGAGAAAGGGGATGATGAAGATAACGGTGTACAGAAGGATTTACAGAGGGTAATTAACCCTTAATGGCTTTGATTAGGGAAATAATAAAGTAATTAACTTTTATATGAAGATCATTTGATTAAAAATCAATCTTTTATATGAACACCCTTTGTTTAAAAATCAATCTATTATAGGAAAATCATTTGTTTGTAAATCAAATTTATTTTATGTACTTATAAACGAAAATCATTAGTTTAAAAATCAAAGTTTTAATTATATATATCGTTTTTAGAAAAGGTGATTTTTATGTAAGTAGCATAGGAAAGAAAAAAAATGGAATTTTTTTTATATTTAGAAAACATTGTTTTTAGAAATGGATTTTAATAAAATAATAAAAAGGAGCCTAGTTTTTAAATCAGTTTTTATTCAGGTAAAAACATTGTTTAATTTCAGATTTTTAAGGATCAAAATATGATTTTTAGTAATATATAATTTTTAACTATGAGAAATATGATTTTTATATATAAATAGAATTGTTTAAAAATATGATCTTTATATTATTAACATCATGTTAAAGGTACGGTGTTTATAATGCAAACATCGTGTTAAAGTTATGATTTTTGCTCATATGGTTTTGATGTAAAAATATGATTTGTTTTTAACATAGGTACGCGATATAAATTGACAAGCAGAGAATGATGGAGTGGATCCCAAAGGTGAGAACTCCTCACTTTTAATTTGTTTTCTTGTTGAAATATATACTAGGATGCAAACAGTGTTTAGTAGCACCCGACATCCGTCGTCCACAGACCATGGATGAATTGTTTGTTTGATTGTTGTGTAGTGAAATTTGATTGTGTGATGGTGAATGAAATAAAATATTTTATAGTGGAAAATATTTTATAGTTAAAAATATGATTTTTAACGTATATATAAAATAAATATTTATAAACAAATCGGACGATTTGTTTATATACACTGATTTAACTGATATTGATTGGGACGATAAATTTTACACATCGCCCAACTGCATAAATAAAATATGTGTTTGATTGTTTGAAACCCCACACGCGTATTGGGATGATATTTGACGTACACTAATCCCAATAATTAGCTGTATGTCGATCGATTGATTGACAGACTGTTATAAGCGTTGAATATTTATATTTGATGCTTATACAGTGTAGAACGCACTTTGGATGTGTAGTAACCCGTAACTTCCTCGGTAAGGAAAGCGCGGATTGCTTTGAGAACACGACAAAATAGAACGCAAACAAAAGAACATTTCATTGTTATTACAACAATTCCATCAGAATACAAGAATATACAGAGTATGAATAAATAAAATACGTTCGATAAATATCAGAGATTATAATAAATTACATAGCAACGGAAAATAATACAAAACACAACTGAAAGTAATACACGGATACAGAGCTTTCCGAGCATCGTTCCAGCTGTAAATCAGGATCCTGTGAATATAAATCTGCAAAACCGAAACTACTAGCTGCCCATGTCGAAAATAAGGGCACCCAGAGTTTAGGTTAAAACAATAAACTCCAGGTCAGTTATGTGACCGGTGTGAGAACTAAAACAGTTATTTAAAACTTTACTTTAAAAGAGAGTAATTCAAGGGACCACGCCGTATAACATGGAACGGGTTTCCTCCTAAGAACACCAGTGCATAGAATAAACAACGCAATGCTTTTTCGAAAAATGAAGCTATTATAAGTCCTAGGTCCCATCACACAATGCAACGCAAGCCAGAGGATAAGGTTTTCCCTTATAATAGCCAAACATGCTTGGTACGTTTAAAACAAATCATTTTGATACTATTATAGTATAAAGTGTCAAAACAACTTCAATCATAAATATCAATCATAGACGGCATAGTATCCCATGCTACTATGTCGCCATACTAGGCTCTACAAATAAAACCGAAATATCTCGTATTGGAGATTGGATTTCCGTGATGAGTCGAGGCAAGGGGCAAGCTCCTCTCCGCTTCGAGACACTCTAGAAAATGCCTCAGGACTACGCACTCTGGGTAACCCTTGGAATCGGCTGGGCCGGTCCTCCCTTACGTTTGAGGATTAGTTATTCCTGAACACACGTTTCTCGGTCCTTACAGACCTATAATCGAGGTGCCTCGCATTCCAACAACCACAAAGATGAAAGTAGTATAAATGTCAGCCAGTTTAAGCACTGACACCATCATAACTAGAAAGAAACGTCGTGTTCTCCTAGCGGTCCTTATCCCGTTTTTGACTCATACCGAGGTGTGAGGCTCGCGAATCCATGCTATACACAAAGCTATGCCACGTGGGCCGTGCTTTGATTATCAACCATAAAGCTTTGCTTTTTAATAGAAGCCTTGATCATCTGCCACTTAGGCGTGCCACACAGGCAATTCACTCTATGCGATTGATGTCCATCGATATACAACCTCTGAGCTCGTACGTCTCAGAGAAGGGTGTTAAGCAAGAGAATAAATTCTCTGCCGCCAAACAGATGTATATTTAATAGAGATCAATCAACACAGAATAAAATCCAATGTCAGACACACAATCCATTTACAAGTTCGTTCTGGGTCAAAACGAAACCGGAGGCACTTTCCTCGCATATCCATCGATCTCCAAGTACGTCTGGACGATCACCAACTGATTCCCTCATCTTGGGTGTACAACCCAATCAAGATCATCAGTAATCACCCAAACGATGTGAAGACTTCCGGTCTTCAACCACCTTCTTCATCTTCGACATATCGTCGAATCAGTTATTCAGAATGGGTACAAACCCGGCCTTTCCGAACAACTCGCGTATATAATAAACAAATGTTACACAAACACAACATACGCCTCATTCCAATTCAGCAGTCACTAACCGTAAATTAGCAAGAGAACAATTCCCCAAATATTAACCCCGAAGGCCGAAACCAACATTAGATCAATACCCAGGAAACCATTCATCTTAGCTAACCTACAGTTAGTTCCTAAATTTCACATTCTTTGGGAAAGGTTCCCATTAATTTTATTAAAGATAAATTCTTTTAAATTTATTCTTTAATCTTCCTTTGGATGTCATTTCAAACCATGTTAAGGTTTTCCAAACTAGTCGGGATTAGCGAATCACACCGAAGTAATTATTTATTTTATTTCCTAATCCCAACCTATTTATCCCATGGAGAAAAATTGGTAATACTCTATATCTAACACCACGGTGTTATCGGTAAAATTAATTACCATTTCACGTTCAAATCTACTTAAAGATTTAACTATTGCTTTGGAGCAAAACTGGTGATACTCCATTCTCGATCACTTTCCAAACTTGATAATTTAAATTATCAATTCACATTTCAATCTAATTACATATTCATTAAAACTCCTTTTACTGGGTTAAAGAACTAATGTTATTTAAAACACAGTTCATGATAAACCCAAATCGCATTCTAATTCAATTCCAATTAAATATATTAACTAATTGGTATACTTCATTAAATCTAAATAAAAAGATTTAATCTTTTCTCAATGGGGTTTAAGAATAGTGCCGATGAAGACACCATTCACGACAAACCCAAATCCCATTTGATATTAAATACAAGGCTCTGAATAGCAAACATATTATCTTATATTCAATATCAAATTCTGAAATCAACAAATATCGTATTGGAATAACGATATATAAATATATCTTCCAAATTCTTCCACAATATCCGTATAATCACGGAATCCAATATCGAAATATTTCGAAGATAATTTCGATTCAAACCCATTCCAATTCATATATTGGAAATTCTGGCTATTTAAAACCCATTTTAAATCCATTTTATTTATTTAAAAATATTGGATTATTTTTCTAGTTAATAACTAGTTCATTTCGATAAAAATATATTTTTATCTTTACAAATATGGAATTTTCATCCCAGTTCTCACCAATTCATATATTATGATTTTACACAAATTATTAATAATTTTAATAATTTTATCAAGGCCCGTACAGTCGATTTCAATCAACGTCCATCGAACTGCACTTACAGCGACCTTTTCCCATTTTGATTTGGACGTATCTCCAAATCCAAACTGTTAGATTTCAAGTTTCTAATATTCATTGGAAAGCTCTTTTCGATACGAACCCAACGGTTCTGGTTTTAGGAGAATCCGACGATCGGATCTCCCGTAATGTCCGTTCGAAGTCAATGGTCGAAACTCACGAACTATCGCGGCGCGGCGCGTTCTATTCAGGCCATTATATATATAATATATATATTATATATATTTCGTCGATTTCCTTTTAAAAACGAATTTTATAAATCATTTCAAAAACAATTTCAACCTTCATTTCAAATTCAAATTAAAATTGAATTTTCCATTATAAATTCTTTTTACATTCATTTCTATTTGATTTCAATTCAAATCAATTTCAATTCAATTTCAGTTCGTTTTCAATTCGATTTGAATTCATTTTATATTCGAATTCAATTCGAATTCATTTTATATTCTATTCAATTCGAATTCATTTTATATATTCGATTTTTAAATCTTTTTTCAATATTCATTATAAAAACGAATATAATCGATATAAATATCGTTCACGTCAAAATAGCGCATCTCTAATCAACACAGCTTTATATTTTTCAATAACTTTGTTATTCTATTCAACAAATGAATATTTATTCTATTCAACACATGAACCTATATTTCTTTTAACACGTGACTAATCTCAACAAATGAGTACTGTCAACACATGACTATTTTCGTTATTTAATCTGTTTTATAAAATTATGATTTCTATCGTTTAATTTTTAATCAGAATCCAACCGTAAATTAGCAAGAGAGCAGTTCCCTAAATATTAACCACGAAGGCCGAAACCAACATCAGATCAATATCCAGGAGACCACTCATCTTAACTAACCTACAGTTAGTTTCTAGTTTTATATATGATAAAGATGTAAATTTTATTATTAAAATATTTCGTTCAACCCATGAATCTATATTTCTTACAACACATGACTAATCTCAACACATGAGTACTGTCAACACATGAATCTTTATTTTATAATATTCTTTATTTTCCCAATTGGAATGAGGCCCAATCAATTACCATATAATGTTAATTATATGAATTCCATACAACACATGTATATAATAGCAACGATAAATAATCAACCATCATCCAAAGTGCACCACACAACTGCATAAGCATTAAATATAAATAATTAACGCTTACACAGTCTGTCGACCAATCGATCGACATACAATTAAATAATTGGGATTAGTGTACGCCAAATATCATCCCAACACCCGTGTGGGGTTTCAATCCACAAACACCGAATATTATTTGTGCAGTTGGGCGATGTGTAAAATTTATCGTCTCAATCAATGTCCTTCAAATAGGTGTTCATAAACAAACCGTCCGGTTTGTAAATGAATATTTATTTATTCACATTCACATTAAAAATTATATTTTTAATGATAAATTACTTTATTTCAACACATGAATTTCTACTCAGTTCATTTATTCAATAAAATGATATTTTTATTTTTGTAACTTATTTTAGAAAATTTCGGCGGCATAATGGCACGATACTAGAAACGGGACAAGGCCTAGCCTTATCCCCGGTCTAATAATGGCCCACGCCATACACACACCAATTTAATCAATCCCAAACAAATTCAATCCAATTAATCAACCAAACAAATAAATCAATCACCAAACCATCAACTAAACAAACAAGTCATCCATAGTCTGTGGTGTCGGGTGCTACTAAGAACCGTCTGCATCCTAGTATATATTTTTAACTAGAAAAGAAGAGTTAAGGTGAGAAGTTCTCACCCATAAGCTAAACCAATTCGTTGTGATTCTTCTAATGTAGAAAATCTTTGTCGCCGCGCTCACTTTTGTCGTTCTCCGCACTCGAATTCGCCTCTTTGGCTCTAGAACTTGCATACGACCTCCAAACTTCACCAAACTTGGTCACTAGCCAAAACGCGCCATTTCAGACAACTTTGGTCTCAGGGACTTTCTTCCAAAACTACACCAATTCGCCGGAAATCGCCAAAAACTGCAGCAGGTCCATCAACTTCGGACCCGTTTTCCGGACAGCTCCGTAATCCAAAATGTGACTTCCATATAGCCAAATCGAAGAGGAGAGAGTGCTCTGCAACTTTGGTCTAGAGGAGTTTTGGCTAAAGATGCACGGTTTGGGAGTTATTGGCGAAATAGTGACAGGGTGTTATTTGCAAAACGGGATTTTTGGTGAAAATGGGATTTTGGGTGTAGCAAGGCCCACAGCCGGAGCTGGGCTGGGGGGTGGGCGGCGCCGGACCTGATAGTAGGTGGGGAGGGCGCTGGTGGGTGACGGCGGTGGTGGTAGGGCCCATGGTGGCGGATTTGGGTGGTGGCTTAGGCTAGGGTTCACAAAATCAAATTGAGAAAGAGGAGGAGAGGAAGGAGAGGAGGAAGAGGAGGAGGTGGAGGGGTATGCGGCGGCGGGATGGCTGGTGGAGGAGGGGCGGCAGCGGGACGGTGGAGGAGGAAACCATTTTTGAGTTTTTTTGAAGAGGAAGAGAGAAGTGAAATAATAAAGAGAGAAATGGAGTAAAAGTGATTATATGCTAGTTTCTCGCGTATTGTCCTAATGCCAACGATCTTCAAATGCCACGGATTTTGGATATGACATAGTACACGTGAAGACGAGTCCAACAAAACAAGTTTCGTCGAATTCCGAGTTCGTTTGACCATCCGTTAAAATTCTCAAAAATGCTCAGATAAGCTCTAAAAATGAGATTTTGACGCACCATTTCTTTTTGCACGCTCATATACTAACCCCAAAGTTCATGCCCTTTTGGATTTAACCATTATTAGACGATACAAATCTTGAAAAAAAAACGAAATCGAATTCTGAGGTCGTCTCAATAATGTTCCTTTGTAAAATGACTGCCTGTTTTACCCTGACCTGTCTTAGCTCGCACGACCACATACTAACTCCGTTCGATGCGCCCTTTGGAACTCAACAATGATTTGTCATTATGAATCCATAAAAATTTATCTCGTCGAATTCTGAGCTCGTATGCAGAATTTCACTTTTTAAGGGCTATGTTTGCTAACCGAAAAGCTCCAGCCAATTGTCATTATTCCGGATATCGGAGTATATCGAAGCTTATATTCGAATTCATTGGAATGAGGTGTATATTGTGTTTGTGTAAAACTTGTTTATTATATACGTGAGTTATTCGAAAAGACCGGGTTTATCCAATTCTAAATAACTGATACGACGATAAGTCGAAGGTGAAGACGGTGGTTGAAGACCAGAGGTCTTCACGTCGTTTGGATAATTACTGATGATCTTGATTGGCCCGTACACCCAAGAGGAGGGAATCAGTTAGTGATCGTCCAGACGTACTTGGAGATCGATGGATATGCGGGGTACTAGGTGCCTCCGGTTTCGTTTAGACCCAGAACAAACTTGTAAATGGACTGTGTGTCTGACATTGGATTTTATTCTATGTGATTGATTTCTATTAAATATATATCTGTTTGGCGGTGGAGAATTTATTCTCTTGCTTAACGCTCTTCTCTGAGACGTACGAGCTCAGGGGTTATATATTGATGGATATCAATCGCATGGAGTGAATGGCCTGTGTGGCATGCCTAAGTGGCCAACGATCAAGGCTTCTGTTGAAAAGCAAAGTCTTGCGGTTGATGATCAAAGCACGGCCTTTGTGGCATAGCTTTGTGTAACGTTTAATTTGCGAGTTTCACACCCGGTATGAACCAAAAATGGGAGATGGATATCGGGGGGCATGTGTTTCCTTCTAATTAGAAGTGGCGTCAGTGGTTTTACACGCCCTGACGAGTTTGTCTTATGTGGTTGTTGTTGTTGCGAGGCGCCTCAGTTATATCGGTGACTATGTGGAGCCGATGGGGTCATACAATGGCTCATTTACGCCCCATAGGGCGGGGAAACGCAGTGTTTAGGAATTATAATCCACATCGGTGGACCGACCCTGAGTTCAAGGGACGATGCGTTCTGTTCCTAAGGGGCGAACTAGAGGCTCTCGAATCGGTGAGGACGATCCCTAGCCTCGGTTCATATCATAAATGATAATCCAACTTCCAATACAACATTTTGCGGTTTTGATTGTAGAGCCTAGTATGGCGACATGATATATGGTACCCATGCCATCTATGATTGATATTTATGATTGAAATTGTTTTAAACACTATACACTTATTATAGTATCAAATGACTTGTTTTAAACGTATCAAGCATGCTTTGTCTATTATAAGGGAAAACCCTATCCTCTGGCTTGCGTTGCATTGTGTGATGGGACTTGGGTCTTATAATAGCTTCATTGTTCTTTATTTAGCATTGCGCTGTTTGTTACGTGCACTGGTGTTCTTGGGAGGAAACCCGTTCCGTGTTATACGACATGGTCTCTTGATTTATCTAACTTTAAAATAAAGATTAATAACTGTTTTAGTTCTCATACCAGTCCCATGACTAACCTGGAGTTTATTGTTTTAACCTAAACTCTGGGTGCCCTTATTTTGACACGGGCAGCTAGTAGTTTCGGTTTTGCAGATTTATATTCACAGGAACCTGGTTTACAGCTGGAACGATACTCGGAAAGCTTTGTATCCGTGTATTACTTCTAGTTATGTATTGTATTATTTTCCGCTGCTATGTAATGTATTGTAATCTCTGATATTTTATAATGTATATTATTTGTTAACACTCTGTATATTCTTGTATTCTGATGAATTGTTGTAACAAGCAATGAAATGTTCTTCTGTTTGCGTTCATTTGTGTGTGTTCTCAAAGTATCCGCTCTTTCCTTCACGGGGAAGTTACGGGTTACTACATGTTGTTTGATTATGGTTTGATTAATTAAATTTGAATCATTTAGCCAAATTGAACCAAATACTGAATTATATTGAGAATTTATTGCATTTGCATGCTTATACATGTATTTATATTGAACAGGTCATAGCAAGGAGGCTAGAGAAGAGGAATAAAATTGTTCCGACAAATTGGTACATGTTTACAAATTTATTGGGTTTGGATGATTTTATGAGCCGATTGGCTAGCCGCTTGGCTGTTTCTTTTTCTTTTTGGATTGGTGAGGGCCATGGAGGCTATTTGAAATATCCAGAAGCTCCCGGTGCGGGGGAGGTTATGGCGAAAATTTTCGAAAATTTAGGGTGTTAGCCAAATTTTCGAAAAATTTGAAAAGTTCTTAGAAACTGAAAAGTTGAAGAACTCAAGCCGTAAAGAAAATAACGGAAGTTGAGTTGATTAGTTAAACAACTTTCGGCTTCATTCCTTTTCGGGGACGAAAAGTTTTAAGTGGGGGAGATTGTAATAACCCGGAAATCCGAGCCAATTTAAAAAATTTATTTTAGCAATTTTAATGAATTTTAGATATTTAAAATGAATTATTTTAAATAATAACGACGAGAAATTTATTTTGAATAGAATTCGAACGTATATATTTATTTGAATCGTCGTTAGAATATAAATATTTTATTTTAAATATAAAAGGAATTGAAAATGGTGCGGTAGTTCGAAAATTAGATTTCAAACCTCAAATGAATGTACAGGATCCAAAATAAACCGGAGTTTAGCGAAACCAAAAATATTTGAATCTATTTGTGAATGTCTTCCAACGAATCCGAAAAATTGAAATTTCATTGCGGGAATCAAAAGATATGTCCAGTTGAAAATTCAGAATAGTCGCTATGGATTCTGGTCCTTAAAAATAGAAATTTTGCAAAGGACCTCGGTTTTCGACAAAACCACTTTTGTTGGATCCGGGATGTCAGGTTATTGCTAGATCCCAATTTTCATAATTTTTGAATTCAATATGTGAGCGTGGCAAAGGAAAACGCGTTTGACCCGTTTCAGTTGATTTTAATCGACTGGAAAATGGCCATTTTTCAAACATTCTCAGAATTTGACGAAATTAGTTTTGTTAGGACCGTTTCGGCAATACGAAGCTAGAAATAATTTTTCTAGAATTTTTCGGAGCTAGTATGTGACCCCAGTAAATTGAAATGTACATTTAAAATTGAATATATAGATTTAAATTTTAATTTTAATGAAAACTGATCGTAACGTCGAATCAGCTTATGATACATATCCCATTGTGTTCGGAATGGGGGTAATTAGCTATTGGCGACAGTCAGTGGGTTCGATTTAGAGTACAAATCAAAAGGGGTACCTTTTTGGGAAAATTTAAAATAAAATTAATAATATAAATATATGTTGGCCCCTCACCTTTATCTCCACGTCACTTCTCAGTCAGCCCTCCCATTCCACCCCGTTAGTTTCCAATCCCGAATTGGAAATATATATATATATATATAAAACTCCGTCGCGCATCGATCCTGGAACTCGCCATCGAGTCGCACTCCCTGCTCGCCGCCACCGCCGAGCAGACCAGCCACAGCTGGCGTCAGCCCCCGCTGGGACCCCCCATCTCCGTCGTACCTCCAATCCAACCCCCATAGCCTCAAATTGAACCGCCAACGCCCCATTGACCACCATCGCGCCTTCCACTTCGCCGGTCGCCGGCCAATGCAACCCCAACCTCTGACCGCCGAATGCAGACCACCCCCTTCTTTAAACAGTAAGTCTTTATTTTATTTTTCTTATTTATTTTATTTAAGTTTTTTTATGTTATAATCTTTAAGTAAAACCTGATTTATATATATAAAGAATAGATTTTTAATTTGAAAAAGAATCGATTTTTAAATTAGAGGAGCTATAATTCTTGGATATGAACAAAGATATGATTTTTATATACAAAGATATGATTTTTATATACGAAGATATTATTTTTGATTATCCAAAGATAGGATTTTTAAGTTATGAAAAATACGATTTTTATTCGAATAAAAATATGATTCTTAGCTAAGAAAATTTGCGATTTTTATTGAAATAAAAATATGATCTTTCATATATATATAACGATAAATATTTGATTTTTTATATATATAGTGGCAAGTAAATATATAGTTTTTAGCTATGTTAGAAAATTCGATTTTTACATATATGATGTAAGGATAAAAAAATTCGATTTTTATATATATGGAGTAAGGATAAAAAAATTCGATTTTTACATATATGAAGTAGCGATAAAAATTTGATTTTCATATTTGAAGTAGCGATAAAAATTTGATTTTTATATGTATGAAGTGAAGATAAAGATGTGATCTTTATAGAAGTAGCAATGTAAAAATATGATTTTTATATATAAAAAGGAATAATAAAAATGTGATTTTTACTATGAACAGAGTGAAATAGATGGCAATGGAACTGACGATAAGTAAAACAAAATCCGAACCATTCAGAAATAAAGAATGGTGGAGTGGAACCCCAAGGTGAGAACTCCTCACTTTTATTTTCTAGTTGAAATATATACTAGGATGCAGATGGTGCTTAGCAGCACCTGACACCCGTCGTCCACAAACCATGGACGACTTATTTGATTTTGTTGTGTTACAAAAATTGATTGTGGTGTTGAAATAAAATATATATATTCATGTGTTGAAATAAAATATATCATGTGTTGAAATAGAATAAATATTCATGTGTTGAAGTAAAATAAATATTCATTTACAAATCGAACGATTTGTTTATGTACACCGATTTGACTGATACTGATTGGGACGATAAATTTTACATATCGCCCAACTGCGCAAATAAAATCTATGTTTGTTGATTTGAAACCCCACACGAGTATTGGGATGATATTTGACGTACACTAATCCTGATTGTTTAGTTGTATGTCAATCGATGGGTTGACAGACTATGTAAACATTAATTATTTATATTTAATGCTTATGCACTTGTGTGGTACACTCTGGATGATGGTTGATGATTTATCGTTGCTATTATATACATGTGCTGTAGGAAATCCATATAATTAACATTATATGGTAATTGATTGGGCCTCATTCCAATTTGGAAAATAAGGAATATTATAAAAGAAAATTCATGTGTTGAATAGAACAAAAATTCATGTGTTGAACAGAAAGAAAATTCATGTGTTGAATAGAATAAATATTCATGTTCTGAATAAAATAAATTCATGTGTTGAATAGAAAGAAAATTCATGTGTTGAATAGAATAAATATTCATGTGTTGAATAGAATAAATTCATGTGTTGAATAGAATATAAATCCATGCGTTGAATAGAATAAATATTCATGTGTTGAATAGAATAAACATTCATGTGTTGAATAAAAGCCATGTTGATTAGATTAACGCCATTTTGGCGTGAACGATATTTATATCGATTTTATTCATTTTTATAATGAATATCGAAAAGGAATAGATTTCAAAATATAATGTTTTGAAAATATTATCATTTATATATCGATGATATGGAATATTCAATTTTGATTAGAAATTGAACAGGAAGTTGAAATCGTTTTGAAAACGAATTTAAAACGATTTATGAAATACGTTTTGAAAGGAAATCGATGAAATATATATAATATATATTATATATATATATATATATATATATATATATATATATATATATATATATATCGGGCCGAATAGAACACGCCGTGCTGCGGCAGTTCGCGAATTTCGACCATTGACTTCGAATGGATATTACGGGAGATCCGACCGTCGAATTCTCCTAAAACCAAAACCATTGGGTTCGTATCAAAAAGAGCTTTCTAAAGAATATTAGAGATTTAAAATCTAACGGTTGGATTTGGAATTATTTCCAAATCAAATTTGGAAAAGGTCGCTGTAAGTGCAGTTCGATGGCCGTTGATGGAAATCGACTGTACGGGCCTTGATAAAATTATTAAAAATAGTAATAATTTGTGTAAAATCATAAGAAATGATTTGGAAAGAGTTTGGATGAAAAAAAATCCATATTTGAAAAGATAAAAATAGATTTTTATCGAAATGAACTAGTTTTGAACTAGAATTATAATCCCATTTATTTTTAAAATAAATAAAGTGGATTTGAAGTGGTTTTGAAAATAACCAGAATTTCTAATAATTAAATTGGAATTTATTTGAATCGAAATTGTCTTTGGAATATTTTGATGTTGGATTTCGTGATTATACAGATATTATTATGGAAATTTGAAAGATATATCTATATCATTATTTCCAATACGATATTTATTGGTTGTAGAATTTGATATTGAATATAAGCCAATATATTTTCTATTCAGAGCCTTGTATTTAATATCAAATGGGATTTGGGTTTGTCGTGAATGGTGTCTTCATTAACACTGTTCTTAAACCCAGTTGAGGAAAAGATTAAATCTTTTATTTAGATTTAATGAAGCATACCAATTAAATGATATTTAATTGGAATTGAATTTGGATTGATTTTTGGGTTTACCGTGAACTGTGTTTTAAATGACATTGGTTCTTTAACCCAGCTAAAGACAGGATATGGTTTCCCAAGTTAAACAATCATTAATATGATTTTTGGGAAGATTAAAACCAAGTGGAGTTTTAATGAATCTTTAATTAGATTGAGATGATCGAGAATGGAGTATCTCCAGTTTTGCTCCAGGCGATAGTTAAATCTTTAATTAGATTTGAACGTGAAATAATGATTGAATTTACTGATAACATCGTGGTGTTAGATATGAAGTATGACCAGTTTTACTTCATGGGATGAATAGGTTGGGATTGAGAAATTTAAAACAAATAATTACTTCGGTAAGGTTCATTAATCCCGACTAGTTTGGATAAACCATAATTTAGTTTAAATTGGTATTCAAAAGAAGATTAAAGAATAAATTTAAAGAATTTATCTTTGATAAAATTAATGGGAACCTTTCCCAAAGTATAAGAATATTTGAATAAAAGAATATTCTGAATTGGAATGAGGTGTATGTTGTGTTTGTGTAACACTTGTTTATTATATACGCGGGTTATTCAGAAAGACCGGGTTTATCCCATTCTGAATAACTGATTCGACGATGTGTCGAGGATGAAGACGGTGGTCGAAGACCAGAGGTCTTCACATCATTTGGATAATTACTGATGATCTTGATTGGGCTGTACACCTAAGTGGAGGGAATCAGTTGGTGATCGTCCTAACGTACTTGGAGATTGATGGATATGCGAGGTACAAGGTGCCTCCGGTTTCGTTCAGACCCAGAATGAACTTGTAAATGGACTGTGTGGTTGACATTGGATTTTATTCTGTGTGATTGATTTCTATTAAATATATATCTGTTTGGCGGCGGAGAATTTATTCTCTTGCTTAACGCCCTTCTCTGAGACGTACGAGCTCAGAGGTTATATATTGATGGATATCAATCGCATAGAGTGAATTGCCTGTGTGGCATGCCTAAGTGGAAAATGATCAAGGCTTTTGTTGAAAAGAAGAGTCTTGTGGTTGATGATCAAAGCACCACCTGTGTGGCATAGCTTTGTGTAACGTTGATTCGCGAGCCTCACACCCCGGTTGTGAACCAGAAACGGGAGATGACAGCAGGGAGAGCATGTGTTTTCTTCTAGCTAGGGTGGTGTCAGTGACCTACCAGCCCTGACATTTATATTATTTTCACCTGTGTGGTTGTTGGATTGCGAGGCGCCTCGGATATATCGGTGACCGTGTGGAGCCGATGGAGTCATTTGGCTCATTTACGCCCCAAAGGGCGGGGAAACGCATGTTCAGGGTTTAAGTTTAATCCACATCGGTGGACTGGCCCTGCATGTTGCCTAGGTACAGTTGCGGCTGAGTCCTGAGGCTCGGGCTAGAGAGTCTTGAAATGGAAGGATTGCGCCTTGCCTTGGTTCACAGATGGAAATCTAATTTCCAATACGAGACATTGCGGTTTTGATTGTAGAGCCTAGTATTAGCGACATGATATATGGTACCCATGCCGTCTAGGATTGATACATTTATATTTGAAGTTGTTTTATACACTATGCACTTATAATTGTATCAAATGATTTGTTTTTAACGTACCAAGCATGTTTGGCTATTATAAGGGAAAACCCTATCCTCCGGCTTGCATTGCATTGCGTGATAGGACCTGGGTCTTATAATAGCTTCATTTTTCCAAAAAGCATTGCGCTGTTTCTTTATATGCTATGGTATTCTTGGGAGGAAACTCATTCCGTGTTATACGGCGTGGTCCCTTGATATATCTAATTTAAAGTAAAGCCTTAAATAACTGTTTTAGTTCTCACACCAGTCACATGACTGACCTGGAGTTTATTGTTTTAACCTAAATTTTGGGTGCCCTTATTTTGATACGGGCAGCTAGTAGTTTTGTTTTTGTAGATTTATATTCACAGGAACCTGGTTTATAGCTGGAATGATATTCGGAAAGCTCTGTATCCGTATATTCCTTTCAGTTGTGTTTTGTATTATTTTCCGCTGCTATGTAATTTATTGTAATCGCTGATATTTCTCTGATGTATATTATTTATTCATACTCTGTATATTCTTGTATTCTGATGAATTGTTGTAATTAACAATGAAATGTTCTTTTGTTTGCATTCCAATTTGTCGCGTTCTCAAAACAATCAGGGGTTTCGAACGGTCTTGGTCGGTTTAGCGATCAATTCGGATCGGGAGAAATTATCAATTGTTACAAGCTCGGTGTGATCTTTAAATCCAACGGGTGAGATCGGATTTGGTGGAGTGGTTTTCTCCAATCGCGTGCTCCAAGTTCCGCCGTTCGAAGTGAAATTGGAGCTCTAGGAGGCCATTGAGTTCAACGCGTCGCCTGCAGCAGGGAGCTCTCGTGGAGGCGCTCGAGGTGGAAGCAACCGATCGACGTCCGGTTTCTCGATTTGCGCGCAATTGTGAGTAGGTTTCGAAATTGCAGAGGGGATTAAACAAAGAGAAGGTAATTAATAAAATTATTAATTATATTAGTTAATGTTAAAGAAGTAATTAACGTATAAACTAGCGTAACTTTCTCATACGATGTCGGAATCTAATGAAACATGAACCATTGGATTCGTGACAGCGTGTACTACATTCTGAAGCTGACTGGAACTCATTGAGCTAGTTGATATTTTTGGTCAAATTAAATATCTTGTTTATTTTGATTAAAATAATCATATTATCGATTTCTGAAACCGATCAAAGTGAGAACTCCTTCTCACTCAATATTTTAGCATGTAGTTATTTTTGGAGTTCAACATACGAACTCACACAAATCATTTGAATTGGAAGCGATGTATGGATATTAGCGACACTCGCATTTCATACTCCGCGGATGGCCACTTGTGACGCCGTAAATGGCATTGGGTAGTTGAGCATTTATTTGTATGGATGATTTGGTGATTGACTGTATTGTGATTGTGATGTTTAACATATTAAAAATAATGTTAATATTAATGTGGTAGTTGAAATTAAATTATAAATACCCGTTTATAATTTTAAACAGTGAAAATTGGTTAAGTAGAAAAATAATTCAAACCGAATTAGAATTGGTTAAATTTATTAACCAATGATTTATTTAGATCAACTATTGTTGTTTGAAAACCCCACACCGATATTGTGATGATATTTGACATACACTAATCCCAATATTTAGTTGTATGTCAATCGATGGGTTGACAGGTTGTGATGAGCGTTATTTATTTACTTGAATGCTTATATAGTTGTAGAATGCACTCGGGATGATGTTGGAATTTTAATGATTATTTATCATTATTGTTGAATACATGCGATGTATGAAATCCGTATAACTGAAATTATATGGTAATTGATTGTGCCTGATTCCAATTCAGAATATAAACAAATATTTTAAAATAATATTCAGTGAAGTATCAAAATATGATTTTGATGTTCGAATTTGGATGGACACGAGAATATATAAAAATTTGAAGCCGAGTTAAGTATAGGAACGATATTTTAACTCGAACGAATTTTTATATCGATTTTATTTATTTTATAAAAAATATCGGAAAGAATTAATTTCAAAATCTGATATTTTGAAAATATTATCTTTTTAATATTATAATGATATAGAATATTCAATTTTGATTTGAAAATTGAAAACGAAGCTAAATTTGTTTTAAAACGAATTTATCAATATTTTATAAAATACCTTTTAAATAGAAATCGACGATATATACTATATATATTAAATGGCTTGAATAGAACGCGTAGCGCAGCGACCGTTCGCGAATTTCAACCATTAACTTCAAATTGATGTAACGTGAGATCCGACAGTCGGATTCTCCTAAAACCAAAACTGTTGGGTTCATATCGAAAAGATATTTCCAATGAATATAAGAGATTTAAATTTGAATGGTTGGATTTTAAAATATGCCCAAATCTATTTCAGAAAAGGTCGCTATGGATGCAGTTCGGTGGCCGTTATTGGAAGCCAACTATAAGTGCTATAATAAAATTATTAAAAATATGGAAAAATTATATAAAATCATAATGATTGATTTGGAAAGATTTTGGATGATAAATTCCAAGTTTGAAAAGATAGAAATATATTTTTATCAAAATGAACTAGTTAATATATTGAATAATAATCCAATTATTTTTATAAATAATAATTTCGATTGAAAAATGGGTTTTAAAATAACCAGAGTTTTCCTATTCATAAATGAGATTGGATTTGAATGGAAATAATCTTCGGAATATTTCGATATTGGATTCCGTGATTATACGAATATTGATGAGGAATTTAGAAGATACAGATATTGTTATTCTCAATACGATGTCTGTTGGTTTCAGAATTTGGTATTGAATATAAGTCGATATAATTTCTATTCAGAGCCTTTGTCTTTAATGTCAAATTGGATTTGGGTTTGTCGTGAATGGTGTCTTAAATAACACTGTTCTTAAACCCAGTTGAGAAAAGAATAAATATTTTAATTAAGATTTAGAGAAGTTTACCAATTAATTAATATTTAATTGGAAATGAATTAAAATTGGATTTTTGGGTTTATCATGAACGGTGTTTTAAATAAAATTAGTTCTTTAACCCAATTAACATTGAAGATATGATTTGGAATTTATAAACCTTTTAATCAAGATTTAATGGAAAATTTTCAGAGTAAAGTTTTCCAATTTAATATATTGAATTAGAATTGAATGGAATTCGATTTGGTAATAATCGAGATGAGATTCTGAAAAGGAAGACCATTACTGTTTATGGAATTTAAAAGGCTTTGCCGTTATTCCCTTTATCGTATTAGTCTGATACGATAATTTATATTGATTATATACTGTTATGATTTTCGTGTAGATTCCATTTTGATGGAAGATAATTTTGGGTTTATCGTGAACTATGTTTTAAATAACATTTGTTCTTTAACCTAGTTAAGGACAAGATTTATTTCCTAAGTTGAATAATCATTAAATAATGATTTTTTTGAAGATTAAAACTAAGACGTGGTTTTAATGAATCTTTAATTAGATTCATATGTGAATTTGATAATTAAATCTAACAAATTCAAGAAGTGTTCGAAAGTGGAGTACCACCAGTTTTACTCCATGCGATAGTTAAATTTTAATTAGACTTGAAACGTGAAATGATAATTAAATTTACCGATAACATAGTGGGTGTTAGATATGGAGTACTACCAGTTTTACTCCATGGGATGAATAGACTGGGCATTGGGATTAATAAAATAGATGGTTTCTTTGGTAAGGCTCGACAATCCCGACTAGTTCTTAAACCCAAATTTGGTTTAAGTTGTGGAAAGATAAAATAAAATCTTTTGAAAACGATATCTGAATGAAGATTAAAGAATAAGTTTAAATGAACTTGTCTTTAATAAAATTAATGCGAACCTTTCCCTAAAGATGTGAATATTTGAATAAAAGAACATTCTGGATTGGAATGAGGCGTATGATGTGTTTTTATAGCACTTGATTATAAGATACGCGAGTTGTTCGTAAAGACCGGGTTTAACCCATTTTGAATAACTGATTCGACGATTAAAAGTCGAGGATATTGAAGACGGTGCAAGACCGACAATCTTCACATCGAATGGATTACTACTGATGTCTTGGATTTGGGAAGCTCCCATGAAGGGGTTATAGTGGTAGTTGTCCAGATGTACTTGTTGTTTTTTTGGATATGCGAGGGCCTCTCTCCTATATTGGACGAGGAATAAGGTGTCTCCGATTTCGTTTAGACCCAGAACGGACTTGTAAGTGGATGGTATGTCTGACATTGTATTCCTTTATGTTGTACTCATTGATCTCTACTAAATATATATATGTTTGGTGGCGTCGAATTTATTCTCTTACTTAACACCCTTCTCTGAGACATATGAGCTTAGAGGTTATATATCGGCAAAAATCAATGGTATGGTATGGATTGACAATGTGACATGATGAGATGCATAGATCAAGGCTTTTTTTGAAAAGCAGAGCCTTGTGGTTGATGATCAAAGCACTGCTTTAAGTAACGCAGCTTTGTGTAGCGTTAATTCGTGAGCCTCACACACCGGTATGATGGTGAACTAATGGTTAGATCAATTTTCTTTTGAGATGAGGATATACGATCTTAAGACTGTCATGGATTTGGTCGACCGAGATGGACTGGATGTGGTCGCTCCACACCTAGTAGGGATAAGGCACGTCCCCCAATTCTCAGAAGGATGGAGTAAGCAGTGTTTTCTCTAGCCGGGACGTAAGCCGCAGTGATAATCGATTTCGTGGATATAGGTGGATGTGCAATACGGTGTTTTCTCTAGTCGAGACGTAAGCCGTTGAGTATTGCACTACGCGATCGATCTTTCGAATCGACAGCCATCATAATGGAAATCCAAACTTCCAATGCGACATTTTTGGGTAGTTGTAAACCTATGTATGGCAACATAATATATGGTACTTATGCCCTCTATAATTGATACATTTATATTCGAAGTTGTTTACTACACTATTTATAGTAATATCAAAATGATTTGTCCTTAAAGCATATCAATCATATTTGGCTATTATAAGGTAAAACTCTATCCTCCGGCTTGCATTGGATTGTGTGATGGGACCTGAGTCTTATAATAGCTTCATTTTTCTTTTATTTAGCATTGTGAGTTTTGTTTTATGGTATTCATGGGAGGAAACCCGTTCTGTGTTATACGGGTGGCCCCTTGATTTACCTTATTTTAAAGTAAAGTTTTAATAACCGTTCTAGTTCTCACACCAGTCCCATGACTGACTCGGAGTTTATTGTTTTAACCTAAACTCTGGGTGCCTATATTTTCCATATGGGCAGCTAGTAATTTTGGTTTTCACAGATATTTCTTTTTAGAGGATCCTGGATTACAGATGGAGCTATATTTGGGAAGCTTTGTATCTGTGTATTTCATTCAATTGTGCTAGTTGATGATTGTTCCACTGCATTATATTTATGTGAGACTGCCCGACGAAATCCGGTAGGCTTTGCAACCATCTCTTCATCCCCCAAAGCAGCAGGTAAAACCCATCGTGGCTTCTAGTGATACCTCAAAACTGCTTTTACGGCCAGCCTCTCGACTGCTCAACCAAGTCTTAAAAGGGACATATAGGGGTAAGAGTCCACTGTCCACCACCAAACACCATGGCAAGAACCCCCTATCACGCATACCCAACCTCAGCCAGAGAACAACTCTGATACCAAACTGAGACAACCCAGACTGGCCCTTACGGGAAAGCCCAGATTGAATTGAGAACACGACAAATCAAAACACAAACAACAGAACATTTCATTGCTATTACAACAATTTACATCTGAGTAAAAAATATAACAGAGTATGAATTAATATTACATAGCGGAAATAAAGTAATATCAGAGATTTGAAATACAAAGCAGCGAAAATAAAATGTATAAATATAATGACTAACACAACTGAAAGAAATACACGAATACAAAAACTTCCCAAATATAGCTCCAGCTGTAATCCAGGATCTTGGGAAAATAAATATCTGCGAAAACCAAAACTACTAGCTGCCCATGTGGAAAATACCCATAGTTTAGGTTAAAACAATAAACTCCGAGTCAGTCATGGGACTGGTGTGAGAACTAAAACAGTTATTAAAACTTTACTTTAAAATAAGGTAAATCAAGGGACCACGCCGTATAACACAGAACGGGTTTGCCCCCAAGAATACCAGTGCCTAAAACAAACAGCGCAATGCTAATTCAAGAAAAATGAAGCTATTATAAGACTCAGGTCCTATCACACAATGCAACACAAGCCGGAGGATAGAGTTTTACCTTATAATAGTCAAATATGCTTGGTACGTTTTAAAACAAATTTTTTTATTACTATAAGTGAAGAAATCAAATTCAAATATATATGTATCAATCATAGATGACAAGAATGTCCCATACCACTATGCCGCCAATAATATACATCTAAAACCGTAAAATGTCAAATTGGAAGTTGGATTTCCATCATGATAGCTACTGATCCGAAAGATCGATCACGTTGTGCAATACTCAACGGCTTACGTCCCGTGCATGAGAAAACACTGTAATGCACATCCGCACTATATCCAGGATATCAAGTATCTCAACGACTTACGTCCCGTGCATGAGAAAACACCGTATACTCTATCCTTCTAGGAATCGGGGGTGTGCCCTCTCCCTACCAGGTGTGTAGCGGCGACACCCAACCCATCTCTGTCGACCGAATCCATCTTCCTCTCGAAAGTATACCGATCTAACCATCGGTTCACCATCATACTGATGTGTGAGGCTCACGAATTAATGCTACACAAAGCTATGCTAATTATAGCTATGCTTTGATCATCATCCACAAGGCTCTGCTTTTCAACAAAAGTCTTGATCCATGCATTTCAGCATATCACATTGTCAGTCCATACCATACCATTGACTTCTGTCTTTATATAACCTCTAAGCTCGTACGTCTCAGAGAAGGGTGTTAAGCAAGAGAACAAATTCTCCATCTCCAAACAAATATATATTTAGCAAAGATCAACAAATATAGTATAAAGGAATACAACGTCAGACATACCATCCATTTGCAAGTCCGTTCTGGGTCTGAATGAAACCGGAGGCATCTTATTCCTCGTCATGTATGTCCAATACAGGAGAGATGCCCTCGCATATTCGAACAATCAACAAATACATCCGGGCAGCTACCACTGTAGCCCATTCAAGGTAGATACTCCAATCATGGGCATCAGTAGCAACCCATCCATTCGAAGTGAAGATCATTGGTCTTGCATCGTCTTCAATGTCTTCGATTGTTAGTTGTCGTATCAATTATTCAGAATGGGTTAAATACGGTCTTTCCGAATAATTCATTATCTTATAATCAAGTGCTATAACAACACATCATACGCCTCATTCCAATCCAGTATATTGTTTTATTTATGTTTCTTTATTCTGGAAAGGTTCTCATTAATCTTATCAAAGATTATCACTTTTAAACACATTGTTTAATCTATTTCTTTGGAAATCATTTCAAAAGATTTTATAGTATCTTTTCACAGCTCAAAACCAAATTAAGGATTATCAAACTAGTTGGGATTAATTCCTTACTAGAGTAATCATTCACTTTAGTATCCCATCCCAACCTATTCATCCCATGGAGCAAAACTGGTAGTACTCTATATCCAACACCACTGTGTTATCGGTAAATTCAATTACCATTTCACGTTCAAATCTAATTAAAGATTTCTATCGCATGAAGTAAAACTAGTGATACTTCTTTCTCGAACACTTCTCAAATTTGGCAAATTTAATTACCAAATTAACATTTCTATCTGATTAAAGATTCGTTAAAACTCCACTTAGTTTTAATCTCCAAAAATCATTATTTAATGATTATTCAAATTTAGGAAATAAATCTTGTCTTTACTGGGTTAAAGAACGAGTGTCATTTAAAACATAGTTCACGATAAATCCAAAATCATCTTCCATGAAAGTGGAACCTTCATGGAAAACAGATCAGTATATATTCGATATAAATTCCCGTAGCAGACTAATAATATAAATGGAATAACGGCAAAGCATTTTAAATTCCATATATAATAATGGTCTTCCTTCACAGAAGCTTATCTCGATTATTACCAAATCAAATTCCGTTCAATTCAAATTTAATATATTAAATGGGAAAACTTTACTCTGAAAAAATTCCATAAAATCTTAGAATAAAGATTCATAAATTCCAAATCTTAACTTCACTGTTAATTGGGTTAAAGAACAAATGTTATTTAAAATATAGTTCACGACAAACCCAAAAATCCAATTTTTAATTCAATTCCAATTGAATATTAATTAATTGGTAAACTTCACTAAATCTTAATTTGAAGATTTATTCTTTTCTCAACTGGGTTTAAGAACAGTGTTAATAAAGACACCATTCACGACAAACCCAAAATCCAATTTCATTCCAATTAAACTAATTAATTGGTAAATTTTACTAAATCTTAATTAAAAGATTTATCCTTTTCTCAACTGGGTTTAAGAACAGTGTTAATAAAGACACCATTCACAACAAACCCAGATCTAATTTGATATCAAATACAAGGCTCTAAATAGAAATTATATCAACTTATATTCAATATCAAATTCTGAAGCCAACAAATATCGTATTGGGAATAACGATATATATATCTATCTTCCAAATTTCTCAACAATATCCATATAGTCACGGAATCCAATATCGAAATATTTCGTAGATTATTTCCATTCCAATTTATTCTTTGGAAATTTCTGGTTATATTAAAATCATTTTCAAATCCAATTTATTTACTTCTAAAAATAGTTGGATTATTATTCTAGTTACTAACTAGTTCATTTCGATAAAAATATTTTTTTAATCTTTTCAAAACTGGAATTTTTCACCCAAAATCTTTCCAAATCATTTATTATGATTTTACAAATTTTTTCCATATTTTCAATAATTTTATTAAGGCCCTTACAGTTGGTTTCCAATAACAGCCACCGAACTGCATTAAAAGCGACCTTTTCTGAAATTGATTTGGACATAATTCCAAATCCGCCCATTAGATTTCAAATCTCTTATACTCACTAGAAAGCTCTTTTCGATATGAACCCAACGGTTCTGGATTTAGGAGAATCCGATGGTCGGATCTCCCGTTACGTCTATTTGAAGTTAATGGTCAAAATTCGCGAATGGTCGCTGCGCAACGCGTTCTATTCAGGCCATTAATATATATATATAATATTTCATTGATTTCCGTTTAAAACTTATTTTACAAATCGTTTATAAATTCATTTCAAAACGATTTCAACTTCATTTTCAATTTTAAATCAAAATTGAATATTCCATATTATTATAATTTTAAAATGATAATATTTTCAAAATATCAGATTTTGAAATCACTTTTCGATATTCATTATAAAATGAATAAAATCGATAGAAAATCCCGTTCGTGTTAAAATGGCATTTAACTACTTAATACGGATTCACATTTCAATATTTTTGTGTCCATCCAAAATCGGACATCAAAATCTTATTTTGATTATTCACTGAATATTATTTTAAAATATTCATTATTTCTGAATTGGAATCAGATTCAACCAATTACCATATAATTTCAGTTATACGGATTTCATGCATCGCATGTATACCACAATAATGATAAACAATCATTAAAAATTCATACAACATCTAGAGTGCATTTTACAACTGTATAAGCATTAAAATAAATAAATAACGCTTATACAGTCTGTCAACCCATCGGTTGACATACCACTAATTATTAGGATCAGTATATGTCAAATATCATCCCAATACCCATGTGGGGTTTTCAAACAACAATTACTGATTATTATTTGTGCAGTTGAGCGATGTGTAAAATTTATCGTCCCAATCAATATCAGATAAATAAGTGTACATAAACAAACCGTCCGATTTGTAAATGTACATTTATTTTATTTCAGGAGAATTTTATACAGCGTATATAAATAATTTATATATCGCATATATAAATAATTTATACAACGCATATATGTGTGTGTATATATATATATTATTTACTCCATTTAAATATCACAATCACAATACACAATACAGTCAGTTTTTCCCACAATACAATCAAATCACACAAATCATCCATGGTTTGTACAAAAAGTAATGTCAGGAGCTACTAAGCCCTATCTGCAACCTATTATATAATAACTGTAAAATAATTTGAGTGAGAGAGAGTTCTCACAGTTGGTTTCCACTCCATCATTCTTTATTTCTGAATTCAGTACTGTTTGAATTTGAATTTGCTTCAAATTCTATTTTGCCCAGTTTTTATCCCGGTCAGTTCCATTGTATAGTATTTTTCGTCATGATCACAAAGCAATTTGAATCATTCGATTTCGTCTCTATTCATGCAAGTTACAGTCTTTTAAACTTTGATAACATTAATTATTAAACAAATATAATTAACTAATTTTAATTACATTATTAAGGGTGATTAACCCTTCTTCTTCAATCCCGTCGCTTCAAGAATTTCCCAAACCCATCGCTCAAAATAAAACTCCACCATCGCGATCTATACAGGCCACCGTCACTAGATCTGACGACGCCACGAGGAGCGCCGCCCCCTGCGCCACCTACGCCTGCCATCTTGGTCAACGCGACGTGCCCAACCACCAGAAAATTCACCTCGAATGCCCACCCTTCTCGAACGAATTCTGACCACCTCCGTGCCTTCCAGCCGATCACCCCCGGTCAGTTTGTAGACCTCAGCGAGCACTTTAATTCTTGCTTTTGAGGGTTTCAGTTTTATTGCGTGGATTGAGTGTATGGTGGAGAGAAAGATCCGACGATTTTAATCATCGATTTTGAATGGAGCGGCTGTTGACTTTGTGAAATACGGATAGGGTTTTGACCCCGGAAAACGGTATATATAAGTAATTATTTTATATTATTTAATTTATGTATTTCCAAAATTTCATGTTTATCAATACGAACTCCAAACCAAACCCAATGACTGTCGCCCCTAGCTAAATATCCCCATTCCGAACACAATGGAATATGTCTCATAAGCCAGTTTGACTGTTTCGATTGTTTTTTCTTTAAATTAAAATATAAATCAATATATATTGAATTTAAACGTACATTTTAATTTACCGGGGCCACATACTCACTCCAAAAATACAGAAAAATAACTCTAGCTATGTTTTGGCGATACGGTCCTAAAAAAACTAATTTCGTTGAATTTGGAGGCCATTTGAAAAATGGCCATTTTCTGGTCGATCCAATTAATTCAATTGAAATTGACAAAACACGTTTACATTCACCACGCTCACATATTAAATCCCCAAATTATGAAATTTGAAACATAACAATAATTTGACATTCCGGATCCAATAAAAGTGGTTTCGTTGAAAACGGAGGTCGTTTGCAAAATGGCTATTTTTAAGGGCATGTATTATATTAAAAATATATTTAAATTGCGTAGCGACTATTCTAAATTTTAATTGGACGTAACTTTCAATTTATAAAGTGAAATCTGAAATTTTCACATTTGTTAGAAAGATATTATTAAACAGATTCAAATATTTCTTGTTTTACTGAAATCCGATTCATTTTGAATTCTGTACATTCAATTGAAATTTAAAATCGAATTTTCATACTTCCCCGCTATTTCGAGTTCGTTTTATAATTAAAATAAATTTATACATTCCACCTTCATTTAAAATAAATTTATAGTCATACTTATTTAAAATAAATCATTTTAAATATTCAAAACCCATTAAAATTGCTAAAATAAAATTTTTAAATTGGTTCAGAATTTTCGGGTTGCTACATTATGTGTATATTTTCCCTTTTTTGTAATTTGTAAATCTCTGATATTTATTTTTACTCTATATATTATTTATTTGTACTCTGATGTAAATTGTTGTAATAGCAATGAAATGTTCTAGTATTTGTATTCTTATGAGTCGTGTTATCAAAGCAATCCGGACTCCTCCGTCTCTTCGGAGATCGAGGAAGTTTGGGTCGTCTCAGTTTGGTATTAGAGCTTTGGTTTACAAAGCTAGAGAATAAGACACATTAGAACTGAATGAAAGAATTCATCAAAGATTGGATTAGCAATATCCTATAAGAATAACTCATTGGAGATGGAATCGGTAGTATCCTAGAATGAGTGGCTCATTAGAGATAGGGCTAGCAATGCCCTAAAATGAGTTGGAAGAGTATAGTATGTATATAGAGAAAACAAATTTGGTTATATATATGAAAGTAAACTTGGTAAAAAAAAAGGATTATATTTCAAATATAAAAAGGAAATATGATTTGAAAATGTATGGATAACCCAACTGATTATTTTAATATGATTTTGAGTGTTTACTTTGATTGATTATTTTAATATGCTATTTGATGATTGTTCCGCTGCATTATATTTATGTGTATATTTTCTGCTGTTTTGTAATTTGTAAATCTCTGATATTTATTTATCCGCTGTATATTATTTATTTGTACTATGATATTCTTGTACTTTGATGTAAATTGTTGTAATAGCAATGAAATGTTCTAGTGTTTGTGTTTTGATGAGTCATGTTCTCATAGCAATCCAGACTCCTCCATCTCTTTGGGGATCGGGGAAGTTTGGGTTTGTAACGACTCGAATTTTGCTCGGACCTAATCGACCGCAGAATCGACCAAGACCGTTCAAAACTCGAATACGTTAACTTTGGGAATACAAAACATTAGAACTAATAACAACAGACTTTTATAAACATCATAATAATGTAACATCATAGTATAGAATATCTGAGTACATCGAATACAATAATAATACAATGGAAGAATAAATTACAATGAATTTAATACATTGCAGCGGAAGACCTTCTACGCTCTGGACACAGCTTTAAGCTTCGATCCAGGATCCTGCTAAAGAGATAAATATCTGCAAAAAGCTACTCGATTGCCCGTGTGGAAATTATGGGCACCCGAGTTTGCCAGTGAAACAAACTACAGGTCAGTCATGGGACTGGTGTGAGAAATCTAACTTAACCTATTTAATAATAAGGCTAATCACGGACCACGCCGTTAACGCAGAACGGGTTTATTCCACTAGATTGCCAGTGCATAAAATAAAGTAAATCGTTAAACAACGCAATGCTTTTTAGAAAAATGAAACCATTATAAGACTCAAGTCCCATCACACAATGCAACGCAAACCGGAGGATAGAGTTTTACCTTATAATGGTCAAAAGATGCTTGATACGATAAAACGGATTTGATATTATTATTAGTGTATATATGTTTCAAAAACATTTCAATCATAATGTATCGATCATAGACGGCATAGTACCCCATCCTACTATGTCGCCATACTAGTTCTACAATCAAAACCGCATGGTGTCATATTGGAGGTTGGTTTTCCATCATGAAATCGAGGCTAGGGATCGTCCTCTCCGATTTGAGACACTCTAGCAAATGCCTCAGGATCGCACTTATGGGCAACCCTTGGAGCGGTAGGGCTGGTCCCCACCTAACGGTAGTGAATTAGTTATGCCTGAACACACGTTTCCCGATCCCTTTGGACCTATAATATGACCACTTCCGGCCTATAATCCCGAGGCGCCTCAAAATCCATCATCCACATAAGTAAAATGTCAGCCAGTTTAAGCACTGACACCGCCCCTAGCTAGAAATTAACGTATGCACTCCCTATGGTCCATATCCGGTTTTTGACTCATCCCAGGGTGTGAGGCTTGCGAAGTCACGCTATACACAAAGCTATGCCTAAACAGGCTATGCTTTGATCATCCCACAAGGCCCTGCTTTTCAACAAAAGCCTTGATCCATGCATCTTGGCATGCCACATTGTCAATCCATACCATACCATTGATTCCTACCAATATATAACCTCTAAGCTCGTATGTCTCAGAGAAGGGTGTTAACCACCAAACAGATATATATTTAGCCGAGATCAACGAATACAGTATAAAGGAATACAACGTCAGACATACAATCCATTTACAAGTCCGTTCTGGGTCTGAACGAAACCGGAGGCACCTTATTCCTCGCATATCCGAACAATCAACAATACGTCCGGACAACTACCACTTCAACCCTGTCCTGGGCATGAATCAGTCCAATGTATCAGTATTCCTCATCAATTCGATGTGAAGATCGCCGGTCTTCAATCACCGTCTTCATCTTCGACTCTTGATCGTCGTAGTAATTATTTAGAATGGGTTAAACCCAGTCTTCCTGAATAACTCGCGTATTATAATCAAAAGCAAGTGCCATAAAAACACATCATATGCCACATTCCAATCCAGAATATTCTTTTAATAAGATATTCACATTATTCTATCAAGGATAAATTCTTTAAATTTACCCTTGAAATCATTTCATTATCTCATTCTATTTCAATCTAATTAGGAATTCATTAAAACTTAAGTCTGGTTTTAATCACATAAATCATTACATAATGATTATTCAAATTTAAGAAATTAATCTTAACTTTAATTGTGTTAAAGAACTAATTTCATTTAAAAACATTGTTCATGATAAACCCAAAATAATTACCATAAAATGTGGAATCTTAACAGAAATCAAATCAATATATAATCGATATAAATTTCCGTATCTAACCAATAATATAAATGGAATAACGGCAAAGCCTTTTAAATTCCATATATAGTAACGGTCTTCTTTTACAAAATCTCATCTCGATTATTATTAAATCGAATTCCGTTCAATTCCAATTTAATATATTAAATTGGAAATGTTTTACTTTTGGAAAGTTTCCATTAAATCTTCAAAAAAAAAAAAGATTTATAAATTCCAAATTATCTTTTCACTGTTAATTGGGTTAAAGAAAAAATGTCGTTTGAAACACCATTCACGATAAACCCAATTCACATTTCTTTTTATTCCAATTATCAAATATAATCGAAAACTCTAATAATCTTAATTAAAAGATTTATTCTAGTTAATAACTAGTTCATTTTGATAAAAAATACGTTTTTATCTTTACAAAATTGGAATTTTTCATTTAATTCTTTTTAAATGATTTATTATGATTTTACAAAAATTTTCCATATTTTTAATAATTTTATTAAGGCCTGTACAGTCGGTTTCCAATAACGGTCATCGAACTGCACTTACAACGACCTTTTCTGAAATTGATTTGGACATGATTCCAAATCCAACCATTAGATTTCAAAACTCTTATATTCATTGGAAAGCTCTTTTCGATACGAATCCAACAGTTTCTGGTTTTAGAAGGATCCGACGGTCGGATCTTCCGTTACGCCAAATTAAAATTAATGGTCGAAATTCGTGAACGGTCGCTGCGCGGCGCGGTCTATTCAGTCCATTAAATATATATATATATATATAATATATCGTCAATTTCTATTTAAATCGTATTTATAAAATATTTATAAATTCATTTTAACATGATTTTAACTTCTTTTTCAATTTTAAATAAAAATTTAATATTCTATATTCTTATCATATTAAAATAATAATATTATCAAAATATAAGATTTTGAAACCACTGCTTTTCGATATTCATTATAAAAATCGATCAATAACCCATTCGGGTTAAAAATGGCGTTTCTACTTAATCCGGCTTCACATTTTTCTTCTTTACTGAATATTATTTTAAAATATTTATTATTTCAAAATATTCTTTATTTTGAAAGATTCTTTCTTTTTGAATATTCTTTATATAAAAGATATTCTGAATCAGAATGCGACTCAATCAATTACCATACAATTTCAGTTGTATGGATTTCATACATTGCATATATAATGATGATGATAAATTAATAATCAAACAACAATCCATTCGCAGCTAGAGTGAAATTTATAATTGTGTGAGCGTTAAAATAAATAAATAAATAACACTCAACACAGACTGTCAATCCATCGATTGACATACAGTTAAATATTGGGACTAGTGTATGTCATCCCAACACCCGTGTGGGGCTTTCAAACAACAACATCTCATCTAAATAGATTATTGGTTAATAAATTTAACCAATTTTCACTGTTTAAATTATAAATAAATATTTATAATTTAATTTCAACAACCATATATTTTGAAAAGTAATTATTTTATTCTTCTCTAACAGGATGACATTATTATACTAACATGACATTTCTAAATAGAATGGTATTTTTACCTAACACAACATTTTATAACAGGGATGATATTTTTGTTCTAACTTCACATTTCTAATACAAATGATCTTTTTAATCTAACTTGTCATTTTATAACAAAAATGGTGTTTATAATCTCAGGTAACATCTTATATCAAAATGTTATTTTTCATCTAAGGGAACATTTTATAAGCAAAATTTCATTTTTAATCCAAAGGAACATTTTATAAACAAAATGTCCTTTTTATTCTAAAGCATCATTCTTAACAAAAATGCGATTTTATTCTTAATGCAACATTCTTAACAAAAAATGTGATTTTATTCTTAATGCAACTTCTTAACAAAAATGCCAATTTACTCTAATGTACATTTTTATAATTAAAGTGTCAATTCATTCTAATGTACATTTTTATAACTAAAATGTCAATTCATTCTAATGTACATTTTTAACTAAAATGTCAATTTTATTCTAATACAACATTTTTAACTAAAATGTTAATCTTCTTCTAATGCAACATTTTAAACTAAAAATGTTATCCTTTTTTTTTGCAAATGTAACATTTTTGACTAAATTGTTATTATTTTCTAATGTAACATTTTTGACTAAAAATGTTATTATTATCTAACATTACATTTCATAATACAATGATATTTCAATCCTCACATAACATTTCATAATAAAATGATGTTTTAATATTTACATAACATTTCTGACAAAGGTGGTGTTTTAATTCTAAATAACCATTTCTAAACAAGTGATGTTTCTAATCTAAATAACCATTTCTAAACAAAGTGATGTTTTTAATTCTTAATATACATTACCAACAAAAGTGATGTTTTTATTTAAATAAACGTTACCAACAAAAGTGATGTTTTTATACTAATACTAACTAACAGGTTAGAATGACAAACATGAATTTACATGTTTTTATTTTAATACTAACTAACAAGTTAAAATGACAAAACATGAATTTACATTTTTTTTATTCATACAATTCAATACAACCATCTAGAGCAACCAAGATAAATCCAAATATTATACAACACATATACATAAATTTTTATATAGCATAAATGTAAAATTTACATCGCAATTAATAAATAATTTCATTAAAAAATAGAGATCTCACAGTGGTATTTATCTGAATTTCCAGTAGTCTCCGTCTCAGATCTGGTTTGCTCTGGAATGTAGATCTCAATTCAAGGATTCAACACTTTTGAAATCATCCGATTTCACCACTATTTGAAGAAGTTATGCTAAATACATTTGCTACTTAAATAAGTAATTAATTAATTTATAATTAAACCGATTACATTATTAAGGCTCCTCCTTCTTCGTTCCTTACTGTAACACGATGAACCCATCATTGATCTTGACAAACCCGTCGCCGCTCCCTACACAATACGTCGGACCTAGATCGGAGACTGACGCAAGAAGCGCCATGGCGCCACTACCCACCACCAGTGCCAGCGTGGCACTTGGTGTTCCCAGTTGTCCAAAAATTGAGCCCAAGCCGTTCACTTTGAGCGAGAAATTTGAACAATCTGTGCGTTGTTATTCGATCACTCCTTTATAGATTTGTAGAGCATAGAGGCCTCTACGATTTTTGCTTTAGGGTTAGGATTAATCTGAAATAAATTCAGAAATTTTAAGGATTCAAACTCGAGTTTTTCTGGCCGTAGTAGACATGAGTGGCGGTACTTAGAAATTAGATTAGGGTTTCTCGTATTGGCACCGTATTTATAAGTGTATATATAGTGTATTTTTATATTATTTAATTTCTTTTAATTCGAAAATATCTGTTTCTTGATACGAACTCCAAATTAAACCCAACAAGTGTCGCCCCTAGCCAATAACCCACGTCCCTGACACAATGGAATATATTTCGTAACCCAATTCATCTATTACGATATGTTTTTCTTTAAAATAAGATATAAATCAATATATATTAAATTTAAACGTACATTTTAAATTACCGGGGCTACATACTGCCTCTAAAAATTCCAGAAAATTATTTCTGGCTTTCTCTTGACGATACGGTCCTAAAAAAATTAATTTCGTCGAATTCCGAGACCGTTTGAAAAATGGCTATTTTCAAGTCGATTAAATTTGACTAAAACTGACAAAACACGTTTTCTTTTGCCATACTCACATATTAATTCTAAAAATTATGCAAAATTAAACCTAGCAGTAATTTGCCATTCCGGTTCCAACGAAAGTGGTTTCGTCGAAAACAGAGGTCGTTTGTAAAATGGCTATTTTTAAGGGCTATATATTATATTAAAATATATATAAATTCTATAGCGACTTTTCTAAATCTTAAACTGGGCTTAACTTTTGATTTCTATTGGGAAATTTCAATTTTTCAGATTGTTAGAAAGATATGATTGAACAGATTTAAATATTTCTTGTTTCGTTCAATTCTGATTTATTCTGAATCCTGTACATTCAGTTAAAGGTTAAAATCAAATTTTCAAACTACAGCGCTATTTTAAACTCCTTTATATTTAAATTAAATTTATTCATTTTAACTTCAATTAAAATAAATTTTTAGTCCTTATTATTTATAATAAATCATTTTAAATATTAAAAATCCATTACAATTTCTAAAATAAAATTTTTAAATTGACCCCAAAATTTCGGGTTGTTACAGGGTCATCTCATAACCCATTTAAACTGTCAGGCCCGCTCGCACTGTCCTTGCTCAATGCAAAAACGCAAGCCCGGATTTCCTTAGGGGTAGGAGGGATGGAAAAAGCTCTGCTTTCGTTAAGAAGGACTATCCTAAGGATAAATGCTAAGAGTAACAGATCAGAAAGGCCTCAGAGGAAGAACCAAGGAAAGATTGGAAGTGAGAAAGGATCTTCTCTTTGACTTCTGCCAAAGTGGAAACCAGAGGAAGATCATGGTGAAGAATTTGATGGACTGAAAGGAGGCTATTCTTCTTACGAATAGAAGAATGAATGAACTTGGAGTTTGTATCTCCTTTAAAAATCCACTTGATCTTGGCCTTCTAACAAAGAAAATCGTGCTTAACACAAAGTTTTGACGAATAGGCGAGTCGGGCAATTGCTCACGCCTTCTTGTTAGCAGATGACGGGTCCTCGTCGAAAGAAGATCCTGTTAAAATAAGAAATTCTTCAGCCACCCTGACATGGTCAAAGATATTCCTCAATGTATGTTCGAAACCTTTAGACAGGTTTGAGACGTTTTAGTTTTCTTGAAAAAGCAACAGATGGATCGCCGGAGGAAGGAATGGTCCAGGAATCTTCCACCAAACGGTGGAACGTATGGTGGGACCTCTACATACTTTGAAACCAAAAAGAGGAGGGCCCAGACAAGGTGAGGGAGGAGTACCAGATAATCATCAGAGCGTGATCCGAGAAGGTACGATGATATGGAAGCGAGAGAAGGTGAAGGGCAGGTAGGTTAAACCAACCTTCCGATCCGAACACTCTCTCGAGACAAGAAAGGAATCGGTTTGGCCTATCTTGGTTATTGCACCATGTAAAGGCCGAACCGACGAAAGTAAGCTCCGAGAGATCGGACCCAACTATGGACAAATTGAAATCCCCGACTGCATCCTAGTTAATTGAAGCACCACCCCGCTTCTCGGCTTGGAAGGAAAGGACATCAAAGTTTCCCTTTAAAACAAAAGCAAAGAAACCTAGATGGTTAAGCGTGAGGATATCCGATCACAGTACCGTCTGCTCGATCTAATCGCACTTAGCGTAAACAATCGAAAACATGAAAGTGGAAGATAGAGAAGAAAGAAAATAAGACACAAAGAAAAGCTAATCCGAGTCGAACACAAGACGGACAACAACGGCTTTGGACCAAAGAATCCAAATCTTGTTGGATACGTTGGCTAAAGCACACATGAAGCCTAAAGATTGGACAGAAGTAGTGACCACCTCTGGACCCACAAATGGCTGCAGAAGCGCCACCAGGTAAACCGAGTACTTCTTGACAATACGCTAAAGCCTTGCCAAGGAAGCATCATTACCTATACTGTAACACCCCACCTCCACTAGGGTCACTCACAAACGGAATGCACTAGTTTTGGAGGAGCGTTATCGAGGTAAACAAACACAGAAATATTACAAGACAGAACATAGATTAAACAGCGGAAGAATCAAAAGGTAAATTTCATTACTTTCAAAAAGAGTCAAAACCTTTTACATCAAATAACCAAAGTCATTATTTTCCATTACAACAAATTCTGTCTTGCATAAATAAAGAAGCACAAACTTAAAACATCAAAAGTAGCTTAATTCCCCAAAGGTAGCAGAAGTGCAGCCATAGCATAGCTCAAGATCAAACCGTACATGAGCTGAACCGAAAGCAAGCGAAATCCAAGTTAAGTGCTAGAGTTTCCTCCCTGGGAACCTGAGGGGTGGGGGGTGAATGGAAGAAAAAGAGGCGAAGGAAAACGGGTCAGTCATAAAGACTGGTAAGTCCAAGTGACTTTCAGCATAAAAACATATAAATGTAACATGACATGTATAAACTGAAAGTAAACATACGGATGATGACAAAATGGGAAAGATAGACTAAGATAACATGATAAATCAAGTATAAATCAAGTATAGCATCACGTATTCAAGGTTCGCTGCATCAACTGTACTAGAATCCCAAACCCATGTCTTATATTAATCATGAAATGATCCCCTTGGCCCAATATCATGAAATGACCCATTACTAGGTCCAACGAAACGATTCACTAGTCGATCGGCTCCCTATAAGTTCTAGCTCGTCATGTGTATCTGTGTCATACGGCCCTATCACGAATGTAGTCACCTGTGCTAGGTCCACCATAGGGTGTATCAAGCCCTATGGTGCCAACCACCGACATGAATCAAGAATGCATAGATAAACCTACTGATGCCCAATGCCTGCTTTTTCAACTCCGGGCCACGTGCACGACCATAGCACGCCTGAACCTACACTGGCGCACCAACACAGCCGTCGTTTTGGTCGCTTACATTCGGCCTAGTAATCGTGCCCCACCCTGCCTAGTCCCAGGGTACCATGATACATCTAGTGGGTTACTGCCGAAACGGACCGCGTAACTAGGGTTTCTGTCCAATAGGTTAGGTGTTGTCATTTAAATTCATGACTTAACCCCTATCAGTCTAGCATGTCAAGTTGGTTAAGTGTTGTCATTCAAGTTCGTGACTCAACCCACCTACGAATCATGTATCAAGTTGGTTAAGTGTTGTCTTACATGTTAAAGACTTAACCCTATCATATGGCATTAATTTATTAATGCACACCAACCTCTCACATCAGACCTATTGTTGTGGTCACTGGATATGCCGGGCGGTTCCGGGCAGAATTACACCACAACTCAGTCTGACCTCGGGTTTTCAAGTGCGATATGACCAACTACCCACATTGGATCCTATTGTTTGCAGTAACTGGATTTACCGGGTGGTTCCGGGCATAATTACACTGCAAACTCAACCCAACCTCGAGTTGGCCATTTTCAAGTTCATTTTAGTGTCATGTCCAAATTCAAGATTCATGTCAAGTTCGTGTCAAGTTTTCAAGGTAAGTTTCACACCAAGTTTCCTATAATTACCAATTTTTCCCAATGTTACCCCGTCTAATTATTAGGCTAACAATCTTAGCCTAATTTTCCGTCTGCATGGTTTTTGACATATAATATCAGGCTAAAAACTTAGCCTAATTCAACATACACAAAATTGGCATAAAGCAATTCATTAACATAAGTATGACATAGGCGTAAACTTGGCATCATCGGCATAGTCAATATGAACATCATAGGTGTGAACTTACAAAATGATCAACATGAATATCACAGGTGTGATTTTGTAGCGTAGACTGAACCAACATACATATATGTGAATTTGCAACATAGACAAATCAACTTACATATATGTGAACTTGCAAATCAATCATGAACATATAAATAAGTGTGAACTTGAAATATGACATAGGTTTAACATATACACATAAACATGTAGTCCTAACATTTGGTCACATATGTGATATGATTTTACAACCTAAAACTTGCATAACATGATAAACTACACAACTTATCATAACAGGTTATACTTCAAGTTCCTATACATATGAATAGATTTATTCATTAATTGCCAATTCAACATGATAATAAAATAGAACCATAGGCATAGATCAATATCATAACATAACATAATCAATCTATTTTCAAGGTATGACATAACTGAATAAATTGATTAAAACATCATAGGCATATAAATTTGATAACATTACAAACATAAAAAGGTTTGAATACTAATCTAGATTCAAGAACATGGATAGATCTAGAAAAATCCCCACAATCGAGGTCCAAGGACAAATAAAGAAAATAGGTCTGAATAGAAAATCAAGCTTAGATCCAATTTCATAGTCATAATCCTAGGCAATGAATCATAGGTGATTAACCACAATTGTCCTTGTCATAGTCATAGGTAATAGTCTTATTGTTCATGGTCATAGGCAGTCTTATGTTCACCGTCATAGTCATAGGCATAGTCTTATTAGTCATAGGCAGTCTTATGTTCACCGTCATAGCCATAGGCATAGTCTTATGTTCACCGTCATAGTCATAGGCATAGGCAAAATCTTATGTCCACAGTCATAGGCATAGTCATAGTCTTATGTCATTAACAATAGTTTCAATGTCGTAGGCAATATTCCCAATAGTCAAGATCCAAGAAGAAACCAAGAATAGATATGAATCATACATAAATCACTTCCAAATTATACCATGCACATATTAGATTTGTAGTTTTTATCTAAAAGTAACTGGAACTTACAGATCGCGGTCTAAGAAATTTAGATGCAGAAGTCAAGTCTAGAAATTAGTCGTTGAATTGTTGAATCGCTGAATCTTGCTTTGATTTTAGACGCAAATCCCCAATAAGAAAATCCTAGCCGTATTCTTCAAGAAATAATCTTCGCGATTTATTTTTAATTTAATTTAATTTAGAGGAAGAAGGAGAAGCCATGATCATCAAGAGTTTGAGCAGCATAAGGTTAGAGAAGAATGGTGTAAAGAGAATGAGGCTAGGAGGCTGTTTATATAGAATTTCAATTTAATTATAGCCGTCGATGAAGCTAGAGTTAATCAAGGCCATCCATCTCAAGAGAAGTCAATTAGAAAGTGACAAGTTAGCCCTAATGACATAGAAGAGCTCAGAAATTCGACCAGAACCCGACCAGGCCAGCCAGGGTCGAACCAGAAAGCTGTGCAGGCCTGTTGCTCGGCCTGGGCGCACCTGCCAAGTGCGCCAATGCAAAATTGCATGGGCGCACTTCCCAAGTGCGCCAGTGCAATTTTTTTCTGGCGCACTTTCCAAGTGCGCCAGTGCATTCTGGCCGGTTTCTGGTTTTTCTGCCTAACTTCGTTCGTCCATATCTTCTTCATACGGTATCCGTTTTAAGCAAACTCGGACTCTATTTCAAGCAGAATTCCAAGACGAACGCAATGGCGTAACCCGTTTCCCATGATTCTCATTTTAAAATTAATTCTGCCTTGATTTATGGTTTTAATATGTTATCAAAATTCGGGTTGTTACATTCTTCCCTCCTTAAAGGATTTCGTCCCCGAAATCTTCAAGTTAAGAAGAATGCATCCTATTATCCAATCAACCATCTACTCAACCATCATCCACAAGCTACCATTGTCCTTAAAAGATTTCTAATGCTATATGAATATATGCAGAAAGTGTGTGTATATGTTCCTTATCTAATGCAAATGATCAGGCCTGACTGATCTTCCTAATGCAAAATATGTTTAGTGTCATGAATCCAACATGTATGCAAATAGTCCTAGTCACATAAACACTATATGTGTGCACAAACATCCATCCATATGCAACATCCACATGATAACACATTCAATTTCATCCATAAACAAGTATAAACACTCATGCATATGCAATATGAAAATGTGTCTGAGCCGATCTAGTGCCTAATGTGTGTTATGCAACCACGAGCAACCACTTGCGACCACTTGCAACCATTTGCAAACATCAACCATAACTTGTTTCAATCACATGTTTACATCCAAAAGGGTTCTACCTAAGGTTCTCAAGATAGGATTGAGAAGATAAGTAAGATAAAACAAAGCATCTAGGAGAAGAAGTTAAAGATGTACCCCCAGAAGGTCCTGCCTGTGGGGCTTGCCCTTGCTTCTTAGGGCAGTTCTTGCTGATATGTCCAGTTTCACCACACTGGAAACATGCTCCCATCTTCATCTTCTTCTTTCTACAATCTTGAGCTATATGCACCTCAATACCACAGAAGTGGCATTTTCTTTTCCCGCGTGTCTTGTTATCGTTCTTGTTGTTCTTGCCTCCTTTCTCGGAGTCTACCTTCTTGTTTTGAGAGTCATTCGCCTTGACCACCTTCTTTCCATTCTTGTCTTCTTCACTTAAGAGCGCTATGTCTACTAGCTTTTCGTAAGTAGCCCCCATAGGTACGTGGGTCATAGCCAAGCTGTGAAGCGGCTCATTCAATCTCTTGACAAAACAGAGGGCCTTCTTATGGGGGAGGGGGTATTCACTAAGTCTAGTCCAAATCGATCCAGCTGATTGAATTGATTGACGTACTCCTTGACCATCATACCTCCTTGCTTAAGAGATAAGAATTTTTCCAGCTGTAGACTTCGTTCAGCTTGCGAGAGGAATTTCGTCTCAAACCTTATCCGGAAATTCACCCATGTGTCAACAAGTATTTCAGCGTTAGTGACTTCCCACCAATAGGAAGCTTCGTCTTTGAGCAACCACACAGCTAACTGTACCTTCTGCCTATCGTCCACCTCGAAGATAACAAACAAATCCTCAGTTTCTTTGAGCCAGTTCCTCGCTTCTACGAATGATTCAGTTCCCTTGAAATCCTTTCCACCCATGGCCCTAAAATCTTTACAGATCTTCGAGAAAGCAATTGCACGAGGAGGTGGCGGAGGAGGAGGAATCGCTGCTGCTGGAGGAGGTATATCTGCTGTGCCTGCATCGTTGGCCCTAGCCTCTAAGTACCTCCTGAACCAGCCAGGTATTGGCACGCCCTCTGGAAAGTTAAGATTCTCAGACATGCTGAAATGAAAAAGAAGAGATTCAAAACGAGGAAACAAAGGATAGTGCTAATGGCTTTTGGGGAATAGCCTTTAAATAAAACAAGACTTTTCCTGAAAAATGCTTCTTTGTAAACGGTTTTGAAAATAGTTTTAGAAGGTTTTAAAAACTTTTGCCCGGTTTGGTAACCTTCTGCTCTGATACCAAATGTAACACCCCACCTCCGCTAGGGTCACTCACAAAGGGAAGCACTAGTTTTGGAGTAGCGTTATCGAGGTAAACAAACACAGAAATATTACAAGACAGAACATAGATTAAACAGTGGAAGAATCAAAAGGTAAATTTCATAACTTTCAAAAAGAGTCAAAACCTTTTACATCAAATAACCAAAGTCATTATTTTCCATTACAACAAATTCTGTCTTGCATAAATTAAGAAGCATAAACTTAAAACATCAAAAGTAGCTTAGTTCCCCAAAGGTAGTAGAAGTGCAGTCATAGCGTAGCTCAAGATCAAACCGTACATGAGCTAAACCGAAAGCAAGTGAAATCCAAGTTAAGTGCTAGAGTTTCCTCCCTGAGAACCTAGGCGGGGGAACAGAAGAAAAAGAGGCGAAGGAAAACGGGTCAGTCATAAAGACTGGTAAGTCCAAGTGACTTTCATCACAAAAACAGATAAAGGTAACATGACATGTATAAACTGAAAGTAAACATACGGATAATGACAAGATGGGAAAGATAGACTAAGATAACATGATAAATCAAGTATAAATCAAGTATAGCATCACGTATTCAAGGTTCGCTGCATCAACTGTACTAGAATCCCAAACCCATGTCTTATATTAATCATGAAATGATCCCCTTGGCCCAATATCATGAAATGACCCATTACTAGGTCCAACTAAACGATCCATTAGTCGATCGGCTCCTTACAAGTTCTAGCTCGTCATGTGTATCTGTGTCATACGGCCTTATCACGAATGTAGTCACCTGTGCTAGGTCCACCATAGGGTGTATCAAGCCCTATGGTGCCAACCACCGACATGAATCAAGAATGCATAGATAAACCTACTGATGCCCAATGCCTGCTTTTTCAACTTCGGACCACGTGCACGACCATAGCCCGCCTGAACGTACACTGGCGCACCAACACAGCCGTCGTTTTGGTCGCTTACAATCAGCCCAGTAATCGTGCCCCACCCTGCCTAGTCCCAGGGTACCATGATACATCTAGTGGGTTACTGCTGAAAGGGACCGCGTAACTAGGGTTTCCGTCCAATAGGTTAAGTGTTGTCATTTAAATTCGTGACTTAACCCCTATCAGTCTAGCATGTCAAGTTGGTTAAGTGTTGTCATTCAAGTTCGTGACTTAACCCACCTACGAATCATGTATCAAATTGGTTAAGTGTTGTCATACATGTTTATGACTTAACCCTATCATGTGGCATTAATTCATTAATGCACCCCAACCTCTCACATCAGACCTGTTGTTGTGGTCACTGGATATGCCGGGCGGTTCCGGGCAGAATTACACCACAACTCAGTCTGACCTCGGGTTTTCAAGTGCGATATGACCAACTACCCACATTGGATCCTATTATTTGCAGTAATTGGATTTGCTGGGTGGTTCCTGGCAGAATTACACTGCAAACTCAAACCAACCTCGAGTTGGCCATTTTCAAGTTCATTCTAGTGTCATGTCCATGTTCAAGATTCATGTCAAGTTCGTGTCAAGTTTTCGAGGTAAGTTTCATACCAAGTTTTCTATAATTACCAATTTTTCCCAACGTTACCCCGTCTAAATGTTAGGCTAACAATCTTAGCCTAATTTTCTGTCCGCATGGTTTTTGACATATAATATTAGGCTAAAAACTTAGCCTAATTCAACGTACACAAAATTGGCATAAAGCAATTCATTAACATAAGTATGACATAGGCGTAAACTTGGCATCATCGGCATAGTCAATATGAACATCATAGGTGTGAACTTACAAAATAATCAACATGAATATCATAAGTGTGATCTTGTAGCGTAGACTGAACCAACATACATATATGTGAATTTGCAACATAGACTAAATCAACTTACATATATGTGCACTTGCAAATCAATCACGAACATATGAATAAGTGTGAACTTGAAATATGACATAGGTTTAACATATACACATAAACATGTAGTCCTAACATTTGGTCACATATGTGTTATGATTTTACAACCTAAAACTTGCATAACATGATAAACTACACAACTTATCATAACAGGTTATACTTCAAGTTCCTATACATATGAATAGACTTATTCATTAACTCCCAATTCAACATGATAATAAAATGGAACCACAGGCATAGATCAATATCATAACATAACATAATCAATCTATTTTCAAGGTATGACATAACTGAATAAATTGATTAAAACATCACAGGCATATAATTCTGATAACATTACGAACATAAAAAGGTTTGAATACTGATCTCTTATGAGATTTGGCTCAGGCTCGCAGTAACTTGGCTATAAAAACAAAAAAGGTAAGAAGGAAAGGAGAGACAAAGAATGGACATAATAATATCAATGAGATAGATGAATCTTTTCTGGCAATTTGTATATTACTTAGGTAGAGCAATTTGTAGAGCTACTCGATCGATGTCGAACTTTTCTCAGTCAAACCCTCGTTCTTCTCAATTCTTTTCTGGTAATTTGTTCTCAAATGAAAAAGGGGTCAAAGCGAAGGCTTACTTTCGTTCAGATCCGGTGTCTGCGAGGTCGCGATTTCGTTCTGGTGGCTGTTACCGATGTGGAAAGGGGGATCATTTAGCGAAATATTGTGGAAATCAGATAAGTTGCTATAGTTGTGGGCGATTGGGGCATCGAAGCGCTCAATGTTCTGTTTCTTCGAGCGGAGTTTATCTTTGGGATTTCTTTAAAGAAATTGATTGGGGGAATAAAACGAAAAACAATTTTCAAGAAAGGTTGAATCCAAAGATCAATGAAAGTCAACTTCAAATTCTAAATCCGGGTATGGTACTATTAAAGAATTTTACCAGTATCAATGATCAAGTGCTGATTGTGAACAAATGCCAAAAACTGGGTTTTGGAGAGGGAGGTTTCTATCGGCCTGCTTATGAGAATGGCGCGCGATTGAAACTGGATATGATGTGTTTGGGAAGATTTTGGAATATGCAGACTAGTCAATATGAGGATAAAAGGATTTGTGACGGTGTTGTACCTCCAAGCATACCAGTAGAATTCGAAAAGTTGGTTAGTGACTCAATGGCATTTGCTCATGGTCGGGATGTTAAAACTTTTGATCTTCCTAATATTGCTCTGGATGTTTGTATAGTGAATTATTATGATCTTGATGGAAAGTTGGGTATGCACCAAGACAAGGATGAGAGTTATGAAAGCTTAAAGGCGGGTCTCCCTGTAATCTCTTTCTCTCTAGGTGACTCTGCCGAGTTTGTATATAAGGAGGAATGTGGTTTAGTCAAGAGAATTGTGTTAGAATCCGGTGATGTTCTTATTTTTTGGGGAGTATCAAGAGGTATTCTGCATGGTATTGATGGTATTCATAAGGGTACGGCCCCGAAGCATCTTACTGAAAGGACCAACATGAAAGTTGGTCGACTAAACTTAACGTTTAGACAGAGCAGAGTTTCAGTTGACAAGGAGTCTCTTAATGCTTTAACTTGTGTTGGAGAGGGCTTCAATCAGATCTCACCATCTCACATTCATTCATACGCGGATGTAGTACAACAACCGTCGAATAAAATGCCCAGTTGGAATTGGACTGGTGGTAAAAATTCTTTCTCTCGAAAACATGTTGTGGGACGTTCATGCTTTCACTGTGGGGAATCCTCACACTTGGCTAGGAGTTGTAGGAATGGATTGCGGTGCTTTAGTTGTGGTGGTGTGGGTCATCGAAAGACTAGTTGTCCAGCGACTTTTAAAGGAAAAACAGTCCGGGATTTGCTGTAATTCAATTGCTTGAGGATCTGTCTAAACTTGATCGATCTTTTGGATTCATTTAAATTGGACTTTCCTGATAATTTGAATAATGGAGCATATTTGTTGTTGGTGATGGGGTGGAATTTAGAGGGGCTTGTGGATGGTATTTTATGGGCAAAGAGCGAAGCAAGGGCTGCTGTTTTCCCTCCATTGCCTAGCCCGTTGTCTCGACAAGATCATGCTTTCTCTTTTAGCCTGATCCTCATCAAAATGAAGAGATTATATGCAGACTCCAACGCCAGGAATAAGAATTTGGCTTTCCAGTTGTTAGATGGGATTTTAGTTCATTTTGATTTTATTAATACAGCTATTAATTTTGAACATGTGGTGTTGCAACAGCTGGACATTGAAAATTTTGACACAAAAGAGATGATTGACTTATCAAATTCCATCGAAAATATGGCTCACGTTAGTTCGTTGAGAAATACTAAGGGAGTCACTCCAGGGTTGGGCGTAAAGGAACACTCTTTTCTTGAAAAAGATATGATTGATTTATTTGGATTTAATGGTTCACTTTCGTGCTATGACCCTATGCTTGTTGACCCACATGTTTAGTTTTGTTTAGCACTTAGTAAAGCTCAGGTGATGACGAGCACAAATGGGGGGATTTTGGATGATATGGCAGGTGTGGATGAGGTCGTTATGTGTGACAAAACGGATGCACTGGGCCGTAATCAAGATATGGGGGAGGGTGCAATATGGTCTGTGGCGGAAGACATAGAGTTATCAAATAGTTTCAATGCGCTGGAGAGCAATGTTGTAGAATTGTCCTCGTCGTTGGAGGGGTCGGCTGTGTTGTTGGAGCCTACTGTAGTTGCTACTTCAAAGGCGGTTACTGTGTCGAAGAAGGGTTTTAGAGTGGGAAGAGTAAAATGTGGTGGATTGTATCATGTGAAGGCTTTGCGAAATGGTAAGGCCATGGGGATATGTTGCAATGAACAGGAAATATTGTCAGCAGCAAATCAGAAAGTCAGTTTTATTGGATGTGAACTGTTTCATGATGAGGACGTGCATGGGAATTCTGGTCATTTTCAACATATTAGTGATCCAATATGTTTCAGCATATGCGAGCAAGTCGGTTCTATGTTGGATAGCTATCAGAGGGACATCGCTGTATCATGGGACGAGGGATTTTGTTCGCTGGTGGTTAGTGGGTCGATGGTGCACCTTCGCTGTTTATTTCTAAGACCTTGCTACAGCTTATTTAGATGGGATTGCGATTCATCTGATTCAATAAAGCTTCTTGATATTGGTTTTGATATATTGAATGTGGATGATAAGGTGGAGTCTAGTGGCGGGCTTCTTTCGAATAATGTGGATGCCTCTTCTTCATTGAGATGGGTAAGACATAAGAGATCAGTTCCTAGTACTAGGTTGATTCGTCGTAGTGCCAGGCTCAAGTCTAGCTCTTCTACTTTTCGTGGTAGGTCCCCGTGTCCAGGTACTAGCAGTAGTACCTTAGATAGGGGCTCAGGTATGATTTCTGTTTATGGTAGTGCTTATTCACCGTATGCTTTGAGTAGTCTTTCGACTGGGCAGCTGTTTCAGCTTGCCAATGATACAGCTTTTGTTTTTTCAGACATTGAGTTAGATTCTGACTATATTAGGAGTAGGGAATTAGAGAGAGTATCTTCTTTGAGTCGATGAGGATAGTTAGTTGGAATGTTAGGGGTTTAAATGAAACTAAAAAATGTGCTAAAGTTAGGACTTTCTTTGTAGATTATCATATAGACATCGCTTTGTTACAAGAGACTAAAATTGAATGTCCTGATGTTAGTTTCTATGCTAGTTTAGGTGGGGCCCATTTTCGTAATTGGGTTTGTCTATCGTCAATTGGCAGTGCAGGAGGGCTCATGATTGGTTGGAAAGACAACCAATATAGGCTTGTGTAGGAATTTCCTAAGTTACACTCACTACACATTATTTTAAATTCGGTTAGCGATAATTCCCTACTGGGCATTACGAACATATATGGCCCACACACCAAGTCTGTGAGGAGATATTTGTGGGACGAATGTTATGATTTCAGGAATCTTGCCCCTCATTTATGGATAGTAGGTGGGGACTTTAATGTTACTAGGTTCTTAGGGGAAAGATCCCCTAGGGAAGGTAATTTCTATGATATGGAGGAATTTAATGATTTTATTCTTAATAATAATTTAATTGAGATTCCGCTTAGCAATAGATCATTCACCTGGTCTAATGATAGGGGTAGTCCGTCTTATGCCTTATTAGATAGGTTTTTTATAAGTGTTGAGGTTGAGGATAAATTTCCAATCTGCAAAGTAAAGGGTTTACCTTTTCTATTTTTGGATCATTGCCCTTTAATTCTCTCTTGTGATTCTAACAGTTTAACTAGTAATAATTTTAAGTTTGAAAAGATGTGGCTTTTGGATGCCAGTTTCATTAAACTAGTCACTGTTAAATGGAATTCGTTATTTTATTTTAATAATTTGTACAAAGGAAATTCAGCAAAGATTTTTGTTGCTAAACTTGGTAAATTAAGATTTTTTCTCAAGCGGTGGAATAAATATATTTTTGGGAGTGTTCGTGTTAAGAAAGATAAGATTCTATGTGAGATGTTAGACTTGGACAAGTTGGGTGAATCTAGAACGCTTAATTTAGTAGAGAGAGATAGACTTACTAATCTTAGAAATGATTTCAAACTGGTATTGGAGAAGGAAGAAACAATGTGGAAACAAAAATCACGTGTTCAATGGATTAAAGAAGGAGATAATAATACGAATTTTTTTCATAGTATGGCTAATAAGAGGAGACGTGATAATTTGATTCATTCTATTGTCTTAAATAATGAGGAATTGACTGTTCAGCGCGATTTGAACGAAGCTTTCACTAATTATTATAGACAAATTTTTGGGACTAGGATAAAGAGAAGAATTAACGTTAATTGGAAGGACATTTATCCTAATGATGTTAGAGGAGAGTTATCATATTTAGATAATCCATTTTCAGAGCAGGAGATTTGGAAGGCGATTTGTGACATGCCTAGTGACAAAGCTCCAGGACCTAATGGTTTTTCTGTTCTGTTTTATAAACAGTTTTGGGAGACATTGAAATCAGATATAGTGGATTTATTCAATGATTTTTATAGCGGGAATTTGTGCTTAGGTAACTTTAATTTAGCAAATGTTATTCTTATCAAAAAGAGAGAGGGGGCAAAAAATTTAAAGGATTTCAGACCCATATCATTGATTAATGTGTCGGTTAAGATCATTTCTAAAGTCCTTGCAAATAGGCTAAGTAGGAAGATGAATGATCTTATTGATCATTCACAAACTGCCTTTATTAAAGGCAGACAAATAGTAGATGGTGTAGCAGCAGTTCAAGAGTACATTAATGTGTGTGTTAAAAATAACTTTTCATGTGCTATTTTGAAATTAGACTTTGAGAAAGCTTTTGATTCTATTGACTAGGATTATATATGTGAAGTATGTCTAGCTAGAGGTTTTAGTATAAGATGGATTAACTGGGTTATGCTTCTACTTAGGTCTGGTAGTTCTAGTATTGTCGTCAATGGGGTTACGGGAAAGAAGATTCAATCTAAGAGGGGTCTTAGACAGGGGGACCCCCTGTCACCTTTGTTATTTAATTTAGCGGTTGACGTTTTCTCTAGAATCATTAAACGAGCGGGGAGACTAGGTGTTCTTGGTCATGTTGGTAATAATGAATTTAACAATGAATTATCTATTCTTCAATTTGTGGATGATACTTTATTATTTTATTCTCATTTACCAAAACACGTTATTGCTCTAAAATTCATTCTTTACTGCTTTGAGATGTTATCAGGTCTTAGAATTAATTTTGACAAAAGTTCTGTTATGGTCATTAATGATTCTGATAATGTTGAGAATATGGTTGCTAATACTTTAAACTGTTCTGTCATGTCATTTCCTTTTGATTATTTAGGTTTTAAAATAAGGCCATCAAAATTAAAGAAGGAGGATTGGTTAGTTATAATTGATAAGATTAATAGTAGATTATCTAGTTGGAACAATAGATTCTTGTCTAGAGCAGGTAGATTAGTTTTGGTTAATTCAGTCTTATCGACAATTCCCACATATTGGATGTCAATACATAGATTTCCTCAATGGGTGGTCAATCGAATTGATAGAATACGACGTAATTATTTATGGGGTGGGGGTAGAGATCCTATTTGTAGAGGATTTCAGTGCTTAGTAAATTGGGAGGTGTGTTGTAAGGCAAAGAAAGATGGAGGTTTGGGGATAATTAATTTAACTAATTTTAACTCTTCCTTATTAGCCAAATGGTTGTGGAAATTTCGGTCGTCTGAAGTTTCTACAACTTGGAAAGATATTATATCAAAATTTTATTATTCAGGAGGAGATTTCATTGTTGGATCTAGGGGTAGTTGGTATCATAGATTATCTTACTTTTGGAAGTTAGTATTAGAGTGTTTTGATTTTTTTAACTTAGGCTATAAGGTTATTGTTCATTCTGGTCATACGACTTATTTTTGGCATGATAGGTGGATTTCTCGTTTACCTCTAAAAATTGAATTTAGTGAGCTCTTTAATAATTGTAGATTTAAAAATGCATTAATAAAGGATATTTTTAGAAGAGATTTAGATCCCCCATGGGAGTTTTCATTCGAAAATATACTAGAAGGAGAAATGTTAAGACAATTAGCTCTACTTTATGCTAGGTTATCATTATACCACATTGACGAGAGTAAGGACTTTACTAGTTGGGGTACGGACAAAAGTCAAGTTTATTCGGTTAATTCTATGTATAATTTCATAAACTTTTCGGGTATCTCATCTCGATCTTTTAAATTTATTTGGAAAGCTAATTCTCCTCCTAAAGCAAAATTTCTAATGTGGCTAATCGCTCATAAGAGACTTAATACTGTGGAATTACTTAAGAGGAAGAATATCACTTTTGACGTTAAGTGTTGCTTTTATAATATTATGAATGAGGAGGTGGATCATTTATTTTTCTCTTGCAATATCGCAAGCTATATACTTAGTATGGTATTAAGTTTATTTGTCATTGAATATCATTCTTCATTCAGTTGTTGTGCTACTTACTGGGATTCTTATAGATTTGCTTGTAATGCTAATAAAAGATACATTTTAGATTCTTTAGTCACTATTGTATGTTGGTTCATTTGGTCTGAGAGAAACCAGAGATCTTTTCATTCTACTTCAGTTTCCACGGATAATTTAATCAATAAAATAGTTTATTATTGTTTGAATTGGATGTCTAATTCACATTACAAACTGTTTGGGAAATTGGGCTTTGAGAATTTCTTGATTAAGGTTAGACTGAATTTGTTTCTATTTATTAGAATTAACAGTTTCTTTCGTAATAGATATCGTATTGTTTGTTAAATTCTTTTAGTAGTCTTTTATTGTTTATCTTTTGCACATATATGTATGATAAATAAGATGTATGAATGTGTGTGTATATATATATATATATATATATATATATATATATATATATATATATATATTTAGACATTTTTATCTTCATAGATATATGTGTAACAACTTACTAATTAGTATGTTGAGTTTTATGCAGTCTTAGGTGGTTGATTTGGTAGAGGTGCTTAGTGGATAGCCGGGAGGATTAGTAGCGATATGTACCTGGGAGGATTGATGTTTGATTTGGGTAGTTGCTATAAAGGAAGAGTGAGTGGATAGCTGGATGGTTATGTGACCGTCTCGACGGATTTGAGATTATGCTTTTTCAGTTCTTAGTCGTTGATTTCCTTATTTTATAATGGTCTGGTTTGCTTGTCTTTTGATGTATTTCTGCGTTTGCTCTGTCATTTCATGTTGATATTATGCATCTGTATAGTTTCTTATCCTATATGCTCAGTATTTTATCTATTCCTTTACTGATTGGCTCGTTAGTTTATCGTTTTCTTTTCTTACACACACACATATATATGGTATACACTTATAAGTTCTTATATATATATGTATAATTATACATATATTATATTCATATAAGTGTCTATTTACCCATAAATATATGTGTGTAAAATTACTAACCGTTTATTTGAGATCATTGCAGATTTAGGTAGTTGATATAAAGGAAGATGGAGTAGATAGCTGGATGGATTATGTGACCGTCTAGTCTGTTTTGAGAGATACTTTTTCTGTTTGTTTCTGTGAGGGGTGTTTTACTTTGGATATGTTGTTGTTGTTTTGACTTTAGTGGTGTGTTCATTGTATAAGGGTAGATGTACTTCATTTTCGGGTGGTGACCTTGCCGAAATTCGATTTTGAAGTACGATGGGCGGTGGTTTATCCGAAGCTCATCTATCTACTAACTTATACATTCACGCAGTCACGTTTTTGTACTATATGAGCTGACCTTGTAGCTTTATATATATATATACATATACATATGTGTGCTCTCTTCATCTTTGAAGATCACACATTTTTGTTTTAAAAAAAAAAGGTTTGAATACTAATCTAGATTTAAGAACATGGATAGATCTAGAAAAATCCCCACAATCGAGATCCAAGGACAAATAAAGAAAACAGGTCTGAATAGAAAATCAAGCTTAGATCCAATTTCATAGTCATAATCCTAGGCAATGAATCATAGGTGATTAACCACAATTGTCCTTGTCATAGTCATAGGCAACAGTCTTATTGTTCATAGTCATAGGCAGTCTTATGTTCACCGTCATAGTCATAGGCATAGTCTTATTAGTCATGGGCAGTCTTATGTTCACCGTCATAGTCATAGGCATAAGCGAAATCTTATGTCCACAGTCATAGGCATAGTCATAGTCTTATGTCATTAACAATAGTTTCAACGTCGTAGGCAATATTCCCAATAGTCAAGATCCAAGAAGAAACCAAGAATCGATATGAATCATACATAAATCACTTCCAAATTATACCATGCACATATTAGATTTATAGTTTTTATCTAAAAGTAACTAGAACTTATAGTCGTGGTCTAAGAAATTTAGATGCAAAAGTCAAGTCTAGATATTAGTCGTTGAATTGTTGAATCGCTGAATCTTGCTTTGATTGTAGAAGCAAATCCCCAATAAGAATTTCCTAGCCATAGCCTTCAAGAAATAATCTTCACGATTTATTTTTAATTTAATTTAATTTAGAGGAAGAAGGAGAAGCCATGATCATCAAGAGTTTGAGCAACATAAGGTTAGAGAAGAATGGTGTAAAGAGAATGAGGCTAGGAGGCTGTTTATATAGAATTACAGTTTAATTATAGCCGTCGATGAAGCTAGAGTTAATCAAGGCCATCCATCTCAAGAGAACCCAATCAGAAAGTGACAAGTTAGCCCTAGTGACATAGCAGAGCTCAGAAATTCGACCAGAACCCGACCAGGCCAGCCAGGGTCAAACCAGAAAGTTGTGCAGGCCTGTTGCTCGGCCTGGGCACACCTGCCAAGTGCGCCAATGCAAAATTGCATGGGCGCACTTCCCAAGTGCGCCAGTGCAATTTTGTTCTGGCGCACTTCCCAAGTGCGCCAGTGCATTTTGGCCGGTTTCTGGTTTTTCTGCCTAACTTCGTTCGTCCATATCTTCTTCATACAGTATCCGTTTTATGCAAACTCAGACTCTATTTCAAGCAGAATTCCGAGACGAACGAAATGGCATAACCTATTTCCCATGATTCTCATTTTAAAATTAATTTTGCCTTGATTTATGGTTTTAACATGTTATTAAAATTCGGGTTGTTACATATACCATAAACATTCTAGAACAAGAAATTCACCATCCAAAATGGTGTCAAAAGTGAAGTGAAACAAACAAGACAGAGAACCCGAAAATCACCCTATCAAATAAGATAAAGCATATATTGAGTAGATCTGACGATCTGCTCGAACGTCATTATAGAGCATGTGTGAATGGTGTGAGGAGTGTGAGGAATCGACCTCGGTCTCCAACGCTGAGGGCAAGGCGGGGAAGAATCAGAGCTGACAAATGCCACTTGTGTCTTGAAAAACACCAGAGCCCCCCCAAAAGGCAGACAAGGCGAAGAAGATGCCAAGGAACCAACTCGAGATGGGTAATAATTCTTTGTAAGTTGAGAGAGACAATCGTTAATGATCACAAATCCTTACTAAGAAGAGAAGGAGAGTAACAACAAGGAGGCTCTGACCCACTAAAAGAAGGGGAAAGGGAGAGACAAAATGAAAAAAAGCAACAAGACGCAGGAGACAAGTATATCGCTCTAAGGACGCGACATCAATTAATGTGTGGACATAACCAAGGCTGAGTGTCATAGGATTGACAACCCCACAATGAAGGTGTTGTCCGATAGTCGAAATAGGGACCAACTCGAAGAGGACAGACGACCGAGAGTCGCTGACGGTTATCATGAGGGTGTAATGGCCAAGATTTGTAGTCTCTGGTGTAGCACACATAGTGGTCCATAGTCAGGATCTCTATACGACTACGACCAGAAGACCGCCACAACCAAGACGAAAACTCCAGAAATGGCAACCGACATAACCCACACTCAACCGCCTACCGCAACCAATTGATGAGAGTCATAAACGGCACTGAAAAGGACTCACCATGACTCAAAACAACCATTAAAACCTGCATAAGAGGGACAAACCGAGGGAACCTCAACCCAGAGAGTGAGACAAGCATAAACGAAAAAACAAGCACAGAAATAGCAACCCCACTATAGCCAAAAAAAGTAGCCTACCACAACCCCCTAAACATAAGAAATACCAAGCACGAAAGGGGATCGTAGATAGGTGTGAGAAGTCGGCCCAAACTGGAAATCAACAACAAGAGCAAGGTACATAAACAACCAACGAAGATGCATGAGGGACAACAACCAAAGTTGTGTCACTGGGTAAAGAAAATAATAGCTGGGCACCACTGGACCATTACAACCTACAACAAGAGATAAAACAGAAAGGCAACTAGTAATCGAAATTGAAAACGAATACGAATTCCATACATGCCTGTAGAGAAGAGCTCCAATCGATAAATACATGTTGCCTACAAACAAATCCAGACCAACAAACTGAGGGCCATCCACTGCTGCCACGCCAAGAGTGACCAACTCTGGCTACAAATGGGGAGTGGAAGAACACCTTCGATCCTTAGAAACCAAACCGACATACTTCCTCCAAAGCCGATACCAAGCACCACGCAACCAAAAGTGCACCTGACCTTCAGGTAGATCTATTGATCTAGAAGCAAGCAAAGCGCCACTGGTACCATTGGACCTCCACCCATAAGAAGGTCTAGCTCCTTACCACTACCCTCAACACAACAGCCCGTGCCATAGGAAACAATTTCACCATCGGGAAAGCCTTTTGCAAGACCCTTAAGCTGGTTTGAAACAACAACCGAAGGATCAAATACTGCACCAACCACCTCTGGAACAACACAAGCTACAGGCTCATTACAATCTATACTGAGCATGGATGAGGCGAATTTCTCCATGTTCTTCGAACACCTTCGGTGTCTTACATGTTTCGATTTTCTTCCAACTATACCCAACTATAGATTAGGAGAACCAAACGACAACAACGACGACAGTTATTTTGGAAAGAAACGGGTAGGGGTGTCAGTTCCCCTACACTGTTTTTGCAACGACCCGGATTTTTCGAACAGTTTATTTTAAATATTTAATATAGTTTTGAGTATTGAGTTGATAATATAAATGGATATGTATATTAAGTTATTGATTTAATGATCGAGTTCAATTTAAAATCGAATATATTAAATCATCATAATACGAAAAATGAATTTAGTTCTATTCAAGGTTAAAAATGAATTGAAAACAGTTCAAATAATCAATACAAAATTCGGTTTGAATTAGAATAATAATAATAATATTTTATTAATGAGAAAATGATTAGTTCTGAATTTAAATTATATTATATTAATTTAATATAGTATATACGTTCAAATTAAATTCCAGAGTATATTCGGTTGAGTTCAGTATAACGCTATGATATTTAAACGTCGGTCAGTGCATTAAAATAGTGGTTCACAGTTTCAAGTTGCGAACCTCGTAATATTTGATTAATAGATAAGATTAAAATCAAATCAGAATCCGTTTAGATAAAATCAAAATCCCTTTGTATCAAATCAAAGTTTAATTAATATCAAATCGAAATCTGTATAAATTAAAGTGAAAATCTCATTATATCACATCGTATTAATAATAACATCAAATCGTATTCAATTTAATGTACCCTACATTCACTAATTCCTTAAACACTAAGTTTCTTCCTGCATAAAATCACGCTGAACTATTCCTTTTACTCTTATTTTGATTCCATCTAGTTCATTTCATTTCTTCTGTTCGATTCTAATAAAAAATGGCGCAGCTCTTAAAATCGAAGTCGTTGTTTCAAATAAAAAAGAAGAAGGGTAAATCGAAATCAAGTATCGTAGTTCCATTCGCCACTGTGTGGTCTCGGATCTCGACCCTCGTTCGACGCACTTGCGATGAAAAAAACGAAGCTCAACAACAACGGCGCAAGGATGATTTTAGGTTTAATTGAGTTATCGATGTCAGGGTTTAATAGAAAAGGGTGCGATGTCGTTGTTCGATGGGAAGTTGCGAAGTCCGATGTGGTGAAGGAGGGGGAGCTCGACAGTAATACTGTCGCGATTTAGGGATTTCAAATTTGGGGTTCAAGCTGGAAAGACAGGAATGGAAGAAGGGGAGTGCGGTGTTGATTCTGGGTTGCGATGGAGTTTTAGGCGATGAAGGGCAGTGCGATGTCAGTTTTAGGAAGTCGTGTTGAAAACGTTACGGTGGAGGCCGACGTGGTGTTGGCGACTGGATCTGATGATATCGATAGTAGGGGATTTCGACGCGCGATTTGAAGGGTTTAGTCATTGCGGTCAAGTGAAGGGGGTATTGCGGTAATGGGAAAGAGCGATGCTGGTTGTGTGACTTGATGGAGCATTGATGGTGGTATTCGATAGGAAGATCATTGTGATTTTTTTTCAAGGGAGATAGTCTTGAGGGGGGAGCCGTGATAGTGGAGCTTGATTGCTACTGTTGTGCACATTGAGGAAGTCTGGCAATACAAATTTGGGAAGATGCTTGCTGGACATGAGGATAAGTGAGGGTCTGCTAGGATTTGTGGCATGGCAGTGGTAATTGGTTAATGCGTTTGCTGGTCCGATGAATGTGTAGAGGTTGTTTGGGTCGATTGGGGGTGGCACAACAGTGTTATGATGATAGAAGGAAGGTGGACAGCTAGTTAATTTTTTTTGGATTGATGAAGTGGGTTTTCAGTTTTGGAACTACGGGAATAGACTTCGAAATTATCGAGTCACAATGGAATAAGGTATACATTTTTAATAAATTTAAAATATGTAGAATAAATTGGTTATTTATTTAAAATAAATAATCGTTAAATAAAATTAATTTATCATAGGAGCTTGATAAATTCATTTTGAGACGAGCCTGGTCGATTCGCAGATACCACATTATGGAATTAAAACAGGATAATTCGGCAAGTGAAAATCATGGTGAGTAAATCTCACTCACCATTTATTTAAAATTATTTTTATCAGTTAAAAATAATTTTTTGTTGCTTGTTTGGTTGCATTCAATATTTTTGTGCATCTTAAATATATTAGTTATTTAGGCTTGATGTGCTATTATATATATATTGGTGGTTGGATTTCCCGCAGTATCATTAGCGGATGCCCGCGGTACCATTAGCGGATGATTACCCTATACGCATCACGCTATGATAGTGGATGACCTTCTATACCGCGATATCCTGCCTCGAAGCAGGATGGGTATTATTTCTGCTGACTAACGTCTGTGGATGCAGGAAAAACAGGTTGGAGGGATTCAACTGGATTCCTTAAAAATATATTATCTGTTTTTTTATTTGTTTGCACATATGCTGTCATATATGATGTGTTAGAAAACCTGAAATAAATAATTGATTGTGTGGTGTTTAAATATCACTGGGCTTAAATGTTGATATTTTAAAAATATCGAAAAAGGAAATTTCCAGAGTTAAAAGGGGAAATTCTATTTTTCTAAAATAGAATTTGGAATTTGAATAGAATAAAAATATTCACATGTTTTAAAAGAATAAAAACAAATAGTTCTTTTATAAATGAAGCTTATAAATGAAGTGAGAAGAATTACCATTGGATAATTCGGAAATAAAAATACAAGTGTGAAATTGAAAAGGGAAATCTATTTTTCAAAAGTAGAATATCGATTTCAAAAGAAATTGAAATCGAGACTTGTTTAAGAAGGAATAAAGAAAATTCAAATAGAAATTTAATACAGAAATTCAAATGGAATTCAAATATAGAATTTGAATATGGAAAATATAAAGGAAATTCAAATATAGAATTTGAATATAGAAAGTGAAATGGAATTTGAATAAAGAAATTTTAAATATATAATTTGAATATAGAAATTCAAATGGAGTTTGAATATAGAGAATTTGAAATAGAATTTCAATATAGAGTTGAAATGGGAAATGGAATATAGGAAATTCAAATAGAGTTGAAAGGGGAGTTTGAATATAGAATTCAAATAGAGTTAAAATGAGAATTGAATATAGGAAATTTAAATAGAATTGAAATGGAATTTGAAGATCGAAGTATAAATAAATATATTACCGAGTAAGGAAAAATCGACAATTATAGATAATCGAAAATATTTTGTTGGATTGGGAATCTGATTTGATATATATATTAAAAATATATTAGAATGGAGTTAGAATTTATATATAAACGAAGTTCAAACTTTTATATATATATATATAAATATAATTAAAACGAACTCGCCGCAGCGCGGTAGTTCGTAAATTGGCATTTTGAACTTCAATGGAGTACACAGAACTCAATTGAAGTCAGAATTCTTTGAAACAAGAAACGTCAGGACCGATTTGATAATAGTTTTCTAATGGAGAAGAAAAATCTTGGTTTCGTTGAATAGATTTTGAGTTATGTCAAAATCAAATTTTCAGAAAAACAGCGCCCGAACCATTATAAAACCATAACGGTTTATTTAAATAAATAAAATGATTTTGAGCAAATAAAATCAGAATTTGATTTAGGTAAAATCCAGATTTGAGTTATAAATAATACCTGAACTTGAGTGAAGTAATGAAATGAATTTTGAAAAAAAATCAAACCAGATGTTTAATTGCTGAGTAGAATTTGCTAATGTAAAGAAAAATTAGTTAATGGAATTTTAAATCTAAATTGGACTTTGGATCAGGAAAAAAGGGTTTGTAAATTTATATTCGAAATCGAATATGAAACTTGAATTAGAAATGGCATTCGATTGTTTTGAAAATAAATTAATTTATATTTGAACGTGATATGTTCAAATAAGAAGTGAAATAGGCAAAAGAGTTAATTAAAGAATAAATTAGCGAATCGAGTTTAAAATGACTGGATTGAGTTGTTATAAACTGGGAATGGATAGATATGTTAGATAGGTATGGAATGAAGTATATGAAGAGATATATTGAAATGTACGACAAAGAGGTACACGTTTAAATTCCATATGAGGTTTTATGCGCCGTATCGGCAAGCCGCTTGACTTTTTCTTTTTCTTTTTGATTGGAGAGGCCTGTGTGGTGGTTTGGGGGATTTTCCCGATGCTCTCGGTACAAAGGAGGTTATGGCGAAATTTTCCGGAAATTTAAGGAGTTAGAATATTTTTAAGATATTTTGATAATTAGAAATCTATATATCAATATATATAGAATTCGATAAGGAAACGAATTTAAAATAGTATATTATAAACAGAAAGAAAACCGAAAGTCTAGTAATAGAAAGAGAAATGTATATACGCTTTAATAATGAATAATTGGCTTTATATGGTGTGGATTATTTGAGGTAAGTGGTCTTGTCCGTTTTGAAGTTAAGGATGTTTTCAGTCAAGGTCTGAGAGGTAATTATACCCCAACTTGATTGATTTCATTTTTAATTGATAAATAGCAAGATCCAGACTCGAAGAAAAGAGTTTGAATAAGAGTTAGTTGAATAAAATATTTTGGGTTGTTGTAATGATGTTTTACACAACATTCGTTATAACCCAAATGCCGGAATTTTGGAAATATAAATGTAAATATTTCCTAAGTGTAATTAAAGTAGCCGGGAAAAAGATAAGTGATTGAAATTACTTTCAATTGCAAATAGAATATATTTTCTAAGTATAGAAAATAAAATAAGTCGATATATGGAAATGTTTTCCAAATAGCGTAGGAGGCCAAGATGATTATTGAAAATATTTAGTTAACAAATATTGATAGGGAAATGAAGAAGTGAATTAATTAATGAAATATTAATTAACAGGCCTAGTGATTGATTGATATTATGGATGAATGGAATGCATGTTTATTTTTCTTCGATATTTAAATAACCGACTATCGAAGTGTTTGCCAATATCGTTGTCAATATGGAGAGTCCGGTTGGATTATTATCCGAGAACCACTCCGTATTGGCAGTAGCGTTGCGAATCAGATTATATAAAGATAATCGAAGACAGAGTAAAGTGCAAGGCCTTTTTCTATTAATGGAAATTGTGCCTTCGGTTTCGTTCAATCCCAGAATGAATGTAAATGGACGAATGTCTAACAGAGTATTTCCAATGATCGCATATGTTGGTCTGTATAGATATATATATATGGTGGCAACGAATTTATTCCCTTAGCATAATATCCAGAATATATTTGTGCAAATCAATTAGTGATTAACAGATCTGACGATGTGGCATTCAAAGTGATTGTGCTATCAATGAACGATAAGTAACCATAGCCTCAGGCCTCAACAACCGGAAAATGACAAAAATCGGGCAGGCAGCATGGCTATGTGGGTCGCTCCCATTAGCGTGTATAATCACCAATCTAGAGAAATTCATTTAATTCCTTATTCTATTTGATGTTGTCCCATTCGGGAAACGGTTGCTGATCCCAACCGTTGGTGATATACGTTCGATACACTCAAGCGAAATGAGTGGTCGGTCATGTGTGGGCCGGGTTGCAAGATGTTCTTGTTGAACCTAGTGTATTCCTCTCTAGAGATATACTATCGGCATGTGGTCCCATACCTTGTTATAGTTGGAATCCACTCTCCAATAAACGCCTCTGCGGTTTTTGATTTTATATTATATATGGAGCGTGAGATGCAAGCGTTCCGCTAGATTGTTATTTATTTGATTTAGACACTGTTATAATACCAGTGGATTTTCGTATCAAAGTGTTTTGGGTTATAGTAAGGTAAAACCCGTCCATGTTTATGTGTGGGTTGGCCTTACTATTATCCTTTCTTTCGAAGAAATTTTTGAAAGTTAAACAAATGATTGGAGTTTACTCACACCAGTCCCATGACTGACCCAGCGTTTATTTTGTTTGTTTTCCCGAAACTCTTGGGTGCCCAAATTTGTACGGGCAGTCAAGTAGTCGGGATTTTTCAGATTCACTTGGAAGAGCTGGAAGCAGGAGGCTTCACAAGTTAGCTATAGACTATCATATATTTCCGCTGTGTACTATGTTGTATCTAGAAACAGGTGTTTATAACTGTTCCAGGAATAACTGTTGGGCTCTTATAATGGTATGTATATACAGTTACTGATTTGTATTTCAAAAGTTATGTTATTAAATATATTTTATTCATTCCGATATTAGATTTGTGTTGTTCGTTTTTCTTCTATTATAATATTTCTTTCTTTCTATTTCTCGTCCTCTAACTTCTTTCTAATAATGATTCATATTTCTGTGCAATTTGGGTTGGACGTGTGGTGTTATTAGTCAACTCAAAGGGTACAAATTTGTGGACTGTTACAGTTGGTATCAGAGCTGGTTGCTTAATTAATACGGATGATAGGGGTTCTCGCTTCGCGTCAGGTGGAGAACGGGAGACTCTTACCCCTACATCTCCCGACAATGTTGGTTGGTCGAGTCGCGAGGCTGGCCATAAAAGCAGTTCTGAGGTACCAGTGTAAGCCACGGGGGGAGGTTAGCCCTCTGCCTTGGGGGTTAAAGGATGGTTGAAAAGCCTACCAAAATCGCCGGGTCATTACAGTTGGTATCAGAGCTTAGGTTAAGCGAATACCTAGGCTTTGTTGGGATGTGCTCATTAGAGATAGGGTCAGTAGTATCCTAGAATGAGTTGAATGTATATATATGAGAGCGCGTATCTGTTAATTGATATAAAAAGTATTTTATGTTGTGTTGGCTAGTCTGTTGAGTGGTTTATGGATTTTGATCGAATCGTGGGACGCCACGAAGTCGATAGAAATTTATAAACACGTGAACAGAAAAATTTGACACAATATCGTTTTAAAGTGGGTAAATGAAATAATTTTACCCTATATTTATATTTTTGCTATAAAAAAATATTTTTCTGAAATTATTATGATATATGGATGTGTAGATTGCTATTATTATAATCAAATGGGATTATAAAATTGAAATGGCTAAATATAACCAAATTGAATTTGTATATGAATTAAATATACAAATGAGATGAATTAAAATTGAATTCAAACCAGAATTTAAATCCTGGGAAGTTTGAAAATATTTTTGAAGTATATTAAAATAATATAGCTTTGTTTTAAAAGGATTTTTGAATCAAAATCATTTTTTTGAATGGATTTTGAAAGTGATAAAGCACTGAACTCACTTCAATTGCTGGAAAATAATTCTGATAATGACTGCAGCATTATCAGTGTTCGTTTTCGAGTTTCTAAGTGGTGGGTTGCTACCTTAGAAAAGTTTTTAATAGAAATTTGTTTAAAAGAAAACAAGTTAGTTTGAAAATTCAAATGTTTTGAAATTGTGATGGGTTATAAATATACATATATATTTATCTGATTTCAGAAGGATTTGAAATAAAACCCAGAAATTTGAATTCTGAAGTTTAAATTTAACTTAAGCAAGTTAAATGGATCGAGGTAAATAAATTAATGAAATTCAATTTGAATAAGATTGAATGGAATTTTAATTGGGTGTAAATGTGTGAAAACTAAAAGTTTTGGTTGGAGCTAATTTGTTGAAATATGAAGAGGTGAGTTTCAACATAAAGGAGTTTTGAAAAGTTAATGGGTTTATAGTATTTTTCCTACCTTAGCAATTTCGAGGACGAAATTATTTTAAGGGGGAAGAATGTAATGACCCGGATTTTTCGAATAGTTTATTTTAAATATTTAATATAGTTTTAAATATTGAGTTGATAATATAAATGGATATTTATATTAAGTTATTGATTTAATGATCGAACTCAATTTAAAATTGAATATATTAAATCATCGTAATACAAAAAATGAATTTAATTCTATTCAAAGTTAAAAATGAATTGAAAACAGTTCAAATAATCAATACAAAATTTGGTTTGAATTAGAATAATAATAATAATAATAATTTGTCAATGAGAAAATGATTAGTTCTGAATTTAAATTATATTATATTAATTTAATATAGTATATACGTTCAAATTAAATTCCAGAGTATATTCGGTGGAGTTTAGTATAACGCTATGATACTAAAACGTTGGTCAGTGCATTAAAATAGCGGTGCACAGTTTCAAGTTGCGAACCCCGTAATATTTGATTAATAAATTAGATCAAATCAAGTCAGAATCCGTTTAGATAAAATCAAAATCCCTTTGTATCAAATCAAAATTTAAGTAATATCAAATCGATATCTATATAAATTAAAGTGAAAATCTCATTATATCACATCACATTAATAATAACATCAAGTCGTATTTAATTTAATGTACCCCACATTCACTGATTCCTTAAACACTAAGTTTCCTCCTGTTTAAAACACGCTGAACTATTCCTTTTCCTCTTATTTTGATTCCATCTAGTTCATTTCATTTCTTCTGTTCGATTCTAATAAAAAATGGCGCAGCTCTTAAAATCGAAGTCGCTGTTCCAAATAAAAAGAAGAAGAAGGGTAAATCGAAATCAAGTATCGCAGTTCCATTCGCCATCGTGTGGTCTCGGATCTCGACCCTCGTTCGATGCACTCGCGATGAAAAAAAGAGAGCTCGAACAACAACGACACGAGGATGATTTTGGGTTCAGTTGAGTTGTTGACGCCGGGGTTTAATAGAAAAGGGTGCGATGTCGTTGTTCGATGGGAAGTTGCGAAGTCCGATGTGGTGAAGGAGGGGGAGCTCGATAGTAATACTGTCGCGATTTAGGGATTTCAAATTTGGGGTTCAAGCTGGAAAGACAGGAATGAAAGAAAGGGAGTGCGGTGTTGATTCTAGGTTGCGATGGAGTTTTAGGCGATGAAGGGCAGTGCGATGTCAGTTTTAGGAAGTCGTGTTGAAAACGTTATGGTGGAGGCCGACGTGGTGTTGGCGACTGGATCTGATGATATCAACAATAGGGGATTTCGACGTGCGATTTGAAGGGTTTAGTCACTGCGGTTAAGTGAAGGGGGTGTTGCGGTAATGGGAAAGAGCGATGCTGGTTGTGTGACTTGATGGAGCGTTGATGGTGGTATTCGATAGGAAGATCATTGTGATTTTTTTTCAAGGGAGATAGTCTTGAGGGGGGAGCCGTGATAGTGGAGCTTGATTGCTGCTGTTGTGTACATTGAGGAAGTCTGGCAATACAAATTTGGGAAGACGCTTGCTGGACATGAGGATAAGTGAGGGTCTGCTGGGATCTGTGGCGTGGCAGTGGTAATTGGCTGATGCGTTTGCTAGTCTGATGAACGTGTAGAGGATGTTTGGGTCGATTGGGGTGGCGCAACAGTGTCGTGATGATAGAAGGAAGGTGGACAACTAGTTGATTTTTTTGGATTGATGAAGTGGGTTTTCATTTTTGGAACTACGGGAATAGACTTCGTAAATTATCGAGTCACAATGGAAAAAGGTATACATTTTTAATAAATTTAAAATATGTAGAATAAATTGGTTATTTATTTAATATAAATAATCGTTAAATAAAATTAATTTATCATAGGAGCTTGATAAATTCATTTTGAGATGAGTTGGGTCGATTCGTAGAAACCACATTATGGAATTAAAGCATGATAATTTGGCAAGTGAAAATCACGGTGAGTAAATCTCACTCACCTTTTATTTAAAATTATTTTTATCAGTTAAAAATAATTGTTTATTGCTCGTTTGGTTGCATTCAATATTTTTGTGCATCTTAAATATATTAGGTATTTAGGCTTGGTGTGCTATTATATATATATATATATATTGGTGGTTGGATTTCCCGCAGTATCATTAGCGGATGCCCGCGGTACCAATAGCGGATGATTACCCTATACGCCTCACGCCGTGATAGTGGATGACCTTCTATACCGCGATATCCTGCCTCGAAGCAGGATGGGTATTATTTCTGTTGACTAACGTCTGTGGATGCAGGAAAAACAGGTTGGAGGGATCCAACTAGATTCCTCAAAAATATATTATCTGTTTGTTTATCTGTTTGCACGTATACTGTCATATATGATGTGTTAGAAAATCTGAAATAAATAAATAATCTGAAATAATAATATTAACTTGTTTTAAAAGAATAAAAACAAATAGTTCTTTTATAAATGAAGCTTATAAATGAAGTGAGAAGAATTATCATTGGATAATTTGGAAATAAAATACAAGTGTGAAATTGAAAAGCGAAATCTATTTTTCAAAAGTAGAATATCGATTTCAAAAGAAATTGAAATCGAGACTTGTTTAAGAATGAATAAAGAAAATTCAAATAGAAATTTAATATAGAAATTCAAATGGAATTCAAATATAGAATTTGAATATGGAAAATATAAAGGAAATTCAAATATAAAATTTGAATATAGAAAGTGAAATGGAATTTGAACAAAGAAATTTTAAATATAGAATTTGAATATAGAAATTCAATTAGAGTTTGAATATAGAGAATTTGAAATAGAATTTCAATATAGAGTTGAAATGGGAAATGGAATATAGGAAATTCAAATAGAGTTGAAAGGGGAATTCGAATATAGAATTAAAATAGAGTTGAAATGAGAATTGAATATAGAAAATTTAAATAGAATTAAAATGGAATTTGAAGATCGAAGTATAAATAAATATATTACCGAGTAAGGAAAAATCGACAATTATAGATGATCAAAATATTATGTTGGATTGGGAAACCGATTTGATATATATATTAAAAATATATTAGAATGGAGTTATAATTTATATATAAATGAAGTTCAAACGTTTATATATATAAATATAATTAAAACGAACTCGCCGCAGCGCGGTAGTTCGTAAATTGGCATTTCGAACTTCAATTGAGTATACAGAACTCAATTGAAGTCGGAATTCTTTGAAACAAGAATTGTCAGGACCGATTTGATAATAGTTTTCTAATGGAGAAGAAAAATCTGGGTTTCGTCCAATAAATTTTGAGTTATGTCAAAATCAAATTTTCAGAAAAACAGCGCCAGAACCATTATAAAACCATAATGGTTTATTTAAATAAATAAAATGATTTTGAGCAAATAAAATCAGAATTACATTTAGGAAAAAATGCAGATTTGAGTTATAAATAATATCTGAACTTGAGTGAAGTAATGAAATGAATTTTGAAACAAAATCAAACCAGATGTTTAATTGCGGAGTAGAATTTACTAATGTAAAGAAAAACTAGTTAATGGAATTTTAAATCTAAATTGGACTTTAGATCAGGAAAAAAGGGTTTGTAAATTCATCTTCGAAATCGAATATGAAACTTGAATTAGAAATGGCATTCGATTGTTTTGAAAATAATTTAATTTATATTTGAACGTGATATGTTCAAATAGGAAGTGAAATAGGCAAAAGAGTAAATTAAAGAATAAATTAGCGAATCGAGTTTAAAATGACTGGATTGAGTTGTAATAAATTGGGAATGGATAGATATGTGTTAGACAGGTATGGAATGAAGTATATGAAGAGATATATTGAAATGTCCGACAAAAAGCTACACGTTTAAATTCCATATGAGGTTTTATGCGCCGTATCGGCAAGCCGCTTGGCTTTTTCTTTTTCTTTTTGATTGGATAGGCCTGTGTGGCGGTTTGGGGATTTTCCCGATGCTCTCGGTACAAAGGAGGTTATAGCGAAATTTTCCGAAATTTAAGGAGTTAGAATATTTTTAAGATATTTTGATAATTAGAAATCTATATATCAATATACATAGAATTCAATAAGGAAACAAATTTAAAATAGAATATTATAAACAAAAAGAAAATCAATAGTCTAGTAATAGAAAGAGAAATGTATATATGCTTTAAAAATGAATAATTGGCTTTATATGGTGTGGATTATTCGAGGTAAGTGGTCTTGTCCGTTTTGAAGTTAAGGATGTTTTTCAGTCATGGTCTAAGAGGTAATTATACCCTAAATTGATTGATTTCATTTTTAATTGATAAATAGCAAGATCCAGACTCGAAGAGAAGTGTTTGAATAAGAGTTAGTTGAATAAAATATTTTGGGTTGTTGTAACGATGTTTTACACAACACTCGTTTAACCCAAATGGCGGAATTTTGGAAATATAAAAGTAAATATTTCCTGAGTATAATTAAAGTAGTCGGGAAAAAGATAAGTGATTGAAATTGCTTTCAATTGCAAATAGAATATATTTTCTAATTATAGAAAATAAAAGAAGTCGATATATGGAAATGTTTTCCAAATAGCACGGGAGGCCAAGATGATTATTGAAAATATTTGGCTAACAAATATTGACAGGGAAATGAAGAAGTGAATTAATTAATGAAATATTAATTAACAGGCGTAGTGATTGATTGATGTTATGGATGAATGGAATGTATGTTTATTTTTCTTCGATATTTAAATAACCGACTATCGAAGTGTTTTCCAATATCGTTGTCAATATGGAGAGTCCGGTTGGATTATTATCCGAGAACCACTCCGTATTGGCAGTAGCGTTGCGAATTAGATTATATAAAGATAATCGAAGACAGAGTAAAGTGCAAGGGTTTTTTCTATTAATGGAAATTGTGCCTTCGGTTTCGTTCAATCCCAGAATGAATGTAAATGGACGAATGTCTGACAGAGTATTTCCAATGATCGCATATGTTGGTCTGTATAGATATATATATGGTGGCAATGGATTTATTCCCTTAGCATAATATCCAGAATATATTTGTGCAAATCAATTAGTGATTAACGGATCTGACGATGTGGCATTCAAAGTGATTGTGCTATCAATGAACGATAAGTAACCGTAGCCTCAGGCCTTAACAACCGGAAAATGACAAAAATCGGGCAGGCAGCATGGCTATGTGGGTCGCTCCCATTAGGGTGTATAATCACATATCTAGAGAAATTCATTTAATTCCTTATTCTATTTGATGCTGTCCCATTCGGGAAACGGTTAACGATCCCAACCGTTGGTGATATACATTGGATACACTCAAGCGAAATGAGTGGTCAGTCATGTGTGGGTCGGGTTGCAAGATGTTCTTGTTGAACCCAGTGTATTCCTCTCTAGAGATATACTATCGGTAGGTGGTCCCATACCTTGTTATAGTTGGAATCCAATCTCCAATAAACGCCCCTGCGGTTTATGATTTTATATTATATATGGAGCGTGAGATGCAAGCGTTCCGCTAGATTGTTATTTATTTGACTTAGACACTATTATAATATCACTGGATTTTCGTATCAAAGTGTTTTGGGTTATAGTAAGGTAAAACCCGTCCATGTTTATGTGTGGGCTGGCCTTACTATTATCCTTTCTTTCGAAGAAATTTTTGAAAGTTAAACAAATGATTGGAGTTTACTCACACCAGTCCCATGACAGACCCAGAGTTTATTTTGTTTGTTTTCCCTAAACTCTTGGGTGCCCAAATTTGTACGGGCAGTCAAGTAGTCGGGATTTTTCAGATTCACTTGGAAGAGCTGGAAGCAGAAGGCTTCACCAGTTATCTATAGACTATCATATATTTCCGCTGTGTACTATGTTGTATATAGAAACAGGTGTTTATAACTGTTCCAAGAATAACTGTTGGGCTCCGATAATGGTATGTATATACAGTTACTGATTTGTATTTCAAAAGTTATTTTATTAAATATATTTTATTCGTTCCGCAGTGAGATTTGTGTTCTTCGTTTTTCTTCTATTATAATATTTCTTTCTTTCTATTTCTCGTCCTCTAACTTCTTTCTAATAATGATTCGTATTTCTGTGCAATTTGGGTTGGATGTGTGGTGTTATTAGTCAACACAAAGGGTACAGATTTGCGGGCCATTACAGTTTTCTTCCCCAACAAATTTAGTAGCTGTGCCAGAGCACCGAGGCTCACTACAGCTCAAAGAGCCAAGCAACAAAACCCAAATATGACATAAGATCCACATGAGAAACAGGGCCACCGTGCACCAAGCGAGGCATAAAAGGTGTGGTTAAATCCCCTTTACCCCTAAGCAACACTGAACTTTTGCCAACCTCCACTCTCACAGCAGGAACAATATAGCTAAGCTTCCCCAACGGAAACAATGGTAGCATTGCCAATTTGCCAGAGTAATGAGGGACAACCTCTAGAAAAACCCAGAAACAACGAAGTAGCATTGCCGAGTAATGACAACAAAAGCCTCAAGAGAATCAAATGTCGCAACAAGCGACGATATCCAAAGATCGGACAGAACCAATGGCCCTAACGAGACTGTAGCAATCGCTGCTACTACAGAAACTACAAAGGGGCAAGTTTTCAAGAAAAAACCCCGAACCATGAAATCACCGCTACAGCGATAGCAATCCATGCCCTAAACTCCCAAAAAAGGGATGAACTGAGCAAGCCTTAGAGTAATAGAGGAAGGAGCAGTCGCAAATTGAAAAATAATAATTGATTATAGATGAGAGCGCTAGAAAAAAAGTGGAGAAATCGCGATGTAGTTCAGACGAAGGAAGCCAAGAGAGAGCCGTTGCATTTTTAGTTGTCCATTACAGAATAATTGGTGTTTATTAAAACTGATTGGGGGATACTCAACAAAATAGAGTGTTCCCTTGTTTCTATTGAACTTTAGGGGGATAGTCAGCAAAAAAGCGAGTCTGAATAAAATCTTCTTTGTATAATTTATGTAAACAAGTGTTGCGGACCTTAGCACAATTTTGTCATAAAATTGGTTTATATATATATATATATATGCAGACACATATATGTATATATCTATATACTAATACATCATATATATACATATATAGGAAAATCTATTTGGAGACAAAATGGAGACATAAATTTAGACGCAAGCAATCTCAACCACTAAATTTTATCCCTGAGTTCCACCTTCCATATGAAGACAAACTAATCCAATGGTCCAAGATTAGTGTCTTCAACGTTGTGTTAAAATTTGTGTTTCAATAGCTGCTCCTTATGTTTGTAGGGGTGTGTGTGTGTGTACATATACTTGTAACATGGAATTTAAGTAAAGAATTACAGCTACGCCATTATTCTTCGATAGAGAATTTGACATTTGAAAGTGGAAACATACTAATGATGGTTTTTCGACAAAATAAGCTTGGGAAAATAATAAAAACAGTTTTAACTCAATGCCTTGGAATAAAGTAGTTTGGGACCGAGCCATATGCCCTATAATGGCTAACACTCTGTACAAAGCAGTTCTTCAGTGACTTCCTACTAGAGATAGACTATCTAAACATGGAATTACTGATGAAATGAGATGTGTTTTATGAAATTCTAACGTGAAGAGTCACGATCATCTATTCTTTGAATGTGATTACGCCAAATCTATACTTATTCGTTGTTGCAACTATTTCGGATTCAGGAATGACAAAATAAAATTACCTGATATCATACATTATTTGGTCGTCGATCAACTATGGTGAATATGAAAGCCAAACTCTATAGATCTATTGTTGTAGAAACCATTTGGATGATTTGGAAAGAGTGAAATCATCGATTTTAACAAGAAGAGTAGAGATAAGGTTGTAATTAGTAAAATCATGGAGAATGAAATCAAATTAATGAGTAAAAGAGTGAAGGAGATTAACTATAACAGGAGACATATACGAGATGTGTCAGGAGGATTGGATCGCCGATCGGAAGTGGAAGAAAATGCGGGAACCAGCTACGAAAGTGTGGAGATTGATCGGCCACCATGACTGCGTGGAGGTTTCGTATTAGGGAGAAAAGTTAATGGAACTGAAATGGGAATTAAATTTTCTTAATTTGGCAACTTGTGTTGTTTCTGTTAGCATATGTTTGTATAGATAGTACGTTCGTTCAGTGGCTTATTGTCAGTTTTGTACATATTCTGACACAAGTTGCCCAACAAAATTTTACCCATTTTCAAATCTCTCTCTATATACATATTCAGGGGCTTGGAATGTGGAAGGAGAAGCAAATGTCATGTGGAATGCGATGGCAACTTGCATTCGGAGAGTCGCCACTGAGGTATTTGGGATAACAAGCGGAAGCAAGCGAGAACCCAAGGATTCGTGGTGGTGGAATGACGAGGTGCAAAAGGCTATCAAAGAGAAGAAGGAATGCTACAAATGCATTGTAACAACCCGGAAAATCTGGGCCAGTTTAAAATTTTTATTTTGGCAATTTTAGCGAGTTTTGATTATTTAAAATGAATTATTTTAAATAAAATCGACGAGAAATTTATTTTAAATAGAATTCGAACGAATATATTTATATACGTCGTCGTTAGAATATAAATATTTATATATAATTATAAATAGAATTGAAAATGGCGCGGTAGTTCGATAATTCGATTTCAAACTTCAATTGAATGTACCGGGTGCAAAACAATCCGGATTTTAGTGAAACCAAAAACATTAGGATCTAATTGACGATATCTTTCCAACGAAGTTAACAAACTGAGATTTCACTTTATAAATGAAAAGATATGTCCAGTTGAAAATTCTGAATAGTCGCTATGGAATTCAGGCCCTTAAAAATGGAAATTTTGCAAACGACCTCGGATTTCGACGAAACCAGTTTTGTTGGGTCCGTGATGTCAAGTTATTGCTAGGTTTCAAATTTCATAATTTTTCGAATCAATATGTGAGCGTGGCAAAGGAAAACGCGTTTGACCGGTTTTAGTTGATTTTAATCAACTGGAAATTGGTCATTTTTCAAACGGTCTCAGAATTCGACGAAACTAGTTTTGTTAGGACCGTATCGTCAATACGAAGCTAGAAAATATTTTTCTGCAATTTATAGAGTTGGTATGTGACCCCGGTAATTGGAAATGTACGTTTAAAATTCAATATAGCGATTTAAGTGTAAATTTAACAGAAACTTATTCAAACAGTCGAATCAGCCTACGTGGCATATCCCATTGTGTTCGGAATGGGGGTAAAACGCTATGGGCGACAGGCGGTGGGCCTCGTTCCGAGGTCGTATGAAAAAGTCATCTTTAGGGTGAATTAAATAATTAAATAATTAAATTAAATAAAAAAAAAGAAAACGTTCTCTCCCCCATTTACCCCCTGGCCCCCCCGATGTATCAGATCATTCAGGAATAAAAAAAAAAAAAAGAAGAGAACGAGAAGGACGGAGGGGCGGAGCGGCCTCCTCCACCGCCGCTGCCACCGCTGAAGGCGGCGCCCTCCGCCAGGCCCTCTCTCCTCCCCCTCGCGACTCTTTCCTCCTCCCTCCTCCACGCGAGGACAGCGAGCGCCCCCCCCCCCCCCGAACCCTAGAACCGCCCGACGCGAGCTCCTCCGACCAGGCGAGCTCCTCCGACCAGGCCCCTCGCGTCAGCCCCCCCGTAAGTTTTTAATTTATTTATTTATTTTACTTTTATTTTTATTTAAAACATTTTTAAAAACTGATTTTAACACATTTTAAAAACTGATTTTAACATTTTTAAAAACTGATTTTAAAGCATTTTTAAAAACTGATTTTAACACATTTTAAAAACTGATTTTAAAGCATTTTTAAAAACTGATTTTTTAAGCATTTTTAAAAACTGATTTTAACACATTTTAAAAACTGATTTTTTAAGCATTTTTAAAAACTGATTTTAACACATTTTAAAAACTGATTTTTTTAAGCATTTTTAAAAACTGATTTTAACACATTTTAAAAACTGATTTTAAAGCATTTTTAAAAACTGATTTTAACACATTTTAAAAACTGATTTTAAAGCATTTTTAAAAACTGATTTTTTAAGCATTTTTAAAAACTGATTTTAACACATTTTAAAAACTGATTTTTTTAAGCATTTTTAAAAACTGATTTTAACACATTTTAAAAACTGATTTTTTTAAGCATTTTTGAAAACTGATTTTAAAAGCATTTTGAAAACTGATTTTAAAAGCATTTTGAAAACTGATTTTAAAAGCATTTTGAAAACTGATTTTTTTTTTTTTTTGAAAACTGATTTTATTTTATTTTTAAAAAACTGAAAACTTATTTTCATTTTAAAACTGAAATTAATGTTTTAGGAAAAAAAAAGATTTGATTTTGAAAAAGGCATGATTTTTATATATAGAACTTCGGTATAAAAATAGAATTTTTTTTATAATGAGCCTCGGAATAAAAATAGGATTTTTTATATGTTGAACTTCGAATTAAAAATATGATTTTTATATATTGAATAACGAAGTAAAAATATGATTTTTACATATGTAGTGAAAGCGAGCAGCGAAAGTGAAAAAAAGCGAAACGACGAAGACTTCTGCAAATGAAGTGCCGTGGAGCTAGGATAGCTATATGTGAGAATTTCTCACCTTTCTATTTATTTTCTAGTTATATATATATACTAGGATGCAGACGGTGTTTAGTAGCACCCGACACAATCGTCCACAGACCATGGACTTGTTTGTTTGGTTGCATAGATTAGTTGAATTATTTGTTTGAATTGAATTGTTTGGTGAGATGAAATTGATTTGATTGATGTGTGAATGGCGTGGGCCTTCACTAGACCGGGGATAAGGCTAGGCCTTGTCCCGTTTCTAGTATCGTGCCGTTATGCCGCCGAAATTTTCTAAAATATGTTAGAAAAATAAAAATATCATTTTATTGAATAAATGAATTGAATAGAAATTCATAGGTTGAAATAAAATGTTTTATCGTTAAAAATATAATTTTTAACATGAATATGAAAATAGTGAAGTGAATAAATAAATATTCATTTACAAACCAGATGGTTTGTTTATGTACACTTATTTGAATGACATTGATTGGGACGATAAATTTTACACATCGCCCAACTGCACAACTAAAATCTGTGTTTGATTGTTTGAAACCCCACACGGGTGTTGGGATGAAATATGAATTTCACTCATCCTGATTGATTAAATATGTCGATCGATTGATTGACAGGCTGTTATGAGCGTTGAATATCTATATTTGATGCTTATACAGTGTAGTGCACTTTGGTTGATGGTTGATTATTTTCAATGTTATTATATACATGTGTTGTATGAAAATCCATATAATTAATTTTATATGGTAATTGATTGGGCCTCATTCCAATCGTGAAAATAAAGAATATTTTGATAATAACAAATATTTTGATAATAGGAAATATTTGAAATAGAATATTTGAAAATAGAAATTTATGAAGCCGTGTTAATTAGATTGACGCCATTTTGACGTGAACGATATTTATATCGATTTTAATCGATTTCGAAATGAAATGAATTGAAATCGATTTCGAAATGAAATGAATTGAAATCGATTTCGAAATGAAATGAATTGAAATCGATTTCGAAATGAATTGAATTGAAAACGATTTCGAAATGAATTGAATTGAAAACGGTTTCGAAATGAATTGAATTGAAAACGATTTCGAAATGAATTGAATTGAAAACGATTTCGAAATGAATTGAATTGAAAACGATTTCGAAATGAATTGAATTGAAAACGATTTCGAAATGAATTGAATTGAGACGAATTCGAATTGAATTAAAAGTGAATTGAAATGAATTCAAATTGAATTGAAATTTGAATTGAACAGAAATGAATTTTAAAACGAATTTATAAAGAAGAATTCAATTTTGATTTGAATTGAAATGGAAGTTGAAAATGTTTTTGAAACGAATTTTAAAACTATTTATATAATTCGTTTTAAATAGAAATCGATGAAATATATATTATATATATTATATATATAATATAATGGCCTGAATAGAACGCGCCGCGCCGCGGCAGTTCGCGAATTTCGACCATTTATTTCAAACGGACATTACGGGAGATCCGACCGTCGGATTCTCCTAAAACCGGAACCGTTGGGTTCGTATCGAAAAGAGCTTTCTAACGAAGGTTGGAAATTTGAAATCTAACGGTTGGATTTGGAGATACGTCCAAATCAAATTCGAAAAAGGTCGCTGTAATAGCAGTTCGATGGCCATTGTTGGAAATCGACTGTACAGGCCTTGATAAAATTATTAAAAATAGTAATAATTTGTGTAAAATCATAAGAAATGATTTGTGAAGAATTGGGATGAAAAACTCCCTATTTGAAAAGATAAAAATAGATTTTTATCGAAATGAACTAGTTTTGAACTAGAATTATAATTCTATTTATTTTTAAATAAAAAATTGAATTTGAAAAGGGTTTTGAAAATAACCAAAATTTCCAATGATTGCATTGGAGTGGATTTGAATCGAAATTGTCTTCGGAATATTTCGATGTTGGAATTCGTGATTATACAGGTGTTGTTATGGAAATTTGAAAGATATATATTTATATCGTTATTTCCAATACGACATTTGTTAGTCGTAGAATTTGATATTGAATATAAGCCGATATATTTTCTATTCAGAGCCTTGTATTGAATATCAAATGTGATTTGGGTTTGTCGTGAATGGTGTCTTCACTAACACTGTTCTTGAACCCAGTTGAGAAAAGATTAAATCTTTTTATTTAGATTTAATGAAGTGTACCAATTAAATAATATTTAATTGGAATTGAATGGATATTGATTTTTGGGTTTATCGTGAACAGTGTTTTAAACAACACTCGTTCTTTAACCCGATAATTAATGGAATGTGATTTTGGGTTTATCGTGAACCGTGTTTTTAAATGACACCGATTCTTTAACCCAGTCAAAGATTAAAACTAAGTAGAGTTTTAATGAATCTTTAATTAGATTGAAAGATCGAAAAGGGAGTATCACCAGTTTTGCTCCAGGCGATAGTTAAATCTTTAATTAGATTTGAACGTGAAATGGTAATTGAATTTACCGATAACACTGTGGTGTTAGATATGAAGTATTACCAGTTTTACTTCATGGGATGAATAGGTTGGGATTGGGAAATTAAAACAAATGATTACTTCGGTAAAGTTCGCTAATCCCGACTAGTTTGAATTGAGATTCAAAAATAGAATAAAGAATAAATTCAAGGAATTTATCTTGGATAAAATTAATGGGAACCTTTCCCTACGAATGTGAAATTTAGAAACTGACTGTCGGTTAGCCAAACAGAATGGTTTTCTAGATATTGATCTGATGTTGGTTTCGGCCTTCGGGGTTAATATTTGGGGAATTATTCTCTTGGTTAATTTACGGTTAGTGACTAATGAATTGGAATGAGGCATATGTTGTGTTTGTGTAACACTTATTTAAAATATACGCGAGTTATTCGGAAAGACCGGGTTTATCCCATTCTGAATAACTGATACGACGATAAGTCGAAGATGAAGACGATGGTCGAAGACCGGAGGTCTTCACGTCGTTTGGGTAATTACTGATGATCTTGATTGGGCTGTACACCCAAGAAGATGGAAACAGTTAGTGATCGTCCAGACGTACTTGGAGATCGATGGATATACGGGGTACTAGGTGCCTCCGGTTTCGTTCAGACCCAGAACGGACTTGTAAATGGACTGTGTGTCTGACATCGGATTTCATTCTGTGTGACTGATATCGGTTGCATAGGATGGTTTGCCTGTGTGGCATGCTAAGATGCAAATGATCAAGGCTTCTGTTGAAAAGCAAAGTCTTGTGGTTGATGATCAAAGCACGGCCTTTGTGGCGTAGCTTTGTGTAACGTTTACCTCGCGTGTTTCACACCCGGTATGAACCAAAAACGGGAGACGGACCTCAGGGAGGACTTGCGTTTCTTTCTAGTTAGAAGTGGCGTCAGTGGTTTTACACGCCCTGACGAGTTTGACTTATGTGGTTGTGGCTGTTGCGAGGCGCCTCGGTTATATCGGTTTCGGCCGATGCATTCTGGTCGGCTGACGGACCAGACTTACACCCCATAGGGTGGGGAAACGTAGTGTTCAGGCATTTTAATCCACATCGGTGGACCGGCCCTGACGATCCAAAGGCTTGACAGAGTACTTGCCTGAGACACGGACTAGAGCGTCTCGAATCGGTTGAGGACTATCTTTTGCCTCGGTTCATAGAAGGAAATCCAATTTCCAAGTACGTGGCTTTGCGGTTTTATTTGTAAACCTATATATGGCGACATGATATATGGTACCCATGCCGCCTATGATTGATACTTATGATTTGAAGTTGTTTTATGCACTATGCACTTATTATAGTATCAAAGGATTTTTTTTAAACGTATCAAGCATTCTTTGGCTGTTATAAGGGAAAACCCTATCCCCCGGCTTGCGTTGCATTGTGTGATAGGACCTGGGTCTTATAACGGCTTCATCTTTCTTTATTTAGCATTGCGCTGTTTGTTTTATGCACTGGTATTCTTGGGAGGAAACCCGTTCCGTGTTATACGGCGTGGTCCCTTGATTTACCTAATGATTTAAAATAAAGATTAACTGTTTTAGTTCTCACACCAGTCACATGACTGACCTGGAGTTTATTGTTTTAACCTAAACTCTGGGTGCCCCTATTTTGACACGGGCAGCTAGTAGTTTTGGTTTTGCAGATTTATATTCACAGGATCCTGGTTTACAGCTGGAATGATATCCGGAAAGCTTTGTATCCGTATATCTCTTCTAGTTGTGTATTGTATTATTTTCCGCTGCTATGTATTTAAATGTAATTTAAATCTCTGATATTTCTGTGTAATATTCATTTATACTCTGTAAATTCTTGTAATCTGATGCATTGTTGTAATATACAGTGAAATGTTCTTTTATATGTGTTCTGTTGTGGCTTGTTCTCGAACTATCCGACGCTTTCCTTTACGGGGAAGTTACGGGTTTTCACAGTTTGGTATCAGAGCTTTGGTTTACAAAGCAGAGAACAAGGCACATTAGAACCATACGAAAGAATTCATCAGATATTGGATTAGTAATATCCAATGGGAATGACTCGTTAGAGATGGGATCAGTAGTATCCTAGAACGAGTGTGAAGAGTATATTTTTAAAATGAAAACAAAGTTTTGTTTTGAAAATTTAAATCAATTATTCGTATCTGATTATCTATTTATATTGAGTTGGACAGTCCAGTATATAAAGATTTTGCGTATACGTCTGATCCGCGTGTATTCGAAGTTTTAATATATTGGATAGATATAGAATCATGCTCTAGTGGCCCGAAGATGATTCTGATGGTTGAGTACTCATCGTCAGAATTTATATTCGTGTGATGAAGGTGTGATATCTATATATTTCCATTAGACTGGTGTGAGAACCAAAATTAGATAGGGCCTATTGTTGTGATTTGGCATCAAAAACATGATTTTTGTATATGTATCAAAATTATGAATTTGAAACGTTAAATTCACTAATTGATTGATGTTTGTGTTGTTTGTTCATTTGTTTGCTAATTTTAAACCATTTAGCCTAATTGAATCAAATATTGACTTGTATTGAAATTTGGTCGCATTTGCTTGCATATGCATATATATCTTTGAACAGGTCATAGCAAGGAGGCTAGAGCAGAGAATAAAATTTGTTTGCCCGACAAATAGGTACATGTTTACTACATAATTTCCTGTTTTGTTTGGGTGATGATGATTTTGTGAGCCTATTGGCTAGCCGCTTGGCTTTTTCTTTTTCTTTTTGAGATCTGAAGGACCGGGGAAGCTATTTGAAATTCCCCGATGCTCCCATTGCAGGGGAGGTTATGGCGAAATTTTTCGAAAATTTAGGGTGTTAGCCAAATTTTTGAAATTTTGAAAATTCTCAGAAACTAAAAAGTTAGAGAATGGAAGCCAGATCGAATGTAGAGCTGAATAATCAAACCACTTTCGACTTTGTTCCTTTTCGGGGACGAAAAGTTTTAAGTGGGGGAGATTGTAACAACCCGGAAAATCTGGGTCAGTTTAAAATTTTTATTTTGGCAATTTTAGCGAGTTTTGATTATTTAAAATGAATTATTTTAAATAAAATCGACGAGAAATTTATTTTAAATAGAATTCGAACGAATATATTTATATACGTCGTCGTTAGAATATAAATATTTATATATAATTATAAATAGAATTGAAAATGGCGCGGTAGTTCGATAATTCGATTTCAAACTTCAATTGAATGTACCGGGTGCAAAACAATCCGGATTTTAGTGAAACCAAAAACATTAGGATCTAATTGACGATATCTTTCCAACGAAGTTAACAAACTGAGATTTCACTTTATAAATGAAAAGATATGTCCAGTTGAAAATTCTGAATAGTCGCTATGGAATTCAGGCCCTTAAAAATGGAAATTTTGCAAACGACCTCGGATTTCGACGAAACCAGTTTTGTTGGGTCCGTGATGTCAAGTTATTGCTAGGTTTCAAATTTCATAATTTTTCGAATCAATATGTGAGCGTGGCAAAGGAAAACGCGTTTGACCGGTTTCAGTTGATTTTAATCAACTGGAAATTGGTCATTTTTCAAACGGTCTCAGAATTCGACGAAACTAGTTTTGTTAGGACCGTATCGTCAATACGAAGCTAGAAAATATTTTTCTGCAATTTATAGAGTTGGTATGTGACCCCGGTAATTGGAAATGTACGTTTAAAATTCAATATAGCGATTTAAGTGTAAATTTAACAGAAACTTATTCAAACAGTCGAATCAGCCTACGTGGCATATCCCATTGTGTTCGGAATGGGGGTAAAACGCTATGGGCGACAGGCGGTGGGCCTCGTTCCGAGGTCGTATGAAAAAGTCATCTTTAGGGTGAATTAAATAATTAAATAATTAAATTAAATAAAAAAAAAAAGAAAACGTTCTCTCCCCCATTTACCCCCTGGCCCCCCCGATGTATCAGATCATTCAGGAATAAAAAAAAAAAAAAAAGAAGAGAACGAGAAGGACGGAGGGGCGGAGCGGCCTCCTCCACCGCCGCTGCCACCGCTGAAGGCGGCGCCCTCCGCCAGGCCCTCTCTCCTCCCCCTCGCGACTCTTTCCTCCTCCCTCCTCCACGCGAGGACAGCGAGCGCCCCCCCCCCCTGAACCCTAGAACCGCCCGACGCGAGCTCCTCCGACCAGGCGAGCTCCTCCGACCAGGCCCCTCGCGTCAGCCCCCCCGTAAGTTTTTAATTTATTTATTTTACTTTTATTTTTATTTAAAACATTTTTAAAAACTGATTTTAACACATTTTAAAAACTGATTTTAACATTTTTAAAAACTGATTTAAAAGCATTTTTAAAAACTGATTTTAACACATTTTAAAAACTGATTTTAAAGCATTTTTAAAAACTGATTTTTTAAGCATTTTTAAAAACTGATTTTAACACATTTTAAAAACTGATTTTTTAAGCATTTTTAAAAACTGATTTTAACACATTTTAAAAACTGATTTTTTTAAGCATTTTTAAAAACTGATTTTAACACATTTTAAAAACTGATTTTAAAGCATTTTTAAAAACTGATTTTAACACATTTTAAAAACTGATTTTAAAGCATTTTTAAAAACTGATTTTTTAAGCATTTTTAAAAACTGATTTTAACACATTTTAAAAACTGATTTTTTTAAGCATTTTTAAAAACTGATTTTAACACATTTTAAAAACTGATTTTTTTAAGCGTTTTTGAAAACTGATTTTAAAAGCATTTTGAAAACTGATTTTAAAAGCATTTTGAAAACTGATTTTAAAAGCATTTTGAAAACTGATTTTAAAAGCATTTTGAAAACTGATTTTTTTTTTTTTTTTTGAAAACTGATTTTATTTTATTTTCAAAAAACTGAAAACTTATTTTCATTTTAAAACTGAAATTAATGTTTTAGGAAAAAAAAAAAGATTTGATTTTGAAAAAGGCATGATTTTTATATATAGAACTTCGGTATAAAAATAGAATTTTTTTTATAATGAGCCTCGGAATAAAAATAGGATTTTTTATATGTTGAACTTCGAATTAAAAATATGATTTTTATATATTGAATAACGAAGTAAAAATATGATTTTTACATATGTAGTGAAAGCGAGCAGCGAAAGTGAAAAAAAGCGAAACGACGAAGACTTCTGCAAATGAAGTGCCGTGGAGCTAGGATAGCTATATGTGAGAATTTCTCACCTTTCTATTTATTTTCTAGTTATATATATATACTAGGATGCAGACGGTGTTTAGTAGCACCCGACACAATCGTCCACAGACCATGGACTTGTTTGTTTGGTTGCATAGATTAGTTGAATTATTTGTTTGAATTGAATTGTTTGGTGAGATGAAATTGATTTGATTGATGTGTGAATGGCGTGGGCCTTCACTAGACCGGGGATAAGGCTAGGCCTTGTCCCGTTTCTAGTATCGTGCCGTTATGCCGCCGAAATTTTCTAAAATATGTTAGAAAAATAAAAATATCATTTTATTGAATAAATGAATTGAATAGAAATTCATAGGTTGAAATAAAATGTTTTATCGTTAAAAATATAATTTTTAACGTGAATATGAAAATAGTGAAGTGAATAAATAAATATTCATTTACAAACCAGATGGTTTGTTTATGTACACTTATTTGAATGACATTGATTGGGACGATAAATTTTACACATCGCCCAACTGCACAACTAAAATCTGTGTTTGATTGTTTGAAACCCCACACGGGTGTTGGGATGAAATATGAATTTCACTCATCCTGATTGATTAAATATGTCGATCGATTGATTGACAGGCTGTTATGAGCGTTGAATATCTATATTTGATGCTTATACAGTGTAGTGCACTTTGGTTGATGGTTGATTATTTTCAATGTTATTATATACATGTGTTGTATGAAAATCCATATAATTAATTTTATATGGTAATTGATTGGGCCTCATTCCAATCGTGAAAATAAAGAATATTTTGATAATAACAAATATTTTGATAATAGGAAATATTTGAAATAGAATATTTGAAAATAGAAATTTATGAAGCCGTGTTAATTAGATTGACGCCATTTTGACGTGAACGATATTTATATCGATTTTAATCGATTTCGAAATGAAATGAATTGAAATCGATTTCGAAATGAAATGAATTGAAATCGATTTCGAAATGAAATGAATTGAAATCGATTTCGAAATGAATTGAATTGAAATCGATTTCGAAATGAATTGAATTGAAAACGATTTCGAAATGAATTGAATTGAAAACGGTTTCGAAATGAATTGAATTGAAAACGATTTCGAAATGAATTGAATTGAAAACGATTTCGAAATGAATTGAATTGAAAACGATTTCGAAATGAATTGAATTGAAAACGATTTCGAAATGAATTGAATTGAGACGAATTCGAATTGAATTAAAAGTGAATTGAAATGAATTCAAATTGAATTGAAATTTGAATTGAATAGAAATGAATTTTAAAACGAATTTATAAAGAAGAATTCAATTTTGATTTGAATTGAAATGGAAGTTGAAAATGTTTTTGAAACGAATTTTAAAACTATTTATATAATTCGTTTTAAATAGAAATCGACGAAATATATATTATATATATTATATATATAATATAATGGCCTGAATAGAACGCGCCGCGCCGCGGCAGTTCGCGAATTTCGACCATTTATTTCAAACGGACATTACGGGAGATCCGACCGTCGGATTCTCCTAAAACCGGAACCGTTGGGTTCGTATCGAAAAGAGCTTTCTAACGAAGGTTGGAAATTTGAAATCTAACGGTTGGATTTGGAGATACGTCCAAATCAAATTCGAAAAAGGTCGCTGTAAGTGCAGTTCGATGGCCATTGTTGGAAATCGACTGTACAGGCCTTGATAAAATTATTAAAAATAGTAATAATTTGTGTAAAATCATAAGAAATGATTTGTGAAGAATTGGGATGAAAAACTCCCTATTTGAAAAGATAAAAATAGATTTTTATCGAAATGAACTAGTTTTGAACTAGAATTATAATTCTATTTATTTTTAAATAAAAAATTGAATTTGAAAAGGGTTTTGAAAATAACCAAAATTTCCAATGATTGCATTGGAGTGGATTTGAATCGAAATTGTCTTCGGAATATTTCGATGTTGGAATTCGTGATTATACAGGTGTTGTTATGGAAATTTGAAAGATATATATTTATATCGTTATTTCCAATACGACATTTGTTAGTCGTAGAATTTGATATTGAATATAAGCCGATATATTTTCTATTCAGAGCCTTGTATTGAATATCAAATGTGATTTGGGTTTGTCGTGAATGGTGTCTTCACTAACACTGTTCTTGAACCCAGTTGAGAAAAGATTAAATCTTTTTATTTAGATTTAATGAAGTGTACCAATTAAATAATATTTAATTGGAATTGAATGGATATTGATTTTTGGGTTTATCGTGAACAGTGTTTTAAACAACACTCGTTCTTTAACCCGATAATTAATGGAATGTGATTTTGGGTTTATCGTGAACCGTGTTTTTAAATGACACTGATTCTTTAACCCAGTCAAAGATTAAAACTAAGTAGAGTTTTAATGAATCTTTAATTAGATTGAAAGATCGAAAAGGGAGTATCACCAGTTTTGCTCCAGGCGATAGTTAAATCTTTAATTAGATTTGAACGTGAAATGGTAATTGAATTTACCGATAACACTGTGGTGTTAGATATGAAGTATTACCAGTTTTACTTCATGGGATGAATAGGTTGGGATTGGGAAATTAAAACAAATGATTACTTCGGTAAAGTTCGCTAATCCCGACTAGTTTGAATTGAGATTCAAAAATAGAATAAAGAATAAATTCAAGGAATTTATCTTGGATAAAATTAATGGGAACCTTTCCCTACGAATGTGAAATTTAGAAACTGACTGTCGGTTAGCCAAACAGAATGGTTTTCTGGATATTGATCTGATGTTGGTTTCGGCCTTCGGGGTTAATATTTGGGGAATTATTCTCTTGGTTAATTTACGGTTAGTGACTAATGAATTGGAATGAGGCATATGTTGTGTTTGTGTAACACTTATTTAAAATATACGCGAGTTATTCGGAAAGACCGGGTTTATCCCATTCTGAATAACTGATACGACGATAAGTCGAAGATGAAGACGATGGTCGAAGACCGGAGGTCTTCACGTCGTTTGGGTAATTACTGATGATCTTGATTGGGCTATACACCCAAGAAGATGGAAATAGTTAGTGATCGTCCAGACGTACTTGGAGATCGATGGATATGCGGGGTACTAGGTGCCTCCGGTTTCGTTCAGACCCAGAACGGACTTGTAAATGGACTGTGTGTCTGACATCGGATTTCATTCTGTGTGACTGATATCGGTTGCATAGGATGGTTTGCCTGTGTGGCATGCTGAGATGCAAATGATCAAGGCTTCTGTTGAAAAGCAAAGTCTTGTGGTTGATGATCAAAGCACGGCCTTTGTGGCGTAGCTTTGTGTAACGTTTACCTCGCGTGTTTCACACCCGGTATGAACCAAAAACGGGAGACGGACCTCAGGGAGGACTTGCGTTTCTTTCTAGTTAGAAGTGGCGTCAGTGGTTTTACACGCCCTGACGAGTTTGACTTATGTGGTTGTGGCTGTTGCGAGGCGCCTCGGTTATATCGGTTTCGGCCGATGCATTCTGGTCGGCTGACGGACCAGACTTACACCCCATAGGGTGGGGAAACGTAGTGTTCAGGCATTTTAATCCACATCGGTGGACCGGCCCTGACGATCCAAAGGCTTGACAGAGTACTTGCCTGAGACACGGACTAGAGCGTCTCGAATCGGTTGAGGACTATCTTTTGCCTCGGTTCATAGAAGGAAATCCAATTTCCAAATACGTGGCTTTGCGGTTTTATTTGTAAACCTATATATGGCGACATGATATATGGTACCCATGCCGCCTATGATTGATACTTATGATTTGAAGTTGTTTTATGCACTATGCACTTATTATAGTATCAAAGGATTTGTTTTAAACGTATCAAGCATTCTTTGGCTGTTATAAGGGAAAACCCTATCCCCCGGCTTGCGTTGCATTGTGTGATAGGACCTGGGTCTTATAACGGCTTCATCTTTCTTTATTTAGCATTGCGCTGTTTGTTTTATGCACTGGTATTCTTGGGAGGAAACCCGTTCCGTGTTATACGGCGTGGTCCCTTGATTTACCTAATGATTTAAAATAAAGATTAACTGTTTTAGTTCTCACACCAGTCACATGACTGACCTGGAGTTTATTGTTTTAACCTAAACTCTGGGTGCCCCTATTTTGACACGGGCAGCTAGTAGTTTTGGTTTTGCAGATTTATATTCACAGGATCCTGGTTTACAGCTGGAATGATATCCGGAAAGCTTTGTATCCGTATATCTCTTCTAGTTGTGTATTGTATTATTTTCCGCTGCTATGTATTTAAATGTAATTTAAATCTCTGATATTTCTGTGTAATATTCATTTATACTCTGTAAATTCTTGTAATCTGATGCATTGTTGTAATATACAGTGAAATGTTCTTTTATATGTGTTCTGTTGTGGCTTGTTCTCGAACTATCCGACGCTTTCCTTTACGGGGAAGTTACGGGTTTTCACATGCATGTACCATCATAGAAGCGAAGAGAACATGCACAGGTACAAAGTGGAAAAGAAGACTGCAAAGAGAGCAGTGAGTGAAGCAAGGGGACGAGTGTACGAAGATTTGTATCAAAGGCTAAGTACAAAGGAGGGTGAAAAAGACGTTTACAAAATAGCTAGGCTACGTGAGAGGAGGACAAGGGACTTAAATCAGGTTAAATGCATTAGGGATGAGAATGATAGACTTTTGGTGAAGGATGATGAGATAAAGAATAGGTGGAGAGAATACTTTGATAAGCTTTTCAACGAAGAAAGTGATAGCTCTTCGATCGAGTTGGAAGACTTAGCCAACAGCACCAATAGACATTTTGTGCGGAGATTTCAAGAAGCTGAGGTAAAGGGGGCTTTGAAACGTATGAAATCAGGCAAGTCGGTAGGGCCTGATGACATTCCTATTGAGGTGTGGAGATTCTTTGGAGATGCAGGGATAAGATGGCTAACTAAGTTGTTCAATAATATTTTCAAATCAAACGAAATGCCAAATGAGTGGAGGAGAAGCATTTTCGTTCCAATCTTCAAGAATAAAGGAGATATTCAAAGTTGCACAAACTATAAAGGAATTAAGCTTATGAATCATACAATGAAGCTTTGGGAGAGAGTTTGCGAGCAGCGTTTGAGGAGGTTGACAAGTGTCTCTAGGAATCAATTTGGTTTTATGCCTGGAAGGTCAACCACTGAGGCGATTTTCTTGGTTAGGCAACTTATGGAGAGATACAGGGAGCAGAAGAAAGATCTCCACATGGTTTTTATTGACCTGGAGACAGAGTGCCGAGGAGGGTTATGTGGTGGGTGCTAGAAAGGAAGAGAGTGCCGTCAAAATATATTACCCTTATTAAGGATATGTATGAGGGGGTTGTGACTAGTGTTAGGGCATGCGATGGTGAGACCAGAGACTTTCCAATTTATATAGGGTTACATCAAGGTTTGGCTTTGAGCCCCTATATTTTTGCATTAGTGATGGATGAAATCACAAAAAATATACAAAGGGAGATTCCCTAGTGTATGTTTTTTTGCCGATGATGTTGTGCTGATTGATGAAAGTAGAATAGGGGTTAATCGACAACTAGAGTTGTGGAGGGAGACCTTGGAGTCAAAGGGTTTCAGGCTTAGCAGAACTAAAACATAGTATATGAAGTGTGAGTTTAGCAGTGTCAGGTCAGATGACGGAGATGTTACCTTAGGCGGTAGAGTAGTACCCAAGAAGGAACCATTTCGATACTTAGGATCTATGTTGCAGTTTGATGGAGAGATTGATAAGGATGTTAGTTTTAGAATTCAAGCAGGATGGGTGAAATGGCGACTAACATCTGGCATTCTTTGTGATCGGAAGATTCCTCAGAAGCTTAAAGGAAAGTTCTATAGGACCACAATCAGGCCTGCAATGTTATATGGTGCAGAATGTTGGCCTACTAAGAGGCAACACGTACAGAAGATAAGCGTAGCCGAGATGCGGATGCTACGTTGGAGCTGTGGGCATACGAGACGAGATCGGATTAGAAATGAGGATACTCGGGAAAAACTTGGAGTTGCACCTATTGAAGAGAAGTTAGTTCAATACCGCTTGAGATGGTTTGGACATATCCAACGTAGACCATACGATGCACTGTACGCGTTGGAATTCTAGGCCGCGCCGAAGGCCCAAAGAGAGGTAGAGGTCGACCTAAAATGACATGGGTGGAGATTATAAAGAGAGATTTAAGTAACTGGAGTTTATCGGAAGAGCTGGTAGTTGAAAGGAGTGCATGAAAATTGGCAATCCATGTACCAGAACCTTAGGTTTTTTTAGACTTTATTTCACATTTACTGAACCTTTTTTACTTTTTATTACTATTTTAGATTTTATTTCACTTTTATTGAACCTTTTTACTTATTATTATTATTTAAAAAAAAACCTTTATCGGATGACTTTTTATTTGTTAGATTATTTTAAAACCTTTATATATATTATCATCATTATTAATTTTATTTTATTTTAATTTTGGGCTCCATATCTAGCCAACCCCAACTTGTTTGGGATATATGGCTTTGTTGTTGTTGTTGTTGTTGTTATATTTTTAGCTATTTATTCGCATTGGAAGCATATTCAAGTAGTTTATTTATAAGTTACTTATTTTATAGACCATGTACATCTAATAAGTGAAAATTTAATTCTTTTTATTACTTAAAAGTACAAGATTTAACGCAAATTTGATTCATTTTGAATTCCAAAAAATCAAAAAAAGAAACTTATTTATTAATATCCAAATGTAAAGTAAATGTTATCTTACTATTAGAACATGATAACTATAAATATTTGTCATCTTATGGTAATGGGTTAATAACTCCTCCGTTATTGCAAGACGTATATATTTATATAAAACATAACTTTTCACTCTTTTAATGTTAAAGTTATGCAAGTGTGAACATTTAATTTTTTTAGTATAAGGACTTGTTAACAATTAATTTCTTTTGTACAAAATGAATTTGTTTAATATGCATTGAACATTGCAAATTTATAAGTTTCCATGTCTGAAATAAACTTGTTCATGTTGGGATAAATGTGAGCTTGGAGAAGATGAAAAAGAGACTAAAGCAATTGTTACATGATCTTCTTTTTGTCTTGCAAGAAAAGTTATATCAAAAGTGAGATACATTTAACACCTCATGGTACAATTTGGTTTTTAGTTTTAATTTATCTCCTCGTTGACGAAAACGTGCTTCTTTTAAAATACATTGTAGAGTGACATTAACTCATTTTGTATTATAAAATAAAACAGAACATATGTTAAACAAGAAACCATTAGAGAGAATAGAAAAGATAGGGGAGAGTCTTTTATTTCTATTACTTCAAGTATATACATTTCTATTACATTGGCTCCTTTATATATAGGCTTTGGAGCTGATGTTAAACTTATCCCCATGTTGTGGGACTAAATAAAATATCACAAAAGCATATTCACTCTTATATATTGCAACACTCCCCCTTGAATATGCGTCTTCAAAATCTTGAGTGCTCTGCTAACTTGAAGTTGTCCCTTTTAAAACATATATGATGATTGCTCTCCCTTATTATTATCTTGCTTGCATATATCTGTTTAGTCGATACAACTATTGTTCGTTGACTTCAAAACTCTATCAGGAAAACCCTATGGGAAAAACCTTGAATGAGAAAAATAGTATGCAACATTTGACATTATGAATATCATATTAAAATGATATTCCTTAAAGGAGTTTAATGCTTTAGGATCAAAACAACATCTCATTAAAAACCTTTTTATGAAAAACACCGTGGGAAAAATCATAAACAAGGAAAAGAGTGCAAATTTATTTCATCTTTAGGTAACATGTTTTACAATGTTACCGTAAGGGTTGATACTTCGAGATCAAGATAATGCCTCATTAAAAACCTTAGTAATAAAAACCCAGTGGGAAAAATATTAGTGAAGGAAAAGAGTGCATTATAGCATAATTTTAAATGTTCCCCCTTATTTATAACTCATTGTTCAATTAGTCTATTGATGTAGTTGACGCATGCCAATTTTGTACATCATCTTCTGGAATGTTGGTTTGGAAATTGCCTTTGAGAACAGATCTATTCGCTTTTCTTGAAACTGGATTTGTTTTTCCTCTTTCTTGTTATTTTTTCATTCATGTATGAAGAGAGATTTAGAAGAAATATGCTCCATCCTATCACCCATGGTATAATTCACTTGAATCTGAGCCATGCAAATTTCCTTGTCTCTATAAATAATAGTTTACTGCATCAAAAGATGTTTGATACTTCTGGATCAAAATGTTGTCTCATCAAAATCTTACTAAGAAAAACCCGTTGGGAAAAATCTTAGTGAAGGAAAAAGAGTACAATATAAAATGTCATATTTACTACGTCAAAAGTAGTATTATACTTCTGGATCAATGTAATGCCTCGTTAAAACCTTAATAAGAAAAACCCAATGGGAAAAATCTTAAATAAGGAAAAGAGTACATTATAACTTATTTTTGTATGTTACTTTTGGGTTGGTACTTCTGGATCATGACCCATGCCTCATTAAAACCTTACTAAGAAAACCCAGTGGGGAAAAGCTTAGTGAAGGAAAAAAGTGCATTACATCATAGTTATGGATGCTCCCCTTGAATTAATAATTTCCTCTGAATTCGTATTCTTCTTTCAATAACTCAAATTGCTTACAAATACTTCTTAATGAAGTTTTTCTTTTAAAACTTCATGTGCATTTCCATGCTTTAGGCATGATTTCTTATTGAAAACGCCTTCCTTTTGTGATTTGTATGTTACACTTCAGGTGCTTATAATTTTCTGTTTCAATCGGACTTGCATGTTGCGATACATATTTGATGAATAAGACAACTTCCGTTAGTAAGCAGGAAGTTATCTAATCATCTTGAAGTATATCAAGATTTTCATTACAACAGTACTTAGAAGAATGAAGTATATCAAGATTTTTATTACAATGACACTAGGCAGGAAGTAATCTACTCACCTTTAAGTATATCAAGGTTTTCATTACAACAATACTTAGAAGAATGTTGTAATCTATCATCCATGTTCTTGGTATTCTTTATAATAACAAATGTTATTTATGCTCTTCAGGAACTTATATATTATAATAACTACCACTTCAATGGATATTAAGAGTTTCATTACAACAATTCTTGAAAGCAGGAAGTATATGCTCATCAAGAATTATTTCAAGATTTTCATCACAAAAATACTTAAAAGATTGTTTTAATCAACATTTCTTGCTCTTTATCACTACCAAAGTTATTTAAATTCTTCTGGAATTTGTATACTTTCATCGTTTATACCTTCAGGGATTGTAAGCATTCTAAACACTTTAATCAATTCAATTATCTCTAAAAATACAATGCTCATTGCACTTAACATGTTGTTGACACTCTATAGTGCTTCAGTAACTTCCGTGTGCTTTTGTCATTATATATTTCTATTTTTATCTTATGAGCTACAGGTTCATATCTTATGGACTACAGGTCCCTATATCTTATTTAGAAGAATTTCATGATGACCAATCATATTTCTCTCTAATATGGGATTTTTAATCAATTTATAAATATAAGCACTTTATTATTTATTAATTTATCATCAATGATTATTTCTTGTCAGTTCTATACATAGTTTATTGAGATCCCAAAAATTATCATGCTTTAGGTACCTAAACCACTTCTGGGGTTATTTTGACAATCATGTCATGGGTATCTTTCAAAGCACCTTTAAGTGTTTCTTCAGGAACACTTACTTCCTTTATTTTGCGTCTTTATGACTAACTCCAAAGATATTTTGAATTGACTTTTATACCACATTTTCAGCTGTGATTTACACCTTTTAATCCTTCGGGGATTCAAATGTATATTGGAGAAAGTCTATTAGGGACATAGTTGATAATTTACGCAAGTTACTTAATACTTTGCATAACTCTATATGTTACCAAATATTTAACATCGATGATTCATTTATCCTCCCCCTCAATGTTGACAAACATTGTCACTTTAAATAGTAAACCTACTTTGGATTCATTTTTGATCCATTATAACATCATAGCTATCAAATACAATATGTAATGACCCGTATTTTTAGTGATATTATAATTCATTTATTTAATTATTTAAATAGTAAATTAGAGATTTAATACGACTTGAATTAAATAATATCGAATATTTAATTAATATTTATAATATAATAATATATTATAATTCTGAAATAATCAGAACAAAGTTGAATTTACAATTGTGTGTGAAATCGTAGGAATTTAAAACCCTTCGACCATGAAATAGCAAGAGGAATATACCTTAACCTTGCCTACAAAATATCCTAACTTAGTAAGTGAACCCAAAACAGTCCACGTTATCCTTTCTCAGCCTTACCCTAACTTTTATAAACGCAAGAAAAAATCGATCCTCCTAGAAAATCGTAAGCTACAAAAAAAATCAAAATCAAATCAACGAGAATCTGTAAATCCTTAAACCTGTTTTTTCTGAGATCGCTAAGGCAAGGGCTTCAAGCCCATACCAGTCGATTTGAACTCGATGCCGAGTTTTGGCCTCGTGAGTGTAAGCAGAAGAACTAGGGTTGCGAGCTAAGGAAGATTTAGGGTTCGATCCTTGAATTCGACTTTTGTTTTGGGTTTGTTGCTGGATTTGGTTTCAGTTATGGGAATTTGATGGATTTCCGTCATCTTTTTGTTCGATCATCCCATGGTGTCGAGAGCAGGTAGCAGGTGATCGCGGTTCAAAGAAAGACGTCGTCAATCAGAAGAGGAAGGCTAGGGTTCGAAGTGGTCGAAGTCCGGCGAGGGTCTGCTGTATCTGGAGTCTCCGACGATCGAAAAAGGAGCGCGGTTATTGGTCTTAACTGTTGCGAGTATCAGGAAACCAGATGGCCTAAAACCATGCGATTAACAAGCATCATTAAGGTCCACTATCTTCAATTAATAGGTTAATGATGTTATTATTTAAATTAAAACTTATAACTACTTTAATTTAGATCATATAAAGCAGCGGTTCTTATTGGGAGCATCACTGGAGTGTTGGGTTTTTATGTGAAACGAAAAAGGGTCCTTGGTATTGAAGCATGCTGTTCCAACATTTTTGGGAAGAGGAAGATATTTGCGGTATATTAGTTTGATTTTTGTAAAATGGTTAAGAAGATAAAAGTTGGAGCAGACATTTTGGTAGTGAAGGATTTATCCTGGAGTGCGGTTTTTGTTTCTTGAGTTAAAGATCGAAGAATAAGGCATTCACGAGAGCGGGCATGGGTTTATCAGTTGGGTTTAGGGATCTTTGTTGAATATGTGTTCAAGGAAATAAGAATCGAAATGGTGCTGGGTCATTGTTCTTGTATGCGAACTGAAGGAGATGGCGGGTTAAATATCTGGAAGGGAAATGGGCAGTTCACACGATAGTGTAGACGAAGTTGGGCCGGGTTTCTAAAAGGGTAAAAGCCCAATGAATTAATTTGTTAAGTTTAAATTTTTATAATATTGTATAATTAACTTGTAATGCAATATCTTATACATACGGTATCGGGATTGGACAAAATAAGACCCGACAGAATCGTATGGATGAGCGCTACACACTGGAACTGACTGGGAGTGAATTGAAGCTCATTACAATTTATAGCAAAAAAATTGTCGGATCTGAATCAAATCAAAGACAATTATCGTTATTTAATGATGATAGTCCAATGTGAGTAAAATTCACCAACTCTGAATAGTTATATTTTTATAATGTATATTTAGAACTGATAAATGTTGGTTGATTGCTGTGTGTTAACTGTTTGGTTGAATTGCTTATGTATTGGTTGAAATTATAGATAATGATATATATATATATAAATCGTTAATCAAATATGGATTCTGTTTAGCAGAATATTTCATATTGAAATGAAATTGATGTTAATTATTATTTAACATCTGTGGATGCAGGGAAACAGGTTGGGGGAATCCGACTGGATTCCTCAACATTTATTTTTACTGTTTTCATATATTGTGATATATGATGTGATATATGATCTGTTATTGATTGGATATGTTTGGATGATATTGATCACTGTGATTTGGTATTTTAAATACCGTAAGAAATACAGAGATATAGAAAGATAAATTTTCAAAGAGTTATTGAAAATGAATTATTTATAAATAGAATAAAGGAATATTTATTTAGAAAATAAATAGAATAAAGGAATATTTATTGGAAAAAATAAATAGAGTTAATGAAAAGGAGTTAATCGAATTTACTTATTCGAAACGAGTAAATTGAATATGGTATTTGAAAGTTAGTCGAGTTAGTCAAGTTAAACGAACATGGTTAGTCGAGTTGAGTTGATCGATTATAATTAATCGAAAGGAGTTAATCGATTATAATTAATCGAAAGGAGTTAATAGATTATAATTAACCGAAAGGAGTTAGTCGATTATAATTAATCAAAAGGAGTTAGTCGATTATAATTAATCGACAGGAGTTAGCCGAATGTAGTTATTCGAAAGGAGTTAGTCGAATATGGTATTCGAAAGGAGTTAATCAAAACAAGTTAGTCAAGTATGGTTAATCGAACCAAGTTAGTCGAGTATGGTTAGTCAAACCAAGTTAGTCGAGTATGGTTAATCGAACCAAGTTAGTCGAGTATGGTTAATCGAACCAAGTTAGTCGAGTATGGTTAGTCAAACCAAGTTAGTCGAATATGGTTAGTCAAACCAAGTTAGTCGAGTATAATTAGTCAAATTGAGTTAGTCAAATCAAGTTAATGGAATCGAGTTAGTCGAGTATAGTTATTCAAGATAGAGTTAAAACAGATATAGTTATTCAGGATGAGTTGCCATTTCGTACGACTGCTAGCGTAATTCGCAGGGCTGCAGAGAGCCTACGGCGGTCGGATGTTTCCTGAGGAAATCAGGCGTAACCATTGTGATCACTCCAATCTAGCGTCAATCGAATGGAGTTAAATTGAATATTAGCTATTCGAGATAGAGTCCAAACAAATATAGTTATTCGAATATAAGTTAATCGAATATTAGTTATTCGATAGGAGTTAATGAAATAGAGTTAACCATAAGAGTTAATCAATTAGAGTCAATCGAATATTAGTTATTCGAGAGAATAAGTTATCGAATACTGTTTATTCGAAAGAGTTAATCGAAGATAGTTTATTCGAAAGTGGTAATCGAATATAGTTTATTTGAAGAAAATATTATCGAATATAGTATATTCGAGAGAGAGAGTTAATCGAATAGAGATTACTCAAAAGGGAGTTATTCGTCGAATTCGATTATATCGAATTCGGGAAAGTATTATTTACTTTCCGATTTTTAAATCAAGATTTATTTATTTATAAATAAGTTAGTTGTTAGGTTAATTATTCAAAGTAAGAATAAAAGTTAGATAGTTAAGTTAGGTATTTCAGAAGTAGGGTTTATAACGTTGACATTATAATAAATGTTTTTATAAAGAAGTGGATTCGTAATCTGAATCCGAGAATTTGCATAAGCAAATGATTATAGAAATTGAAGAGATGAGCTTTATCTATTGCAAGGTTAAGAACGTTGTTCAATTAAGGTCTGAGAGGTAATTATACCCCAACTTGATTGACCTCGAAATGAATTAAGGAATAGTTGAGGTTCGATGGCGAAGATTGATTAGAGATAAAATAAGTTAATAAGCGATAAATGGATTGAGGGGTCATAACGATGTTTTATACAATGTTCATTTGAAATCCATATAAATGAGTGTTGGGAACGTTTTCCAAATATAATCAGAGATATTTTCTAAGCATAGAAAATGAAATGCTCTGTTGATATGTAAATAAACTATGGAAATATTTTCCAGTGTTAAAACATATATTTTCTAAATATAGAAAATAAGGGAATATGAATATATATATATATTTGATGGATCAATATAAATCCCAATTGGGAATAATATTGTTGTTTGTACACAGACATATTTTCATTTGATAGTTAAATCACCGACTATCAAAGTTTTTACCATTTTACGTTGTTAATATGGGGAGATTGGTTGGATTCTTATCCAAAGAGCCACTCCGTATTGGCATAAGCTCTGCAGAATCATATATGCAAAAGATAATTGAAGACGGAGTAAGGTGCAAGGGCTGTTGTATAAGTCCTAGGTAGAGATTGCCTAGGATGGATGTACGGAATAGTGCATTTGGTTTGTCCAGTCCCAGGACAACTTGAATGGATGAATGTCTTACAGAGTATATCTGGTAGATCACGTAAGTTGATCGTTTCAAACGTATTTACGTTGGTGGCGGAAGAATTCGTTTCTCTTAGTTTATACCCTTGTGGGGAAATCAATTTGTGATTTGGCGGGTATGGCAATGTGACATTCGAAGTAAATGGAGGAGTGATCTGTTAAAGGATACGTTACGACCTTGAGCCTCATCAACTGGGAAATGACAGAAATCGGGCAGGCAGCATGGCTAAGTGGGCCGCACCCAATTATGGTATATTGTCACCATCTAGAGAATATTCATATTTGTACTTCTTTCAATTCTGTATCTACCGGGAACGGTTATGTTGGAATACTAACCGAGGGGTGGCAATATATTCGATACATTCAAGAGAAATAAATGGTCGGTCATGTGTGGCCGAGTTACAAGATATTCTTGTTGAACTCCAGTGTATCGCTTCTAGAGTACACTGATCGGAAGGTGGATCCATACCTTGTCATAGTTGGAATCCATTCCCCAAATAAGAGCCCGTGGTTTTGATTGTATATTATATATGTAGAACGTTAGATGCAAGCATTTCTGCTAGATTTCTATTTACTTGATCTAGACATTATTATAATATCAGATAAGTATCGTTTTAGAAATATTTTGGGTTATCATAAGGTAAAAGCCATCTGTGTTTATGTGTGGATGGGTCTTACGATTATCCTTTGTTTCAAAAGAATTTTGAAATTTAAATCAAATGATTTGATTTTAATCACACCAGTCACATGACTTACCCAGAGTTTATTTTGTTTTCCCTAACCTCTTAGGTGCCCAATTTCTGTAGGGGCAGTCAAGTAGTCGGGATTTACAAATACTTGAAGAGCTGGAGCAGGAGACTTCAGGATTATATAGCTATTGTTATTTCCAATGTTTTGTAAGTGTTGTACGCTAATAATGGTATTATATACAGATACTGTTTTATTTCAAAGTTAGGTTATGAAATATATTTATTCGTTCCGCTATGAGATTCGTATTTACTCTGATGTTGTATGCTGTTCTTCTTCTTATATTTCTAAGTTTCTATCTTATCTATTCTCACCCTCTAACTTCTTTCATGGACTATCTGGTATTTCCGATGCTTGATTAGTCGACATCGTGTTTGGTGTCGATAACCAAGGATCGCAAATTCCCCGTGTCGTTACACATTAGATGTATTTCAATTGTAGGAGGATAATGCTCTTATTAGTTGGTAAGATGCATTCATATTGTATTGCTTATTCATTTTCAATGATCTAACGACTTGGAGGAATTTCTATCATTTGAATATGCACATGACTTCAGGTTATTCAATATTGATGTCAATCGACTTTCTGAAATATAAAATAATATATGCATAACTTTATAATATGAGCTCATGACAACTTCAGGTTGTTAATTAAATATTCACATATATGTATGTGTATATACGTGCATCCACGTATTCCATATGTAATTGATTTGCATATTCTTTCTCATTCGAGTTACCTATTTTAGAACAAATTGTTCATAAGGTTCCAATCATTAATTTTTATTTATCAAGCAATGTCAATGCGAATCTTAAAGATTGTATCATAACATCCAAAATATTTGATTTGGAACTGTATTGAACTTCTGGTTCAAATGTAATATATGAACAACTTCGAGTTGTTAATCTATATTGAACTTCTGGTTCAAATAATACATAAACAATTTCAAGTTTGTTAAAATGTATTGAACTTCTGGTTCCACTGTATTGAACTTCTGGTTCAGATAAAATATATAAACAACCTCAAGTTGTTAAAATTTATTCTTCAGTATAATATGTAAATATAAATATATAAGCAAGATACAACTCATTTTGAAAATTGTGAAATCTTTGGATATCAATTTTATTAATGTTATTATTTCACACAGTTTCAATAAAGCTTTAGGCTTTTAAATTATGAAGTATTTCAAGTTCATTGATTAAGAAACTTCAAGTTCCTATGCATATATATACACATACATATGTATATCAAGTTTATTAATTTATGATGAACTTCTGGTTCTCAATCTTTTAACATACTTCTAATTTAGAAGCTTTTACATTCTTGTTAATTCTCAACATTTCAAACTACAAACTTCATCAAAAAGTTTCTTTTTTTCATACTCCAAGACTTCAGGTCTTAGATCTGAGTTGTACAACTTCTTCTGTTACATTAGATATTACTTGCCAAATACATCGAATAATAATACATATGTCTATTCTTATTCCAAATACAAACATACATCATTTAACTTATAATAATAATGCTTTTAACACATTTATAATAATACGGCAATACAATATATTACCATAATGATACATTTAATGCATTTATTATAAAAATAATGGAAATAACCATTATACGGTTTAACTATATGAATCAAATAAATAAATTTTTACTTAAATCAACATAATAAAATTTGGATCTAGCTACAATATTGATCAATGATAAAACTGAAATAAACAACTTATTGTTGTACTGCGTTCCTAACAATTATATTTTCTAAAATACTATATATATGCATAATATCTAATCGAGAATTGAGTAAAAGTGCAAAATTATAGAACCAATATTTTACATTCTTTAATATGAATAATTCCATAAACTTGCAAATCTATACATTAAATTCACAACATAAAAAATTACATGTTTTAGGTTCAAATTATACATGTAACAACCCGGAAAATCTGAGCCAATTTAAAAATTTTATTTTGGCAATTTTAATGAATTTTGAATATTTAAAATGATTATTTTAAATAATAATGACGAGAAATTTATTTTGAATAGAATTAGAATGTATATATTTATTCGAATCGTCGTTAGAATATAAATATTTTATTTTAAATATAAAAGGAATTGAAAATGGCGCGGTAGTTTGAAAATTCGATTTCAAAGTTCAAATGAATGTACTGGGTGCAAAATAAACCAGATTTTAGCGAAACCAAAAATATTAGAATTTAATTGAGAATATCTTTCCAACGAATCTGAAAAATCAAAATTTCATAGCGGGAATCAAAAGTTATGCCCAGTTGAAAATTCAGAATAATCACTATGGAATTCAGGCCCTTAAAAATGGAAATTTTGCAAACGACCTCGGTTTTCGATGAAACCACTTTTGTTGGATCTGCGATGTCAAGTTATTGCTCGTAATTTTTTGAATCCTTATGTGAGCGTGGTGAAGGAAAACGTGTTTGACTAGTTTCATTTGACTTTAATCGACTGGAAAATGGCCATTTTTCAAACGGCCTCAGAATTTGACGAAATTGGTTTTGTTAGGACCGTATCATCAATACGAAGTTAGAAAATATTTTTCGGGAATTTTTCGGGAATTTTTCGAGTTAGTATGTGGCCCCAATAAATTGAAATGCACGTTCAAATTCAATATATAGAGTTATATTTTGATTTTGACGAAAACTGATCGGAACGGTCGAATTGGCGTATGATACATATCCCATTGTGTTCGGAATGGGGGTAATTAGCTATGGACGACAGACGGTGGGTCTCGTTTCGAGGTCAGAATAAAAAGTACCTTTTTGAAATAAATAATTAAATAAATAAATAAACTCCCTCCCCTCTCTCCTTGTATCCTCACAGCCCCCCCTGGTCATCGACTTTATAAAGAGAAAAAAAGAAAGAAAAGGGGAATCGCGATTCACCATCCCCCCAATTGGTCCGTCGCCGCCTCAAGGTGGGGCGCCACCTCGGCAACCTCCCCCCGCTGCTTTCCTCCTCCTTCCTCCTTGCGCTGAGCGCCCCCATATTTCCCCCTAAACCCTAGCCGATGCTGCACCCCCCCCCATGCCACCCTGGTTCGCCGCCGCCGCCACTTCCCTTCCACCTAGCCACCGCAACCTCCTCCACCACCTCAGACCTCCGCCAACAACCTCTACCACCACCCGAAGTGCCAAAAAATGTGAGTTTTAATTATTCATTTACATTTCAATGTTGGATTTCAGTTTTAAACATACAATAGCGAAGTAAAGATTATATTTTTAAGCCATAAAAGGATTAGATTTTTAATCATAGTATGGTTAGATTTTTATATAAAGAAAGTTAAGATGTTTGATTGTAGAAAGATTGGATTTTTATCGCTTGAAAGTTATGATTTTTATCTATGTGAAGAAATGATAAAAATATGATTTTTATCTAGGTGGAGTAGAACTAAAAATATAATTTTTACGGTGTAAAGATTTGATTTTTTTATCGATATAAGAATAGATTTTCATTTGTATGAAGTATAGATTTTTAGTTAGGAAAAGTTTATATTTTTAATAATAAAGATGTGATTTTTATATAGTAGAAATAATAAAGATGTGATCTTTATATAGTAGAAGTACTAAAAATATGATTTTTATATTATATAAGTATTAAAAATTCGATCTTTATATTAGAAGTAGATATAAAAAATATAATTTTTATATAGGAAGAAGAGGGATATAAAAATATAATTTTTACATAGAGAATAGCGTGATAAAGATATAACCTTTATTATATGAACACCATTGTAAAAATAGAATTTTTATCTATATATTAGCGGTGTAAAAATAGAATTTTTATCTATATAGTAGCGGTGTAAAAATAGAATTTTTATCTATATAGTAACGGTGTAAAAATAGAATTTTTATCTATATAGCAGCGGTGTAAAAATAGAATTTTTATCTATACAATAGCGGTGTAAAAATAGAATTTTTATCCATGTAGCATAGTTATAAAAATGTGATTTTTTTATATGCATAGCAACAATATAAAAATGTGATTTTTTATATATGTAGTGAATGCAAGCAACGAAAGTGACAAAAGGCGAGAACGGAGAAGATTTTCTACATAAGAAGAGTCGTGGTGTTTGGTTTAGCTAGTCGGTGAGAACTTCTCACTTTAAATCTTGTTTTCTAGTTAAAAATTATATACTAGGATGTAGACGGTGCTTAGCAGCACTCGACACCCGTCGTCCACAGACCATGGATGGCTTGTTTGTTTGACTGTTTGTTGTGATGAAAATTGATTGTGTGATGTGAAATAAAATAAAATATTTGTATAGTTAAAAATATTTTATCGTTAAAAATAAATTTTTTAACGTGAATGTGAATGAATAAATATTCGTTTACAAACCGGACGGTTTGTTTATGTACACCTATTTGAAGGATATTGATTGGGACGATAAATTTTACACATCGCCCAACTGCACAAATAATATTCAGTGTTTGTTGATTTGAAACCCCACACAGGTGTTGGGATGATATTTGGCGTACACTAATCCCAATTATTTAGTTGTATGTCGATCGATTGGTCGACAGACTGTGTAAGCGTTAATTATTTATATTTAATGCTTATGCAGTTGTGTGGTGCACTTTGGATGATGGTTGATTGTTTATCGTTGCTATTATATACATGTGTTGTATGGAATCCATATAATTAACATTATATGGTAATTGATTGGGCCTCATTCAAATTTGAAAAAGAAATATATATTCATGTGTTAAATAGAAGAAAATATATATTCATGTGTTGAAAATATTCATGTGTTGAGTAAAATATTTTAATAATAAAATTTACATCTTTATTATATTTAAGATTAGAAACTAACTGGAAACTGGATAAGATGAGTGGTTTCTTGGGTATTGATCTGATGTTGGTTTCGGCCTTTGGGGTTAATACTTAGGGAATCATTCTCTTACTACTTTACGGTTGGAGTCTGATTAAAAATCAAGCGATAGATACTATAATTTTATAAAATATATTAAATGATAAAAATAGTCATGTGTTGACGATACTCATATGTTGAGAATATTCATGTGTTGAAAGAAATATAGATTTATGTGTTGAATAGAATAAATATACATTTGTTGAATAGAATAACAAAGTTATTAAAATATATAAAGCCGTGTTGATTAGAGTTGCGCCATTTTGACGCGAACGATATTTATATCGATTATATTCGTTTTTATAATAATTATAGAAAAGGAAGTGATTTCAAAATATAACGTTCTGAAAATATTATCTTTTGTATATCGATGAGGTGGAATATTCAATTTTGATTTAAAATTGAATATGAAGTTGAGATCGTTTCGAAAATGAATTTAAAACGATCTATAAAATACGTTTTAAAAGGAAATCGACGAAATACATAATATATATATATATATATAATATATATGATGGCCTGAATAGAACGCGCCGCGCTGCGGCAATTCGTGAATTTCGACAATTGGCTTCGAATGGACATTACGGGAGATCCGACCGTCGGATTCTCCTGAAACCGGAACCGTTGGGTTCAAGTCCGAAAGAGCTTTCCAATGAATATTAGAAATTTTAAATCTAACGGTTGGATTTGGAATTATGTCCAAATCAAATTTGGAAAAGGTCGTTGTAAGTGTAGTTCGATGGCCGTTGATGGAAATCTACTGTACAGGCCTTGATAAAATTATTAAATATATCAATAATTTGTGTAGAATCATAAGAAATGAATCGGAAAGAACTGGGGTGAAAAATTCTACATTTGAAAGGATAAAAATATATTTTTATCAAAATGAACTAGTTTATAACTAGAAATAAAAATCCAATTATTTTTAAATAAATATAATGGATTGAAAGTGGTTTTAAAAATAATCAAAATTTCCAATACGTGAATTGGAATGGATTTGAATAGAAATTATCTTCGTAATATTTCGATGTTGGATTTCGTGATTATACAGATATGGTTGTGGAAATTTGAAAGATATATTGATATCGTTATTTCCAATACGATATTTGTTGGTCGTAGAATTTGATATTGAATATAAGCCGATATTTTCTATTCAGAGCCTTGTATTTAATATCAAATGGAATTTTGGGCTCGTCGTGAATGGTGTCTTAAATAACACTGTTCTTGAACCCAGTTGAGAAAAAGATTGAATCTTTCTATTTAGATTTAATGAAGTGTACCAATTAAATAATATTAATTGGAATCGAATTTAAATTGGTTTTGGGTTTATCGTGAGCGGTGTTTTGAATAACACATGTTCTTTAACCCGATTAACAATAGAAGTGATTTTGGGTTTATCGTGAACCGTGTTCTAAATGACGTTGGTTCTTTAACCCAGTTAAAGACAAGATATTGATTTTTGAGAAGATTAAAACTAAGTGGAGTTTTAATAAATCTTTAATTAGATTGAAATGTGAATTGATAATTTAAATTATCAAATCTGAAAAGTGATCGAGAATGGAGTACCACCAGTTTTGCTCCAAGCGATAATTAAATCTTTAATTAGGTTTGAGCGTGAAATGGTAATTAATTTTACCGATAGCACCGTGGTGTTAGATATGGAGTATTACCAGTTTTGCTCCATGGGATAAATAGGTTGGGATTGGGAAATAAAATAAATGATTACTTCGGTGTGGTTCGCTAATCCCGACTAGTTTGGAAAACCATAATATGGTTTGAAATGATATCCAAAGGAAGATTAAAGAATAAATTTAGAAGAATTTATCTTTGATAAAATTAATGGGAACCTTTCCCTAAGAATGTGAATTTTTGAATAAATGAATATTCTGAATTGGAATGAGGCGTATGTTGTGTTTGTGTAACATTGGTTTATTATAAACGCGGGTTATTCGGAAAGGCCGGGTTTATACCCATTCTGAATAACCGATTCGATGATATATCGAAGATGAAGACGGTGGTTGAAGACTGGAAGTCTTCACATCGTTTGGGTGATTACTAATGATCTTGATTGGGCTGTACACCCAAGAGGAGGGAATCGGTTGGTGATCGTCCAGACATACTTGGAGATAGATGGATATGCGAGGAAAGTGCCTCCGGTTTCGTTCAGACCCAGAACGAACTTGTAAATGGACTGTGTGTCTGACATTGGATTTTATTCTGTGTTGATTAATCTCTATTAAATATACATCTGTTTGGCGGTGGAGAATTCATTCTCTTGCTTAACGCCCTTCTCTGAGATGTATGAGCTCAGAGGTTGTATATCGATGGACATCGGTCGCATGGAGTGAATTGCCTGTGTGGCACGCCTAAGTGGCAATTGATCAAGGCTTCTGTTGAAAAACAAAGTCTTGTGGTTGATGATCAAAGCACGGCCTGTGTGGCGCAGCTTTGTGTATGGCGTTAATTCGCGAGCCTCACACCTCTGTATGCGTCAAAAATGGGATAAGGACCCAAGGAGTGCACGACGTTTCTTTCTAGCTAGTGGTGGTGTCAGTGCTTAAACTGGCTGACATTTATATATTCAGTGCTTAAAATGGCTGACATTTATATATACTTTTTACCTGTGTGGTTGTTGGAATGCGAGGCGCCTCGAATATATGGTCGATAACTGGCACTATGTGAGCCGACGTACAGACCATTATATATAGGTCCTATAGGACCGGGAAACGTGTGTTCAGGAATAAATAATCCTTAAAAGTAAGAGAGGATCGGCCTTGGAGGTTCCAAGGGATCGCTGTGTGTGGTCCTGAGGCATTAGCTAGAGTGTCTCGAATCGGAGAGGAGCTTGCCCCTTGCCTCGACTCATAACGGAAATCCAATTTCCAATACGTGACATTTCGGTTTTATTTGTAGAACCTAGTATGGAGACATGATAGATGGTACCTATGCCGCCTAAGATTGATATTTATGATTGAAATTGTTTTGACACTATACACTTATAATAGTATCAAATGATTTGTTTTTAAACGTACCAAGCATGTTTGGTTATTATAAGGGAAAACCCTATCCTCCGGCTTGTGTTGCATTGTGTGATGGGACCTGGGTCTTATAATAGCTTCATTTTTCCAAAAAGTATTGCGCTGTTTTGTTATACGCACTAGTGTTCTTGGGAGGAAACCCCTTCCGTGTTATTCGGCGTGGTCCCTTGAATTATTTTCTTTTAAAGTAAAGTTTTAAATAACTGTTTTAGTTCTCACACTAATCACATGACTGACCTGGAGTTTATTGTTTTAACCTATACTTTGGGTGCCCCTATTTTCCACACGGGCAGCTAGTAGTTTTGGTTTTGCAGATTTATATTCATAGGATCCTGATTTACAACTGGAACGATGCTCAGAAAGCTCTGTATCCGTGTATTACTTTCAGTTGTGTTTTGTATTGTTTTTCCCCTGTTATGTAATTTATTGTAAACTCTGATATTTGTCGAATGTAATATTTATTCATACTCTGTATATTCTTGTATTCTGATGGAATTGTTGTAATAAATAATGAAATATTCTTCTATTTGCGTTCCGATGTGTCTTGTCCTTAAAGCAATCCGTGCTTTCCTCACCGGGGAAGTTCGGGTCGTGTCAATACATTCCATATAAAAATCTTTTAGATCTTTCTATACATATCAAAATTATCTCTTACCATTATAGAAACCGGAGGTTCTAAATTTTCCATTTTTATAACAAAAATTGCTTCTGCATACACTTTAGATATTTAAGATCAATATTTAAATCATAACTTATCGAGATGCATATTTTCTTTAGTCATTAAATTTTCATCATCATTTTTCTCATTTGCATATGAACTTCAGGTTCTTCATTTGCATATGAACTTCAGGTTCCTCATTTTCATATGAACTTCAGATTCCTCATTAGCATATGAACTTCAGGTTCCTCATTTGCGTATGAATTTCAGGTTCCATGTTTGAAAAAAAATGTATATGAACTTCATGTCATATGAACTTTTTCTACAAATTTTTTATCATTTTTAATTGTAGAAATCTATTCTGGAGATATTTTATTATTTTCAAATAAACAGATCTCTTCTAGAGATATTTTACCATTTCCAAATATACAAATGTCCTCTAAAGATATTTTGTTATCACCACTTCTGGGATGAACTTATCTCCTCCAGAGATAAATATATACAAACTATTGAAATGTCATATCAATATACAAAATTACATATCAAACCTTAAATGCATTAACAAAATTAGGTGTATTAAATAAAAATAAGATTCAAGAGAGAAAAGAAATCACTATTTCTAAAGTGTATGATATTCCTTCGGGGAACATATTTTTTAGTTATGTAATTGCAATGCAACAATTTTTTTTCGGACATCTCTTCTAGGATGTTGGATTTGCTACAAAAAATTAAATCTCTAAAACCTCTCTTCAGGAGATTAATATGCATATTATATCTTCAGGATATTCAGTTAATATAAACTGTACATGAAAGATGTCAGTTAGATGCAATCCATTTAGAGATTTTCTATTGAATCCAATGTAATTGTCACATATTATAATGTATGTGTCTCTTTTAACTTCTTCTGGAAGTAAAATCTTTTTATGTCACAACTTTCAAGAAAGCTTCGGGCTTCAATTTTTTTCTTCAACATATGAACTTCAGGTTCATATTATTTCAGATTCCAAAGAATTAGTGCTTTATGATTATTCATTTGTTTATTTTTCATAATTCACTTTTGGTGATAGATCAATATTAGATCTGAAATTGATACGATCTTCTAGATACATATTATATTTACATTTGTTTCTCTAAGAAACAATACAACATTTCTTCTGGAAATATGAATTATGTAACAAAATCAAATTAAATTCAATGAATTTATTTGAATAGAGAAGAACAAAAATTTGTCAAATCCAAAAGGATAAATCACTAAAATCAACATCTCATTTTAAAATCATGTAGGGATCTCAAATGTATATAATTTGAGTATAATGTTGAGATCAACAGTATGATTACATCAAAAAAAGAATCAGATCTACAACAGAGTGAGATCTGAAATATGATTAAAAAATATCTATCGGATCTCAAAGTGTAGATCTATATGAGTTCTACAATTATTAGGTAAAAAATATATCTAGAAGATAAAACAATAGATTTAGATCTAGAATGAGATGAGATCTAACAAAAATGGAGATTTGAAAAATCAAATCAATCAGATCAAAAAAATAACCTACCGTTTTGAGATCTATAATTAGATCGATTAGAGCATCGTGCTGATAACGTGTTATAACATAAAACAGAACATATATTAAATAAGAAACCATTAGAGAGAACAGAAAAGATAGGGGAGGGACTTTTATTTCTATTACTTTAGGTATATACATTTCTATTACATTGGCTCCTTTATATATAGGCTTTGGAGCTGATTTTAAACTTATCCCCATGATGTAGGACTAAATAAAATATCACAAAAGCATATTCACTCTTACATATTACAACATTTTGAGTATTTTATGTCAAATGATAATTATTTTTAATAAATTGGGTACTAATATATGCAAGTTTGGTAGTATATATTATACTACCATGGTAGAGGGTCTGATCGAACTAATAACCTCTTACATCATGTCCGAGCGTCTTAACCAGCCGAGACAAGAGGATTTGTCCAAATGATAATTTTATATGTAGCTATTTAAATTAAGGTATTTTAAATATATAGTATAAAGTCCACACATATATGTGTTACATGACTTTCAACCATGTCATTCAGAAAATTGATGGGTTCGTGTCATTATTCTAAGTTTTTTTTTCAACTTTCAGTTTCAAAAGACACAAATTTATGAGTTGTTTCACTAATAATAGAAACTTGAAACGATACTAGCTTTGTAAAAAGATAGGTATAAGATAATTGTAGAAAAACGTGCATTTTGAATTTAAAAATCCTAAAAATGGTAATTGATGTGGAAATATCATAGCAAAAACTTGTAAAAATGCTAATATAATAGCTTTGAATACATATTCTTACAAAAAACCTTTATAAAACTATGTAGGAAAAAACATAATTATAAGCTTTCAACGTAAGTAGAAATGGTGACTAGAAAATTTTCAAATATGTCGCTTTTCTCTCCTTCTCTTGCACTCCATTTTCCTCTCATCCCTCTTCACCTCTTTGCCTTATTCTCTCTTCTTGCTTTCCCCAAGTCTATTCTCACATTGAAAGCGTACTACTCAAATCCTTTTTTCTATTTCTACATATCTACTCTTCAGATCACCAGTTATGCCTCTAATCATAAGATATGATGATCCACGCATTGCTAGTCCTAGCACAGGTTCAATTTTCAATATGAGATCGCAAGCGACCGTGCTTTCTCACTTCCTCCCCTTATATCGAGACTGCTTTCAGCTGCCGAGGGTGGGGCCGATAAAAAATTGGTCTTTTCATTTTCTTTTTGTTGTGGTGTTGTTTTATGTTTGTTCTTGTTTGGGTGTCTTGCATCTTCTTATGGTTAATGGTGTCGTTGGTTTTAATGTTTACTATATCTGCTTACTGGTGGTCTGTGTGGTTGTTCCCGGAAGGAGGTGTAATACTATTTCCAAGTAGTGCGCCTCCCTGAAACGACCCGGTTTTTAATGTTCTTGGTTATCCGATATACAACACATATCGAACATCCAAGGATCAAAAATAACCGAAAAGTTAATGAAAGAAATTAGAGGGTGAGGATAGATAAGATAGAAATTTAGAATAAAACAAGAAGAAGAACATACAACATCATAGTAAACACGAATCTCACAGCGGAACGAATAAACATATTTCATAACATAACTTTGAAATACAAATCTGTACTTGAATATACATATCATTTCCAAAGTACAACACTTACAACACAGCGGAAATAAGCAATAGCTATATGATCCTGAAGCCTCCAGCTCCAGCTCTTCAAGTATCTGTAAATCCCGACTACTTGACTGCCCGTACAAATTTAGGCACCCAAGAGTTTAGGGAAAATAAACAAAATAAACTCCCAGTCAGTCATGGGACCGATATGAGTAAAACAGTTTAAACAAGTAAATGATATCTCATAAGACCACGCCGTATAACGGAACGGGTTTTTCCCTTATGAGAATCCAAAATGATCTTTATATCAAAACTCATTGATATTATAATAGTGTCTATCAACCACAATATAATAATCATCTAGCAGAAACGCTTTCATCTCACGTTCTACATATATAGTATGTTGGATCTAGAATAACCCTAGAGGGGGGGGGGGGGTGAATAGGGTTTTTGACAGTTTTTAACTGAATTAAAAATCAAACGAGATAAATAAAAATAAACAGATCACAGAATATAGCGGAAACAGAAATGCAGAAAATAAATCACACACAGATATACCCAGCTTCGGCAAAACCCTGCCTACTGCTGCATTTCTAAGGTTTCTACTAGGTGATAGAACAGATCCCGCATACAAGACCATGTACACTCGCAAACCCTGCTCCTATTCTAACCCTACGCTCAAAACCCTAGACTGACCGATATCCACTCAATCAGATTCCCCTGTTTACGACCCTGTAATTTTTTTACTCAGATTTACAGACTCTGAAACTGTCAGTCAACACACTGACTGATATCCTAGACTCTACAGCTCTAGACTCTGTTTGAACGGTTTTACAATTCAAAACAAAAACAAAACAAAAAGAAAAACAAAATTAAAATAAAAACCCTAGGAGTTAAATTATAGAAGAGGAGTTTAAATTAAGAAGGGGTCATTCCCTTTACACTCCAATATTAGTTTGACCGGCCATTTTGTTAATTGGTCCACTCCTTTTCCTTTTAGCCCGGTCTCTTTGCTTCTGAGAATTGAAAATGGCGGCGGCTTCTCAAACTAGGGTTTTCTCCAATCCCAAATCTCGATCGTTATCTTCTGGAATCAAATCTCTGATGCTTTGAGTCTGTGGATGCTCTTGAATATATTCTCGTGACCGTTTTGGGATGAGGGTGATCGAAACTCTTAGAAGATTTGTGAGTTTTTCTGATTTAGATCTTTATCCATTTTTGCTTTGGAATTCTTGAATTGATTTGTGTGGGTTTCGATTTCAATTGCTTGAGTTTACCCCAAATTTGCCAGTGATGAAATGCGTGTACATATAGGGTTAGAAATAGAAAACCCTAAATCACTGATTTCATATATGATTCGGTCTGTTTCCCTTTTTGAAATTCTTGGCTTTGAAAAATCAGCGTGAATTTGGTGCTTTGATTTTTGCTTGTGAATCTGGTCTTCAATGGCCTTTGATGATTTCATAAATGGCTCGACTGATTTGAATTCGATTTCCACAGCTTTGAAATACATGCTTGATTTCTGGAAATAGTAATTTGCTGTCTAATTGAATTGTTGCCAGATTTGAGTAATTTCTGCGACTTGCTTTGCTTGCCAAAAAATGGTTTTAAATCTTGCCAAAAGTGAATCGAGATTTCTTATTTGAATGATCATTGTTTTCTTTGGTTGACTGGAATAATATTTGGTAACATATAGTTGATTTTCCAAGTGCTTTGCGCAAGAAGACTTTGTTTTGAATGGTTTGTGATAAAATTGCCGAGATTCGATGCTGTATATTTGTGGATAAAATCAGGAAACTGAATTTATTCCCTTGCCAAAAATGATTTCTTGGAACTCCTTTAAAAACTGATCATTGTTAGAGAAACTTCTTCCCAATTATGAATGCTTGATTTCTGGAACATAATTCTTGACCCAAATTTGTGATTTCTTGGAACAATTATTTGTCACCTCTAATTAGAATTTGTTGAATTGTTTTCCAAAAATGGTCACACATGATTGCCAGAAAGTTGATGTCTCGATTTAATTCATTCTTGCATTATTTGTTTCCCTTCACTCCTTACCATATATGTATATGAAATATTTCTTGATCATTCTGCGACCAAATCTGGAAAATGATATCTGGAAATAATTCATGAAGCTTTCAGAAAAGGAATGCTGTGTATCACCTGTTTGTGTGTTGTGTATACTGCTTGCATGTGCTACTCCATATGATCATGTAGCTGCATATTTGCATCACTGTATTCATTTGTGTTTGACTGGATCATGTGTAGTTGTAGCTTCATGCTGATCACCATGTACAGTTGACACTCCACTTCACTGCTTTGACCTTGTTGACTTGTGTTTGTGAAGAAACATCATGCTGCTATGTGACTTTATATTTGCACTTACATTGCTTCACTAATTATTGCTGAACCAATTTTATTGTGCTCGGCCCTTCCTTGCTTGTATATGCTACATCACCACACAGTCATGTCCCTTGGTGGTTGCTCGACCACTTTGCTACACACACATGTATTTGACCATATTTGACTCCATACATATGCTATGGCATTCTCGACCATGCTGACTTTGTTTTGCTGGACAATATGAAGTTGCCACATCACCTTGCATGTTTTAATCATTGCTGTACTCACATATTTTGCTGTTTTGACTTCATGTTGTATTGATTTTGGCTTGATCCATACCATTTTGAACCTGTTGAACACTGTTTTCTTCATGCTGAGTTGTGCTACCCCTTGTGCTGATATGTTTTTGGGCTGATTTGCAAACTGTCTTGATTTCGACCATTTCCATGTATATGTTGAGTTGTTTTTTTTTTATGAATGCACTGAGTTGAGCAGGTCCACGTGGCTACTCCTCAGTTGCTCGCTGATTGGCGAGGCAGTGCACACGTGTGTATATACGCACGTGTGCATTTGCAGCCATCAGTAGAGTTGTCCCTGTCCCTGCACTGTTATATGTGTATATACATACACATGTGTGTGTATACATGTATGTGCGTGCTATATTCAGATCAAGTCATGAAAAATGATGAGAAAGACACCAGAAAACTGAGGCAAATAAAAAAATTTTTTAAAAATAAAATTTATATTTGCGTGCATTAGAATATATTTCTGTTCTGGATACTGTGTGTGTGTTTCTGTGAATGACAGGTATGAAGACTGGATTGACTGGATAACTGGACTGGATTGACTGAGCAGTGAAGACTGGACTGGACTAGCAGAAGACTATGTATATGTGTATATGAGTATATGAATGAAAATGTATATCGAGTGTGAATGTTGTAGTGAGTCAGTAGTAAAGGAGCTGTGTATATGAAAGAGATTGTACTGTTTATTTGTAATAAACAAATTTGTCTGAAATAAAATATCATTTTATTGATGTCAAACAAAACTTGTCTATCATATTCTGTTATATACAAGTACAATATACAGTGAATGTTTAAATAGTGGAGTTATAAAAAGTTGTACTGTTTGAATGTTTGGAATATAATATTCAATTCAAATATTATATTCCTATCTATGTTGTATATATATATAAAACAGTACAATAACAAACACATTTATAATAATATATATTTGTTTGTTATCATCAAACAAAAATCATACAATTGTGTATACAACTGCGTTATATACAACAATCTCCCCCTTTTGATGATGACAAACAAATAAAAGATTTATACAACTGCGTTATATACAACAATCTCCCCCTTTTGATGATGACAAACAAATAAAAGATTTTGATTACAATAAATGTGTTTGACAGTGAATTCTGAACTCCCACTATTTATTAGCTCCCCCTACAACAGAAACTCCCCCTATAACTGTGCATGAGTGAAAAGAATAACTGTGCATGAGTGAAAAGAATGTAATGTAAAAAGATTCAGAATTCTGAAAATTAAAATATTTATAAAATATTCACTCATAAATCAAAATCTAATCCATTCTCCCCCTTTTGTTATCATCAAAAGGATATAGAATTTAAAATATCGATAAAAATGACTAAAAAAAAATTTCAGCTTAAGAGGAGGAATGGTCATCATAAATCTCAATTAGTCAAACAAAAATCATAATAAACTAAGAACTAGTGGCATATTTCACAATGCAGAAAATGACTGATTTACGACGAAATATATATAAATGAGGAGAGTTATATAAAAATGAATTTCAATTAATTTTCAAATGAATTTTCATAAAAATGAGGCTCAGAAAACAGTGATGAATTTGAATTATAATTATAATTCAATTTAAGTGACAAAATCGAATAATCTCAAATCCCAATATCTATCAATCAACAAAACATAATGCGTCATAAAATTTCAACACATTTCACAGATTAGAAAGTGGATTGATAGGCTGATTATTATACACCAAGGAGAATTTCATATTAATTTCAATTTATAGCATTTTTTTAATAATTTTTTTTTATTTAAGAGCACACTGACCACGCATAACCAGAACTTGGATTTTTAAATGAAGTCAGTCGCAGCTTAAATTATAAGTTGTCTCTTAACCATGCATGACCAGAGCTTGGATTTTTAAATGAGGTTAGAGACACACTTATATATTAATTATATTTATTATTTTCAGCAATTAAAGGAAAAACTACTCCCCAATATATACAACCAATATGAATGATAGAAATGTGATAGGTACAGAAATGGACTGTGAAATAAATTTCTAAATTAATTATATTATGAAATATGACCAACTGTACCGGGATTATTGAAAATTTTCAATTGACACTAATTTTGAAAAATAGCATAACCACAATTCCATCACAACTATTTTCACTGTTTGTTCAAGGTGATTTTAATAAATATTAAACTCTCCATATTTATAAAAAAAATTTATCATGGATGGCAGAATGATGAGAGGCATAGAAGATGTTCGTGAAATAATTCCCAGTTCAAAGACATTATAATAAATATTCAACCGTCATGAAAATCTAAATAAAATCTCCTCTTGTTGTGAAATATATTGTAGTCATAATTCATCACAATTTCAAATTCTGATATATTTTGATGAATTATAAATACAGAACAATTTGGATATTGATTTCAATTTGTGAATGAATAAAAAATAAATAATTTTAAAATTGAAAAACAATTACAAGAGGAATATGCTGATCTATACACGACAAGAAGAAGAAAAATGAACAAGACAAAAAGAGTGTGTGGATTTATACATGGTGAAGATTTGAATCTAAGTACAGATGGGTGAGACAAAAATAAGGCGCTTCTGATACCACTTGGTGTCTCTATTTACGAGGAATTTTAACATGATACTGAACAAGAATGTCATAGACACAAGAATTATAAATACAAAGCCCAATCAGACAAGATAACAGATTATGCACATGTATCAGAGCAGCGGTCAGATTAAAGCAGGCAGTTATTTGAAAAAGTATCAGAGCAACACAGAACATAAAATCACGTCAGACTTGTCAGCGGATGGTCACATAAGATCATTCATGATCCAAGATTAGAAATACCGTTTATTTGAAATCATTTGAGGAATATGAAAATATCAGGATTTAATAAATCAATCACACCAATTTATAAATTTATGAATTGAGATATGTGTGAGATTTAATAAATCAACAATTTCAAATGATTTTCAACAAACTAATATTTAAATCATATAACCATGAAATAACAGAGAAATTCAAGACCGGATTTTCAAAGAATTTTCACAAGAATTTTCTGACAAGTCCTTAAGAAATTTCAGATCATCTACATCAATTTTGTGAGATATTCATGATCCAAAGAAAATAATTTATTTGAAATCATTTGAATCAATGTCAAATTTTGAGATATAATGAATCAGTCACACAAGGTTAATAATTTCAGATTTAAGTGGTGTGTAAGATTCAAAATATTGAGTTTCAGATGATTTCAAACTAAACTAATTTCAATCATAATAATCATGAATAAGGATGAAATTTAAGATGTACCACTGATTCAACCCAAATATTTTTCAAGTCAGAAATAATCAAGCCAATCTAAAAAATTAATGAGATTATCACAACTGAGAAGTAACAGTGCTGTAATGAGTGTAATACTTTAAGCGTTTCCAAAATGGATTGAAAGGAACTCAAAACAGCATAAGTGTGTGAAATTTCATTAATTATTCAGATCTTCAAAAAATTTAGAATTCTAGTTAACAGTGTTCAAGATATGATATGAATGCATCAACACTGTTATGAATTCAACAATCAGAAAATAAACTTCAAAACAATTGCAGATATATACACGTTCAAATTCAGGATATGGAAATGATTAACACATGATGATTTTATACAAGTAAGGCAAATTTTAAAAAAAATCATTAATTCTGCAACTGGAAGTTTAAGAGGTACAGACAAAAAAGAATATGGCAGTGACAAATCAAATAAAAACAAATAGAAGAAAAAAAAAAGAAAGGGGTAGAAGAAGCAGAAATAAATAGTGAAAAAATATATTTACAAGGATGAGATTAGAAATCATACCTGATTCATAGAAGACGTTGTGGATCTCTAACTCATCAGTCTTGGCCGAGGAACTGTAAAGAATACAGAAATATAGAGCAACTTGAAATCAATCTCTTTTCAGCATAGCAGTTTCTCAGCCACCTTTGGTACCTAACAGTTTAAAGGATCGAGTGGTCTAACAAAATTTGTAAAACCACTCTGATATGTGTTTACCACTTTTGGTACCCAAACCTGTCTATATAACAAACCATCTAAATTTACCTTTGTACCCTTTGGAACCCAAATCTGTTTGAAGTTAACTGAATTCGTTTTATTTCCTTTTGGGATCCAGATATGTTTAAATGGTTTATTATAAAACAATTTTTCATTTTGTTTTTGTTTCAAAAATCCTTTGGAATTTCCAAAGTTCAGATTTTCAAATCCATTCTTTCCAAAGCTGCTTAGAGGATTTTTAAAATCGTTTGAACTTTTCTTTTCAAATAACTCAGATTTTCCAAAACCAAGTCTAATTCTATTTCCTGAAGAAAATTGATTTTTCAACAACATATTTAAAGATTTTTCACTGTTTGAAAATTTTGCCAAGGTTGTTTCAAGTTTTTGAAGTTTTGTTTTGAGATCATCGTTTTCTTTCAATAAATCTGAACAACGATTTTCAGTGATCTTATAATTTTTAAAGTCAGATTTCAAAACCAAATTTTCTTCTTTAAGCAAATTAATTTTGGTTTGGGACTCGACAATCTCAGATTCAAAAAGTTTTTGTTTTTTAAACCCAAATTTCTTGGATTTTTCAACCTCGTTTTCCAGTTCTTTCAAAATCAAATCAGATTTCAACAAATTCTCCTTTTCAGCAATTTCAAATTTGGAATATATATCTGTCTTAAAATTTTCAAATTCCTTTTGTAAACAATTATTCAAACTTGATAACTCAATCTTGTTCTCTTTTAAGATCAGAATTTCTTTTTCAAACTTTTGAATATTTTTATTGAGATGAACAAAATTGGTTTTCAATTTCAAACAATTTTTACAATCTGAATTTGAAGAATTTTTAAAGTGTTCAAGTTGTGATTCCAAATCATCAATTTTACTGGTCAACTCAAGATTTTTAGATTTCAGAGATTTGTTTCTAGATTGGAGTTTATCAACTGCTTTAGTTAGATCAGCACACATATAAACTAAATCTTCGTATGAAAAATTTCCTGTCTCATCGTCTGTTGAATCTCCTTCGATTGATTTATCTGTTTCTCCTTTTAAACACAGATCTGAATCAGAGTTGACATTCTGGGGTTTTGAGCAGTCGTCAGATTTTCCATAAAGCGTGTTTAGAGTTTTCCAGACATCCTGCGCAGTCAAACAATGAGATACGTGAATAAAATGTTCTGTACTGAGATAATCAAATATGATATTCATAGCACGAGAATCCAAAACAATGTTTCTATTATCAGACATATCACTCCCATTGATAACAGCATCCCAACATTTAATATTAACAGATTTTAAATAAAATTCCATGTTGGATTTCCAGTTTGAAAAATCTGTTCCAGTGAAAATAGTTGGAGATGATCTGGACTGACTCTCACTAGACTGACGACTAGAATTACCCATGACTCTAGAGTTAAACACAAATACCTGGCTCTGATACCACTGTTGGATCTAGAATAACCCTAGAGGGGGGGTGAATAGGGTTTTTGACAGTTTTTAACTGAATTAAAAATCAAACGAGATAAATAAAAATAAACAGATCACAGAATATAGCGGAAACAGAAATGCAGAAAATAAATCACACACAGATATACCCAGCTTCGGCAAAACCCTGCCTACTGCTGCATTTCTAAGGTTTCTACTAGGTGATAGAACAGATCCCGCATACAAGACCATGTACACTCGCAAACCCTGCTCCTATTCTAACCCTACGCTCAAAACCCTAGACTGACCGATATCCACTCAATCAGATTCCCCTGTTTACGACCCTGTAATTTTTTTACTCAGATTTACAGACTCTGAAACTGTCAGTCAACACACTGACTGATATCCTAGACTCTACAGCTCTAGACTCTGTTTGAACGGTTTTACAATTCAAAACAAAAACAAAACAAAAAGAAAAACAAAATTAAAATAAAAACCCTAGGAGTTAAATTATAGAAGAGGAGTTTAAATTAAGAAGGGGTCATTCCCTTTACACTCCAATATTAGTTTGACCGGCCATTTTGTTAATTGGTCCACTCCTTTTCCTTTTAGCCCGGTCTCTTTGCTTCTGAGAATTGAAAATGGCGGCGGCTTCTCAAACTAGGGTTTTCTCCAATCCCAAATCTCGATCGTTATCTTCTGGAATCAAATCTCTGATGCTTTGAGTCTGTGGATGCTCTTGAATGTATTCTCGTGACCGTTTTGGGATGAGGGTGATCGAAACTCTTAGAAGATTTGTGAGTTTTTCTGATTTAGATCTTTATCCATTTTTGCTTTGGAATTCTTGAATTGATTTGTGTGGGTTTCGATTTCAATTGCTTGAGTTTACCCCAAATTTGCCAGTGATGAAATGCGTGTACATATAGGGTTAGAAATAGAAAACCCTAAATCACTGATTTCATATATGATTCGGTCTGTTTCCCTTTTTGAAATTCTTGGCTTTGAAAAATCAGCGTGAATTTGGTGCTTTGATTTTTGCTTGTGAATCTGGTCTTCAATGGCCTTTGATGATTTCATAAATGGCTCGACTGATTTGAATTCGATTTCCACAGCTTTGAAATACATGCTTGATTTCTGGAAATAGTAATTTGCTGTCTAATTGAATTGTTGCCAGATTTGAGTAATTTCTGCGACTTGCTTTGCTTGCCAAAAAATGGTTTTAAATCTTGCCAAAAGTGAATCGAGATTTCTTATTTGAATGATCATTGTTTTCTTTGGTTGACTGGAATAATATTTGGTAACATATAGTTGATTTTCCAAGTGCTTTGCGCAAGAAGACTTTGTTTTGAATGGTTTGTGATAAAATTGCCGAGATTCGATGCTGTATATTTGTGGATAAAATCAGGAAACTGAATTTATTCCCTTGCCAAAAATGATTTCTTGGAACTCCTTTAAAAACTGGTCATTGTTAGAGAAACTTCTTCCCAATTATGAATGCTTGATTTCTGGAACATAAATCTTGACCCAAATTTGTGATTTCTTGGAACAATTATTTGTCACCTCTAATTAGAATTTGTTGAATTGTTTTCCAAAAATGGTCACACATGATTGCCAGAAAGTTGATGTCTCGATTTAATTCATTCTTGCATTATTTGTTTCCCTTCACTCCTTACCATATATGTATATGAAATATTTCTTGATCATTCTGCGACCAAATCTGGAAAATGATATCTGGAAATAATTCATGAAGCTTTCAGAAAAGGAATGCTGTGTATCACCTGTTTGTGTGTTGTGTATACTGCTTGCATGTGCTACTCCATATGATCATGTAGCTGCATATTTGCATCACTGTATTCATTTGTGTTTGACTGGATCATGTGTAGTTGTAGCTTCATGCTGATCACCATGTACAGTTGACACTCCACTTCACTGCTTTGACCTTGTTGACTTGTGTTTGTGAAGAAACATCATGCTGCTATGTGACTTTATATTTGCACTTACATTGCTTCACTAATTATTGCTGAACCAATTTTATTGTGCTCGGCCCTTCCTTGCTTGTATATGCTACATCACCACACAGTCATGTCCCTTGGTGGTTGCTCGACCACTTTGCTACACACACATGTATTTGACCATATTTGACTCCATACATATGCTATGGCATTCTCGACCATGCTGACTTTGTTTTGCTGGACAATATGAAGTTGCCACATCACCTTGCATGTTTTAATCATTGCTGTACTCACATATTTTGCTGTTTTGACTTCATGTTGTATTGATTTTGGCTTGATCCATACCATTTTGAACCTGTTGAACACTGTTTTCTTCATGCTGAGTTGTGCTACCCCTTGTGCTGATATGTTTTTGGGCTGATTTGCAAACTGTCTTGATTTCGACCATTTCCATGTATATGTTGAGTTGTTTTTTTTTTATGAATGCACTGAGTTGAGCAGGTCCACGTGGCTACTCCTCAGTTGCTCGCTGATTGGCGAGGCAGTGCACACGTGTGTATATACGCACGTGTGCATTTGCAGCCATCAGTAGAGTTGTCCCTGTCCCTGCACTGTTATATGTGTATATACATACACATGTGTGTGTATACATGTATGTGCGTGCTATATTCAGATCAAGTCATGAAAAATGATGAGAAAGACACCAGAAAACTGAGGCAAATAAAAAAAAATTTTAAAAATAAAATTTATATTTGCGTGCATTAGAATATATTTCTGTTCTGGATACTGTGTGTGTGTTTCTGTGAATGACAGGTATGAAGACTGGATTGACTGGATAACTGGACTGGATTGACTGAGCAGTGAAGACTGGACTGGACTAGCAGAAGACTATGTATATGTGTATATGAGTATATGAATGAAAATGTATATCGAGTGTGAATGTTGTAGTGAGTCAGTAGTAAAGGAGCTGTGTATATGAAAGAGATTGTACTGTTTATTTGTAATAAACAAATTTGTCTGAAATAAAATATCATTTTATTGATGTCAAACAAAACTTGTCTATCATATTCTGTTATATACAAGTACAATATACAGTGAATGTTTAAATAGTGGAGTTATAAAAAGTTGTACTGTTTGAATGTTTGGAATATAATATTCAATTCAAATATTATATTCCTATCTATGTTGTATATATATATAAAACAGTACAATAACAAACACATTTATAATAATATATATTTGTTTGTTATCATCAAACAAAAATCATACAATTGTGTATACAACTGCGTTATATACAACATAGTATGCAATCAAAACCGCAAGCACGTATTGGGTAATGGATTTCCAATTATTACAAGGTATGGAACCACCTTTCGCTAGTGTACCTCTAGAAAGGAATACACTGGGTTCAACAAGAACATCTTGCAGCCCGACCACACATGACCGGCCACTCATTTTGCTTGAGTGTATCGAATGTATATCACCAACGGTTGGGATCAACAACCCCTACCCGAATGGGACAACATCAACAATAGATTTTTAGAAGTAAATGAAACTCTAGATCAGGTGATTATACACCCTAATAGGTGCGACCTACATAGCCATGCTTCGTGCCCGATTTCTGTCATTTACCGAATGTGAGGCTAGAAGCTACGCTTATCTTTTACATGCCACATCTTCATTCACTTTGAATGTCACATCGTCATACTTGCCAAATCACAAATTGATTTCCCCAAAAATACCACGGGTATACAACTAAGAGAAACGAATTCCTCTACCACCAAAGTGAATACGTTTGAAGAGATCAACTTACGCTATCTATTAGATATACTCTGTCAGACATTCTTCCATACATGTCGTCCTGAGACTGGATAAACCGAAGGCACTATTCAGTACATCCGTCTTAGGCAATCTTTACCTAAGATTTATACAATAGCCCTTGCACTTTACTCCGTCTTCAATTATCTTTGGAATATATCATTCGCAACGTTTATTCCAATACGGAGTGGTTCTTCGGATAATAATCCAACCGGTCTCTCCATATTAACAACGTTAAAATGGTCAAAAACTTCGATAGTCGGTGAGTTAACTATCAAAGAAAAACACGTGTGCAAACAACAATATCATTTCCAGATGGAAATCATATCAATCAATCATTATTTAACTTTTATCTCTTTAGTTCATTAAATTACTTATTTCCTGTTTCCATATATTCAACATTTCTTATTTTCCAATTTTAGAAAATATACGTTATTAACGATGGAAAACATTCCCATTTCCTGTTTTCTATATTAGAAAACATTTCTGGTTTCTTATTTGGAAAACATTTCCAAAGCTTCTTCATTGGGTTTAAATAGATGTTTAAATAAAACATCGCTAGGCCAACTCCAACCATTTACTAAATTCACTTAACCATCATTCACTATCAAATCTTACCATTCCTTAGTTAAAAAGGAAGTCAATCAAGTTGGGGTATAATTACCTCTCAGATCTTAACTGAACAACGTTTTAACTTCGGAATAGACAAAGTTCATCTTTTAAACCTTTGACAAACTTCCTTACATAACTCTCTTTCGAATAATCTCTATTCGATAACTCCTCCATTCGAATAACTATATTCGATAATCTCTCTTACGAATAACTAGATTCGAAAACCTTTCTTCGAATAAACTATATTCGATTAACTCTATTCAATTAACTCTATTGGATTAACTCTATTTGATTAACTCTTTTCGAATAAACTATATTCGATAACTCCTTTAATTCTATTCGAATAAACTATATTCGATTAAATCCTTTAATTCTATTCGAATAAACTATATTCTACTAACTCCTTTCGATTTACTAACTTCGATAACTCCTTTCGATTAACTAACTTCGATAACTCCTTCGATTAACTAATAACCGATAACACCTTTCTATTAACTAATAATCGATTAACTCGACTCGACTAACTCGACTCGACTAACCATATTCGACTAACTCGACTAACTTGGTTCGACTAACTTGGTTTGACTAACCATACTCGATTAACTCAACTTGACTAACTTAACTTATTTAACTCAACTTGATTAACTCGACTCATTTAACTCAACTTGATTTACTTGACTCATTTAACTCAACTTGATTAACTCTAACTGGTTAACTCTAACTCTAATCGATTAACTCTAACTAAATAACTAATATTCGATTAACTCATTTCGATTAACTCTTTTCGATTTACTCTTTTGATTATTCCTTTGAATTATCTCCTTTGATTAATCCCTTTTCTATTTGTTTACTTAACAAATAACTATTCCTTTTCAATTCTATTTATTTAACAAATAAATATTTCTTTTATCTTTCCTATTTATTTAACAAATAAATATTTCATTTTATCTTTCCTATTTGTAAATGTTTTACAAATATTTCTTTTTCTATTTGTTTTGCAAATATCTTCCTTTATATTTATTTTACAAATATATTCCCTTTATATTTGTTTTACAAATAATTTCCCCTTTTTTATTCTATTTATTTTCTAAATAAATGTTCCCCTTTATAAAATCCTATGATTTTATAAATACTTTATTTTCAAAATATTTCCTTTTATAAAATCAGTTGATTTTATAAAATTCCTTTATTTCAATATACAGTGAAATATTTCTTTTTACATCCCAGGGTTTCTTACGGTATCTAAAAAAGTAAACCACAATGATCGATATCATTTAAACACACATAATCAAACAGATTATATATCACATCATATATTACAATATATGAACAGAACAGTATCATAAATATTGAGGAGTCCAGTTGGACCCCTCTAACCTATTCCCTGCATCACAGATGTTAAACAACGCAAATAACACGAATATAAAATATTCTGATAAACAAAATCAATGTTTGATTAACGATATATATATATATATATCGTTATCTATATTTTCAACCAATACATACAAAATTCAATCAAACAGTTAACACACAGCAATCAGTCATCATTTATCAGTTCTAAATATACGTTTTAAAAATAGACCTGTTCAGAGTTGGTGAGTTTTACTCACATTGGCAGTTCATCGTTAAAGAACGATAAACTGTTTGTTTGATCTGAATCAAACAATTTATTTCGCCATAAATTCAAACGAGCTCCAATCCACTTCTAGTCAGTTCCATTGTGTAGAGCTCGTCCATACGGTCCCGATCGTTCGTGATTCTGATATCGTATGGATAAGAAATTCATTTTACAAGTTACAAACATTAAATTTAAAACTAAACTTATATTAAACGGGCCTCACCCCCTTTTACTTCGGCCCATCACTTGTAAATACCCAGGCCCAACTACCCTCTCTTCCCTAAACTGATACTCACGAACCAGAAACCCAAATGCCAGTTCCGACTTCCTCCCATCCTCGTTCCTTCTCTGATCAACCGAAATCCAAACGGTCATCACCATTTCAATGCTCTTCATCTCCTCTTTCATTTCACACCATTACCACAAATCTCGCACCTCAAACTGGACATTGGCGTCGAAACCGAACTGTCGAACCACCACTACAGGTATCGACATCGATCCTCACAACTCACTCCAAAAATCTGCTACAAGGTACGAAACTCGATGTTAAACTCGAATCCAAGGTCAGAAACCCAATTCGATGTTCCAAAATCAAACAAAACCCGAACCCTAATCTTCTGCTCACAAATTCGAGCACCAGGATAATACGTTGCACCCAATATTAGTATACCAGATTTGAAGAGCTTTGAATAGGGATTGCGGATATATAAAATTCCTAATTTATAAATCTCTTTTTGATTTTCATTTGATTTTTCCTTTCTGCGTTATTGTTTGTGGAAACTTAACTGTTGGCGGAAAAGAGATTATATATGGGATCATCAATTTTGTGTGGATGAGAAAGGAGATATGTGGCTTGTTTCTAGGCCTTAGAAAGGATTTAGATATTTTATTTTCATCGTTTTATATTTATTTTCACCTTCTAAAAATCCGTGTGATCACACACGATACCTAAAAATCACGAAACTGGACATGCACCTTCAGTTCGACATTACGGTCCTAACAAAACTGGTTTCATCGAATTCCGACTCTGTTTGCTCATACAACAAATTTTTAAAGGTCAAATTATCGACTGTATTTCACATTAAAAACCCGTACGGCCACACATCGACTTCAAAAATTACGGAAACTGAAATCTAGCAATAATTTAACATTGCGGATCCAACAAAATTAGTTTCGTCGAATTCCGACTTCGTTTGCAAAAGTGGTTATGTTCTAAGGTCTAAATAATCCATTTAAATATATAAATATATTTAAAAATGATTAAATTAAATATTTATATATAAATATTATCGTATATATTCACAATAGAATATCATACAGCTTCAGAATATTTCTATATGAATTTCCAACTCGATATTTCAAATCCTGATTAAATCGATATTCAATTTATATTGAAATTCCTTTTATAACATAAATAAAGCATTGCAAATTATAAAGGAATTCCATAGCGACTTTTCTAAAATTTGATTTGGACATAAATCAAAATCTACACAATGAAATCCTAATTTTTCTCTTCCACTAGAAAATTATACTTCACCAGCTCCATACGTTTCTTGTTTCATAGAAATCCGATTTAAAACGAACCCTGTACATTTAGTTGAAGTTCGAATCGCCAATTTACGAACTGCAGTGCCATTTCGAGCTCGATTATAATTATAATAAAATTATACATTCAATCTTCATTTTAAATAATATATTCGTTAATATAAATTCAAATTCTAAACTGAATTAAATATCACATATGATCCAGTTCACACCACATCGCCATCTCAGCCAATTCTGATTATTTCAGAATTAAATATATTATTTAATTTATTATTTAATTAAATATTCACCATTATTTATTTCAACGATCATGAAATCCTTTTAATCACCTTTAAACAATTAAATAAATTAATTATTATACCGCTGAAAATGCTGGTCATTACACTCTTCCCCGCTTAAAATAATTTCGTCCTCGAAATTGTTAAGGTCGAAAACAAACCCTATCGAATGGTTAGAACTTATTCGTCCACTTCTTAATTTCAGTTTCAACTGAACAAATTTAATTTCAATTAAATATTAATTAATTCTTATCAACGAAAATTTTCAAAAATCCTGAAAATTTTCTAATGCCTTAACTTTTCAAAAATTTTTGCCAGCACCTCCTTTGTACTGGTAATAGGTCAAACTCCAACTCGCCTCTCTAGGACTTCTCCAACCCAAAATAAAATCAAAAAGCCAAGCGACTGGCCAATTCGGCTCATAAATCTTATATCCAATAGAAATATAAACTTGTACCTTTTTGTCAGGCATATCATTATATCCTTTACATCTGCTGCTAATTCAGCATATACCAATGTCATTCCAATCAAATTCTAATCTGTTTTTATCCACAAATCAAATCATAGGCTTATACCCGAGTCAAACTTCATTTCAAATTCGAGTTCCAGCCTCGATTTTCAAACTCTTAACTCATCATCCCAATATCATTTCAATTTTCCTATGTCACCAATCCAAATTTCTCGATATCATTCTGATCCAATTCAATTCCAGCTTACTTTCACAAATTTCTATTTAATTTGTTCTTAATTCAAGCAATCTTTTCTTGGGAGTTTTAAATAACTTTTTTTTTCACAAATCAAATATTTCCTTTCAGAATCAAACAACTTGTTTTTCTCAAAACAATTCAAAACTAAAATTTTGGTAGTAACCCGTCACTTAGAAACTCGAAAATGAACACCGATGATGCACCATCGGAATTTATTTCCCAGCGATCAAAGTAAGTTCAATACTATATCACTTTTCAAAACTATTTCTTAAACCATTTCCATTTTGAAATCACTTCAAAATATCATTCCAATGTTTGTAAACAATTTAAAATCTCCCAGGATCTTAAAATTCTCATATATTTAACCCAATCCATTTACAAAAACTTTTTCAAATTTCTAGAGTTTTAATTTCAATTCTGATTTAAATTCAGATTTAATTCATCTTGTAACACTTACACGAATTGTAACACCCCACCTCCGCTAGGGTCACTCACAAAGGGAATGCACTAGTTTTGGTGGAGCATTATCTAGGTAAACATACACAGAGATATCACAAGACAGAACATAAATAAAGCAGCGGTAGAAATTAAAAAGCAAATCTTATTACTTTCAAGAAAAGAGTCAAAACCTCATATATCCAAAGTACATGTTGCCATTATTCCATTACATCAAGTTCTAAATAAAGAAGCATAAACTTAAAAATAACAAAAGTAATTTATTCCCCAAAAATAGCAGACGTGCAGCCATAGCATAGCTCAAGACCAAACCGTACATGAGCTGACGGAAAGCGAGCAAAATCCAAGCTAAGTGCTAGAGTTTCCTCCCTGAGAACCTGGGGGGAAACGAAAGAAAAAGAGGCGAAAGAAAACGGGTCAGTCATAAAGACTGGTAAGTCCAAGTGACTTTCAACATAAAAACAGGTAAAGGTAACATGACATGTATAAACTGAAAGTAAACATAAGTATGATGTCAAGATGGACAAGATAGACTAAGATAACATGATGAATCAAGTATAGGTCAAGTATAGCATCGCATGTTCAAGGTTCGCTGCACCAACTGTACTAGTAGCCCAACCCATGTCAAGTATTAATCATGAAATAATCCCTTGGCCCAAAATCGTGAACGACCCATTATTGGGTCCAACGGAACGATCCACTAATCGATCAGCTCCCTACAAGTTCTAGCTCGTTGTGTTTCTGTGTCATACGGCCCAATCACGAATGTAGTCACCTGTGCTAGGTCCACCATAGAGTGTATCAAGCCCTTTGGTTGCTTTTTCTGCTCCAGAGTGTGTGCACGCTAGCACTCCGTTAGAACCTACACTGGCGCACCCACACAGCCGTCATTCTGGTCGCTTACAATTAGCCCAGTAATCGTGCTCCACCCTGCCTAGTTCCAGGGTACCATGATACATCTAGTGGGTTATTGCTGAAATGGACTGCGTAACTAGGGTTTCCGTCAAGTAGGTTAAGTGTTGTCATTTAAATTCGAGACTTAACCCTATCGGTCTAGCATATCAAGTTGGCTAAGTGTTGTCATTTAAGTTCGTGACTTAGCCCTACCATTCACGTGTTAAGTTGGTTAGGTGTTGTCGTTCAAGTTCATGACCTAACCCTACCATTCAAGTTGGTTAAGTGTTGTCTTTCATGTTCATGACTTAACCCTATCATGTGGCATTAATTCATTAATGCACCCCAACCTCTCGCATTACACCTGTTGTTGTGGTCACTGGATATGCCGGGCGGTTCCGGGCAGATTTACACCACAACTCAGTCTAACCTCGGGTTTCAAGCGCTATATGACCAACTACTCACATTGGATCCTATTGTTTGCAGTAACTGGATTTGCCGAGCGGTTCCGGGCAGATTTACACTGCAAACTCAACCCAACCTCGAGTTGGCCATTTTCAAGTTCATTCTAGTGTCATGACCATGTTCAAGTTTCATGTCAAGTTCATCTCAAGATTCAAGGATAAGTTTCATGCCCACATCCAGATTCAAGTTATAACAATGTTCATATTTCAAGTTCATAACCAAGTCATGTTTTGCCTAATCTACCCAAATCGTATTCCCATCGCACGTAAACATGAATCGATCTATACTACAAATAAACCCAAATCCCGAAATAAAGGGAATAATATCAAAACTATGTTAGGCAAAAAGGTACGACCATAAAGCGATAAAAGGGATTACAAGACTAGCATGATATAACTTGAGATAATTGGTTACAACATCACTAGCATATAGGATTTCAAATCTAGCAAGATAAGGCGATAGTCATGATAAAAGTTGACATAAAAGAATAGGCATGCAACAGTAAGCCAAATACAAGGATAATGGATCCAATGGCTTTGGTGTACATAATAGCGAATAAACTAAGCAAGTCACACCCTAGGTATGAGATCCAACAACTGCAAATTCGGTGTACAACATGGGATTCAACTATGGGCATGAACAAATCAACTATAATAGTCTTAAGTAATTAATCCCAGTAGTCGTAGTCACGGTCATAGGCAGAAATCTCATAATTATGAACCATAAACGATTAATCACAATAGTCATGGATAATTATCCAAAATAGTTCTAGGAAAATAGTCATAGTCAATTAACAGTGATAGTTTCAAAGTCATGGTCATAGATAATAGCCTTATGTTCATAATCATAGGTAATAATTCTCATAGTCAAGAGTCATAGGTGATTAGCCACCATTGTCCTTGTCATAGTCATAGGCAGTAGTCTTATGTTCACCGTCATAGGCATAGGCATAGTCTTATGTTCTCAGTCATAGGCACAGTCTTATGTTATCAGACATAGGCATAGCCTTATGTTCACAGTCATAGTCCTTGGCCATTAACCATAGTTTCAACATCATAGGCATGTTAAGGTTATAGACATGAGAGAGTTTGATTTGCAACATGAATAGCTCCAAAGCAATATTCATGAAAGTCAAGATCCAAGATAAACAAAAATAGATACAAATCAATTACCATACATAGATCCAATTCCAATTTACAACATGGATATTAAGTTTACAGCTTTTATCTAAAAGTAACTTGAACTTACATTGCGTGGATCGAGAATTAGAAAGCAGAATTTGATTGTTGAATCACCATTTGATTGATCGTGTTCTAATTGAAATCCCCTAATTTGCAAATCTCTAAGTGTAGTCTTGATGGAGAAGGGGCAGTCCTTTTTCTTCCTTTTTATCTTATTATTTTGATTATCGTAGAAGCAACATAAGGGCAGAATGAAATGGTGTGGAGAGAATGAGGCTAGGGGGCTGCTTATACAGGGTTAGGCAGACGAATTTGGTCACGAAACAAGTCTAAATACATCAGAATGCATCTGGCTCAGGAAATAGGTTCGGCAGGCAGGTCGACCCCCAGGTCGACTCCCCAGTCGACCTGGTCATGGGGAGGTTGACACCTCAGTCGACTCCCAAGTCGACCTAGCCGGGGGGGGGGGGGGTCGACTCCCCAGTCGACCTGGGTACATGGGAGGGAATTTTCCCGCCAGCCTTCTCTGGGTTTAAATTTCGAATTCTTGGCTTTATTTTCGAGCTGTTTTAAATTCCTGAAACTTCGGATGGTCATATCTTGGTCGTACGGACTTTGATTTTCGAAAACTCGGACTTGATTTCATGTAGAATTCCGATATGAACGCAATGGCGCAACCCGTTTCCCCTGATTCTTATTCTAAAATTTAATTCTGCCTTGATTTATGACTTTAACATGTTATAAAAATACGGGTTGTCACATTCTCCCTTCCTTAAAGGATTTCGTCCCCGAAATCCCTAAGTTGGGAACAATATATCCTACCATCCAATCATCCATCTACTCAACCATCATTCACGAGCAATCATTGTCCTTAAAAGATTTCTAATGATATATGAACATATGCAGAAGGTGTGTGTATATGTTCCTTATCTAATGCAAATGATCAGGCCTGTTTAATCTTCTTAATGCAAAATATGTTTAGTGTCATGAATCCAACATGTATGCAAATAACCCTAGTCACATAAAAACTATACGTGTGCACAAACATTCATCCATATGCAACATCCACATGATAACACATTCAATTTTATCCATAAACAAGTATAAACACTCATGCATATGCAATATGAAATCGTGTCTGAGCCGATCTAGTGCCTAATGTGTGTTATGCAACCACGAGCAACCACTTGCGACCACTTGCAACCATTTGCAAACATCAACCATAACATGTTTCAAATAAATGTTTCCATCCATATGGTTATACCTAAGGTTCTCAAGATAAGATCGAGAAGATAAGCAAGATAAAACAAAGCATCAAGGAGGAGAAGTTAAAGATGTACCCCCAGAAGGTCCTGCTTGCGGGGCTTGCCCTTGCTTCTTGGGGGCAGTTCTTGTTGATATGTCCAGTTTCACCACACTGAAAGCATGCTCCCATCTTCATCTTCTTCTTTCTACAATCCTGGACTATATGCCCTTCAATACCGCAGAAGTGGCACTTTCTTTTCTCATGTGTCTTGTTGTCATTATTGTTGTTGTTGTTCTTGCCTCCTTTCTCGGAGTCTTTCTTCTTGTTTTGAGAATCATTCGCCTTGACCTCCTTCTTGCCATTCTCGTCTTCTTCATGAAGTAGGGCCATATCCACCAAGCTCTCAAAGGTCGCCCCCATGGGTACATGAGTCATAGCAAGGCTGTGTAGTGGCTCATTCAAACCTCTGACGAAGCGAAGAGCCTTCTTGTGTTGGGTGTTCACTAAATACAGCCCAAATCTGGCCAGCTAATTAAACTGATTGACGTACTCCCTGACTGTCATGCTTCCTTGCTTAAGAGTTAGGAACTTCTCCATCTGCAGGCTTCTTTCAGCTTGGGAGAGAAATTTCATCTCAAATCTCATCCGGAAGTCTTCCCAAGTTTCCACTGGCCTCTCAGCATGGTAATCTCCCACCAATACGAAGCTTCATCGTTAAGCAACCGTACTGCTAGCTGTACCTTTTGCCTATCTTCAACTTCGAAGATGATGAACAAATCTTCGGTCTCCTTTAGCCAGTTCCTCGCTTCCACAAAGGATTCAGTCCCACAGAAGTCCTTTCCACCCATAGCCCTGAAGTCTCTACACGTCTTTGCGAAAGCATTTCCACGAGGAGGAGGAGGAGGAATCGCTGCAGCTGGAGGAGGAATATCTGCTGGGCCTGCATCGTTGGCCCTAGCCTCTAAGTACCTCCTAAACCAGCTAGGTATTGGCACGCCCTCTGGAAAGTTAAGATTCCCAGACATGCTGAAAAACGAAAAGATAGAGATTCAAATGAGGAAACAAAGGAAAGTGCTAATGGCTTTTGGGGAATAGCCTTTTCAAAATAAACTTTTCTTGAAAAATGCTTCTTTATAAACGGTTTTGAAAATAGTTTCAGAAGATTTTTAAAAGCTTTTGCCCATTCTGGTAACCTTCTGATCTGATACCAAATGTAACACCCCACCTCCGCTAGGGTCACTCACAAAGGGAATGCACTAGTTTTGGTGGAGCATTATCTAGGTAAACATACACAGAGATATCACAAGACAGACCATAAATAAAGCAGCGGTAGAAATTAAAAACCAAATCTTATTACTTTCAAGAAAAAGTCAACACCTCATATATCCAAAGTACAAGTTACCATTATTCCATTACATCAAGTTCTAAATAAAGAAGCATAAACTTAAAAATAACAAATGTAAATTATTCCCCAAAAATAGAAGATGTGCAGCCATAGCATATCTCAAGACCAAACCGTACATGAGCTGACGGAAAGCAAGCAGAATCCAAGCTAAGTGCTAGAGTTTCCTCCCTGAGAACCTGGGGGGGAAACGAAAGAAAAAGAGGTGAAAGAAAATGGGTCAGTCATAAAGAGTGGTAAGTCCAAGTGACTTTCAGCATAAAAACAGGTAAAGGTAACATGACATGTATAAACTGAAAGTAAACATAAGTATGATGTCAAGATGGACAAGATAGACTAAGATAACATGATGAATCAAGTATAGGTCAAGTATAGCATCGCATGTTCAAGGTTCACTGCGCCAACTGTATTAGAAGCCTAACCCATGTCAAGTATTAATCATGAAATAATCCCTTGGCCCAAAATCGTGAATGACCCATTACTGGGTCCAACGGAATGATCCACTAATCGATCGGCTCCCTACAAGTTCTAGCTCGTTGTGTTTCTGGGTCATACGGCCCAATCACGAATGTAGTCACCTGTGCTAGGTCCACCATAGAGTGTATCAAGCCCTATGGTGCCAACCACCGACACGAATCAAGAATGCATAGATAAACCTATTAATGCCCAATGCCTTCTTTTTCAGCTCCGGAGTGTGTGCACGCCCGCACTCCGTTAGAACCTACACTGGCGCACCCACACAGCCGCTGTTCTAGTCGCTTACAATCATCCCAGTAATCGTGCCCCACCCTGCCTAGTTCCAAGGTACCATGATACATCTAGTGGGTTACTGCTGAAATGGACTGCGTAACTAAGGTTTCCGTCAAGTAGGTTAAGTGTTGTCATTTAAATTCGAGACTTAACCCCATCGGTCTAGCATAACAAGTTGGCTAAGTGTTGTCATTTAAGTTCATGACTTAGCCCTACCATTCACGTGTTAAGTTGGTTAGGTGTTGTCGTTCAAGTTCATGACCTAACCCTACCAATCATGTTTCAAGTTGGTTAAGTGTTGTCTTTCATGTTCATGACTTAACCCTATCATGTGGCATTAATTCATTAATGCACCCCAACCTCTCACATTACACATGTTGTTGTGGTCACTGGATATGCCGGGCGGTTCCGGGCAGATTTACACCTCAACTCAGTCTAACCTCGGGTTACAAGTACGATATGACCAACTACTCACATTGGATCCTATTGTTTGCAGTAACTGGATTTGCCGGGCGGTTCTGGGCAGATTTACACTGCAAACTCAACCCAACCTCGAGTTGGCCATTTTCAAGTTCATTCTAGTGTCATGACCATGTTCAAGTTTCATGTCAATTCGTGTCAAGTTTAAAGGATAAGTTTCATGCCCACATCCAGATTCAAGTTATAACAATGTTCATATTTCAAGTTCATAACCAAGCCATGTTTTGCTTAATCTACCCAATTCGTATTCCCATCGCACGTAAACGTGAATCGATCTATACTACAAATAAATCCAAATCCCAAAATAAAGGGAATAACATCGAAACTATGTTAAGCAAAAAGGGACGAGCATAAAGCGATAAAAGGGATTACAAGACTAGCATGATATAACTTGAGATAATTGGTTACAACATCACTAGCATATAGGATTTCAAATCTAGAAAGATAAGGCGATAGTCATGATAAAAGTTGACATAAAAGAATAGGCGTGCAAGAGCAAGCCAAATACAAGGATAATGGATCCAATGGCTTTGGTGTACATAATAGCGAATAAACTAAGCAAATCACACCCTAGGTATGAGATCCAACAACTGCAAATTCGGTGTACAACATGGGATTCAACTATGGGCATGAACAAATCAACTATAATAGTCTTAAGTAATTAATCCCAATAGTCATAGTCACGGTCATAGGCAGAAATCTCATAATTATGAACTATAAACGATTAATCACAGTAGCCATGGATAATTACCCAAAATAGTTCTAGGAAAATAGTCATAGTCAATTAACAGTGATAGTTTCAAAGTCATGGTCATAGATAATAGCCTTATGTTCATAATCATAGGTAATAATTCTCATAGTCAAGAGTCATAGGTGATTAGCCACCATTGTCCTTGTAACACCCCACATCCGTTAGTGTCACTCACAAAGGGAATGCACTAAGTTCTGTGAAGTATTGTAGGTAAAAGATGCAGATAAATTACAAGACAGATAAATAAAGCAGCGGAAAAGTGAATAGAACTTTATTTCATTTATAAACAGCTTGTACAAAGATTGTTTTCCAACAATAAGGTATCTATCTTGTTTAACAAAATAAAGAAGCATAAATATACAATGATATTCCCCAATAAAACATTAGCCAGCCATAGCGGTGGAAAAGAGAGTCCAAAGCAGCACATCAAAGAGTCTTCAAGCTTGGAAAGAGTAACAGGTCCATACAAATCTGAGCTATTCCTTCCCTGACTACCTGGGGGGGGGGGGGGGGGACGGAAGAAAAGAAGACGAAAGAAAACATAGAGTCAGACATAAAGCCTGGTAAGTCTAGTGGTGCTTTGGTATATGAATAAGGAAAAGGACATGACATGCATAAACTGAAAATGGGAAAATACCATAAAACTAAGGCAAAGCGGTTTAAAATCGAAATTACTATCGCACACCATACTAATCTCTGCACCACCTAACTAGTATCCCAACTAGTAATCTGTATAATGATGATAACGTGACCCCAATCCCTGTAATTGCGGTTGCCTTTAGGTGTACATCTATTATTTATTACCTAGATTTAATCTAGGGATTTCTATCGAGCGTTTCCTAGATCCAACTAGGGTTTATGCGACTTGTCTAATACTTCTCGGATTCAGGATTTACGCCACCTAGGTCCACTGGGGATTATGCTACCTGTCGAACGACGCCCCTAGTCTAGGACACATTACCTAGAGTGGTATATGTTCCTAGACTTTCCCCACGTATGTGTCGCGAATCGTTTATCGCTGTCTAGATGCACATATCCTGAAATGTGCGACCCGAGTCCCGTGTCAGGGCTATTCTAGAAACACGGAACTCGGTTGGGAGCTTTCAGATATCTGCCGATGCAGATGCTAAGGTCTATTTTTCTACCAGTGGTTATGGTCCCACGTGACCCCTCCCTCAACTAATGAAAGGCAATCCAAGAAAATAAAGCACGAGAACTATACTCTTGCCACCTATGCCCCACTTTCTTATTGGCCAGCCTCACCCATAACTAGATAGCAAGTATATGGTCTGTTGGGAGTTCTCCGCCTTTCCGCTTGCGTACTACGATTGACTCAAGATGTTAGGTAGACGACGAGTCGCTATCATAGGGCTACTGGTCTTGTCGAATCAAGCTAGTCCATCCCAGTCTTTAGGTTGCCTTAAATTGCAACCAAGGCATACCCTTGGTTCTTCTGACGCAGACCTTAACCTCTGTGAGCCCAGGCGGATCATCTGCAACCTCACAGAGGGATACCAAGAGTACCCTCACGTCCCCCGAAGCTGCGTGCTTCTAAACCCAGTCCACTGGAGCCTTTTTCGAAATCGGATAAACGTTTGCTCCTTCTCATGCACTTGTTAAGCGATGATCTACCATATCGGGTTATTCATCTATTATGGATTGGCTCAGTTTTCCTGACTAAGAATTATTACTTAGTTGTTCTCAACTAGGGTTTACCACTAGGTTTCTTTTCCCATAAATCTTGTTAACTAAGGTTTTTCACCTAGTTTCTTTAACTGGGGATTTCAACTTAGCTCCCGTTCTCGATTGTTTCTTAACTAGGGTTTTCTACTTAGCCCTCTTTCTCGTCAAGTTGGATTGGTTAAGTGTCATTAGTCAATTCAGGTTAGCTTAACCCATTCCTTTGTCATATTAAACCAGCTAAGTGTTATCAGTAGTTCATGTTGACTTAACCCTTTCACAAACCAAGTTATATTGGTTAAGTATTTCTTATTACTTAACCCAACCCATTCATCTTGTATTGGTTAAGTGTCCCCTAACCTAATCTTGCCCATTTGTTTTAACTAACATGTTATAACGGTTAAGTGTTCCCTTAGTTAACTTAACCCTAACATCTGTTTAATTAACATGTTCTAATGGTTAGGTATTGTCCCTTCATGTTTCAACTTAACCCTGTTCAATTTATCACACTATGATGGTTAAGTGGTCTAAGTTTACTTAACCCTACCCTCTAGTCCAACTAACATATTAAATTGGCTAGGTGTATTTACTTAACATTACCCACTTATCTAGCCAACGTGTTATGTAACGATCCAAGAATTTTCAATGTTTAATATATAATATAATTTCAATTTTCTGAGAATCACAAGGATTTAATAAGATTTAGATACAATTACTGTTTTAAAAATATATAATATGTTGTTTTGATAAGAGAAGTTTATTTTTAATATCACCTTTATGATTTTTTTTAATAAATATTCTTAAGTAGTAAATTTTAATAATATTATTTTGTTTTATAAAATATAATGATTTTTTTTATTCATAAAGATTTATTGTATATTTGAATTCCTTTTTATAAGTTATATTTGATAAAATAAATTAAATAAGGTATTTAAATATTAAGTGTTTTATAAATCTCAAGTAATGTTTTGATTTCGCTCACAAACATTTAGATTTACTACATTTAGAAGTATCACTAAAGTGTAACTAAAAATAAAAATTTAACAAATAAATAAATGGTCCATTTTTGTAAGGCATGCATTGGCTAAGTATTTAAATGGAGCCTATGTGTCCTCATGCATGTTATTTGATTTCCAAGTGGCCTTAATTGGAGTAATGAGCTAATTTAAAATCTTTAAAACAAAAGAGAGCCCGCACCCTTCATTTGTCTCTCAGCAACTACTTTTCACTCCCGTTCCATTTCTTCTTCTTTCCTTTCTGTGTTCACAGTAAATGAAACTTTCAACTCCTCTTCAATCAAAAATCAACACCTCTTAATCCCTTTGTTTTCAGCCCAAACGATCAACGCGGATGCTGTCCGATCCTCATTTCAGATTTTTAGAAATCAACCAATCCGGATTTCATCATAAATCGAAAGAGAGATCTTTGATTTTTTCAGAAAATGAAATTTTACAAAGGAATATTGGAAAAATCTTTTCTCCTAATTCGCTAAGAATTAAACCCCACCGTCAGCATCATTGCGATCAGCAGGCGATGAAGTATTTTTAGTGTGAGTTTGAATGGATTCGGTGTTGCTGATTTTGATTGTTCAGAATTAGGGCTGGAGTTTGCCGAAGATTGGAGCAGCGATAGGTGAATCGGAGCTTGGACTTTGGTTGAGGATGGAGCAAGCTTTCGGGTGGCGGATTTTGGTGGGACTCGGACGAAGGATGGAGGGTGCGACATTATGCTTGCACGCGATTTCTGTTGGGTTCCAGGCTTTGTCGAAGTGTCAGATTTTGAGAGGGTGGGTCGGAGTCGATGCGAGCAAGTGCGTTCGAGTGAGGACGCGAAAAGAAGTTTGTAGGTGACTTCATTTTTAAGAACGGTGGAGTAAAATGGGTGTGTATGTGCACGATGCGTGCACATTTGGGTTCCAGGGAGAGAAAATGGGAGGACACGAGAGGAAGAAGAAGAAAGGAGAGGGAGTGGGTCGGTTCGGAGCATGTGGGCTTGGGCCAGATCCATTTGGTGAGCCTTTTTAATTTAATTTTAAGTTTATATTAGCTAATCTTTAAATGACCGTATCTCACTCAATTTAAACCCGCTTGACGCGCCGTTGTAGGCGTTAAAATCATATCAAATAGTAGAACACATGGATGTATAAGATTAATAATTTTAGACAAGTATGAATTTTTAATAAAATAAAAATATATGGCCTTATATATATATGTTATAATGTATATATAATGAACATCGTCATTATTTAATTCCAATATACATGTAAATTAGCAGAAAATTATCAACTGGTAATCAAAATGGGTGGAAGCAGTATGAGAAGCGGTGTTGGTGTTCGTTGAGTTGTCCGCCTTAAATTTTGAAGTCTATGGAGCTATTTTTGGTGAGAACTTCTAATTTAAATTTATTTATTTAAATTAGTTAATTATAATTAGCTGAGTTAATTATAACTTGCTGATGATGATTGTGTGATGGATGTTATTATGTGAATGGATGTGCATGTAGTTAGATAATACACTGAACACTGGGAAGCGTTATCGACAGTAACGCTTGTGCACAACTGAATTGGTTGTTGTTGATGATAACGATAATTCATTATCATCGTGTGTGTATATATATATATATATGGTTGAATTCATTCTGTTGTATGATGCACACACAATACCATGGTTATGGGATTATACAGGTGATCGATTTATTCCCCTTCCATATAAACGAAGTGATTTTCTAATATTAAAAATTATCATGTTCAATTTATTTCAATATGAGATTTTTTTTGAAAATTTGATTATGGCTTTATAAGTTGTTGAAAACATAACATGTAAAATATAATATCCACCAGAACGTTCTAGGATGACAGAGAGGATAGTGTCTAGGCTGGGGTTTGGAAATTCAGTTTCCTGCTCTCCCTGGCTATCCCTAACTGGTCCGACAACGGGATGGTAAATTCGATATCTAATTTGGAATATATTTTGAAACTGTTCAAATGATTTGGAAATGTAAATTAAATTTGAAAAGGATTTGAATAATTTATATTTAAATCATTATATGGTTTGAATAGAACGCACTATGATTCAACAATTCGGAAATATTGATTTCAAGTTTTGAATTGATTATTTGAAATAAATTTGACTTGAAATAAAGAACGATGAATTGTAAATGGTGACAGTTTTGAAAAGCATTGGAATATTTGAATTTTTTTTAATTAAAAATCTATTTGATTTAAATGGCTATTTCAATAACAGTACTTTTGGATAACACTCCAAATATTGTGTTGGTTTGAAATTCATAAGCGTGAACTATTATTTGACTATAAGAATGATTATAAAATAGTTCGAAGATTTTTAAAGTATTGAAATATGTATATGATATGGAAATGGGTTTTCCAAATTTAAAATTTGGATATGGTTGGAGATAAATCTTCGGATGTTCAATATTTATTCGGTAGATGAAAACTCTTGTTATCTGAGGAATTTAAGAGATAAATTCACCGTTATTCCCCTTATAATATGAGTTGGATACGGAAATTTATATTGGATATAAGTTGACGGTATTTCTATCCAGATCGAATGTCGAAGAATTGAATAAATCTTTTAATTAAAGATATGGGTTTCTCCACCTGATTGAAATAAGTTAGATAGAAATAATCTTCGATATTTGGTATAAGTTTCATGGTGTAAATGAATGCTATCTGGGAATTTGGAAGATATTATTATATCGTTATTCCACTTACAGTATTCGCCGATTATGAGAATTTATATCGAATAGAAAGTGGATACAGTTTCTGTGTAACTTATGATTCAAAAATCAATTTGACTTGGGTTTTGTCGTGAATTGTATCTTCAATAATATCATTCTTGAAAACCCGATGAGATTGAATGGTGGAAATTCATATCGTATTTAGGGATTTAATCGAATCTTTGATTCGAGGGAATTAAAGGGTAAGAAATTGAAGCGACGGTATAACCTTTGATTTCAAAGAAGAGTTAAGATGATAATGAGGTATATGAAATTAAAATAATTCAAATCTTGAGTTATATATATATATATATGAATTGATAATCATTTGGAAGGAGATTTAAATTGAAAGGCCTGTGTAAACCATAGCTACTGTTTTAAAGTACGCTTGTTACTTGGAAAGACCGGGATCAAGTATATGTTTGAAACCATTCCAAGTAGTAATACGACGTTATTCAAGACTTGGTAAACGACGAATGAAGACCGGGAATATTTAAATTTGTTTAGATTGATCGTGATAAATGCCTCGGTTAGGTAGGCCACCGATACGAGGTATAAGTTACATGAGACCTGAACATATTTAAGTATTTTCGGGTTGTTGTTCCGTTCAGACCCAGAACGGATTTGTATGGATGGTGTGTCTAACGTTGAAATTGGCCGCATAGCACTGATTTCCGTTAATGTATATCAGATTTGTGGCAATATATTATCCTCGCCTCTAAGTCATATGAACTTAGAGTGTATGCATTGGTTGAAATCAGTGATATGTCGTGAATTGTCAATGTGGCATACCCAAGTTATGAGACAAGATAGTGATGATCAAAGAATGGCTTATCGAAGCATCGCTTTGCGTATGACGTGACATCAACAAACCTCACACCCCGGATTGATAAGAAACTGGCGGTTAGGTTTTATACTTATATATGAATTGATGATGAAGTTGTGCAGCAGTGGGAAACCACTTATGAACCTGGGGAAGTTGGGTATGTTCGGGGGGCCGTGTCTGGTCGAAAACCGTTGATCTGCCCTGACGATGTGTAGTCGGTGTCCGTGTATGGTCGAAAAAGCCGTTGAGGCACTTTGTTTTGTATCCCTGATTGATCTTTCGTGCCAGGAATCATCAAGTTGGAAACCCAAATTTCTTATGCGAGCCATACGATTTTTGATTGTATATATATATGGCAACATATATTATGGGGTATATGCTGTCTAGGATTAATACATTTACTTGCAAAATGTTTTCCACGCTATATATATATTATGGTATTGAAGAGGATTTTACGTATGAAAGCATATTTGGTTGTCATAAGATAAACTCGCCCATCTGGTGTGCGCTTGCATTGTGTGATGTGGGACGAGCTTATGATAACTTCATTTTCAAACGTCATTGCGCATTTATATGCACGGTTATTCACTTGGAGTAAATCCGTTTCGCGTTAGCGGCGTGATCCGGTGAATTTCCCAACTTTAAAATGAATCTAACTGTTTGAGTTCTCACACCAGTCCCACGACTGACCTGGAGTTTATTGTTTCCTCACGTAAACTCTGGGTGCCCATGATTTTCGCACGGGCAGCCAGTAGTTTAGTTTTGCAGTTATGGATCGTTGGAGCAGGATTTAGAGCGCTTCTAGAGTTAGAGTCTAAGATAGAGTTGAAGCTTCCGCTGTGTTTTGATCTTCCGCTGAGAGTAAAGTTATTTTCTTTTCTTCCGCTGTGTATATATTTGTAACTCTGATATTCTATGTAACTCTGATGTAAAAATTGCAATTTGCAATGAAAGGTTCTGTTATTTTTGGTTCAATATATGTATAGACCCATAACAATTCGTCTTTCTGAACGGTTTAAGTCGGTTTAATTACCGTCGAAAATCGGGCAAAAAGGCGGGTCGTTACATTTGGTATCAGAGCTTTGGTTATACAAAGCTATAGGGCACATACATATTTGGACAAAGAATAGAACTCCTCAGAGTTATATTATCTCATTAGAGATAGGGTTAGAAATACCCTAGAACGAGATTTTGGAATATTCTAACGAGAGAGCGTATTTTTGAAATCTGTATAAGGTACTTTTGAACAAGTAAATCATTTTGAAAACGATTATTATTTGAAATATATTTTGAAATATAATTGGAAATAAGAATTTCGAGTGTTTATTTGATGTCACAATTGGACTATCGAGTATGTAAGGATTTTGAATATACGCCTAGCTAACGTATATACAAAGTCCAACATATACTAGATAGATATAGAGTCACACTCTAGTCGCCCGGGGATGATCTGATGATGATTGCAACATCATCAGCACTCATTTTTGAGTTTCGAAAGTGGGATGACTATATGACTCTAGTTATGACGTCAAGGGATACTTGAATTATCTCGATAGGTTGGAACTATTACGAGGGAATTTAATATGTTATAAATACAAAGCAAACTATTTTAATAACCAGATGGATTTTGAGGTAAATCCACTTTAAGATTAGGAAGCAAATGTGGGAAATAAGATAACACATTAAGAAATTATGTCAAAAATAACACCCATTCTTCAAGTCATAACAAATGTTGAATATGATCTAATAGGTTGTAATCAGAAAAGATATTATATTTCTCAAAAATGTTAATATGTTAATGTAAGCAATAGATTTGGATAAATCCTTAACATGAATTGTAAATGAGAGTATCCAAGAATATCTTAGCTTTCTGAACCCTTATGAAATTTGAAGATAATCTTGAGTTAAGTGGAGAATTTGTTTAAAAGGATGAGTTAAAATATAACTAATGTCTTAAGTGGGGAAGGAAACTACCCTTCCCTATTTGAGGCGATATGAGTAAGTCAGCTGGAAATTATTTAACAAGAAATTGCTTAAGTTGCAAAGGAAATGTTAAAGAAAAGTGTACCTAATTGAATTTCCTAAATCGTTTGTTAGGTGCACTTGATTTATCTATCTTAACCTACGCTAGTTCCTTTTTCGAACCTTTTGTTATTGAAGAGCATCATTCATACCTTTTGTCCTATGAACTTAGTCAAGTAATTTGATTCGAACCCTCATTCTGACATAGAATTGTTATCTACAACTCGATTTGGGTACATGCAATCTGATTGGGTTGAAGCTTTAAAAATTCAAACTAGAAATGGTAATCTATCAAAATGTTATGTTAATGAAGTCTCAGTAAATAAACATTTTTGTAGAAATCGGAGGAGTTTGAAAATAAGGGTCTAACTTATACAAGAAATTTGGATTTATAAATATTTGTTGATCTTGAAATTACCTCAAAAGCTTGAATAAATGCTTGAAGCAATGCTAGTTTGACTTATGCTGCATCAGAATAGCGCAGAGGAAGCGTGATGGTATTTGAATAAAACCGTTCAAGGGATGTTCTGACTAGTGAGTAAGAAAACTTTCTAAACGAAATTGTGAGCAAGGACTAAAAGTTTATGTTTTGGATTTCAAGTGGATTCAAATAAAAGAAATATAAGAACTAGAGTATGAAATCCAACTATTAAAGGCATGGAAATTATTCAGGAAATATTTGAAACAGTTGGAATTTGACCTAAGGAGATTGAAAAAAAACTTATGAATTGTAAATGATTGTTAAAACCTTAGAGTGCAGAAAAACTTATATGAAAAACTATGAAAGAAATCGTATTGATAAAATGTGATTGAAGGGAAATTTTATAAACATTTTTCTTATATAAATAGTTTGATGTCCTGAAATAAGTTGAAACTTACAAGTATGATCCTTGAAATTTTCGACTTAGAAATTTGAGACCTAATTCTGTATGTTTGAAGTTGAAATTTATTCTCAATTTAACGAATTTTCCAACCATTTTGGATGTGATGAACGACTTATAAATGAAAGAAATTTCTACGACTAGAATCCCGATACTTTGAAATATGTAGAAAACAATAAGTATTTGTAAAGTATGGTTATGAAATGATCTACAACTTCGGGATGTGAAATGATTTTGTTTGTTCAAGTAACCATGACTAAAACTGGGTTATGATGAAAGATTAGTTTAGTGCGATGGGTGATACTCAGTTGCCCTGTCATGAGGATGAACTTCTCAAACTAATATCATATAAAGTTTTCGTCAAAGTGTATTTCAAATTTTGAAAGCAAATTTGGTGGAAATCCCAAGGTAAAGAATGTTTTCTGTATAAATATATGGTGTTTCAATAAAATGGAAATGGGATTCCAAATTCGAGAAATCATCTTGAGTTTTCGAAAACTGAAATTATAGGTAAGGTTTATGTTACTTATGAATAATTTTACGAACTCTCCTTTTCGAGGACGAAAAGTCTTAAGTGGGGGAGATTGTAACGATCCAAGAATTTTCAATGTTTAATATATAATATAATTTAAATTTTCTGAGAATCACAAGGATTTAATAAGATTTAGATATAATTACTGTTTTAAAAATATATACATTTGTGTTTGAATAAATATGTTGTTTTGATAAGAGAAGTTTATTTTTAAGATCACCTTTATGATTTTTTTTAATAAATATTCTTAAGTAGTAAATTTTAATAATATTATTTTGTTTTATAAAATATAATGATTTTTTTTATTCATAAAGATTTATTGTATATTTGAATTCCTTTTTATAAGTTATATTTGATAAAATAAATTAAATAAGGTATTTAAATATTAAGTGTTTTATAAATCTCAAGTAATGTTTTGATTTCGCTCACAAACATTTAGATTTACTACATTTAGAAGTATCAATAAAGTGTAACTAAAAATAAAAATTTAACAAATAAATAAATGGTCCATTTTTGTATGGCATGCATTGGCTAAGTATTTAAATGGAGCTTATGTGTCCTCATGCATGTTATTAGATTTCCAAGTGGCCTTAATTGGAGTAATGAGCTAATTTAAAATCTTTAAAACAAAAGAGAGCTTGCACCCTTCATTTGTCTCTCAGCAACTACTTTTCACTCCCGTTCCATTTGTTCTTTCCCTTTCTGTGTTCACAGTAAATGAAACTTTCAACTCCTCTTCAATCAAAAATCAACACCTCTTAATCCCTTTGTTTTCAGCCCAAACGATCAACGCGGATGCTGTCCGATCCTCATTTCAGATTTTAGAAATCAACCAATCCGGATTTCATCATAAATCGTAAGAGAGATCTTTGATTTTTTTCAGAAAATGAAATTTTACAAAGGAATCTTGGAAAAATCTTTTCTCCTAATCCGCTAAGAATTAAACCCCGCCGTCAGCACCATTGCGATCAGCAGGCGATGAAGTATTTTTAGTGCGAGTTTGAATGGATTCGGTGTTGATGATTTTGATTGTTCAGAATTAGGGCTAGAGTTTGCCAGAGATTGAAGTAGCGATAGGTGAATCGGAGCTTGGACTTTGGTTGAGGATGGAGCAAGGTTTCGGGTGGCGGATTTTGGTGGGACTCGGATGAAGGATGGAGGGTGCGACATTATGCTTGCATGCGAGTTCTGTTGGGTTCCAGGCTCTGTCGAAGTGTCAGATTTCGAGAGGGTGGGTCGGAGTCGATGCGAGCAGGTGCGTTCGAGTGAGGACGCGAAAAGAAGTTTGTAGGTGACTTCAGTTTTAAGAACGGTGGAGTAAAATGGGTGTTTATGTGCACGACGCGTGCACATTTGGGTTCCAGGGAGTGAAAATGGGAGGACAAGAGAGGAAGAAGAAGAAAGGAGAGGGAGTGGGTCGGTTCGGAGCATGTGGGCTTGGGCCGGATCCATTTGGTGAGCCGTTTTAATTTAATTTTAAGTTTATATTAGCTGATCTTTAAATGACCGTATCTCACTCAATTTAAACCCGCTTGACGCGCCGTTGGAGGCGTTAAAATCGTATCAAATAGTAGAACATATGGATGTATAAGATTAATAATTTTAGACAAGTATGAATTTTTAATAAAATAAAAATATATGGCCTTATATATATATGTTATAATGTATATATAATGAACATCGTCATTATTTAATTCCAATATACATGTAAATTAGCAGAAAATTATCAACTGGTAATCAAAATGGGTGGAAGCAGTACGAGAAGCGGTGTTGGTGTTCGTTGAGTTGTCTGCCTTAAATTTTGAAGTCTGTGGAGCTATTTTTGGTGAGAACTTCTAATTTAAATTTATTTATTTAAATTAGTTAATTATAATTAGCTGAGTTAATTATAACTTGCTGATGATGATTGTGTGATGGATGTTATTATGTGAATGGATGTGCATGTAGTTAGATAATACACTGAACACTGGGAAGCGTTATCGACAGTAACGCTTGTGCACAACTGAATTGGTTGTTGTTGATGATAACGATAATTCATTATCATCGTGTATATATATATATATGGTTGAATTCATTCTGTTGTATGATGCACACACAATACCATGGTTATGGGATTATACAGGTGATCGATTTATTCCCCTTCCATATAAACGAAGTGATTTTCTAATATTAAAAATTATCATGTTCAATTTATTTCAATATGAGATTTTTTTGAAAATTTGATTATGGCTTTATAAGTTGTTGAAAACATAACATGATAAAATATAATATCCACCAGAACGTTCTAGGATGACAGAGAGGATAGTGTCTAGGCTGGGGTTTGGAAATTCAGTTTCCTGCTCTCCCTGGCTATCCCTAACTGGTCCGACAACGGGATGGTAAATTCGATATTTAATTTGGAATATATTTTGAAACTGTTCAAATGATTTGGAAATGTAAATTAAATTTGAAAAGGATTTGAATAATTTATATTTAAATCATTATATGGTTTGAATAGAACTGAAACGACCCGAACCTCCCCGATCTCCGAAGAGAAGGGAAAGAACGAATTGTTTTGAGAACACGACAAAATAGAACGTAGACGGGAGAACATTTCATTGTATATTACAACAATGCATCAGAATACAAGAATATACAGAGTATAAATGAATATTACACAGAAATATCAAAGATTTCAATAAATTACATAGCAGCGGAAAATATTACAATACACAACTAGAAGGAGATATATGGATACAAAGCTTTTCGGATATCGTTCCAGCTGTAAACCAGGATCCTGTGAATGTAAATCTGCAAAACCAAAACTACTAGCTGCCCATGTCAAAATAGGGGCACCCAGAGTTTAGGTCAAAACAATAAACTCCAGGTCAGTCATGGGACTGGTGTGAGAACTAAAACAGTTATTAATCTTTATTTTAAAGTTAGGTAAATCAAGGGACCACGCCGCTAACGCGGAACGGGTTTCCTCCCAAGAACACCAGTGCATAAAACAAACAGCGCAATGCTAAATAAGGAAAAATGAAGCTATTATAAGACCTAGTTCCCATCACACAATGCAACGCAAGCTGGAGGATAGGGTTTTTACCTTATAATAGCCAAAGAATGCTTGATACGTTTAAAACAGATTATTTGATACTATTATAAGTGCATAGTGTATAAAACAACTTCAAATCATAAGTATCAATCATAGGCGGCATGAATGCCCCATACCACTATGCCGCTATATATAGGTTATACAATCAAAATCGCAAAGTCACGTATTTGGAAATTGGATTTCCATCTATGAACCGAGGCCAGGGATCGTCCTCAACCGATTCGAGACAATCTAACCCATGTCTCAGGCAAGCGCGCAGGCAAGCCTTGGATCGACAGGGCCGGTCCACCGATGTGGATTATTATGCCTGAACACTACGTTTCCCCGCCCTTTGGGGCATAAATGAGCCAACGAATGACTCCATCGGACCCGCATCATCCGATCAAACCGAGGCACCTCGCAACAGCAACAACCACATAGGTGAAAAGTATATAAATGTCAGGGCTGGTAGGTCACTGACACCACCCTAGCTAGAAGGAAACGCATGCCCTCCCTGAGGTCCTTCTCCCATTTTTGGTTCACAACCGGGGTGCGAGGCTCGCGAATTCACGTTACACAAAGCTATGCCACACAGGCGGTGCTTTGATCATCAACCACAAGACTTTGCTTTTCAACAGAAGCCTCGATCAATTGCCACTTAGGCATGCCACACAGACAATTCACTTCATGCGTTTGATATCCATCAATATATAACCCCTGAGCTCGTACGTCTCAGAGAAGGGCGTTGAGCAAGAGAATAAATTCTCCACCGCCAAACATATATATATATTTAATAGAAATCAATCACACGGACTAAAATCCAATGTCAGACACACAGTCCATTTAAAAGTTCGTTCTGGGTCTGAACGAAACCAGAGGCACCTAGTACCCCGCATATCCATCGATCTCCAAATACGTCTGGACGATCACCAACTGTTTCCATCTTCTTGGGTGTACATCCCAATCAAGATCATCAGTAATCACCCAAACGACGTCAAGACCTCCGGTCTTCGACCACTGTCTTCATCTTCGACTTATCGTCGTATCAGTTATTCAGAATGGGATAAACCCAGTCTTCCCGAATAACTCGCGTATATAATAAACATGTGTTACACAAACACAACATACGCCTCATTCCAATTCATCAGTCACTAACCGTAAATTAACAAGAGAATAATTCCCCAAATACTAACCCCGAAGGCCGAAACCAACATCAGATCAATATCCAGAAAACCATTCTGCTTAGCTAACCGACAGTTAGTTTCTAAATTTCACGTTCTTAGGGAAAAGTTCCCATTAATTTTATCAAAGATAAATCCTTTAAATTTATTCTTTAATCTTCCTTTTGAATATTTATTCAAACTAGTCGGGATTAACGAACCTTACCGAAGTAATCATTTATTTTATTTCCCAATCCCAACCTATTCATCCCATGAAGTAAAACTGGTAATACTTCATATCTAACACCACAGTGTTATCGGTATATTCAATTACCATTTCACGCTCAAATCTAATTAAAGATTTAACAATCGCCTGGAGCAACACTGGTGATACTCCATTCTCGATCATTTCAATCTAATTAAAGATTCAGTAAAACTCCACTTAGTTTTAATCTATGACTGGGTTAAAGAATCAGTGTCATTTAAAACACGGTTCACGATAAACCCAAAATCACATCACATTTCAGTCAGTCCCTAACCGTAAATTAGCAAGTGAGTAGTTCCCTAAGTATTAACCCTGAAGGCCGAAACGAACATAAGATCAATACCCCTGAAACCATTCAACTAAACTAAGTTCCAGTTAGTTTATGATTTTCTTAACTACTTTGGGTCTAAGAGCAGTATTATTGAAGATACCGTTCACGACAACCCAAAATCACATTCTATTAATTATCGGGTTAAAGAACAAGTGTTATTTAAAATACTGTTCACGATAAACCCAAAAATCAATATCAATTCAATTCCAATTAAATATCATTTAATTGGTACACTTCATTAAATCTAAATAAAAATATTTAATCCTTTCTCAACTGGATTCAAGAACAGTGTTATTGAAGAAACCATTCACGACAAACCCAAATCACATTTGATATTAAATACAAGTTTCTGAATAGAAAATATACCGGCTTATATTCAATATCAAATTCTACGACAACCAAATATCGTATTGGAAATAACGATATAAATATATCTTTCAAATTCCCATCACAATACCCGTATCATCACGAAATCCAACATCGAAATATTCCAGGGATAATTTCGATTCAAATCCATTCCAATATAATTATTGGAAATTCTGGTTATTTTCAAAACCATTTCAAATCCAATTTATTTATTTAAAAATAAATAGAATTATAATTCTAGTTCAAAACTAGTTCATTTCGATAAAAATCTATTTTTATCTTTTCAAATATGGAGTTTTTCATCCCAATTTTTCCCAAATCATTTCTTATGGTTCTACACAAATTATTGATATTTTTAATAATTTTATCAAGGCCCGTACAGTCGATTTCCATCAACGGCCATCGAACTGCACGTATAGCGACCTTTTCCAAATTTGATTTGGACATAATTCCAAATCCAACCGTTAGATTTCTAATTTCTAATATTCGTTAGAAAGCTCTTTTCGATACGAACCCAACGGTTTCGGTTTCAGGAGAATCCGACGGTCGGATCTCCCGTAATATCCATTCGAAGTCAATGGTCGAAATTCGTGAACTGCCGCGGCGCGACGCATTCTATTCAGGCCATTATATTATATATATAATATACACTTCGTCGATTTTTTTTTCAAATCGATTTTTAATTCAATTTCCATTTGTTTTCAATTCAATTTGAATTTCAAATTAGTTCAATTTCAATTTCAATTCAAATTCATTTCTGTTCAATTTCTATTCGAATTCATTTTAAAACGATTTTAATTCTATTTCAATTCTATTCGAATTCATTTCAAAATGATTTCAATTCTATTCGAATTCATTTCAAAACGATTTCAATTCTATTTTAGTTCTATTCGAATTTCAAACCATTTCAGTTTATTTCGAATTTCAAATCAATTCAATTAAATTCTAATTTCAATTCACTTTAATATTCACTTCAATTTGAATAAAATCGATATAAATATCGTTCACGTCAAAATGGCGTCAATCTATCAACGCGGCTTCATATATTTCGATTTTCAAATATTCTACTTCAAATATTTCTATTCAAATATTTCTATTCAAATATTTCTATTTAAATATTTTATTTCAAATATTTCTATTTCAAAACTGGAATGAGCCCAATCAATTACCGTATAATGTTAATTATATGGATTTTCAACAACGCATGTATACAATAACAACGATGAATAATCAACCATCATCCAAAGTGCATTCTACACTTTATAAGCATCGAATATAAATATTCAATGCTTATCAGCCTGTCAATCAATCCATCGACATACAACTAATTATTGGGATTAGTGTACGTCAAATATCATCCCAATACCTGTGTGGGGTTTCAAACAATCAGACACAGATTTTATTTGTGCAGTTGGGCGATGTGTAAAATTTATCGTCCCAATCAATATCAGTCAAAATTGTGTATATAAACAAATCGTTCGATTTGTTTATATTAATTTATTTCATTTCATATACACGTCAAAAATTCTATTTTTAGCTATAAAATATTTTTAACTATATAAATATTTTATTTCTTTTCACATCACATCACACAATCAACTACACATCAAAATCAAACAAACAAGCATACAAGCCGTCCATGGTCTGTGGACGACGGGTGTCGGGTGCTACTAAACACCGTCTGCATCCTAGTATATATTTATAACTAGAATAAATAAAATTAAAAGGTGAGAAGTTCTCACAGATTAGCTAATCCAACGCCACGACTCTTCTTTGTAGAAATCTTCGTCGTTCTTGCCTCTTGTCACTTTCTTTGCCCGTATTCTCTACATATGTAAAAATCACATTTTTACTTCGCTATTCAATATATAAAAATCGAATTTTTACTTCATTATTCAATATATAAAAATCGAATTTTTACTTTGCTATTCAATATATAAAAATCGAATTTTTACTTTGCTATAAAAAATTACATTTTTATTTTGCTATTCACATAAAAAATCAAATTTTTATACTTGATAAAAATCTAAACTTTATGCTAAATTAAAAAATCAGTTTTAGTGTTAAACAAAAAATCCGTTTAAAATGTAAATAAAAAATCAGTTTTAAATGTAAATAAAAATCATAGAAACTCACCGTTGTTGAACGAAGGGGGAGGAGGAAGGAGGGAAGGAGAAATAACGGCCGCACCAGCAGGAGGAGGGTTGGGGGGGAGGTCGCGCAGCAGCAGGAAAGGGGGGGTCGCAGCGTCGTTCGAGGTTAGGGGGGTATCGTGGCGTCGCCGGCAGGAGAGGGGGGGTATCGCAGCGTCGCCGGCGCCTGGAGGGGGGGGGGGGTGAACTGGTCGAGAGGGGGGGTCGCGATTCCTGCTGTAGGTTTTTTTTCTTTTTCTTCTTCTGAAATGATTTGGGGGAGAACAAAAGGAGGGGCCTATATATATTTTATATTTGATTCTTATTATTTTTTTCAAAAAGCAACTTTTTATTTTCACCTCGAAACGAGACCCACCGCTTGTCATCCATAGCTAATTACCCCCATTCCGAACACAATGGGATATGCCCCGTAAGCTGATTTGATCATTTCGATCAGTTTTCGTCAAAATCAAAATATGCTCTATATATTAATTTGAATGCGCATTTCAATTTACCGGGGTCACATACTAACTCGAAAAAATCCAGAAAAATAATTTCTAGCTTCGTATTGACGATACGGTCCTAACAAAACTAGTTTCGTCGAATTCTGAGACCGTTGGGAAAATGGCCATTTTCCAGTCGATTAAAATCAACTGAAACTGGTCAAACACGTTTTCCTTTGCCACACTCACATATTGACTCAAAAAATTATGAAATTTGGAATCTAGCAATAACTTGACATCCCGGATCCAACAAAAATGGTTTCGTCGAAATCCGAGGTCGTTTGCAAAATTCCCATTTTTAAGGGCCTGAATTCCATATCGACTATTCTGAAATTTCAACTGGACATATCTTTTTATTCCCGCTATGAAATTTTGATTTTTCGGATTCGTTGGAAAGATATTCTCTATTAGATTCCATTATTTTTGGTTTCACTAAAATCCGGTTTATTTTGCACCCGGTACCTTCAATTGAAGTTTGCAATCGAATTATGGAACTACCGCGCCATTTTCATTTCCTTTTATAATTATATATAATTATTTATATTCTAACGACGACGTATATAATATATATGTTCGAATTCTATTAAAAATAAATTTCCCGTCGGTTTTATTTAAAATAATTCATTTTAAATAATCAAAATTTACTAAATTGGCCAAAAAATAAAAATTTTAAACTGGCCCGGATTTTCGGGTTGTTACAATCTCCCCCACTAAAAACTTTTCGTCCCCGAAAAGGAACAAAGCCGAAAGTTGTTTAACAATTCAACTCAACTTCCAGTATTTTGATTACGGCCTAAGTTCTTCAACTTTTCAGTTTCTAAGAACTTTTCAAAAATTTGGCTAACACCCTAAATTTTCGAAAAATTTCGCCATAACCTCCCCTGCACCGGGAGCACGAGAAAATCCCGAAATTGCCATCCAGGCCTTCTGATCTCAAAAAGAAAAAGAAAAAGCCAATCGGCTCATAAAATCATCATCACCCAAACAAAACAGTAAATTATGTTAAACATGTACCTATTTGTCGGGCAAACAAATTTTATTCTCTGCTCTAGCCTCCTTGCTATGACCTGTTCAATGTAAGTACAAGTATATGCAAGCAAATGCGACTAATTTTCAATACAATTCATTATTTGGTTCAAATTGGCTATATGGTACAAATCTTAATTAATCAACCAATAATCTACAACACAACCATCAATCAATTAGTTGATTAGCTTTTCAAATTCATAACTTTGATACATAGTCAAAAATCAGATTTTTTTGATGTCAAATCACAACAATAAGCCCTATCTAATTTCGGTTCTCACACCAATCAATAGGAAATATATAGAAATCTCACTTTCGTCGCTCGAAAATAAATACTGGCGATGGTGTCCCATCACCAGAATTATCCCTGGGCAACTAGAGTATGATTCTATAACTATCAAATATATTAAAACTTCGAATACACGTTTGCAAGACATACATGCAAAATCTTTATATATTGGATTGTCCAAATCAATATAAATAAATAATCAAATACGAATAGTTGATTTAAATTTTCAAAACAAAATTTGTTTCATTTTAAAAATATACTCTTCACACTCGTTCTAGGATACTACTGACCCTATCTCTAACGAGTCTTTCTCATTGGATTTTACTAATCCAATATCTGATGAATTCTTTCGTATGGTTCTAGTGTGTCCTGTTCTCTGAGCTTTGTAAACCAAAGCTCTGATACCACGATGAAGCGACCCGAACCTCCCCGGTCTCCGAAGAGAAGGGAAAGAACGAATTGTTTTGAGAACACGAAAAAATAGAACGCAGACGGGAGAACATTTCATTGTATATTACAACAATGCATCAGAATACAAGAATATACAGAGTATAAATGAATATTACACAGAAATATCAGAGATTACAATAAATTACATAGCAGCGGAAAATAATACAATACACAACTAGTAGGAGATATACGGATACAAAGCTTTCCGGATATCGTTCCAGCTGTAAACCAGGATCCTGTGAATGTAAATCTGCAAAACCAAAACTACTAGCTGCCCATGTCAAAATAGGGGCACCCAAAGTTTAGGTCAAAACAATAAACTCCAGGTCAGTCATGGGACTGGTGTGAGAACTAAAACAGTTATTAATCTTTATTTTAAAGTTAGGTAAAACAAGGGACCACGCCGCTAACGCGTAACGGGTTTCCTCCCAAGAACACCAATGCATAAAACAAACAGCGTAATGCTAAATAAGGAAAAATGAAGCTATTATAAGACCCAGTTCCCATCACACAATGCAACGCAAGCCGGAGGATAGGGTTTTTACCTTATAATAGCCAAAGAATGCTTGATACGTTTAAAACAGATTGTTTGATACTATTATAAGTGCATAGTGTATGAAACAACTTCAAATCATAAGTATCAATCATTGGCGGCATGAATGCCCCATACCACTATGTCGCCATATATAGGTTATACAATCAAAATCGCAAAGTCACGTAATTGGAAATTGGATTTCCATCTATGAACCGAGGCCAGGGATCGTCCTCAACCGATTCGAGACAATCTAGCCCATGTCTCAGGCAAGCGCGTAGGCAAGCCTTGGATCGTCAGGGCCGGTCCACCGATATGGATTATTATGCCTGAACACTACGTTTCCCAGCCCTTTAGGGCGTAAATGAGCCAACGAATGACTCCATCAGACCCGGATCGTCCGATCAAACAGAGGCGCCTCGCAACAGCAACAACCACACAGGTGAAAAGTATATAAATGTCAGGGCTGGTAGGTCACTGACACCACCCTAGCTAGAAGGAAACGCATGCCCTCCCTGAGGTCCTTCTCCCGTTTTTGGTTCACAACCGGGGTGCGAGGCTCGCGAATTCACGTTACACAAAGCTATGCCACACAGGCGGTGCTTTGATCATCAACCACAAGACTTTGCTTTTCAACAGAAGCCTCGATCAATTGCCACTTAGGCATGCCACACAGACAGTTCACTCCATGCGTTTGATATCCATCAATATATAACCCCTGAGCTCGTACGTCTCAGAGAAGGGCGTTGAGCAAGAGAATAAATTCTCCTCCGCCAAACAGATATATATTTAATAGAAATCAATCACACAGACTAAAATCCAATGTCAGACACACAGTCCATTTACAAGTCCGTTCTGGGTCTGAACGAAACCGGAGGCACCTAGTACCCCGCATATCCATCGATCTCCAAATACGACGGGACGATCACCAACTGTTTCCATCTTCTTGGGTGTACATCCCAATCAAGATCATCAGTAATCACCCAAACAACGTGAAGACCTCCGGTCTTCGACCACCGACTTCATCTTCGACTTATCGTCGTATCAGTTATTCAGAATGGGATAAACCCGGTCTTCCCGAATAACTCGCGTATATAATAAACATGTGTTACACAAACACAACAAACGCCTCATTCCAATTCATCAGTCACTAACCGTAAATTAACAAGGGAATAATTCCCCAAATATTAACCCCGAAGGCCGAAACCAACATCAGATCAATATCCAGAAAACCATTCTGCTTAGCTAACCGACAGTTAGTTTCTAAATTTCACGTTCTTAGGGAAAAGTTGACATTAATTTTATCAAAGATAAATCCTTTAAATTTATTCTTTAATATTCCTTTTGAATATTTATTCAAACTAGTCGGGATTAACGAACCTTACCGAAGTAATCATTTATTTTATTTCCCAATCCCAACCTATTCATCCCATGAAGTAAAACTGGTTATACTTCATATCTAACACCACACTGTTATCGGTATATTCAATTACCATTTCATGCTCAAATCTAATTAAAGATTTAACTATCGCCTGGTGCAACACTGGTGATACTCCATTCTCGATCATTTCAATCTAATTAAAGATTCATTAAAACTCCACTTAGTTTTAATCTATGACTGGGTTAAAGAATCAGTGTCATTTAAAACAAGGTTCACGATAAACCCAAAATCACATCACATTTCAATCAGTCCCTAACCGTAAATTAGCAAGTGAGCAGTTCCCTAAGTATTAACCCCGAAGGTCGAAACTAACATCATATCAATACCCCAGAAACCATTCAACTAAACTAATCTCCAGTTAGTTTATGATTTTCTTAACTTCTTTGGGTCTAAGAGCAGCATTATTGAAGATACCGTTCACGACAAGCCAAAATCACATTCTATTAATTATCGGGTTAAAGAACAAGTGTTATTTAAAATACTGTTCACGATAAACCCAAAAATCTATATCAATTCAATTCCAATTAAATATCATTTAATTGGTACACTTCATTAAATCTAAATTAAAAGATTTAATCCTTTCTCAACTGGATTCAAGAACAGTGTTATTGAAGACACCATTCACGACAAACCCAAATCACATTTGATATTAAATACAAGGTTCTGAATAGAAAATATACCGGCTTATATTCAATATCAAATTCTGTGACAAACAAATATCGTATTGGAAATAACGATATAAATATATCTTTCAAATTCCCATCACAATACCCGTATCATCACGAAATCCAACATCGATAATTTTGATTCAAATCCATTCCAATATAATTATTGGAAATTCTGGTTATTTTCAAAACCATTTCAAATCCAATTTATTTATTTAAAAATAAATAGAATTATAATTCTAGTTCAAAACTAGTTCATTTCGATAAAAATCTATTTTTATCTTTTCAAATATGGAGTTTTTCATCCCATTTTTTTCCAAATCATTTCTTATGATTTTACACAAATTATTGATATTTTTAATAATTTTATCAAGGCCCGTACAGTCGATTTCCATCAACGGCCATCGAACTGCACGTATAGCGACCTTTTCCAAATTTGATTTGGACATAATTCCAAATCCAACTGTTAGATTTCTAATATTTGTTAGAAAGCTCTTTTCGATACGAACCCAACGGTTCCGGTTTCAGGAGAATCCGACGGTCGGATCTCCCGTAATATCCGTTCGAAGTCAATGGTCGAAATTCGTGAACTGCCGCGGCGCGGCGCGTTCTATTCAGGCCATTATATTATATATATATATATAATATACTTCGTCGATTTTTTTTTCAAATCGATTTTTAATTCAATTTCCATTCGTTTTCAATTCAATTTGAATTTCAAATTAATTCAATTTCAATTCAAATTCATTTCTATTCAATTTCTATTCGAATTCATTTTAAAACGATTCAATTCTATTTCAATTCTATTCGAATTCATTTCAAAACGATTTCAATTCTATTATTGGGAATAGTGTACGTCAAATATCATCCCAATACCCGTGTGGGGTTTCAAACAATGAAACACAGATTTTAATTGTGCAGTTGGGCGATGTGTAAAATTTATCGTCCCAATCAATATCAGTCAAAAGTGTGTATATAAACAAATCGTTTGATTTGTTTATATTAATTTATTTCATTTCATATACACGTCAAAAAATCTATTTTTAGCTATAAAATATTTTTAACTATATAAATATTTTATTTCTTTTCACATCACATCACACAATCAACTACACATCAAAATCAAACAAACAAGCATACAAGCCGTCCATGGTCTGTGGACGACGGGTGTCGGGTGCTACTAAACACCGTCTGCATCCTAGTATATATTTATAACTAGAATAAATAAAATTAAAAGGTGAGAAGTTCTCACAGATTAGCTAATACAATGCCACAACTCTTCTTTGTAGAAATCTTCGCCGTTCTTGCCTCTTATCACTTTCTTTGCCCGTATTCTCTACATATGTAAAAATCACATTTTTACTTCGCTATTCAATATATAAAAATCGAATTTTCACTTCGTTATTCAATATATAAAAATCGAATTTTTACTTTGCTATTCAATATATAAAAATCGAATTTTTACTTTGCTATAAAAAATTACATTTTTATTTTTCTATTCACATAAAAAATCAAATTTTTATACTTGATAAAAATCTAAACTTTATGCTAAATTAAAAATCAGCTTTAATGTTAAAAAAAATCCGTTTTAAATGTAAATAAAAAATCAGTTTTAAATGTAAATAAAAATCATAGAAACTCATCGTTGTTGAACGAAGGGGGAGGAGGAAGGAGGGAAGGAGAAGTAGCAGCCGCAACAGTTGGAGGAGGGGGGGGGGGAAGGTCGCGCAGCAGCAGGAAAGGGGGGGTCGCAGCGTCGTTCGAGGTTAGGGGGTATCGTGCCGTCGCCGGCAGGAGAGGGGGGGGGGGGTATCGCAACGTCGCCGGTGCCTGGAGGGGGGGGGGGCGAACTGGTCGAGAGGGGGGGTCGCGATTCTCACTGTAGGTTTTTTTTCTTTTTCTTCTTCTGAAATGATTTGGGGGAGAACAAAAGGGGGGCTATATATATTTTATATTTAATTCTTATTATTTTTTTCAAAAAGCAACTTTTTATTTTCACCTCGAAACGAGACCCACCGCTAGTCGTTCATAGCTAATTACCCCCATTCCAAACACAATGGGATATGTCCCGTAAGCTGATTTGATCATTTCGATCAGTTTTCGTCAAAATCAAAATATGCTCTATATATTGAATTTGAACGCGCATTTCAATTTACCGGGGTCACATATTAACTCGAAAAATTCCAGAAAATTAATTTCTATCTTCGTATTGACGATACGGTCCTAACAACTAGTTTCATCGAATTCTGAGACCATTGGGAAAATGGCCATTTTCCAGTCGATTAAAATCAACTGAAATTGGTCGAACACGTTTTCCTTTGCCACGCTCACATATTGACTCGAAAAATTATGAAATTTGGAATCTAGAAATAACTTGACATCCCGGATCCAACAAAAGTGGTTTCGTCGAAATCCGAGGTCGTTTGCAAAATTCCCATTTTTAAGGGCCTGAATTCCATAGCGACTATTCTGAAATTTCAACTGGACATATCTTTTTATTCCCGCTATGAAATTTCGATTTTTAGGATTTGTTGGAAAGATATTCTCTATTAGATTCCATTATTTTTGGTTTCACTAATATCTGGTTTATTTTGCACCCCGTACCTTCAATTGAAGTTTGAAATCGAATTATCGAACTACCGCGCCATTTTCAATTCCTTTTATAATTGTATATAATTATTTATATTCTAACGACGGCGTATATAATATATATGTTCGAATTCTATTCAAAATAAATTTCCCGTCGGTTTATTTAAAATAATTCATTTTAAATAATAAAAATTTACTAAATTGGCCAAAAAATAAAAAATTTAAATTGGCCCAGATTTTCGGGTTGTTACAAGAACGCACTATGATTCAACAATTCAGAAATATTGATTCCAAGTTTTGAATTGATTATTTGAAATAAATTTGACTTGAAATAAAGAACGATGAATTGTAAATGGTGACAGTTTTGAAAAGCATTGGAATATTTGGATATTTTTTTAATTAAAAATCTATTTTATTTAAATGGCTATTTCAATAACAGTACTTTTGGATAACACTCCAAATATTGTGTTGGTTTGAAATTCATAAGCGTGAACTATTATTTGACTATAAGAATGATTATAAAATAGTTCGAAGATTTTTAAAGTATTGAAATATGTATATGATATGGAAATGGGTTTTCCAAATTTAAAATTTGGATATGGTCGGAGATAAATCTTCGGATGTTCAATATTTATTCGGTAGATGAAAACTCTTATTATCTGAGGAACTTAAGAGATAAATTCACCGTTATTCCCCTTATAATATGAGTTGGATACGGAAATTTATATTGAATATAAGTTGACGGTATTTCTATCCAGATCGAATGTCGAAGAATTGAATAAATCTTTTAATTAAAGATATGGGTTTCTCCACCTGATTGAAATAAGTTAGATAGAAATAATCTTCGATATTTGGTATAAGTTTCATGGTGTAAATGAATGTTATCTGGGAATTTGGAAGATATTATTATATCGTTATTCCACTTACAGTATTCGCCGATTATGAGAATTTATATCGAATAGAAAGTGGATACAGTTTCTGTGTAACTTATGATTCAAAAATCAATTTGACTTGGGTTTTGTCGTGAATTGTATCTTCAATAATATCATTCTTGAAAACCCGATGAGATTGAATGGTGGAAATTCATATCGTATTTAGGGATTTAATCGAATCTTTGATTCGAGGGAATTAAAGGGTAAGAAATTGAAGCGACGGTATAACCTTTGATTTCAAAGAAGAGTTAAGATGATAATGAGGTATATGAAATTAAAATAATTCAAATCTTGAGTTATATATATATATGAATTGATAATCATTTGGAAGGAGATTTAAATTGAAAGGCCTGTGTAAACCATAGCTACTGTTTTAAAGTACGCTTGTTACTTGGAAAGACCGGGATCAAGTATATGTTTGAAACCATTCCAAGTAGTAATACGACGTTATTCAAGACTTGGTAAACGACGAATGAAGACCGGGAATATTTAAATTTGTTTAGATTGATCGTGATAAATGCCTCGGTTAGGTAGGCCACCGATACGAGGTATGAGTTACATGAGACCTGAACATATTTAAGTATTTTCAGGTTGTTGTTCCGTTCAGACCCAGAACGGATTTGTATGGATGGTGTGTCTGACGTTGAAATTGGCCGCATAGCACTGATTTACGTTAATGTATATCGGATTTGTGGCAATATATTATCCTCGCCTCTAAGTCATATGAACTTAGAGGGTATGCATTGGTTGAAATCAGTGATATGTCGTGAATTGTCAATGTGGCATACCCAAGTTATGAGACGAGATAGTGATGATCAAAGAATGGCTTATCGAAGCATCGCTTTGCGTATGACGTGACATCAACAAACCTCACACCCCGGATTGATGAGAAACTGGCGGTTAGGTTTTATACTTATATATGAATTGATGATGAAGCTGTGCAGCAGTGGGAAACCACTTATGAACCTGGGGAAGTTGGTTATGTTCGGGGGGCCGTGTTTGGTCGAAAACCATTGATTTGCCCTGACGATGTGTAGTCGGTGTCCGCATATGGTCGAAAAAGCCGTTGAGGCACTTCGTTTTATATCCCTGATTGATCTTTCGTGCCAGGAATCATCAAGTTGGAAACCCAAATTTCTTATGCGTGCCATACGATTTTTGATCGTATATATATATGGCAACATATATTATAGGGTATATGCTGTCTAGGATTAATACATTTACTTGCAAAATGTTTTCCACACTATATATATATTATGGTATTGAAGAGGATTTTACGAATGAAAGCATATTTGGTTGTCATAAGATAAACTCGCCCATCTGGTGTGCGCTTGCATTGTGTGATGTGGGACGAGCTTATGATAACTTCATTTTCAAACGTCATTGCGCATTTATATGCACGGTTATTCACTTGGAGTAAATTCGTTCTGCGTTAGCGGCGTGATCCGGTGAATTTCCCAACTTTAAAATGAATCTAACTGTTTGAGTTCTCACACCAGTCCCACGACTGACCTGGAGTTTATTGTTCCCTCACCTAAACTCTGGATGCCCATGATTTTCGCATGGGCAGCCAATAGTTTAGTTTTGCAGTTATGGATCGTTGGAGCAGGATTTAGAGCGCTTCTAGAGTTAGAGTCCAAGATAGAGTTGAAGCTTCCGCTGTGTTTTGATCTTCCGCTGAGAGTAAAGTTATTTTCTTTTCTTCTGCTATGTATATATTTGTAACTCTGATATTCTATGTAACTTTGATGTAACATTGTAATTTGCAATGAAAGGTTCTGTTATTTTTGGTCCAATATATGTATGGACCCATAACAATTCGTCTTTCTGAACGGTTTAAGTCGGTTTAATTACCGCCGAAAATCGGGCAAAAAGGCGGGTCGTTACATGTTATAATGGTTAAGTATTCTAAATTTACTTAACCTCACCCACTTATCTAATTATCAGGTTATAACGGTTAAGTGTCCTGAATTTACTTAACCTCACCCTCTAGTCTAGTTAATATGTTAAATTGGTTAAGTATATTAACTTTACTTAACCTCACCTTCTAGTCTAGTTAACATGTTAAATTGGTTAAGTGTTTTTACTTTACTTAACCTCACCTTCTAGTCTAGTTAACATGTTAAGCTGGTTAAGTGTTTTAGTTAACTTAACCCTACCATCTGTCCTTAGCCTCTTAGAGCACCTGATCACTCACATTAGACATATATTGCTACGGTTACTAGATGTGCCGGTCGGTTCCGGGAAGGTTTACACTGTAGCTTAGTCTATCCTCGGGTCATTATTGGGCTCAATGCTTTGCCACTCACATTGGATAGGTATTGTTGTGACTACTGGACAGCCGGGCGGGTCCGGGCAGGTTTACATCACAACTCAATCCAACCTCGGGTTAAGCATACGCGTATTTTCTATATTTACATATTTGTCACTTTTCATTTTTATATGTAAATGTTTATGGCCAATTATCCAAATTCACTAATTTTGGGTATAATTTATACCGCTTAAATGTCATTGTCGTTGGCATGTGCCAAACATGCCAACATATATTTTCATGTTTTACACCCAACGTTCTTACCCCCGTTTGTACGTTTGCAACATTATAACAAATGTTGGGCTCGACAAAATTCAGCCCAACTTTATAGACGTGAGAAAAGGGGAAATCAAGCACATGTAACATTTTACAATACATAAAGGTGTGTGGCGCATGAACTTGCAATTTAGCGATTCCACATAAATTATGGGTCATGTGAACATGCATTCAAATCAAAGTATAACTAAGTAGGTTACCTATAAAATGGCATAGTTTAGGCTTATACAAACTCGTGTTTAAACATGGTTTTATATGCATATAACTAGGCATAATGTCAAACACCAAACTAGCAAAAAAATGTCCACTTTTTGACATAACCCAAGGGTGTAAACTAACTTTACATCAAGTGGCCTATTTCAACATGAAACTAGTATGATTTGTGTAACCAAAAGGTACTTGCATAAACCCAATTATCACATGCAAATAAACATAACAATGTATACAAAGGTTTTGAGTCGTGTAGGCATAAAAGGTTTCAACTTGGAACATGTTTACATGAGTCTCAGCTTAGGCCTAAAAAAAGAATGTATGCTAACCATTTTAATGACATAACATAAAGATGTCAATTCTAGTGTTTTGCTACAAACTTGCAAGTGATATTTATTTTCATATACAAATGTAAATAGGCTCGCATCAACCAATTTATGCCGCAAATACCCAATACAAAATATGACATAATCAACGCAATACACAAAATTTACATCAATATTTTACGATAGTAAAACCCTAATTTCATTTACATCGAATCACATCGCAATTTCTATTCATATTCAGAAAACCACTATACTTACAATGGGCGCTGAAACTTGTTTTCTGGTTTTTTTATTCTGAACTTGCAAAGCTTTCCCTTGGAGTAGAAAACGTTGCGTAGAAATTAAATTAGAGTTTTGTTTTCTTGAATCGTTGTTCGTCTCTTTTCAAGCGGAGGCTCTTCTTAGTTTTCTTCTGACATCATGGCGGCTCAAGTTCTTATTTTTGTGTGAATTCTAGGTTGAGCCTTATGTTGTTTATATAGAGTTTTTAACTAATTTGAGCCATCCGATCAACACAAGATCAACCAGAACCATCCAAGGAGCCACCTCAGCCCTAGTGAGTCAGCAGCAGGTCATACATGACTCAGCAATGACTCAGCATTTGCATTAAAAACTTCCTATCTTAATGTTAATGTACATCTTTTCTTTTTATTATTTATTGTCAATCAGACATAAATACGTATTTAATATATACATTTTCCCTTACCATATACATTAATTATTCATATATACATATCAATTAACATTAATGTATCCTTTTCATTGTAAATTAGCATGAATGACTAATACATACCAGCGTTGGTGCCAAGTTATTCTTTTTTTTTCAACATATTTATATATTTCTCAAATTAACATGTACAGATTAATGTTAATTGCATGTTTTCAAATCAATGTCCTATTGTCATATCTTCAAATTAAATGTCAGATAAATATTCGTCACATTAATATGCTTACAAATTAATGTCAATTCTGCGTTCACCAAATTCATGCCATATTAATATGCTTGCATGCTATGTTCACAAAACAATGTCACATACCATATTCTTCTTATTAAGTGCCACATTGATGTCGATTGCAGGTTTATAAATGACATTCCTATTAATAGAAAATTAAGTCTAACTTATTCATATTCTTCCTCTTTAAAAATCCCCATTTACTGTATACAAATATCTATGCATAAATCTTTCTTATCACTGCATGCACCCACACATTTTTATTATAAATGCATATATGTACTAATATGTTAAAATTTTCTTTCCTTCAATTTGTCATAAATCTAATCAGAGAAGGCCACTTAAAAAAACAATTCTTGGCAACCAAAAATGCGCAACGTATGCCTCTTGATGCGTACATGTCATATATATATGTATATGTATATGTATATTATATATATATATTTATTTTCTTTTTCTTTTTATCTATCTTCCCAATTACCCATTTTCATATTAAACCACTTTTTGAACTGCGTTCACACTAGGCTATTTTAAGCCATTCCCCTAAAACAAAAATAGGGCGTTGGCGGGGATCGAACTCTGTACCTCTTGTATGCAAGTCATGTGTTCCAACCAAATGAGCTACTAAGTCTTTTGCTTACAAAAGTTAGAACAGTGCTAAACAATATTCTTTTCTCATTCCTCTTTTTTTCATGTTTTGCTGCAATATTTAATTTAAGGATATCTTTTTCATACGGAGTCCAATTTACGCAAACTCGGACTCTATCTCAAGCAGAATTTCGAGACGAACACAATGGCGTAACCCGTTTCCCTTAATTCTTCTTCTAAAATTTAATTATTCTTTAATTTGTGAAACTTAAAGTTACAGAATTATGGGGTGTTACATTCTCCCCTTCTTAAAAGGATTTCGTCCCCGAAATCTTCAAGTTAGGAAGAATGTGTCCTACCATCCAGTCACCCATCTGCTCAACCATTCAATCACAGGCATTCATTGTCCTTAAAAAGATTTCTAAATGCTTTCATATTCATATGCATAGTGTGTGTATATGTCTTTATCTAATGCAAAATCAGGCGGTCTACTGATTCAGTTGACCTCCTTAATGCGAATTATGTCAGTGCCATGCGTCCAATCGTGTATGCAAGCATCCCTAGTTACGTAAATACTACATGTGTGAGTAGCCATTCATCCATATGCAACATCCTTATGATAACATATCAAATTAAATCCATTAAGTAAATACATATATGTGAATGCAATATGAAAGTGACTGAGTTGTTCTAGCGCCTATGGTGTGTATATGCATTCACGAGCAACCACTTGCAACCATCAATCATAACATGTTTCAAATACAGGTTTACATCTATTGGCTTCTACCTAAGGATCGATGATACGTCCTAGAGGATATACCTTAAAAGCTAGAAAGTATGCATAAAATTCCTAGAAAAAGAGATCAAGGATATACCCTTAAGAAAAAGGGTATGATGCTCGTGTCTAGTCTCCAGTCTTATATGTCGCACCTTCTTGAGCTTCACTATACGGTACCTTATCTAATTTAACTTCATGATTGCGAAGCTTCTTCACCTCCATTTCCAAGATAAACAGATGTTAACCTTGATACTAGTGTATATACTAAGATGATTAGAGATCTCCCCTCTATTTAGCTTATCCATCATGTTACAAATATGAGGGTCTAAAGCTAAAGGTTGCTATGTACTTTTTACCTCTCTTAAGGTCAGTCTTTCTTCCTACCTAGGGCACCTGCCACAATTATTCATCTCCCACCTTTACCATCCTTGTGTAACATGTTTACGGTTATCTCTAAAGCTACCTCTATTGCACAAAGAACCCTACAAAGCTTGGAAGAAAATTAGCCGCAGGTGAAACTACCGCGACTATAGATGGAAGTCGGGCACTGCTTCGCCCTTCGATAGGTATCATAGTCTTATCAAGCTTACGGAACCATGCTGCGATGAGGTTACCTCCTAGAAAGCCAGGAGCCCCGAAGACTCAAGAAAGAAGGGGACAAGAATTCAAACAGAGAATCAGAAGATAGTGCGTATGGCTTTGGGGAATATGCCTTTAAACCAAATCTTTTCTTTTGAAAATGCTTTTTTTTCAAAAAAAACCGTTTTGAAAATAATTTTTCAAATCTTTTATCTGATCCGGTGACCATCAGCTCTGATACCATGTGTAACACCCCACATCCGTTAGTGTCACTCACAAAGGGAATGCACTAAGTTCTGTGAAGTATTGTAGGTAAAAGATGCAGATAAATTACAAGACAGATAAATAAAGCAGCGGAAAAGTGAATAGAACTTTATTTCATTTATAAACAGCTTGCACAAAGATTGTTTTCCAACAACAAGGTATCTATGTTGTTTAACAAAATAAAGAGGCATAAATATACAATGATACTCCCCAATGAAACATTAGCCAGCCATAGCGGTGGAAAAGAGAGTCCAAAGCAGCACATCAAAGAGTCTTCAAGCTTGGAAAGAGTAACAGGTCCATACAAATCTGAGCTATTCCCTCCCTGACTACCTGGGGGCGGGGGGAAGAACGAAAGAAAAGAAGACGAAAGAAAACATAGAGTCAGACATAAAGCCTGGTAAGTCTAGTGGTGCTTCGGTATATGAATAAGGAAAAGGACATGACAGGCATAAACTGAAAATGGGAAAATACCATAAAACTAAGGCAAAGCGGTTTAAAATCGAAATTACTATCGCACACCATACTAATCTCTGCACCACCTAACTAGTATCCCAACTAGTAATCTGTATAAAGACGATAACGTGACCCCAATCCCTGTAATTGCGGTTGCCTTTAGGTGTACATCTATTATTTATTACCTAGATTTAATCTAGGGTTTTTTATCGAGCGTTTCCGAGATTCATCTAGGGTTTATACGACTTGTCTAATACTTCTCGGATTCAGGATTTATGCCACCTAGGTCCACTAGGGATTATGCTACCTGTCGAACGATTCCCCTAGTCTAGGACACACTACTTAGAGTGGTATATGTTCCTAGACTTTCCCCACGTATGTGCCGCGAATGGTTTATCGCTATCTACATGCACATGTCCTGAAATGTGTGACCCGAGTCCCATGGCAGGGCTATTCTAGAAACAAGAAACTCGATCGGGAGCTTTCAGATATCTGCCGATGTAGATGCTAAGGTCTGTTTTTCTACCAGTGGTTATGGTCCCACGTGACCCCTCCCTCAACTAATGAAAGGCAATCCAAGAAAATCAAGCACGAGAACTATACTCCTGCCACCTATGCCCCACTTTCCTATTGGCCAGCCTCACCCATAACTAGATAGCAAGTATATGGTATGTTGGGCTTTCTCTGCCTTTCCGCATGAGTAATGCAATTGACTCAAGATGGTAAGTAGACGACGAGTCGCTATCACAGGGCTACTGGTCTCGTCGAATCACGCTGGTCCATCCCAGTCTTTAGGTTGCCTTAAATTGCAACCAAGGCATACCCTTGGTTCTTCTGACGCAGACCTTAACCTCCGTGAGCCCAGGCGGATCATCTGCAACCACACAGAGGGATACCAAGAGTACCCTCACGTCCCCCGAAGTTGCGTGCTTCTAAACCCAGTCCACTGGAGCCTTTTTCAAAATCGGATAAACGTTTGCTCCTTCTCATGCACTTGTTAAGCGATGATCTACCATATCAGGTTATTCATCTATTATGGACCGGCTTAGTTTTCTTGACTAAGAATTATTACTTAGTTGTTCACAACTAAGGTTTACCACTTAGTTTCTTTTCCCATAAATCTTGTTAACTAAGGTTTATCACTTAGTTTCTTTAACTGGGGATTTCAACTTAGCTCTCGTTCTCGATTGTTTCTTAACAAGGGTTTTCTACTCAGCCCTCTTTCTCGTCAAGTTGGATTGGTTAAGTGTCATTAGTCAATTCAGGTTAGCTTAACCCATTCCTTTGTCATATTAAACCGGCTAAGTGTTATCAGTAGTTCATGTTGACTTAACCCTATCACAAACCAAGTTATATTGGTTAAGTATTTCTTATTACTTAACCCAACCCATTCATCTTGTATTGGTTAAGTGTCCCCTAATCTAATCTTGCCCATCTGTTTTAACTAACATGTTATAACGGTTAAGTGTTCCCTTAGTTAACTTAACCCTAACATCTGTTTAATTAACATGTTCTAATGGTTAGGTATTGTCCCTTCATGTTTCAACTTAACCCTGTTCAATTTATCACACTATGATGGTTAAGTGTTCTAAGTTTACTTAACGCTACCCTCTAGTCCAGCTAACATATTAAATTGGCTAAGTGTATTTACTTAACCTTACCCACTTATCTAGCTAACGTGTTATAATGGTTAAGTATTATAAATTTACTTAACCTCACCCACTTATCTAATTATCAGGTTATAATGGTTAAGTGTCCTGAATTTACTTAACCTCACCCTCTAGTCTAGTTAATATGTTAAATTGGTTAAGTATATTAACTTTACTTAACCTCACCTTCTAGTCTAGTTAACATGTTAAATTGGTTAAGTGTTTTTACTTAACTTAACCTCACCTTCTAGTCTAGTTAACATGTTAAGCTGGTTAAGTGTTTTAGTTAACTTAACCCTACCATCTGTCCTTAGCCTCTTAGAGAACCTGACCACTCACATTAGACAGATATTGCTACCATTACTGGATGTGTCGGTCGGTTCCGGGCAGGTTTACACCGTAGCTCAGTCTAACCTCGGGTCATTATTGGGCTCAATGCTTAACCACTCACATTAGATAGGTATTGTTGTGACTACTGGACACGAGGGCAGGTCCGGGCAGGTTTACATCACAACTCAATCCTACCTCGGGTTAACCATACTCGTATTTTCTAGATTTACATATTTTTCACTTTTCATTTTTATATGTAAATGTTTATGGCCCAATTATCCAAATTCACTAATTTTGGGTATAATTTATACCGCTTAAATGTCATTGTCGTTGGCATGTGCCAAACATGCCAACATATATTTTCATGTTTTACACCCAACGTTCTTACCCCCGTTTGTACATTCGCAACATTATAACAAATGTTGGGCTCGACACAATTCAGCCCAACTTTATAGACGTGAGAAAAGGGGAAATCAAGCACATGTAACATTTTACAATACATAAAGGTGTGTGGCGCATGAACTTGCAATTTAGCAATTCCCCGTAAATTATGGGTCATGTGAACTTGCATTCAAATACAAGTATAACTAAGTAGGTTACCTATAAAATGGCATAGTTTAGGCTTATACAAACTCGTGTTTTAACATGGTTTTATACGCATATAACTAGGTATAATGTCAAACACCAAACTAACAAAAAAAAAGTCCACTTTTTGACATAACCCAAGGGTGTAAACTAACTTTGCATCAAGTAGCCTATTTCAACATGAAACTAGTATAATTTGTGTAACCAAAAGGTACTTGCATAAACCCAATTATCACTTGCAAATAAACATAACAATGTATACAAAGGTTTTGAGTCGTGTAGGCATAAAATGTTTCAACTTGGAACATGTTTACATGAGTCTCAGCTTAGGCCTAAAAAAAAGAATGTATGCTAACCATGTTAATGACATAACATAAAGATGTCAATTCTAGTGTTTTACTACAAACTTGCAAGTGATATTTATTTTCATATACAAATGTCAATAGGCTCGCATCAACCAATTTATGCCACAAACACCCAATACAAAATATGACATAATCAACGCAATACACAAAATTTACATCAATATTTTACGATAGTAAAACCCTAATTTCATTTACATCGAATCACATCACAATTTCTATTCATATTCAGAAAACCACTATACTTACAACGGGCGCTGAAACTTGTTTTCTGGTTTCTGTTATTCTGAACTTGCAAAGCTTTCCCTTGGAGTAGAAAACGTTGCGTAGAAATTAAATTAGAGTTTTGTTTTCTTGAATCGTTGTTCGTCTCTTTTCAAGCGGAGGCTCTCCTTAGTTTTCTTCTGACATCACGGCGGCTCAAGTTCTTATTTTTGTGTGAATTCTAGGTTGAGCCTTATGTTGTTTATATAGAATTTCTAACTAATTTGAGCCATCTGATCAACGCAAGAGCAACCAGAACCATCCAAGGAGCCACCTCAGCCCTAGTGAGTCAGCAGCAGGTCATACATGACTCAGCAATGACTCAGCATTTGCATTAAAAACTTCCTATCTTAATGTTAATGTACATCTTTTCTTTTTATTATTTATTGTCAATCAGACATAAATACATATTTAATATATACATTTTCCCTTTACCGTATACATTAATTATTCATATATACATATCAATTAACATTAATGTATCCTTTTCATCGTAAATTAGCATGAATGACTAATATATACCTGCGTTGATGCCAAGTTATTCTTTTTTTTCAACATATTTGTATATTTCTCAAATTAACATGTACAGATTAATGTTAATTGCATGTTTTCAAATCAATGCCCTATTGTCATATCTTCAAATTAAATGTCAAATAAATGTTCGTCATATTAATATGCTTACAAACTAATGTTAATTCTGCGTTCACCAAATTCATGCCATATTAATATGCTTGCATGCTACGTTCACAAAACAATGTCACATACCATATTCTTCTTATTAAGTGCCTCATTGATGTCGATTGCAGGTTATAAATGACATTCCTATTAATAGAAAATTAAGTCTAACTTATTCATATTCTTCCTCTTTAAAAATCCCCATTTACTGTATACAAATATATATGCATAAATCTTTCTTTTCACTGCATGCACCCACACATTTTTATTATAAATGCACATATGTACTAATATGTTAAATTTTTCTTTCCTTCAATTTGTCATAAATCTAATCAGAAAAGACCACTTAAAAAAAAACAATTCTTGGCAACCAAAAAATGCGCAACGTACGCCTCTTGATGCGTACATGTCATATATATATATATGTATACGTATATGTGTATATATATATTTATTTTCTTTTTCTTTTTATCTATCTTCCCAATTACCCATTTTCACACTAAACCACTTTTTGAACTGCGTTCACACTAGGCTATTTTAAGCCATTCCCCTAAAACAAAAATAGGGCACTGGCGGGGATCGAACTCTGTACCTCTTGTATGCAAGTCATATGTTCCAACCAAATGAGCTACTAAGTCTTTTGCTTACAAAAGTTAGAACAGTGCTAAACATTATTCTTTTCTCATTCCTCTTTTTTTCATGCTTTGCTGCAATATTTAATTTAAGGATATCTTTTTCATATGGAATCCAATTTACGCAAATTCAGACTCTATCTCAAGCAGAATTTCGAGATGAATGCAATGGCGTAACCCGTTTCCCTTAATTCTTCTTCTAAAATTTAATTATACTTTAATTTGTGAAACTTAATGTTGTAGAATTACGGGGTGTTACAGTCCTTGTCATAGTCATAGGCAGTAGTCTTATGTTCACCGTCATAGGCATAGGCATAGTCTTATGTTCTCAATCATAGGCATAATCTTATTTTCTCAATCATAGGCATAGGCGTAGTCTTATGTTCACAGTCATAGTCCTTGGCCATTAACAATAGTTTCAACGTCATAGGCATGTTAAGGTTATAGACATGAGAGAGTTTGATTTACAACATGAATAGGTCCAAAGCAATATTCACGAAAGTCAAGACCCAAGATGAACAAGAATAGATACAAATCAATTACCATACATAGACCCAATTCCAATTTACAACATGGATATTAAGTTTACAGCTTTTATCTAAAAGTAACTTGAACTTACAGTGCGTGGATCGAGAATTAGAAAGCAAAATTTGATTGTTGAATCTCTATTTGATTGATCGTGTTCTAATTGAAATCCCCCAATTTGCAAATCTCTAAGCGTAGTCTTGATGGAGAAGGAGCATTCCTTTTTTTTCCTTTTTTATCTTATTATTTTGATTATCGTAGAAGCAGCATAAGGGCAGAATGAAATGGTGTGGAGAGAATGAGGCTAGGGGGCTGCTTATATAGGCTTAGGCAGACGAATCTGGTCACGAAACAAGTCTAAATACATCAGAATGCATCTGGCTCAGGAAATAGGTTCGGCAGGCAGGTCGACCCCCAGGTCGACCCCCAGGTCGACTCCCCAGTCGACCTGGTCATGGGGAGGTTGACACCCTAGTCGACCTGGCTAGGGGGGTCGACTCCCCAGTCGACCTGGGTACATGGGCGGGAATTTTCCCGCCAGCCTTCTCTGAGTTTGAATTTCGAATTCCTGGCTTTATTTTCGAGCTGTTTTATTTTATTTAATTTCCTGAAACTTTGGAGGGTCATATCTTGGTCATACGGACTCCGATTTTCGAAAACTCGGACTCGATTTCATGCAGAATTCCGAGAGGAACGCAATGGCACAACCCGTTTCCCCTGATTCTTATTCTAAAATTTAATTCTTCCTTGATTTATGACTTTAACATGTTATAAAAATACGGGTTGTTACACGAATTTTGATTGGTTATTTACATAACCATTTCACTTTTTATAATCTTACTCGATTATAATAACAAATATACTTTAGGTAAAATTATTTCATTTACCCTCTTTTCAAAACATACCATGACGGTTCATCGTATTCAAGTGTTTATAAACTCCTATCGATACAGTGGATCAACTGATTGACCAGAACCCATAAACAACTCAACCAATAAATCTCCATAATATAAAACAATTTTTATATTGAATAACAAATACGTTCACTCGTATTTATACACTCAAACACAATCTAGGGTATTACTAACCCCATCTCACTGAGTCACACCACAGAGCCAAGGCAATTCACTTAACCTTAAGCTCTGATACCAGCTGTAACGACCCGGTTTTTGACGATCTTGGTTATTCGATATACAACACATATCGAACATCCAAGGATCCAAAATAACCGAAAAGCTAATGAAAGAAATTAGAGGGTGAGGATAGATAAGATAGAAATATAGAATAGAAGAAGAAGAAGAACATACAACAGCAGAGTAAACACGAATCTCACAGCGGAACGAATAAATATATTTCATAACATAACTTTGAAACACAAATCTGTACTTGAATATACACATCATTTCCAAAGTACAGCACTTACAACACAGCGGAAATAAACAATAGCTATATGATCCTGAAGCCTCCTGCTCCAGCTCTTCAAGCATCTGTAAATCCTGACTACTTGACTGCCCGTACAATTTAGGCACCCAAGAGTTTAGGTAAAACAAACAAAATAAACTCCGGGTCAGTCATGGGACTGGTATGAGTAAAACAGTTTAAACAAGTAAACGATATCTCATAAGACCACGCCGTATAACGGAAGGGGTTTTTCCCTTATGAGAATCCAAAATGATCTTTATATCAAAACTCATTGATATTATAATAGTGTCTATCAACCACAATATAATAATCATCTAGCAGAAACGCTTTCATCTCACGTTCTACATATATAACATACAATCAAAACCGCAAGCACGTATTGGGTAATGGATTTCCAACTATGACAAGGTATGGAACCACCTTTCGCTAGTATTCCTCTAGAAAGGAATACACTGGGTTCAACAAGAACATCTTGCAACCCGGCCACACATGACCGACCACTCATTTCGCTTGAGTGTATTGAATGTATATCACCAACGGTTGGGATCAGCAACCGTTTCCCGAATGGGACAGCATCAACAATAGTTTTTTAGAAGTAAATGAAACTCTAGATCAAGTGATTATAAACCCTAATAGGTGTGACCTACATAGCCATGCTGCCTGCCCGATTTCTGACATTTACCGGATGCGAGGCTAGAAGCTACGCTTATCTTTTACATGCCACATCTTCATTCACTTTGAATGTCACGTAGTCATACCTGCCAAATCACAAATTGATTTCCCTGAAAATACCACGGGTATACAGCTAAGAGAAACGAATTCCTCCGCCACCAAATGTGAATACATTTGAAGAGATCAACTTACGCGATCTATTAGATATACTCTGTCAGACATTCTTCCATACAGGTTGTCCTAAGACTGGATAAACCGAAGGAACTATTCAGTACATCCATCTTAGGCAATCTTTACCTAAGATTTATACAATAGCCCTTGCACTTTACTCCGTCTTCAATTATCTTTGGCATATATCATTCGCAATGCTTACGCCAATATGGAGTGGTTCTTCGAATAATAATCCAACGGTCTCTCCATATTAACAACGTTAAAATGGTTAAAAAATTCGATAGTCGGTGAGTTAACTGTCAAAGAAAAACACTTGTGCAAACATTTCCAGATGGAAATCATATCGATCAATCATCATTTAACTTTTATCTCTTTAGTTCATTAAATTACTTATCTCCTGTTTCCATATATTCAACATTTCTTATTTTCTAATTTTAGAAAATATACGTTATTAACGATGGAAAACATTCCCATTTCCTGTTTTCTATATTAGAAAACATTTCTGGTTTCTTATTTGGAAAACATTTCCAAAGCATCTTCATTGGGTTAAAATAGATGTTTAAATAAAACATCGCTAGGCCTACTCCAACCATTTATTAAATTCACTTAACCATCATTCACTATCAAACCTTACCATTCCTTAGTTAAGAAGGAAGTCAATCAAGTTGGGGTATAATTACCTCTCAGGCCTTAACTGAACAACGTTTTAACTTCGGAATAGACAAAGTTTATCTTTTAAACCTTTAACAAGCTTCCTTACGTAACTCTCTTTCGAATAATCTCTATTCGATAACTCCTCCCTTCGAATAACTATATTCGATAATCTTTCTTACGAATAACTAGATTCGAAAACCTTTCTTCGAATAAACTATATTCGATTAACTCTATTCAATTAACTCTATTGGATTAACTCTAATTGATTAACTCTTTTCGAATAAACTATATTCGATAACTCCTTTAATTCTATTCGAATAAACTATGTTCGATTAACTCCTTTAATTCTATTCGAATAAACTATATTCGATTAACTCCTTTAATCTATTCGAATAAACTATATTCGATTAACTCCTTTAATTCTATTCGAATAAACTATATTCGATTAACTCCTTTCAATTTACTAACTTCGATAACTCCTTTCGATTAACTAACTTCGATAACTCCTTTCGATTAACTAATAATCGATAACTCCTTTCGATTAACTAATAATCGATTAACTCGACTCGACTAACTTGACTCAACTAACCATATTCGACTAACTCGACTAACTTGGTTCGACTAACCATACTCGATTAACTCAACTTGACTAACATAACTTATTTAACTCAACTTGATTAACTCGGCTCATTTAACTTAACTTGATTTACTCGACTCATTCAACTCAACTTGATTAACTCTATCTGGTTAACTCTAACTCTAATCGATTAATTCTAACTGATTAACTAATATTTGATTAACTCATTTCGATTAACTCTTTTCGATTTACTCTTTTGATTATTCCTTTGAATTATCTCCTTTGATTAATCCCTTTTCTATTTGTTTACTTAACAAATAACTATTCCCTTTTCAATTCTGTTTATTTAACAAATAAAATTTTCTTTTATCTTTCCTATTTATTTAACAAATAAATATTTCATTTTATCTTTCCTATTTGTAAATTCTTTACAAATATTTCTTTTTCTATTTGTTTTGCAAATATCTTCCTTTGTATTTGTTTTACAAATATATTCCCTTTATGTTTGTTTTACAAATAATTTCCCCTTTTCTAATTCTATTTATTTTCTAAATAAATGTTCCCCTTTATAAAATCCTATGATTTTATGAATACTTTATTTTCAAAATATTTCCTTTTATAAAATCGGTTGATTTTATAAAATTCCTTTATTTCAATATACATTGAAATATTTCTTTTTACATCCCAGGGTTTCTTATGGTATCTAAAATAGCAAACCACAATGATCGATATCATTTAAACACACATAATCAAACAGATTATATATCACATCATGTATTACAATATATGAATAGAACTTATTGAGGAGTCCAGTTGGACCCCTCCAACCTGTTCCCTGCATCACAGACGTTTAAAAACGCAAATAAGACGAATATAAAATATTCTGATAAACAGAATCAATATTCGATTAACGATTTATATATATATATATCGTTATCTATATTTTCAACCAATACATACACAATTCAATCAAATAGTCAACACACAACAATCAGTCATCATTTATCAGTTCTAAATATACGTTATAAAAATAGAACTGTTCAGAGTTGGTGAGTTTTACTCACATTGGCAGTTCAACGTTAAAGAACGATAAACTTTTTATTTGATCTGAATCAAACAATTTATTTTGCCATAAATTCAAATGAGCTTCAATCCACTTCCAGTCAGTTCCATTGTGTAGTGCTCATCCATACGGTCCCAACGGACCCGACTATGACGACCCCAAACTTCGTACTGACAGTGGCAAGGGTAATCTTTGGAATATAACACATAAACAGAGAATAGCAGAACAGAACTAAATGAACACACCAGATAATGTACAAATAATGCACTGGATAAACGTAATCATCGGAGTTACACAGTATACAGGATCATAATTAGTACAAATACAGTTCAGCTATACATAAATGTCTACAGCGGAAAACAAACATAATATGTACAATAGGAGCTGAACAACATAAAAGAGATAAATGATAGAATCCATCTTCAGCTCCAGCTATCCAGAAGAGCCTGCTAAAACCTGAACACAAGGCTTCCCGTGTAGAAAAAGGGGCACTCAAGTTTGCAAGTGAAACAAACTACGAGTCAGTCATGGGACTGGTATGAGAAATCTACTTAACACATTTTATAATATGGCTAATCACAGGACCACACCACTTTCGCGGAACGGGTTTACTCCATTGGATTTCCAGTGCTTTACAACAAGTAAATCTTTTAAACACCGTAATGCTTTTTATAAAATGAAGCCATTATAAGACTCAGTTCCCATCACACAATGCAACGCAAACTGGAGGATAGAGTTTTTACCTTATAATAGGCAAAATATGCTTGATACAAATAAAACAAAAGCATTTGGTATTATTACTAGTGTTTATATATTTCAAAAACTATTTCAAATCATAAGCATCAATCATAGACGACATTAATGCCTCATACCACTATGTCGCCATATATCGGGATACAATCAAAACTGCACAGTCACGTATTTGGAAATTGGATTTTCGTCATGAACCAAGGCAAAAGATAGTCCTTACCGACTTCGAGACGCTCTAGCCCGTGTCTCAGGCAAGTACTCAGTCAAGCCTTTGGAGCGACATGGCCGGTCCACCGATGTGGGTTAAAATGCCTAAACAATGCGTTTCCCGCTCTATGGGGCGTAAATGAGCCGACGAATGACTCCATCGGTCCCGGATCGACCGATATAACCGAGGCGCCTCACAACAGCAACAACCACACATGTGAAAATAATATAAATGTCATCGAGTTCAAGCATTGACACCACCTCTAGCTAGAAGGAAACGTATGCCCTCCCTGAGGTCCTCTCCCGTTTCTGGTTCATACCGGGGTGTGAGGCTAGCGAATTCACATTATACACAAAGCTACGCCACATAGGCGGTGCTTTGATCATCAACCACAAGACTTTGCTTTTCAACAAAAGCCTTGATCGCTGCATCTTAGCATGCCACACAGGCAATTCACACCATGCAACTGATGGCTACCAATCACCCAGAATGAATTCCAATGTCAGACACACAGTCCATTTACAAGTCCGTTCTTGGTCGGAACGATACCGGAGGCACTATATACCTCGCATACTATCGATCTCCACGTACGTCTGGATGATCACCACTCATTATCCATATTTCGGGATGCCTCCCAATCAGGACATCAGTTATCATCCAACTGAGGTGAAGATCTCCAGTCTTCAACCACCGTCTTCAACTTCTTATCATCGATTCAGTTATTCAGAATGGGATAAACCCGGTCTTTCTGAGCAACTCGCGTATATAATAAACAAGTGCTACAAAAACACAACATACACCTTATTCCAATTCATCAGTCACTAACCATAAATCAGTAAGAGAACGATTTCCCAAATATTAACCCCGAAGGCCGAAACCAACATCAGATCAAACCCAGGAAACCATTCGACTTAGCTAACCTTCAGTTAGTTTCTAAATTTCACATTCCATATCGTTTATAATATTTTATAACGATTTATCGTTATTTTTGTTTATTTATTTATAGCCAATTTATTCAAATGACACTTCAGGCCATAACGCGGCCGTGGCGCTGTTTTTCTTCAGATTTGAATTACACATATCTGAAAATCTAACCGTTGGATCTTCACAAATTTTATATCATTAGAAAGATCTTTTCAAAACGAATCCAACGGTTCCAGTGTTGGGAAAATCCGATGGTCGGATCTCCCAGTACACTCGTTTGAAGTTTCGATTTCAAAATACGAACTACAGCGTCGTTATTCGATTTAATTTAATTATATATATATATATATAATCGATTCTAGCACTGTTTTTCTTCAGATTTGGTTTAAACATTCTAGACAATCCAACCGTTGGATTTTTACAAAGTTGGTGCCGTTGGAAAGATATTTCCAAAGCGAACCCAACGGTTTCGATTTCTGGAAAATCCGATGGTCGGATCTCCCGGTACACTCGTTTGAAATCACGGTTTCAAAACACGAATTGCAGCTTCATTATTCGACTCGTTTAAATTATATATATATATAATCTATTCTTCGATTTCAAAACCATATTCTTTTTATACATTTGATAAAATGATATTTTTATCCAACTGACTTTTATTTCAACACTTCATTATTTTTAACAATTCATGTATATAATAAAAATGTGATTTTCATTGTAAAACTATTTATTTCAAAACACGACTATTTTATATAGTTCATATGGATGATAAAAATATGATTTTTATTATAAAACAATTTCTTTCAAAACATGACTATTTTATATAGTTCATATAGATGATAAAAATATGATTTTTATTATAAAACAATTTCTTTCAAAACACGAATATCATTCAACACATGAATTTCTATTCAACACATGAAGGTCTTCTATAGTTCGTATATATAAAATAAAAATGTGATTTTTATTGTTAAAACAATTTATTTAAAACACGAATACCATTCAACACATGAATTTCTATTCAACGAATGAATTTCTATTCAACACACGAATATAGTTTCAACACATGAAAATAATTATAACACATGAATATTATTAGAAATTTCGGCAGCATAACGGCAGGGTAGTTAAAACCGGGGTCGTCCCTAGTACGTCTCCTCGCTCTACCTTAAAGCCTCACAGCTTTTGACAATGAGGATTTCATGCGGTTCGCACGCAGGCGGCACGTATATTTTTTTTTTCTTTTCCACAAACTAATCCTATGTAGTTCCAACCAAATAATTCTTAACCACAAACGGGTATTTTTCAACCACAAACAATTCAAATCAACCATTCGCTATCAACCAATTTTCACACCAATCACAACCAATAAATATCGTCCATGGTTTGTGAACGAGGGGCGTATATATATATATATTATTTAAGTATATTTCACTTCCACTGAACACATATATAATTTTTACGATGCATAAATAACTTATACATCGAACGTACAACTTATACAACGCTTATACATGAGGTGTACAACGCTTATATAACACATACATCGACTATATAATTTATACATCGCCGTTTTCCATATCGTTTATAATTCAGAAATCTCACATTGGGTTCCACTCCACCAAAAATAGCAGAAGGCTCAGAAAAATATGCGGTCTCTTCTAGAATGTAGAAGACGTCCACACAAGTCCACTGTCTCTTGTTTCACTGAATTTCGTCAACAAACCAAAAAGATATGATTTTTATAGTAAAATCAAAAATCGTAGCGCTTTAAAATGCTATAATATAGTTTATTTCAAAATTAGTCGTACCTCTCAGTTTTTGGTTCGAAACTAGGTTTCAAATTTTCAGCAAATCTGTTGATCGATACGGGGATCGGGTTGCGCGAGGTCAAAGGGGAGATGGGGGCGCCTGCTCGCTGGAAGTGGGCCCCAGTTCGGTGGCTAGACGTGGCCGCGGCGGCGGTTCAAAGGGCTCGACTTTCGAGACCCGTATCTCTTGAACGGAGCGACTATAAATTGCAAATCTTATATGGATTTGAAGCTCATGAGGCGATCTACAAAAAACTCAACTGGGGCATGGGTTTTTATTGAGTGTGGGAGGAGAAATCGGAGGGGGAAGCGATTGAGGGGTTTCCGCCGTGCGCTGGAGCAATAATCGGGGAGAGAGAATAGGCATTGACCAATAGGATTTTTTATATTTATAAATTTTAAAAAAAATCCAAAAATACCCTCTTTCACACACGAGCTCCAATCCAAACCCAATGACTGTTGTCCCTAGCTAAATACCCCTATTCTGAACACAATGGGATATGTTTCGTAGGCCCATTCGACTGTTTCAATCAGTTATTCTTCAAATTAAAACATAAAACATTCAATATTCAATTTGAACGTACATTTCAATTTGCCAGGGCCACATATTGATTCTAAAAATTCCTGAAAATTAAATCTAGCTAAGTTTTGACGATACGGTCCCAACAAAACATGTTTCATCGAATTCTGAGACCGTTTGAAAAATAGCCCTTTTCTGGTCGATCCAATTTAATAGAAATCGACCAAACACATTTTCCTTTGACACACTCACATACTAACTTGAAAAATTACGAAATTTGAAATCTAGCAATGATTTAACATCCCGGATCCAATAAAAGTGGTTTCATAGGATTCCGAGGTCGTTTGAAAAATGGCCATTTTCACGGGTTATATAAACTCTATAACGACCTTTTTGAAAATTCATCTGGCCATGACTTTTGCTTCCCCTACGAAACTTCGATTTTTCAGATTCATTAGAAAGGTATTCACTAACAGATTTAAATATTTTTGGTTTCACTCAAATCCGTTTTGTTTTGCACCCGGTACAGTCAGTCAAAGTTTGAATTCAATTTTTGAAACTACCGTGCCATTTCATGCCCTGTTTATAATTAGAATTAATTATACTTATTTTCAAACGTCGACTCAAACACACTTTTCGTCGTTATTATTTAAAATATTTATTTTAAATATTTTAAATCCACTAAAATAGCCAAATTAAAATTTTCAAACTGGTTCAGATTTTCCGGGTTGTTACACCAACCATTCGTGATTCTGATATCGTATGGAAATTCATTTTACAAGTTACAAACATTAAATTTAAAACTAAACTTATATTAAACGGGCCTCACCCCCTTTTTACTTCGGCCCATCACTTGTAAATACCCAGGCCCAACAACCCTCTCTTCCCCAAACTGATACTCACGAACCAGAAACCCAAATGCCGGTTCCGACTTCCTCCCATCCTCGTTCCTTCTCTGATCAATCGAAATCCAAACGATCATCACCATTTCAATGCTCTTCAACCCCTCTTTCATCTCACACTATTACCACAAAACTCGCACCTCAAACTGGACATTGGCGTCGAAACCGAACTGTCGAACCACCACTACAGGTATCGACATCAATCCTCACAACTCACTCCAAAAATCTGCTACAGGGTACGAAACTCGATGTTAAACCCGAATCCAAGGTCAGAAACCCAATTCGATGTCCCAAAATCAAACAAACCCCAAACCCTAATCTTCTGCTCACAAATTCGAGCATCGGGAAAATACGTCGCACCCAATATTAGTATACCAGATTTGAAGAGCTTTGAATAAGGATTGCGAATGTATAAAATTACTAATTTATAAATCTCCTTTTGATTTTCATTTGATTTTTCCTTTCTGCGTTTTTGTTTGTGGAAACTTAACTGTCGGTGGAAAAGAGATTATATATGGGATCATCAATTTTGTGTGGCTGAGAAAGGAGATATGTGGCATGTTTCTAAGCCTTAGAAAGGATTTAGATATTTTATTTTCATCATTTTATATTTGTTTTTGCCTTCTAAAAATCCGTGTGATCACATACAATACCTAAAAATCACGAAACTAGACATGCACCTTCAGTTCGACATTATGGTCCTAACGGAACTGGTTTCATCGAATTTCGACTCTGTTTGCTCACACCGCATATTTTTAAAGGTCAAATTATCGACTGTATTTCACATTAAAAATCCGTACGGTCACATATCGACTTCAAAAATCAAGGAAACTGAAATCTAGCAATAACTTAACATAGCGGATCCAACAAAATTAGTTTCGTCGAATTCCGACTTCGTTTGCAAAAGTGGCTATTTTCTAAGGTCTAAATAATCCATTTAAATATATAAATATATTTAAAAATGATTAAATTAAATATTTATAAATAAATATTATCGTACATATTCGCAATAGAATATCATACAGCTTCAGAATATTCCTATATGAATTTCTAACTCGATATTTCAAATCCTGATTAAATCGATATTCAATTTATATTGAAATTCCTTTTATAACGTAAATAAAGCGTTGCAAATTATAAAGGAATTCCATAGCGACTTTTCTAAAATTTGATTTGGACATAAATCAAAATCTACACAATGGAATCCCAATTTTTCTCATCCACTAGAAAAATATACTTCACCAGCTCCATATGTTTCTTGTTTCACAGAAATCCGATTTAAAACAAACCCTGTACATTCAGTTGAAGTTCGAATCGCCAATTTACGAACTGCAGCGCCATTTCGAGCTCGATTATAATTATAATAAAATTATACGTTCAATCTTCATTTTAAATAATATATTCGTTGATATAAATTCAAATTCTAAACTGAATTAAATATCACAAATGTTCCAGTTCACACCATATCTCCATTTCAGCCAATTCTAATTATTTCAGAATTAAATATATTATTTAATTTATTATTTTAATTAAATATTCTCCATTATTTAATTCAACGACCATGAAATCCTTTTAATCACCTTTTAAACAATTAAATTAATTAATTATTATATTGCTGAAAATGCAGGTCATTACACTCCCTTTCTAGTTACATTGGTGATAGCTTTTCTACTAGTGGTCTCTGAATGTCGTGTTGGATGGGCTTTGTTTCTTGGTTTATCCTCTTCCTTTGGTTATTCTAGGTTGCAAATGTGAGTTTCCTATGTTTACTTTCTTTCTGCTGGTTTGCAAATATGAGTTTCATATGGTCATTCTTCCTTGCTTTTGCCAGCTGGTTTTGGCATTTGTAGTGGTAAGTTTCGGGTCTTGTGATGACCTTTGTGATTGATTATGTCAGTTGTCTTATATTGGCTTTATTAGTATCCTTTGGATATGTCATATACATATGTGAGTTCTTTGTGTCAGAATAAGTTTGTGAGTGTTGTATTATGCAATGTGTTTTCTCCTTACGTGGAACTGTAATATTTTATGCAATGTGTTTTCACCCTACGTGGAGTTGTAATGTGATTGACTGATATGTAATGACACACCATGCGTGGTGCTATACAGTAGTCAGTCCACTTTAAAAACCGACAATAATAGTCTAGACTTAGGGACTAACATTTTTATAAGCTAGAATGATTCTAGTGGATGGTCCACTCTAAAAACCATCTAGTAATAGGTTGGCGATTTTCCAAGCTTCGGTACTTATTTGTAATTATTAGTTATACTAATAAGTGTTATTAAGCACTATAAAAACTAGTTGGCCATACCAAATAGACTGTGTAGAAAAGCTAACATGAAGCAAGTATGTTTGAAATTAATGGTAATCAACAAGTGCAAGTAGTGATGAATAACAACGAATAATAGAAAACAATGGAAGAAACAAACATTTATGAAGATAGATGTGAACAGAAATGGCAGTACATGATAGGCCATAATGGGTGTAATGTGAATGTGAATGTGAATAGGTAGATCCAGTGATATTCATGGGGAATATAATGATCTGCCTTTTTGCACCATTCAAATCGGTAATAAAACCAGCTCAAATTATTCAAAACAACAGATTGTTTTAACTATAGGGTTTAATAAAATCAAATCAAATCACAGAACACAAACAGATCACAAATACAAAATAGCAGAATAACTCACAGCGGAATAAATAGCTTAATAGTTCATGAAGCTACTAACCACGAAATCTCAAAAATCAAAATACAAAATATTAGAGAAATAAATTAACACATCAGAAATTTTAGATACATAAATGCCTAGTATATAAACAAGCAATAGAAATGGAATAACTGAATCACCAAGGTAGCAATAGCAGATAGATAACAAGCTAAATCTCCAATAGATCTCCAACACTCAAAAGTTGTATCGCCAAAGCTGAATTCCTCCATCTGGCTCAAGCATCAAGTAAAAAAACAAAGCATTTGAGTCAGGATTAACCTTCCCAATAGTAAATGAACTCAAGTTAAATTCTCAAACGAAATGCACAAGTAACTTAAAAATGTTTGGGATTCCATTCTTTAAGGGTCCGTTAAACTAGATATTATATAATACAATACGCTATTATTAAATGTCTATAGTTAAATACAATATTGAAAATAGCGTAAATGAGATTAAATTTTTACTCTTACACTATTTATAATGTCATAGTCTACACGGTACCGTAAACCCATTGTAAACCAGTGGCATAAGAGGGCACTCCTTAGGTACGACACAAATCAAAATCACGGGGGTTCAATTGGGATTATATGAGAAGGCACAGGGTGCAATACCCAAGGTAGGATTCTATCAATTACACGCACGGACTGGTGGTAATGCATAGCCGCAACTACAGTCCACCTTAAACAACGCTCCCAAAATCAAAGGGCCTCAATCAAATCGCAAAGTAATAGACGACATTGAAGAAGTATGTCTGATAAGAAGTGCTACCTCCATTAACCATGATATAGCTTATGTTTAAGTCATTTTAATTATGACCCAAAGGTCAAGACTATCCATCATCGTTCTCTTATTCATTCCAATAACGTTCGTCAAACCAACCTATTTCATTTTGAATTCTCCACCATGTACACAATTATTAAAGTGGTATTTGTATTGGCAGAGAGTATATTAATATCGACTCCGGTTTTTTTAACAACCAAACACTTATTTCACACATTTATATTTGAAATCATATTAAAATTGTCATAAATAAATTAACAGCAATACAAATTTATTTTCGAATAACTACATTCAAATATTTCAATGTCATAAACCAAATTAAATCAATTAATTATTTGGTTAAACTTGAATTTCATATTTCATATTTACAAATGGTTTATTTACACAATTACATTCTGAATTCACATTTCTATATCTCAATTGTCATTATTTCAATAACTTTTAGATTAACAATTCAGATTCGATATCTCGGACTAGAAACAATTTTTATTAAAAATTTGTCAATATAATATAAAATAGTTACTATTAAAAATAATTATAACGATCTTCCCTTTCAACCGCTTCAAGTCGATAATCAAACCAACTCAAATAGTCTGAAATAGCAGAATTTTATTTTCCATGGCGTTAAAATATGAATCATCACAGAATCACAAACACAGAACACAAAATATCTCGTAGTAGAATTACAATTCATACAATATTACAAAATCTTTAAATTTATACATGATATCAGAGTATAGAAATAAATATAATTATAGAAGAAGATTGAATACAGAAGGCTCTCATTTGTACATAAATAAATTACTGAAACAGAAATCGATGAATGCACAAGATAGATGACCAGACTCCATAAATCTCAAGCTCTAACAGATAAATCCCAAAGCTGAAATACTCCAGCTGATCCAAGAATTATGCAAAACAAAACATTTGAGTCAGAATTAACATTATCATATAAGTAAATAAACTCAAGTGAAGTATTTAACAAAATGCAAATAACTTAAAGGATGTTTGGGATTTCATCGTTTAAGGATCCATCAAAATAATACGTATAATATAATACACTGTTATAGAAATGTTTATTTAGTAAAGTAAATAATCAAAATAGCATATGCGGGGTAACATTTTTACTCTTACACTGTTATAGGCATGGAGTCTATATGATAGCGTAAACCCACTGTAAACTAGTGGCATCAGAGGGCACTTCATAGAAAACAACATAAATTAAAATCGTAGGGGGCTCGATTGGGATAATATGATAAGGCACTGAGGCAATATCCAGGGAAGGATTCTACTTTTGCACTCTCAAACCGATGGTAACACATAGCTGCGACTACCGCCGACCTCGGAACATACTCCCATAATCAAAGGGTGCACCCAATTCAGTAAGAAAGTAATTGGTGGTACCGAAGAAGAGTGTTCGATAGGATGAGCGATCTCACTTAGTCACGATATATCTTATGTTTTGGTCATTTTAATTATGACCCGAAGGGCAAGGCTACCCATCATCGTTCTCGTTCTTCAAATTCAGTAATCACCTCCAACCAACCTATTTTGTTCTAGATTTTCCACCACGTGCACGGTTGTTAAAGCAATATAGGTTTGGTAGAGAGTATGACAATACCGACCCTGGATTCTTTTGTAACCTAAACGCTTATTTCACATCGTGGCCATTATATTTGAAATCATATTTCAACGTCGTAAATCAATTAACTTCAATCATTGATTTTATTTATTAATTACTCAAATCGATTCAATTATTCGACACCTTTTCAAATTTCAATTTTCAAATTCATATTTACCAATCGATTCATTATCAAAACTTCACGTTCGATTTTGAATTACATGTCAAAGATATGTCGTTATTCAATTGAATCTTTAAATTTAATCATTTTGGACTTAAATTGCTTGCATTGGAAATATATACCTTTATTTTAAAATAATTCATTTAAATACAAAATAATTTAGGTAAAATAGTAAGCTTGATATAAAATAGGTTTGAATAAAGTAAATAGGTTTTGGTATAAAATTTCTTAAAAATAGAGATTTAATATAATGTAGTTTAAATAAATAGTTAAATTAAATAAAAAATATTTTGAATAAAATAGATAAGTATAAAATAAAAAAGTTTAATTAAAATAATGGAAAAATATATTTTTACTTATAAAATAAAATGATACATGCCAAAGGGTTTTAGTTCTGTAATGGCGACAAGATTTTCCCTTTTTACTTCCTTTCTTAGCGTTCTCCCTTTCATTATTCTCTATCTCCTCCTCCTTCCTATTCGTCACTCAGATCTCATCTTCTTCCGCCCTTGTCCTTGCTTTTGCCTGCATATGAGCTTCACTGAACTTTATCATCAACTTCAGATCTAAACCCTTACCTCTATATTATCCCAATTTCTTTCATCCTCTCCTCCTCTGCTACCAATTCCCGTTCTTACCCCAGTCCCGTTTGGTTTGATGCTGAGCTTAGGTGTGCTGGAATAGCTTAGTCCACTATCTCCCTATCAGCATACTAGGTGAAGCAATGGCTCTCGTTTATGTTGTTTAGGAAGTGGTCTTCTTTACTTGCCTTCTCATTCCCTGCTAAAAATGGATCAAGAGATTGCCTAGGTTTTGTCCTAGATACTATTAATTCACGATGTAATGCTCTGTTGTGGATGGATCTATATATGTCATATGCTAGCATGTTATTGTCATTTTCTTGATGGAGATTTGCTCTTTGTAGCCAGGCCTTTAGCTATTATGCCGAGCTGGTATTCTAGTTTTCAGAATGCCAGAAAATTATGTCATAAAAAATGATATTGTAGGATGCCTAATGCTTGTGTCCCTTCTCGAAGTCAATTCTCCTTTGCTACCTTATGAATTAATGCTTTACTGTACGGCTATACCAGCTTTGTTGTACTGTGGTGATGTTGTACTCCGTATAGTGAATGGTACAATAATGTTTTGTTTGTATAGTGTCTACAGCTGTGTATTTTGTTATTTGTTATGTAATTTCACTTCTTTTGAAGTATGCCATGATCTATGTAAAATTCTCCCTATGTGGAGTTTGAGATCTTATTGTAGTCTAGAAATAGTGTCTAGCTTCAGTGTTGCTACCTAGATAGGATAGTTGTGGACGATCCACCTTAAAAACCGATATGGTGGGCAGTCCACCTTAAAAACTAACTTTAATAGGTTGGTAATCTTCCAATCTCCTGTATTACTGTAATTATTATTTGTTTTAATAATAAGTGTTTGCGATCACTTTGACAAGGTCCACCTTAAAACCTGATATGGTGGATGGACCACCTTAAAAATTGACTTCAATAGGTTGGTAGTCTTCCAATCTCCTGTATTATTGTAGTTATTATTGGTTATAACAATAAGTGTTTGCGATCACTTTGAAAACCAATCGGCTTTACCGAAAAATAATAATACATGTCTTACTACAAAAAAAGTAAGAAATAAAAATTTTCAAGGAATAAACCAATCTGAATCAATTTCAAATTCAAGGCAAAGTGTTCAAGTTGGGTTGTAACTTGAGTTCCACTTTTAAATCCTTAGCTTGAGTTACATTTGAACTTGAATTCTAAATTCATTTCATTACATTTGTTTTAACCGACATTCAAATTTCAAGTATTCGGTTTTATTATTTAAATCAATTTTCCACAAACTCAAAATTTTCATTCAAATCAAAATTTAAACCATTAAAGCTTAATACAATTCAATTGGCACAAATATTTCCATTAAATAGACTTTATGTAAAGACTCGAAAATCCCCGCCCTTTCTATCGACCATAAACCACACAAGTCGGATCCAAAGGTTAGAAATCTTCGAATACTTTAACTTTGGGAATACAACACATCAGAACAACAATATAAGACTTTTATAAAACATTATAATAATGTTACATCAGAGTACAGAATATCAGAGTACATTGAATAATATAATAATACAACGGAAGATAAATTTCAATAAATTAAATACATTGCAGCGGAATACTATAAATGCTCTGGACACAGCTTTAAATTTATATTCTTCCGCTGCAATGTATTAAATTTATTGTAATTTATCTTCCGTTGTATTATTATATTATTCGATGTACTCTGATATTCTGTACTCTGATGTAACATTATTATAATATTTTATATAAGTCTTCCGTTATTGTTCTGATGTGTTGTATTCCCAAAGTTAAAATATTCGAAGATTTCCAACCTTTGGATCCAACTTTTGTGGTTTATGGTCGATTGACAGGGCGGGGATTTTCGGGTCTTTACACTTTAAGCAAATCAAAATTTAAAACATTTAAAGTCTTTAATTGAATTTACATGTTAAACTTCAAAATAATAAATCAAAATTTTAGATTTTGTTAAACATTTAACACATAAGTTCTAACTTATAAATTCAAATTTAAATATTTGACACATTCATTTAAACATAAAGTATAAACTCAAATTCTTCCAAATGAACTTCAGTTGTAAGACTGGGAATGACGACATTTTCATTTCCTTTTCCGCCTTTCTTTCACCCTCTTCCTTGCTTTATCTCTTTTCCATCGCTTTACAATCCTTCTTCACCTCTTTTCTTGTATTATGTTTTCGTTGTGCCTAGTCTTACAAAGAAGCTCTCCGCGCTAATCCTTTTTCCTTCATCTCTGATCTAAATTGCTTTTTGGCCTTTCCGACCTATACTTCCTTTTTGATGTTCTGCAAGTACTCGATCTTGCATTGTATGTCAGAATGGATTAGAAAATTGTTTGGCTACACAATTGTTTCTCCGATCCCTCATACGAGACAGTAAAAACTGACAAGGATAAGGATCTTCCTGGTTTGGGTTTGTCGACTGTTTTTCTGAGATTACCGTGAGTCGTTTTGTTTTGTTGTATGCATCTTTGGAAGTTTGGGTTCTGGAGTTGTGTCATTGTGCAGTTTAGACCTTATTCCAGGTGGCTTATATGGAGGTATTGATTTTTGGCAAGCTGTGTCACAATGTACCACTGCCACATTGCTCAGTGATATTAGTGAAGCATTGCTAGGATTTGCTCGGTATGTGGTGGTATTTCTTTCTTTTTTGTCAAACTTCTTCTCCCCATGTCAATGCCTTATGATACTGTTTATATGTGACGGCCTGATTTTCACTTGGCTGTTGCTTGTTTCATGTGAAGGCTTTACCTCTTGGTAGACACTTATTGAAACACCCCACCTCCGTTAAGGTCACTCACAAAGGGAATGCCTTAACTTTGGTGGAGGTTTATAAGTAAAAGTCACAGATAAACACAAGACAAATATAAATACATATTTTAAACAGTGGGAACCAAACAGACTTTTATTTCATCAATACATGTTCAAACAAAACATTTCCATAATTGTCTCAAAATACTTCCAACATTACAACCTCATTACTGTCTTGATTATTAAAGAAGCATAAAACATAAATAAAGTGACAAAAATCCCCATAGTGATATCCAAAGCCATAATCCAAGCAAAAGAGATCCAAATCATACATCTACGGTCTTGGAGCTTATAAAGAGTCTGAATGAGCCGAGCTGTTTCCTCCATGTGGACCTGGGGGGGAGGGGAACGAAAGAAAAGAAGACGAAAAGAAAATAGAGTCAGACATAAAGCCTGAGTAAATCTAGTAACTCTTCAGTATGTGAATAAGAAAAGGGCATGATAGATATAAACTGAAAACAGGAAAGTGTCACCAGCCAAGGAAGTGTCGTTTAGAATCGAATGTACTATCGCACCCATACTATATCTCTACGCCTACTTGAGCTTATTTTAACTGGCACCCCATGCTGAGGGTGAAGTGATCCCCATTTACTAAAGATCGGCTCCTACCCGCGTTAGCATGTGTCATACGGCCCCCAAGAATTGTAGATACCTATGCTGGTCCCACCATGGGGTATATCAAGACCCATGGTGGAGGCCCCGACACAATTTCTAGAAGGTATAGATTATACTACTGGTGCCCCCAGTGCCCTGTTTGTGTGCTCCGCAGTGTGTGCACGCCCGCACCCCATTAGAACCTACACTGTTGCACCCACCGCCGTCGCTTTGACCGCTTACAATCAGCCCAGTAATCGTGCCCCACCCTGCCTAGTTTCCGGGTACCATGATACCTAACTTGGGTTACTGTTGAAGCGCGTCCCTCGTTACTAGGTTTTTCTAGTCAAACATGTTAAGTGGTTAAGTGTCTGTATTTACCTAACCCCACCCATCAATTCTTGTTAACATGTTGAATTTGGTTAAGTGTTTATAGTTGACTTAACCCTACCATCTGTCCTTAGCCTCTTAGAGCATCCGACCACTCACATTAGACAGGTATTGCTACGGTTACTAGATGTGCCAGTCGGTTCCGGGTAGGTTTACACCGTAGCTCAATCTAACCTCGGGTCCTTATTGGGCTCAATGCTTAACCACCCACATTGGATAGGTATTGTTGTGACTACTAGACAGCCGGGCGGGTACGGGCAGGTTTACGTTACAACTCAATCCAACCTCGGGTTAAGCATATCATGTTTTCTAAATTTTATTACTTCTCAATTATATATGTAAATTTCATGTTCTTTATTCTTGGGTATAACAATTCATACCGCTAGAATGTCATTGCCGTTGGCATGTGCCAACCATGCCAACTTATATTTTTAATGTTTTACACCCAACGTTATTACCCCTGTTTGTACGTTCGCAGCATTATCACAAGTGTTGGGCTTGACACAATTCAACCCAACTTTATAACGTGAGAAAAAGGGGAAACCAAGAACATGTAATATTTCACATAAAGGTGTGTGGCGCATGAACTTGCAATTTAGCGATTCAACATAAATTATGGGTCATGTGAACTTGCATTCAAATCAATGTATAACTAAGTAGGTGACATATGAAATGGCATAGTTTAGGCTTATACAAACTTGGGTTCAAACATGTTTAACTTGGCATAATGTCAACCACAAAACTAGCATGTTGTATATTCACTAAAATGGCCAATTTTAACATCTAATCATATAGCCTATTTCAACATGAACTTGCTAGTTTATGAAACCCAAACAATACTTAACATAGATCCAATTATACTTGCAAATAAACATAAGAATGTGTTCATAGGTTTTGGGTCATGTAGGCATAAAAGGTCTCAAATCTATAATATGTTTACATAAACTCTAACTTAGACTAAGGGAATGTATATAGTCCATGCCATCGACATAAACATATACCAATTTCTAGTTTTTGCCACAACTTGCTATTGCTATTACTTTCATATACAAATGTCCAATAGGCTTGCATCAATCAATTTATGCCACAAATATCAATACACAAGTCATGATAGAATTATTACAATACACATAATTTGTACAATAACACAATTCTATTTTCATTTACATCGAATCACATCACATTTTTTATTCATATTCTGAAAGGCCACTATACTTACAACGAATGCAGAATCTTGAATTTTGGATCCTGAGTTCTGAAATTGAGATGTGCTCCTTTGGGTAGATTAACGTTGCATTGATTAATTTGATTAAGCTTTAGTTTTCTTCTTAATTTGATTCGTTTCTAAGCTTCTCTCTCTTGACGGCTATGCTCAATTCCTTCTTGGCAGCATGACGACTCCCATCTTATTTTTTTGTGTGAATTTTTAGTTGTGACTTAGGGTGTATTTATAGATTTTTAAATTGTTTTGAACCGTCAGATGAAGACAGGAGGAATCTAGACCATACAAAGTTCAAAGAGCCAATCAAGAGGTGACACGTCAGCCCTAGTGACACACTGAGCCACAGAAATTCGAGCCAGAGCCAGACCTAGCCAGCCAGGTCGACCAGGTAGGTCGACTGGCAGGTCGACACCCAGGTCGATACTATGGTCGACCTGGGGTGGCTAGGTCGACCCTATGGTCGACCTGGTCTCTAGGCAGGAATTTTCCTGCCCAGCCCAGTTTAAACTTGTTTTCTGAATTTCGAATTTGAAACTGAGCTGTTTGAATTTTAAATTTTATTCTGAAACTTCCGAAGGTCATAACTCCTTCATACGGAGTCCGATTCACGCAAACTCGGACTCTATCTCAAGCAGAATTCCGAGACGAACACAATGGCGTGACCATTTCCCTTAATTATTTCATTTAGAATTAATTACACTTTAATTTGTGAAGTTAATGTTATAGAATTCACGGGGTGTTACGTTCTCCCCTCTTAAAAGGATTTCGTCTCCGAAATCTTCAAGTTAGGAAGAATGTATATCCTACCATCCAACAGTCCATCTATTCAACCAACAAACACAGGCGTCCGCTGTCCTTAAAAGACTTCTAATGCTTCATGATCATATGCATAGTGTGTGTACATGTCCTTATCTAATGCAGAAATTAGGCGGTCTACTGATTCAGTTGACCTCCTTAATGCGAGTCATGTAAGTGTCATGAATCCATTATGTATGCAAAATTTTCCTACTCATAATTCTATATGAGTGCACAACTATTCATACAAATGTGACAACCATATGACAGCATATCAAGTTTCAACCATATACAAATGAGAATACATATATGCATATGCAATATGAAGTGACTGGGCCTATCTATAACCTAGGGTGTGTGTGTATATGCATCCACGAGCAACCACTAGCAATCACTAGCAACCATTTGCAGCCATCATCCATAACATGTTTTCAAATACATGTTTGCATCCATTTTTTTTCTACCTAAGGAGTTAGGAAAAGGAGCGAGGATGTATACCTTAAAAGATAGATAAAGCATAACTTAAGGAAAAAGAGAGATCGAAGATGTACCCTCAAAAAGAAGAGGGTAGGTAGCGCGTATTCTGTCCTCAGTTTCCCAAGTCGCGTCTTCCTCGGCGTCGCTCCACTGAACTTTAACGAGTTTGACTTCGCGGTTGCGTAGCTTTTTCACTTCAGTTCCTAGGATGCGGGTCGAAACTCTCCTCATAGTTGCTTCACGTTCCACTTCGGCTTCTTCTAGAATGCTAGGTTCCACCACTTCCGCAGACTCATGCAAACACTTCCGGAGGTGAGAAACATGAAAGACGTTGTGAACTCCGGCCAGTCTCTCGGGTAGCTCTAATCTATAGGCCATCTTCCCAACCTTCTCGATGATAGGAAACGGTCCTACAAATCTTGGTGCTAGCTTTCCGGTGGATCCAAAGTGAACGATGTTCCTTAAAGGAGATACCTTAGGGAAAACCCTATCCCCAACCTCAAACTCAAGGTCGGTCCTTCTTTTGTCGGCGTAGGATTTCTGTCTGTCTTGGGCAGTCTTCATTCTCCTACGTATCAAGTTTAATTTCTCCGAAGTCTCTCGAATCATATCTGGCCCAAGTATAAGCTTATCTGTAGACTCCCACCAACAAGTTGGTGTTTTGCACGATCTTCCATACAAGGCTTCGAAGGGCGCCATACCGATGGTAGCTTGGTAGCTGTTGTTGTAGGCAAATTCCACTAAAGGAAGGTGATCCTCCCAAGTCCCTCCAAAGTCAATAAACGCAAAGTCTCAAAAGATCCTATAAAAATCTATTTACCCTTTCCGTCTGGCCATCAGTTTGGGGGTGATAGGCCGTGCTCAAACATAGCTGTGTGCCTACATCTTCTTGCAGACTTCGCCAAAACTCGCTTGTGAAGATAAGGTCTCGGTCACTAACAATGCTGGAGGGTATCCCATGGAGTCGAACTATTTCCTTGAGATAAAGAGATGCTAGAGATGAGGCAGTCCTTCTACTCTTGATAGGTATGAAGTGGGCGCTCTTAGTAAGCCTATCCACTATTACCCAAATGCTAGTATTGCCTCTTCTCGACCTAGGTAGTCCATCAATGAAGTCCATTGAAATGATATCCCACTTCCACTGTGGGACCTCTAAAGGGTGAAGTAGTCCTCCATGTTTCTTCTGTTCCGCCTTGACCCATTGGCAGGTCATGCACTTAGAAACGAAATCTACCACGTCTTGCTTCATGCCGCTCCAAAAGAAAGTCCTTTTTATATCCTTGTACATCTTATCACCGCCAGGGTGTATAGTCATCTTGGAATGATGCGCTTCCTCGAGAACCTTCTTTGTCAACTCCCTTGCTTGTAGGACGCATAATCTTCCATCTCGCCTCAGCCAACCCTTATCATCGATGGCGTATCTACTGAGGTGACTAGAAGTCTCACCCCTAATAAGTTTATCAATCACATCAACAAGCTGAGGGTCTTCACGTTGTGCAACCCCTAATGAGTCCAAGAGAGTAGGGTGTACTTCGAGAGATGCTAGCAAACCCGGTACAAAATCCGAGGAGGGCCTAAAGTTAAAACTGGCTATATACTCCAGGCTTTGCCTTTCCACAAAGAGCGGGCTTAAGGTCAGTTTCTTTTGGCTCAACGCATCTGCTACTACGTTGCCTTTGCCGGGAGTATAGGAAATTTCAAAGTCATACGAGGTAAGAAACTCCATCCATCTTTGCTGCCTCAAGTTAAGATCCTTCTGCGAGAAGAGATATTTCAACGATTTATGGTCAGTGTATAATTCGAACTTCTCACCTAGGAGATAATGGGGCCAAGACTTAAGCGCAAAGACGATGGCGGCTAACTCAAGATCGTGGGTTGGGTAGTTCTTTTCATGAACTTTCAATTGCCTTCCGGCATAAGCTACTTCCCTTCCTTCTTGCATTAGAACAGCGCCTAATCCCGTTCCACATGCATCCGTGTATACTGTGAACATTTTGCTTCCATCTGGCAAAGTCAGAACTGGGGCTGTTGTGAGAGCCCTTTTTAATCGCTGGAAAGCAAACTCGCAGTCCAAATCCCAAGTGAATGCCAGATTCTTCTTTGTTAGCCGTGTGAGTGGGGCTGAGATTTTCGCGAAATCCCTAATAAACTTTCGGTAGAAACCGGCTAGCCCAAGAAAGCTTCGAACTTCAGTTGCATTTCTTTGTGTCTTCCAATCTTGCACTGCCACCACTTTCGCGGGGTCCACAGCCAACCCTTCTTTGGACATTATATGCCCCAGAAATATTACCTCCTTTCTCCAAAAGTGGCACTTGGAGAATTTGGCTTTTAGCTGATGTGTATGGAGAGTTTCCATGATTTCTTTCAGATGCTGAGCATGCTCTTCCTCATTCTCTGAGAAGATTAAGATATCATCTACGAAGACAACCACAAATTTGTTGAGGAATTCTCTGAACACCCTGCTCATTAGGTCTACGAAATAAGCGGGTGCGCTTGTCAAGCCGAAAGGCATGACAAGCCACTCGAAGAAACCGTCTGGTGTTCTGAATGCCATTTTATCAATGCTATCTTCAGCTACTCTCGACTGATGGAACCCAGTTGCCAGATCAAGTTGGGAGAAGACCGTCGCACCTACAAGCTGATCAAAAAAATCGTCGATTTGGGGAAGAGGGTGCCTATTTTTCATGGTCAATTTGTTTAACTCCCTATAGTCGACGCAAAGGCGAAGCGAACCGTCCGCTTTGGTTGCGAACACCACTGGAGCACCCCATTCCGAAATGCTCCGTCTAATGAACCCCTTTTTGAGAAGTTCTTTAACCTGCTTACTGAGCTCCTTTCTCTCCTTTGGAGCAATGTGTCTGACAGGTAAAGCTACAGGCTTTGCATTATCCACAAGATATATGCGGAAGTCTATTTCCCGCCTCGGAGGTAAGCCTTTCACCTCCTCAAAGACATCCGGATATTCCTGGACTACTCTAACTGATTGTAAATCCTCATCAGAAGCATCAAGCGACTCTAGATAACTAAGCATAATAGCATTCAAGGGATTACAAGAAATTTCTAGAGTGTTACCAAGCCGAGTCAAGAGTCTAACTACTCTTTTCTCACAATCAAGGATGGCACCATTACTGGATAACCAGTCCATGCCTAAGATCAAACCATATCCCGAGAAGCCCAAGACAAAGGCATTACAACTAAACTCAACGCTGAGAATATTGATTTTCAAACCCAAACAAACCATTGACAAGTAAGCGGAGCCCTCAATTGGATTTGAAACTACTAAGGGATCCTCTACCATACTAGTGTCTAGATGCAGAGATTCTACTGAGGCAGATGAAACAAATGAGTGTGATGCGCAAGTGTCAAAAAGTGTGCGAACTGGATGATCATAAAGATAGACTACATTTTCTACAGAAATATTACTACCTCGTTCCTATTGAGGCGCCACTAGCGCATGAACCTGACCCCCTGAAGTGGATCCGGCTTTCTGTCCCTGCCCTTTCTTCTTTGGGCAGTCCTTAGCTTGGTGCCCAGTTTCTCCACAATGGAAGCAACTACCCATCTTCGCCTTCCTTTTTCGGCAGTCTTTTGATATATGTCCCACAATGCCATAGAAATTGCACCTTCTCCTCTCACGGGGCTTATTGTTCTTCCCTCCTTTCTTGAAGTCTGCTGTCTTTGCTTGTAGACCCTCTTTCTTCTCTTCCACCTTGGTCTCTTTCTTGCCGTTGTCTTCCTCATGTAGCAACGCCATGTCCACCAAACTTTCATAAGTCGCTCCCGTGGATACATGGGTCATAGAAAGGCTGTGTAGAGGCTCATTCAAACCCTTGACGAAGTAAGCGGAGCCCCCAATTGGATTTGAAACTACTAAGGGATCCTCTACCATACTAGTGTCTAGATGCAGAGATTCTACTAAGGCAGATGAAACAAAAGAGTGTGATGCGCCAGAGTCAAAAAGTGTGCGAACTGGATGATCATAAAGATAGACTACACTTTCTATAGAAATATTACTACCTCGTTCCTGCTGTGGCACCACTAGCGCATGAACCTGACCCCCTGAAGTGGATCCGGCTTTCTGTCCCTGCCCTTTCTTCTTTGGGCAGTCCTTAGCTTGGTGCCCAGTTTCTCCACAATGGAAGCAACCACCCATCTTCGCCTTCCTTTATCGGCAGTCTTTTGATATATGTCCCACAACGCCACAGAAATTGCACCTTCTCCTCGCACGGGGCTTATTGTTCTTCCCTCCTTTCTTGAAGTCTGTTTTTTTTGCTTGTAGACCCTCTTTCTTCTCTTCCACCTTGGTCTCTTTCTTGCCGTTGTCTTCCTCGTGTAGCAATGCCATGTCCACCAAGCTTTCATAAGTCGCTCCCGTGGATACATGGGTCATAGCAAGGCTGTGTAGAGGCTCATTCAAACCCTTGACGAAGCGAAGTTCCTTCTTGTGTTGGGTGTTTACTAAGTCTAGCCCAAATCTGGCCAGTTGATTAAACTGATTAACATACTCCCTGATTGTCAAACTTCCCTGTTTCAGAGTTAGAAACTTCTCCATTTGCAGGCTTCTTTCAGCTTGGGAGAGGAATTTCATCTCAAACCTTGTCCTGAAGTCTTCCCATGTTTCGACCGCCCTTTGAGCATTGGTAATTTCCCACCAATAGGAAGCTTCATCTTTAAGCAACCATACTACTAGCTGTATCTTTTGCCTGTCATCAACTCTGAAGATGACAAACAGATCCTCAGTCTCCTTTAGCCAATTTCTTGCTCCTACAAAGGATTCTATCCCATAAAAGTCTTTTCCACCCATAGCCTTGAAGTCTCTACATGTTTTTGCGAAGGCATTTCCACGAGGAGGAGGAGAAAAAGGAACCGCGACCACTGGAGGAGGGATGTCTGCTGGGACCGCGCCAATGGCCCTTGCTTCTAAGTACCTCCTAAACCAGCTGGGTATCGGCACTCCTTCCAGGAGGTTAAGGTCTCTAGACATGCTGAAACAGAAAGGAAAAATTCCAAACGAAGGATAGAGATAGATAGATAGGGCACATGGCTTTGGGGGATTTTGTCTTTTTATAAATATAACACTTTTTTCTTGAAAAATGTTTCTTTAAACTTTCTTTTGAAAACAATTTCAATTTTTTTTCCTCTTATCTGGTAAACCTATGCTCTGATACCAAGTGAAACACCCCACCTCCGTTAAGGTCACTCACAAAGGGAATGCCTTAACTTTGGTGGAGGTTTATAAGTAAAAGTCACAGATAAACACAAGACAGATACAAATACATATTTTAAACAGCGGAAACCACACAGACTTTTATTTCATCAATACGTGTTCAAACAAAACATTTCCATAATTGTCTCAAAATACTTCCAACACTACAACCTCATTACTGTCTTGATTATTAAAGAAGCATAAAACATAAATAAAGTGACAAAAATCCCCATAGTGATATCCAAAGCCATAATCCGAGCAAAAGAGATCCAAATCAAACATCTACGGTCTTGGAGCTTGTAAAGAGTCTGACTGAGCTGAGTTGTTTCCTCCCTATGGACTTGGAGGAGGGGAACAAAAGAAAAGAAGACGAAAAGAAAATAGAGTCAGACATAAAGCCTGAGTAAATCTAGTAACTCTTCAGTATGTGAATAAGAAAAGGGCATGATAGATATAAACTGAAAACAGGAAAGTGTCACCAGCTAAGGAAGTGTCATTTAGAATCGAATGTACTATCGCACCCATACTATATCTCTGCACCTACTTGAGCTTATTTTAACTAGCACCCCATGCTGAGGGTGAAGTGATCCCTATTTTCTAAAGATTGGCTCCTACTCGCGTTAACATGTGTCATACGGCCCCCAAGAATTGTAGATACCTATGATGGTCCCACCATGGGGTGTATCAAGACCCATGGTGGCGGCCCCGATACAATTTCTAGAAGGCATAGGTTATATTACTGGTGCCCCCAGTGCCCTGTTTGTCTGCTCCGGAGTGTGTGCACGCCCGCACCCCGTTAGAACCTACACTGTTGCACCCACCGCCGTCGCTTTGACCGCTTACAATCAGCCCAGTAATCGCTCCCCACCCAACCTAGTTTCAGGGTACCATGATACCTAACTTGGGTTACTGCTGAAACGGGTCCCTCATTACTAGGTTTTTCTAGTCAAACATGTTAAGTGGTTAAGTGTCTGTATTTATGTAGTAACCCGCATTTTAGCTGTTGAACAATCAATTTATTTAATTATTAAATATCGATTTATCGATATCGAGAACGTGAATTAAATAATATTGAATATTTAATTAATAGTTATAATATAATAAAATATATTATAATGTCGAAATAATCAGAATTATTGGAAATCATAATATTCTGTGAATGGGGTCATCCCAAAGATATAATTCAACTTAGAGTTGGATTATATTGACGAATATATTCAATCGACGATAGTTTGAACGTATAATTATAATATAATTAAAACAGAGCTTGAAATGGCGCTGCAGTTCGCGATTTGAACTTCAACTGAATGTACAGGATTCGTTTTAAGCCGGATTTCTGTGAAACAAGAAACGTGTGGAGCTGGTGGAGTATATCTTTCTAGTGTAAGAGAAAAATCGGGATTTCGTCGGGTAGATTTTGATTTACGTCCAAATCAAATTTCAGAAAAGTCGCTGTGGAATTTCCTTTATAATTTGCGACGCTTTATATACGTTATAAATCGATTTTTCGATACGAACTGAATATCGGGATAATCTGGAGTTTGGAAATCAAGTCATAAAATCTGGGGTGATATTCTGGAGCTGTACGATATCATATTTGAAGATATACGATAATATAAATTTATTTATATTTAATTTAATAATATTTAAATATATTTATATATTTAAATGGGTCATCCAGAGCGTTAAAAATAGCCGGTTTTGCAAAACGAAGTCGGAATTCGACGAAACTAATTTTGTTGGATCCGCAATGTCAAATAGTTGTTAGATTTCCAGTTTCGTGATTTTTAGAGTCACTGTATGACCGTACGGATTTTTAGAGTGAAAAAACAGTAAGTATTTTGACGGTTAAAAGTACACTGTGTGAGCAAACGGAGTCGGAATTCGATGAAACCAGTTTCGTTGGGACCGTAATGTCGAACTCTAGCTGCATGTCAATTTCCATGATTTTTGAATATCAGGTGTGATCACAGGAATTCTTAGAAGTCAAAAACGAATTAAAAATGAAGAATATACCGAGAATATTCCTTTTTAAAAATATCTAGATATTTGTCCAACATTATAAATACCACTACCCTTAACAATCCTAAACCTAATTCAGTTTTCCCACAGTCAAAAATGAGCCGCCACCGAATGAAAATTCATACAGGGAAAATGGCAACAAAGAAATCAAAATAAAAACAAATAAATTCCTGTAAATCCTCATATTCATATAGTTGGATTGCTGGAAGGTTTCTCTTCAATTTGATGATGCTTTTGTGAGGTGCGAAACCGATTTTCCTACCACTGGAAAACCTACGGCGAAACTAGGGTTCAGGAATTGATGTTATATAAAGCATCGATCAAAGTTTAAAGGCTTGATTGGGGATCTTTGAGTGAAATAGGAAGTTGTGGCAAATCGTTGAAGGGATCGACAGTGTCCTGGTGGTGTTCGACGGGTTTTACAGTAGCCTAGGGTTTAATAAATTGGCGAATGCAGGCCTTTAATCTCGAATTCGAGTTTGGTTTTAGTCTCAAGAGGTGAAATGGCACGAGTAGTGATAATTCTGGGGTATTCGGTGACCGTCAGGTTCGGTGGTACTCGGGGTGATGCAGGCGTTCTGGCTAGCTCGAGTTCGAGAGTGTGGAGTCAGGGTGTAGGAGATTTCGAAGTGGAAGCTAACGCCGGTCTTGGTTCGGTAAACAATGGTGCGAATGAGGAGAACCGGGGGAAGAAAATGATCGAAGTGGCTGTGAGTAGTTAACTGGAATCGGGAATTCCACGTTTGGGGAAGAAGCTCTTTAAAACGGGTTGGGCTTGTGAGGGCAAATGGGCCGTGTTTGGTAAAGGTGAAGCCCGTTTGTTTTAAATCCATGTTTTAATTTATTTAAAATGTTGTATTAACTTCATAACGCGATATCTCGGTCATATGAAATCAGATTGACGAACCGTAAGTTGCGTTGGGATCGTATGGACGGGAGCAACACAACGAGACTGACCGGGAGTGAATCGGGACTCGTTACAATTTATGGCGAAATAAATTGTTCGACTGAATCAATGAACGCAAACCGATATTTTTCGGTTAACGCGCAACAGTGAGTAAAAACTCACTAACTCTCCTCAATTTATATTTTTATATAAATTGTATTTTATTTCTGTATTTGACTGCTAGTTATGTACTGTTAATTTGGATTGTTAAGTTGTATTGTTAAATTGGACTGTAGATTGGACTGTTAAATAATTGATTGAAAACAGTATGGATATATATATATATATATATATATATATATATATATCTACATATATATATATCGTTATTAAACGGTAATTTTGTTATCAGTGTATTTCATTTGAAATACAAGTGATGTTATATACGTTGTTTAACATCGGTGGATGCAGGGAAACAGGTTGGAGGAATCCGACTGGATTCCTCAACATTTATTTTTCTGTTATTTGTATATTGTGATATATACTGTGATATATAATCTGTTGTTGATTGTATATGTTTGGATGATATTGATCATTGACAGTTGGTTGTTTAAAAACAATAGAAAACACTGAAAATGTTAGAAAAGGGGATTTTCAATATTTATATTGAAAATGAATCTATTTATAAAATCGAAGGATTTTATAAAAGGATATTTATTTAGAAATAAATAAATAAAATAGAGGAATGTTTATTTAGATTAAATAAATAGAATAAAGGATATTTAATTAGGGATTAAATAATTAGAGTTATAAAGGAAAATCTATTTAGGAAAATAAATAGATTATACAAAAGGAAATCTATTTAGGAATTAAATAGAAGTTAAAATAAATAGAAATAAAAGAAAAGTTAGTTAGTCAGATATAAATATTTGAATCAAGTTAGTTAAGTGGTCAAACCAAGCTAGTCGAACCAAACTAGTCAAGCTAGTCAAACCAACCGAGTCGAAATGGTCGAGTCGAACCAATCGAGTCAAGATGGTCGAGTCAAACCAACCGAGTCGAAATGGTCGAGTCGAACCAATCGAGTCAAGATGGTCGAGTCAAACCAACCGAATCGAAATGGTCGAGTCGAACCAATCGAGTCAAGATGGTCGAGTCAAACCAACCGAGTCGAGCTGGTCGAGTCGAACCAATCGAGTCAAGCTGGTCAAGTTAGTCGAACCTGGTCAGTCGAGTCGAGTAAATCGAACTTAGTCAATCGAAAGGAGTTTATCAATTTAGTTAATCGATAGGAGTTAATTGATTTAGTCAATCGAGATGAGTTAATCGGTTTTAATGAATCGAGAGGAGTTAGTCGAATATGGTATTCGAACCAAATGGTCAAACCAAGTGGTCGAACAAAGTAGTCAAGCCCAGTGGTCAAACCAAATGGGTCAGGTTAGCCAAACATGGTCAGTCAAACCAAATGGGTTAGGTTAGCCAAACCTGGTCAGTCAAACCAAATGGGTCCGGTTAGTCAAACCTGGTCGGTCGAACCAAGTAAGTCGAGTTAAGTTAGTCAAGTTAGTCGAGCCTAGTTAATCGAATCGAATTGGTCGAACCAAGTAAGTCGAGTCAAGTTAGTCGAGCCTAGTTAATCGAATCGAATTGGTCGAACCAAGTAAGTCGAGTCAAGTTAGTCGAGCCTAGTTAATCGAATCGAATTGGTCGAACCAAGTAAGTCGAGTCAAGTTAGTCGAGCCTAGTTAATCAAATCGAATTGGTAGAACCAAGTAAGTCGAGTTAGTCGAGTCAAGTTAAGTTCGTCGAGTTAAATAAATCGATGTTAGTTTCATCGAAAGGAGTTATCGATGTTAGTTTCATCGAAAGGAGTTATCGATGTTAGTTTCATCGAAAGGAGTTATCGATGTTAGTTTCATCGAAAGGAGTTATCGATGTTAGTTTCATCGAAAGGAGTTATCGATGTTAGTTTCATCGAAAGGAGTTATCGATTTTAGTTTAATCGAAGTGAGATTTTTAAATATGAGATATTTGAAAAGGAAGAGTTATCGAATATTAGTTATTCGAAGAGAGATTATCGAATATCGTTTATTCGAGAAGGAGTAATCGAATATAGGTTATTCGAAGAAGAGTTAATCAAATAGAGATTTCTCGAAGAGAGTTAATCGGCAAATTCGATTATATCGAATTCGGGAAAGTACTTATACTTTCCAGTGTCTAAAATAGAGATTTTATTTATTTATAAATAAATAAGTGTTAGGTTAATTATTCACTAATAAGAATAGAAGTTATAATTAAAGTTAGATAATTCGAAAGTAGGGATTATAACGTTATCGTTATAACCAATGTTTTAAATATAGAAGTGGACTAGTAAAATTGGATCCGAGAAAGGCGTAATGAAACACCCCACCTCCGTTAGGGTCACTCTCAAAGGGAATGCCCTAATTTTGGTGGAGGTTTATAAGTACAAGTCACAGATATACAAGACAGATATAAGAACACATATTTGTAAACAGCGGAAGAACAACAAACTTTATTTCACAAAGTCAAATACGTGTTACAACAACATCCTTTCCAAAAACATAACATAACACTTTCATAATCTGTCTTGAGTACATTATTTAAAGAAGCATAAATAAAACGTAGATAAACTGCAAAAGCCCCATAGTGGATTGTCCAAAGCCATAGTTCAAAACAGGAAAGTCCAAGCAATACATTTCTCTACTTCAAGCTGGATGTCAAGGCTGATCAAGCTGCTGTGTTCCCTCCCTGAGGACCTGGGGGGGGGGGGGAAACGGAAGAAAGAAGATGAAAGAAAAATAGAGTCAGACATAAAGCCTGAGTAAGTCTAGTACTATTTTGTCTATGAATAAAGAACTGGGTATGATAAGTATAAACAAGAAGTGGGCAAGCACAATAAACTTGGTTAAGTTGTCTAAGGTCGAATATACTATCGTACCCCATGTTAATCTCTGAACCCATATAAACTAGTTTCCAATTTGCACCCCATAATCAGGGTGATGTGATCCATTCTATGATGATCGGCTCCTACTCGCATGGTTACATGTGTCTTACGGCCCCCGATGTCGTAGTTACCTATGCTGGTCCCACCATGGGGTGTATCAAGTCCCATAGTGGCAACCCCACACAACCTTAGAGTGCACAGGTATGCTACTGGTGTCCAGTGCCTTATTTTTCTGCACCGGAGTGTGTGCACGCCCGCACTCCGTTAGAACCTACACTGCTACACCACCGCCGTCGATTTGACCTCTTACAATCAGCCCAGTAATCGTGCCCCACCCTGCCTAGTTTCAGGGTATCCTGATACACCTTTTAGGGTTACTGCTGAAAAGGGTCCCCCGTTACTAGGTTTTCTATCTCTAGCCAACATGCTAAGTTGGTTAAGTGTTTCCTAACCTAACCCCACCAGTCCGTTTAGTTTAGCATGTTCCATTTTGATTAAGTCTTTAGTTCACTTAATCCTAACAATCCTGACTCAGCCTTAATTGTCTTATTAAGGCCCTGACCTCTCACATTAGACAGGTATTGTTGTGGCTGCCTGTTGCCGGTTGCTTCCGGGCAGTCTTACGCCACAACTCAGTCTAACCTCGGGTCCTTATTGGGCTCCATGTTTAACCTCCCACATTGGATAGGTATTGTTGTGACTACTGGACAGCCGGGCGGTTCCGGGCAGGTTTACATCACAACTCAATCCAACCTCGGGTTAAACACATCGTATGTTCTACATTTACATATTTTGTCATTCTTCTTTATTTCTTATATGTAAATATTTGCGGCCCATTATTAAGTTAATGGTGTAAAGGTTACACCAATCACGGGCCCAACCCATACTTGAATTTGGGCCCTTCTATTTTATATTTTCATTCATTAATTAATTTTAACCCAACGTTATTTTCCCCCGTTTTACACGTCCGTTTATATATATATTGGGCTTAGCCTTTTAAAGCCCAATTTAGCCATGCGAAAAGGGGAGGCTTAAAGCGTGATTACATACACAAAGAGGGGAAGGTGAGCGCATGAACTTGCATATGACGTTGGAAATACATAATAGAAACTGGTGTTCTTGCATATATATACTTTGGTCATAAAGCATAGGTGACATGAACCAAACCATGTAAACTTAAGATAAGAATCTAAATTAGGTGTCACATAGTCTTAACTACAACATAGACCTATGTTCTCATTTAGGCATAAACATAAACAAGTCATGTTCATAAGGTTTCTACATGTTTACAAAGGGGATACTTTGTTACTAACACAAAAGCATAGATCAACTTAATTATGGTTTAAGTCTAATCACATAACGATAGTATAAATATACTTATGCATAAATATTCCTAGTCATGGTGTTTGCTTTAAACTTGCAAAAAGGGATTTTTGAGTCTAACCTAGCCATGTCTCACATATGTCATCATATAATTCTTGTAAACAAGATAGACTTAATTATGGATTTCAATTATGCCAAATATCATTCATAGCCTAGCCATATTCATAAGTTTGCAAAAGCATGACTTAATACATGGATTATGGTGTCAAAATTCCAACATAGTTTCTTATGGACTATAACAACCAAACTTGTTTCAATTACTTGCAAAATGATTTATGCACAAAAATATACATCATGATGACATAATAACAAAGCCCCAAACTTGCATGAATTTCAATCAACTACATACATGTAGCTTCAACATAGATTACATAATTTGCGCAATATTCCAAACGTATACTTGCATAGAACTACCGCATGTAGTTCTTTATAATGAATAACATAATTTTGCACAAATATGAACTACTTTATTATCCCAATTCAAGCATACAAATCAATACAGTTGTTTATTCATACCAAAGTAATACTCTACTTACAATGGTTGCGGCGAATTCTCTAATTAAGAGATATGATTCCTTTGTTGAATTGATTGGCTTAGGTTGCTTGAATTGCTTTAGGCTTTAGAACTTTCTTCCTAATTCTCTCTCTAGTTGGCGGCTACTCTTAGTCGTTCCTCAGCAACATGGCAGCTATGTTCTTAATTTTGAATGAATAGATTAGGGTTTAGTCTAGGGTTGTTTATATAGAGGTTAGGAACTGATTAGGACCCTTGATGTTGCTTGGATTGATCATAGCCATTCATTAGATAGAGAGACCAATTAGAACCCGCCACCTAGCCCTAATGACAAAGCAGACCACAGAGAATCGGCCAAACACAGACCTGGCCAGCCAGGTTGACTGGGCTCGACCAGGTCGACACCCCTGTCGACAGGGCTGTCGACAGCCCTGTCGACATGGGTAGCCCAGGTAGACAGCCCAGTCGACCTGGGTGGCCTTGGCGGGTGTTTATCCGCCCTGGCCCATTGGGCCCCATTTTCGAATTTAAACCTGATTTTCTGAGCTTATTTTATTCTGTTTGGATTTTAAATTTAATTCAAAACTTCCGAAGGCCATATCTTCTTCATACGGACTCCGTTTTTCGAAAACTCGGACTCTATTTCGCGTATTTTTCCGAGACGAACGCAATGGCGTATCCCGTTTCCCTTGGTTCTTTGATTTCAAATTAATTATACTTTAATTTGTTAATTTCACAGTTATAGAATTTTCGGGGTGTTACATTCTCCCCCATCTAAAAGGATTTCGTCCCCGAAATCTTCAAGTTAGGAGAAATGTATATCCTAACATCCAATCATCCATCTACTCATCCATCAAACACGAGCATCCATTGTCCTTAAAAGATTTCTAATGCTTCATGATCATATGCGAAGTGTGTGTGTACATGTACTTATCTAATGCAAAATCAGGCGGTCTACTAATTCAGTTGACCTCCTTAATGCGAATTATGTAAGTGCCATGCATCCATTATGTATGCAAATTTTCCTATTCTTGATTCTACATGAGTGCACAATCATTCAATACAAATGCAACATCCACATGTCAACATATTAATGTTCAACCATAGACGAAAGCAAACATATATGCATATGCAATATGAAGTGACTGAGCCGATCTAAAACCTAGATTGTGTGTGTATATGCAACCACGAGCAACCACTAGCAATCACTTGCAACCACTTGCAACCATCATACATAACATGTTTCAATTACATGTTTCCATCCAAAAAGATTCTATCTAAAAGATACGGTCGAGGAAATATACCTAAAAAGATAGATAAAAGCGCAACTTAAGGAAAAGGAAAGATCAAGGATGTACCCTCGAACAGAAAAGGGTAGGCTGTACGGATTCTAGCTTCAGTTTCCCAAGTCGCGTCTTCCTCGGCGTCGCTCCACTGAACTTTGACGAGCTTGACTTCGCGGTTGCGTAGCTTCTTCACTTCCGTTCCTAAGATGCGGGTTGGAACTTTTCTTATGGTTGCTTCGCGTTCCACTTCGGCCTCTTCGAGTATATTTGGCTCTACCACTTCAGCAGACTCATGTAGACATTTTCGGAGATGTGAAACGTGAAAAACGTTGTGGACTCCAGCCAACTTCTCGGGTAGCTCTAATCTATAGGCCATTTTCCCAATTTTCTCGATGATTGGGAATGGCCCTACGAACCTTGGTGCTAGCTTTCCTGTGGTTCCAAAGCGAACAACGTTTCTTAGCGGTGATACCTTGAGAAAAACTCTGTCTCCAACCTCGAATTCAAGGTCGGTCCTCCTCTTGTCGGCGTAGGACTTTTGTCTGTCTTGGGCCGTCTTCATCCTTCTTCGTATTAAGTCTACTTTCTCTGAGGTCTCTCGGATCATATCTGGTCCAAGTATGAGCTTATCCGTGGACTCCCACCAACAAGTGGGCGATCGGCACGGTCTTCCATATAAAGCTTCGAAGGGCGCCATTCCGATGGTTGCTTGATAGCTGTTGTTGTAGGCAAACTCCACCAAAGGAAGGTGGTCTTCCCATGTCCCTCCGAAGTCAAGGACGCATAGTCTTAAAAGGTCTTCCAAAACTCTATTCACTCTCTCTGTTTGGCCGTCGGTTTGGGGATGATAGGCTGTGCTCAAGCGTAACTGCGTTCCTACTGCTTCTTGCAGACTCCGCCAAAACTCACTGGTGAAGATGGGGTCTCGGTCACTTACAATGCTAGATGGTATTCCATGGAGTCGAACTATTTCCTTGAGGTAAAGTGATGCTAGGGATGAGGCAGTTCTTTTACTTTTGACAGGTAAAAAGTGGGCGCTTTTAGTAAGCCTATCCACTATTACCCAAATGCTAGTGTTACCTCTCCTAGACCTAGGCAGCCCATCGATGAAGTCCATTGAGATGCTATCCCACTTCCACTGCGGGACCTCCAGAGGATGTAGCAGTCCGCCAGGCTTTTTCTGTTCTGCCTTAACCTGTTGGAACACCATGCACTTAGAAACGAATTCTGCCACGTCCTTTTTCATGCCGTTCCAAAAGAAAGTCCTCTTTATGTCTTTGTACATTTTATCTCCGCCTGGGTGTATCGTCATCTTGGAGTGATGTGCTTCCTCGAGAACCTTCTTTACTAAATCTTTTATCTGTGGGACGCATAGTCTTTCGTCTCGCCTTAGCAAACCCCTATCGTCGATGGAGTATCGGTTGAGGTGACTTGAAGTCTCACCCCTAATTAGCCTATCAATTATTTCCACAAGCTGAGGGTCTTCGCGTTGTGCTGTCCCTACTGAATCCACTAAAGTTGGGCGCACTTCCAGAGATGCTAGCAAGCCCGGTACGAAATCGGAGGAAGGCCTAAAGTCGAAGCTGGCTATAAACTCTAGGCTTTGTCTTTCAACAAACAACGGGCTTAGGGTCAACTTCTTTCGGCTCAACGCGTCTGCCACTACGTTGCCTTTGCCCGGAGTGTAGGAGATTTCGAAATCGTACGAGGCAAGAAACTCCATCCATCTTTGTTGCCTCAAGTTAAGATCCTTCTGCGAGAAAAGATATTTCAATGATTTATGGTCAGTGTAGAGTTCGAACTTCTCACCTAGGAGATAGTGTCGCCAAGACTTAAGTGCAAAGACGATGGCGGCTAACTCAAGATCGTGGGTTGGGTAGTTCTTTTCGTGCACCTTCAATTGCCTCCCGCCATAAGCTACTACCCTTCCTTCTTGCATTAAGACGGCGCCTAGCCCTGTCCCACATGCATCCGTATAAACAGTGAACATCTTGCTCCCATCTGGCAGCGTCAAAACTGGGGCTGTTGTGAGAGCCCTTTTTAGTCGTTGGAAAGCAAACTCGCAATCCAAATCCCAATTGAACACTAGATTCTTCTTAGTTAATTTCGTTAGCGGAGCTGAGATTTTCGCAAAATCCCTTATAAACTTTCGATAGAAACCTGCTAGTCCTAGAAAGCTTCGGACCTCAGTTGCATTCCTTGGTGTCTTCCAGTCCTGTACCGCCACTACTTTAGCAGGGTCCACTGCTAACCCTTGTTTGGATACTATGTGCCCAAGGAACCTCACCTCTTCTCTCCAAAAGTGGCATTTGGAGAACTTGGCTTTTAGTTGATGGACTCGCAAAGTTTCCATGATTGCCCTTAGGTGCTGAGCATGTTCCTCTTCACTTTTTGAGAAGATAAGTATATCATCTACGAAGACCACTACGAATTTGTTGAGGAAATCTCTAAATACCCTACTCATCAGGTCCACGAAGTAAGCAGGTGCATTTGTCAAGCCGAAAGGCATGACAAGCCATTCAAAGAAACCGTCTGGGGTTCTGAATGCCGTTTTATCGATGCTATCTTCAGCCACCCTTAGCTGATGAAAACCGGTTGCTAAATCGAGTTGGGAGAAAACAGACGCCCCTACAAGCTGGTCAAATAAATCGTCAATTCTAGGGAGAGGGTGCCTATTCTTTTTCGTTAGCTTGTTGAGCTCCCTATAGTCAACACATAGACGGAGTGAACCATCCGCCTTCGTAGCGAACACCACTGGAGCGCCCCATTCTGAAATGCTCCTCCTAATGAACCCCTTTTCTAGAAGCTCTTTAATCTGTTTACTGAGCTCTTTCCTTTCTCGTGGAGCCATGTGTCTAACGGGCAACGCAACGGGCTTTGCATTATCTACAAGATATATGCGGAAGTCTATTTCCCGCTTCGGAGGCAAGCCCTTCACCTCTTCGAAGACATCCGGATATTCCCGGACCACTCTAACTGATTTCAAATTTTCAACAGAGGCATCTAGCGATTCAAGATAACTAAGCATAACCGCATACGAGGGATTACAAGAAATTTCCAAAGTATTACCGAGCTGGGTTAGGAGCCTAACAACCCTTTTCTCACAATCAAGGATGGCCCCATTACTGGATAGCCAATCCATACCCAAAATCAAACCATACCCCGAAAAGCCCAAAACAAAGGCACTACATTGAAATTCTACACTTAGAATAGAAATTTTCAATCCCACACAGATCATAGACAAATGAGCTGGGCCCCCAATTGGGTTTGAAACAATTAAGGGGTCCTCTACCATACTAGTTTTTAGGTGCAGAGATTCTACTAAAGCAGACGAGATAAAGGAGTGTGATGCACCAGAATCAAATAAAGTGCGAACGGGGTGATCATAAAGATAAACTACACTTTCTACAGAAGTATTTATACCTCGCTGTTGCAATGGTGGCGCTTCTAGCACATGAACCTGTGCCCCTGGGGTGGTTCCAGCCCTCTGCCCCTGTCCTCGTTTCTTTGGGCAGTCCTTAGCCCTATGGCCTGTCTCACCGCAAGAAAAGCACCCACCATTCTCCTTGGCCTTCTTTTTCCGGCAGTCCTTTACTAAGTGCCCCACTTTGCCACAGAAATTGCACTTCCTCTTCTCTTTGTTGCCTTTCCCGCCCTTCTTAAAGTCTGTCTTCTTGGGCTGCAAACCCTCTTTCTTCTTGCCCTTATCCTCTTCATTCAGCAATGCCATTTGCACCAATCTTTCATACGTGGCTCCCATGGGTATATGGGTCATGGCCAAACTGTGTAATGGCTCATTCAACCCTTTGACGAAACGGAGAGCCTTCTTGTGCGGGGTGTTGACTAGGTCAAGCCCAAACCTAGCCAGCTCATCGAACTGATTCACATATTCTCTGACAGTCTTGTCTCCTTGCTTAAGAAATAAGAATTTCTCCAACTGCAAACTTCTTTCCGCATCTGAGAGAAATTTGGTCTCAAACCTTGCCCTAATGTCCTCCCATGTCTCCACTGGTCTTTCAGCATTAGTGACCTCCCACCAGTAGGAAGCCTCGCCCTTCAATAGCCACACCGCCAATTGTACTTTCTGTCTATCTTCTACCTCAAAGATGATAAATAGGTCTTCAGTCTCTTTCATCCAATTCCTAGCTGCCACGAAGGACTCAGTTCCATGGAAATCCCTTCCTCCCATAGCTTTAAAATCTTTACATATCTTAGCAAACGTGTTCCCCCGTGGAGGAGGTGGAGGAAAAGGTGCTGCAGCTGGATGATTTCCTTCAGCTGGGGGAGGAGGAACGGTAGGACCTGGCTGAGTGGCCCTAGCTTCTAAGAACCGTCTAAACCAACCAGGTATTGGCACCCCTTCCGGCAAGTTAAGTTCTTGGGACATGCTGAAACAAAAAGGATAGATTCAAAACGAAGGATAAGAGATAGTACCTATGGCTTTGGGGAGTGGACTTTGCTTTTTAAAATAAAATAATATTCTTATCTTTTAAAAATGCTTCTTTAAATTTCCTTTTTGAAAATAAATTTTCAAAACTTTTTATCTTATCTGGTAAACCTATGCTCTGATACCAAGTGAAACACCCCACCTCCGTTAGGGTCACTCTCAAAGGGAATGCCCTAATTTTGGTGGAGGTTTATAAGTACAAGTCACAGATATACAAGACAGATATAAGAACACATATTTGTAAACAGCGGAAGAACAACAAACTTTATTTCACAAAGTCAAATACGTGTTACAACAACATCCTTTCCAAAAACATAACATAACACTTTCATAATCTGTCTTGAGTACATTATTTAAAGAAGCATAAATAAAACGTAGATAAACTGCAAAAGCCCCATAGTGGATTGTCCAAAGCCATAGTTCAAAACAGGAAAGTCCAAGCAATACATTTCTCTACTTCAAGCTGGATGTCAAGGCTGATCAAGCTGCTGTGTTCCCTCCCTGAGGACCTGGGGGGGGGGGGGGGAAACGGAAGAAAGAAGACGAAAGAAAAATAGAGTCAGACATAAAGCCTGAGTAAGTCTAGTACTATTTTGTCTATGAATAAAGAACTGGGTATGATAAGTATAAACAAGAAGTGGGCAAGCACAATAAACTTGGTTAAGTTGTCTAAGGTCGAATATACTATCGTACCCCATGTTAATCTCTGAACCCATATAAACTAGTTTCCAATTTGCACCCCATAATCAGGGTGATGTGATCCATTCTATGATGATCGGCTCCTACTCGCATGGTTACATGTGTCTTACGGCCCCCGATGTCGTAGTTACCTATGCTGGTCCCACCATGGGGTGTATCAAGTCCCATAGTGGCAACCCGACACAACCTTAGAGTGCACAGGTATGCTACTGGTGTCCAGTGCCTTATTTTTCTGCACCGGAGTGTGTGCACGCCCGCACTCCGTTAGAACCTACACTGCTACACCACCGCCGTCGATTTGACCTCTTACAATCAGCCCAGTAATCGTGCCCCACCCTGCCTAGTTTCAGGGTATCCTGATACACCTTTTAGGGTTACTGCTGAAAAGGGTCCCCCGTTACTAGGTTTTCTATCTCTAGCCAACATGCTAAGTTGGTTAAGTGTTTCCTAACCTAACCCCACCAGTCCGTTTAGTTTAGCATGTTCCATTTTGATTAAGTCTTTAGTTCACTTAATCCTAACAATCCTGACTCAGCCTTAATTGTCTTATTAAGGCCCTGACCTCTCACATTAGACAGGTATTGTTGTGGCTGCCTGTTGCCGGTTGCTTCCGGGCAGTCTTACGCCACAACTCAGTCTAACCTCGGGTCCTTATTGGGCTCCATGTTTAACCTCCCACATTGGATAGGTATTGTTGTGACTACTGGACAGCCGGGCGGTTCCGGGCAGGTTTACATCACAACTCAATCCAACCTCGGGTTAAACACATCGTATGTTCTACATTTACATATTTTGTCATTCTTCTTTATTTCTTATATGTAAATATTTGCGGCCCATTATTAAGTTAATGGTGTAAAGGTTACACCAATCACGGGCCCAACCCATACTTGAATTTGGGCCCTTCTATTTTATATTTTCATTCATTAATTAATTTTAACCCAACGTTATTTTCCCCCGTTTTACACGTCCGTTTATATATATATTGGGCTTAGCCTTTTAAAGCCCAATTTAGCCATGCGAAAAGGGGAGGCTTAAAGCGTGATTACATACACAAAGAGGGGAAGGTGAGCGCATGAACTTGCATATGACGTTGGAAATACATAATAGAAACTGGTGTTCTTGCATATATATACTTTGGTCATAAAGCATAGGTGACATGAACCAAACCATGTAAACTTAAGATAAGAATCTAAATTAGGTGTCACATAGTCTTAACTACAACATAGACCTATGTTCTCATTTAGGCATAAACATAAACAAGTCATGTTCATAAGGTTTCTACATGTTTACAAAGGGGATACTTTGTTACTAACACAAAAGCATAGATCAACTTAATTATGGTTTAAGTCTAATCACATAACGATAGTATAAATATACTTATGCATAAATATTCCTAGTCATGGTGTTTGCTTTAAACTTGCAAAAAGGGATTTTTGAGTCTAACCTAGCCATGTCTCACATATGTCATCATATAATTCTTGTAAACAAGATAGACTTAATCATGGATTTCAATTATGCCAAATATCATTCATAGCCTAGCCATATTCATAAGTTTGCAAAAGCATGACTTAATACATGGATTATGGTGTCAAAATTCCAACATAGTTTCTTATGGACTATAACAACCAAACTTGTTTCAATTACTTGCAAAATGATTTATGCACAAAAATATACATCATGATGACATAATAACAAAGCCCCAAACTTGCATGAATTTCAATCAACTACATACATGTAGCTTCAACATAGATTACATAATTTGCGCAATATTCCAAACGTATACTTGCATAGAACTACCGCATGTAGTTCTTTATAATGAATAACATAATTTTGCACAAATATGAACTACTTTATTATCCCAATTCAAGCATACAAATCAATACAGTTGTTTATTCATACCAAAGTAATACTCTACTTACAATGGTTGCGGCGAATTCTCTAATTAAGAGATATGATTCCTTTGTTGAATTGATTGGCTTAGGTTGCTTGAATTGCTTTAGGCTTTAGAGCTTTCTTCCTAATTCTCTCTCTAGTTGGCGGCTACTCTTAGTCGTTCCTCAGCAACATGGCGGCTATGTTCTTAATTTTGAATGAATAGATTAGGGTTTAGTCTAGGGTTGTTTATATAGAGGTTAGGAACTGATTAGGACCCTTGATGTTACTTGGATTGATCATAGCCATTCATTAGATAGAGAGACCAATTAGAACCCGCCACCTAGCCCTAATGACAAAGCAGACCACAGAGAATCGGCCAAACACAGACCCGGCCAGCCAGGTTGACTGGGCTCGACCAGGTCGACACCCCTGTCGACAGGGCTGTCGACAGCCCTGTCGACATGGGTAGCCCAGGTCGACAGCCCAGTCGACCTGGGTGGCCTTGGCAGGTGTTTATCCGCCCTGGCCCATTGGGCCCCATTTTCGAATTTAAACCTGATTTTCTGAGCTTATTTTATTCTGTTTGGATTTTAAATTTAATTCAAAACTTCCGAAGGCCATATCTTCTTCATACGGACTCCGTTTTTCGAAAACTCGGACTCTATTTCGCGTATTTTTCCGAGACGAACGCAATGGCGTATCCCGTTTCCCTTGGTTCTTTGATTTCAAATTAATTATACTTTAATTTGTTAATTTCACAGTTATAGAATTTTCGGGGTGTTACACGTAAAGAAGTTGTTAAAGATTAAAAGATAAATTTTGACCATTCTGAAGTTATAACGTTGTTCAGTTAAGGTCTGAGAGGTAATTATACCCCAACTTGAGTGACTTCCTTCTTAACTAAAAAAATGGTAAGGTTTGATCGTAAAGAAGTTTTGGAAATGTTTTCCAAACGAGAATCAGAAATGTTTTCTGATAAAAGAAAATAAGAATTTAGAATATAGGGAAACAGGAGATAAGTAAATAAATGAACTAAAGAGATTTATGTTAAATGATGTTTGTTCGATATAATTTCCATCTGGAAATAATATCGTTGTTTGCACACTTGTTTTTCTTTGATAGTTAACTCACCGACTATCGAAGTTTTGACCATTTTAACGTTGTTAATATGGAGAGACCGGTTGGATTATTATCCATAGAACCACTATGTATTGGCATAAGCGTCGCGAATCATATATGCCAAAAATAATTGAAGACGGAGTAAAATGCAAGGGCTATCCTGTTTACAGAATAGTGCCTTCGGTTTGTCCAGTCCCAGGACAACTTGTATGGACGAAGGTCTGACAGAGTATATCCAATGGATCGCGTAAGTTGATCTGTTCAAACGTATTCACGTTTGGTGGCGGAGGAATTCGTTTCTTTTAGCTGTGTACCCGTGTTATTTTTGGATAAGTCAATTTGTGATTTGGCGGGTATGACGATGTGACATTTTAAGTAAATGAAGATGGATGTCTGACAGAGTATTTCCAGAAAGGTCACGTACATTGATTTCTTCAACCGTACCAAGAGTGGAAGCGGAGAAGGAAACTTCTCTTAGCTGACACGTAATGTATTGTTGTAGACGTCAATTAGTGATTTTCGATGGATCTGACAATGTGGCATTCAAAGTGAATCTATTGTGATGATAAAGCGTAGCTTCTAGCCTCACATCCGGTAAATGACAGAAATCGGGCAGGCAGCATGGCTAAGTCGGTCGCACCGAAGTAGGGTGTATAATCACCTATCTAGTGAATATTCATTTGTTTCTTAAATCTATCAATGCTGTCCCATATATATACGGGAACGGTTGCTGATCCCAACCGTTGGTGATGTACATTCGATACACTCAAGCGAAATGAGTGGTCGGTCATGTGTGGCTGAGTTGCAAGATGTTCTTGTTGAACTCCGGTGTATCGTTCCTAGAGTACACTGATCGGAAGGTGGTTCCATATCTTGTCATAGTTGGAAATCCATTATCCAATACATGCTTGCGTTTTTGATTGTATACTATATATGTAGTAACGTGAGATGCAAGCGTTTCTACTAGACTAATATTTATTTGTACTTAGACATTATTATAATATCAGAATGATATTGCTTTGAAAAGTTATTTGGATTCTCATAAGGGGAAAGCCCGTTCCGTTATGCGGCGTGGTCTTGTGAGGTATCCTTTATTAAATCAAGTATTAAATTGTTTTACTCATATCAGTCCCATGACTGACCCGGAGTTTATTTTGTTGTTTTCCCTAAACTCTTGGGTGCCTAAATTTGTACGGGCAGTCGAGTAGTCGGGATTTTACAGATACACTTGGAGAGCTTGGAGCAGGAGGCTTCAGGATTCTATAGCTATTATTATTTGTAATGACCCGGACTTAGGGGTTAATTTTAAAATATTTAATATAGTTTTAAATATTGAGTTAAGTAAATAAATCAATTTTTATAGGGAGTTATCGATTTAATAATCAATTTCGTTTTAATATTGAAAATATTAAATTATCAGAATACGAAAATGGATTCAGTTGAATTCAAAATTTGATTTGAATTAAATACAGTTCAAATAATTAATGGGAAATTTTATTTGAATTTATAACGATAATAATATTAATTTATTATCGAAGAAATAAATTGTTTTAAATTTAAATTATATCAACTTAAATTAAAATCTTCTACAGATGATAAAATCGGACTTCGTGACCTATCCCAGTGGGTTCAGAATAGTGGTTATACCCTAGGATTGACAGGTGTTTGGTTGAGTATTTTAATTGAAATAAAATCGTATCGGTATAGTTCAAAACTAAAATAATTAAATAAAATTATGTGGATTTTCTTCTTCCAACTAACCCAATGCCGTACTCCCTTTATAACCCCCCAAATAAACCATGCCGTGCCCCCTGTACAACCACAAAGAAAATGGCCCGCATCCCTTCCTTATTTAAAGTCGCGACTATCCTTTTCTCCCCATTCTAAATCACTGAAATAAAAACCAGTTGAATCCTCTATACACAGAAATGAAAAGTCGCGCATCATAATAAATCGAGATGGATCCAGAAGCTCGATACCAAGCTAGGGCGCCTGCAAATCAGGGAGGAAAGGAGTGTCTCGATTTTTGGTCCATGGTCTGGACGATTTGGGGTTCGACTTCAGGAAACTTTGGTTGTTGTAGGAAAGAGATGCTCGAGTTGTTGTATAGCCAGAATGGTGTCATCTGTTAGTAACTGTCGCGATGTGAAAAGGTCCGACCCCTGAAGCTCGACAACGGAAGGCGCGACCGATGAGTAAAGCATGGTTAGGGTTTCAGGCTTGTTGCGATTTCGAGAGGACCAGCATCAGATTCTGATCTGGTAATAATCACGATGGATGAACAAAGGTGTGCGATTTTACTAAGTAGTGTGGAGGGGCTCGCTCGAGTGGGTACAGCGATGGACTTGAAGGGTGAAGTTCGGTCAGTAAACTCTGGATGATGAACGGAAGCAAGGGCGATGTTTGAGGTGCCAAGGCACAGTTTTCAATACTGAGTGCTCGCAGTTTTGGTTTCGTGTACTGGTAAAGGAAGAATCATTTGGAACTGGTGGCATTTGGGATTTGTAGTCTTAGTGGAGTAGTTCGGTTTTGTTACCAGAATGCATGGCTTCAGATTCTGTTTCGAGATGAAAGTTTTATTCGACATTAAGGGTAATTTTAAATATTTTCTAATGATGTTTAAATTAGTTTGGTTCAATTTTTAACGTGTGTGTTTACTTCATACAAGCGAAACAGGATCCGTAAATTTGTATGAGCATAGACCACACATTGGAATCATTTTGCAGCGCTTTCAAGCTTTCCAGAATTCTCGTCTAATTTTAAACAATTGTTTAAAATTAGATAAAACGAAGATAAAATACCGATAAAATCCTGGTGAGTAAACCTCACTCACCATTTAATTAGAATTATTTCTAGTTGTTAAAAATAATTGCTATGCTTGTTTGAATATTGTTTGGTTGATTTAAAATATATATTAGTTATTTAGGACTATTATATATATATTGGGTTGATTGATTGGTTGGATTCCCACAGTCTCATTAGCGGATGCCCGCGGTTTCATAGCGGATGATTACCCTATACGCCCCACGCTATGATTAGTGGATGACCTTCATACCGCGATATCCTGCCTCGAAGCAGGATGGGTATTACTATGTTGACTAACGTTTGTGGATGCAGGAAAAACAGGTTGGAGGAATCCGACTGGATTCCTCAAAAATATATTATCTGTTGTTGTTTGTTTGATTTCATATATATTTATATATGATGTGTTAAAAATCAAATGATTGAAAATTGGTTGATTGATTGTTTAAAATATCCCTGGGGTTTGAATATTGATTCATAAAAATATCAAAAAGGGTATTTGACATTTAAAAAGGGAATTCTATTTTTATAAATAGAATTTGAATTTTTAATAAGACTATAGAAAATATTTAACCTGTTTGAAGGTATATAAAACAAGTGATCGAATTTATAAACTTTGTTTATAAATGAAAGGTGGGTTTTGAATCAAATTTATAAACGTTGTTTATAAATAAAAATATGAGATTTGAATCGAATTTATAAACGTTGTTTATAAATAAAAATATGAGATTTGAATCGAATTTATAAACTTTGTTTATAAATGAAATTATGGGATTTGAATTGAATTTATAAACGTTGTTTATAAATGGAAAGGTGGGATTTGAATTGAAGTTATAAACGTTGTTTATAAATTTGAATATAGAATTCAAATGGACTTTAAACTATAGAATTTGAATATAGAATTCAAATGGACTTTAAACTATAGAATTTGAATATAGAATTCAAATGGACTTTAAACTATAGAATTTGAAAATAGAATTCAAATGAAGTTTAAATAAAAAGAATTCAAATAGAATTGAATTGGAATTTGAATAAGAAGTCGATAAGGAAACGAGAGTATGGGTATAATAAGAATTTGTTAATATACAAGTTAAAATATATTTGAACATGTCATGTTCAAATATGAAGGTGAAATAGACTGAAAAGTTAAGTAACAGATATAATTAACAAATTGAGTTAAAACGATTGGTATAGTTAAAATAGATTGGACAGGTATAGATATACAGGAGACAGGTATGGAATAAAGTATAGAAGTGAAATAAATAGAATGCCCGACAAAAAGGTACGTATTTAATTTCCATATGAGATTTTATGCGCCGTATCGGCAAGCCGCTTGGCTTTTTCTTTTTCTTTTTGAGATAAGAAGGACCGGGAAAGCTATTTGAAATTTCCCGATGCTCCCGGTACAAAGGAGGTTATGGCGAATTTTTCCGGGAATTTAAGGAGATAGAATATTTTTAAGATAATTTGACAGTTAGAAATCAACATATCAAATTGTATAGAAGTCGATAAGGAAACGAACTTAGAAATAGAATAGTATAATTAAAAAGGGAAGTCTAAGAATAAAATCTCGTAGGAATAGAAAGAGAAAAATGTATATGTGTTTAAAGGTGAATAATCAGTTGTATGGTATTGATTATTCGAGTAAGTAGTCTTGTCTGTTTTGACGTTAAATGTTATTCAGTCAAGGTCTGAGAGGTAATTATACCCCAACTTGGTTGATTTCATGATATACCGATAAGTAGCAAGATTCAGGCTTGAAGATCAATGTGGAGTAAGAATTAGTTAAATACTGTATTTGAGTTGTCGTAACGATGTTTTACACAACATCTGTTTTAACCCAAATATGTGCAAAGCTTGGAAATAGAATAATGAATATTTCCTAGTATAGAAAATAAAGGAAGGCGATATATGGAAATGTTTTCCAAAGAACGTATAAGGCCAATATGGTTATTGAAAATATTTGGTTAACAAATATTGATAAGGAAATAGAGAAATGATTTAATTAATGAAATATTAATTAAAGGCTCAGTGATTGTTGGATGTTTGGATGAACACTTGTTTTATTCGATAGTTAAATCATCGACTATCGAAACACTTGTTTTTATTCGATAGTTAAATCACAGACTATCGAAGTTTTGACCATCGTTGTCAATATGGAGAGACCGGTTGGATTATTATCCGAAGAACCACTCCATATCGGCAGTAGCGTGCGAATCAGATTATATAAAGATAATCGAAGACGGAGTAGAGTGCAAGGACTTTCTCTATTAATAGAAATAGTGCCTTCAGTTCATCCTGTTCCTGGGTGACTTGTATGGATGAATGTCTGACAGAGTATTTCCAGAAAGGTCACGTACATTGATTTCTTCAACCGTACCAAGAGTGGAAGCGGAGAAGGAAACTTCTTTTAGCTAACACGTAATGTACTGTTGAGGACGTCAATCGGTGATTTGATGGATTGGACGATGTGGCATTCGAAGTGAATCTGGTGTGATGATAAAGCGTAGCTTCTAGCCTCATCATCCGGTAAATGACAGAAATCGGGCAAGCAGCATGGCTATGTAGGTCGCACCTATTAGGGTGTATAATCACCTGATCTAGAGTTTCATTTACTTCTAAAAATCTATTGTCGATGCTGACCCATTCGGGAAACGGTTGCTGATCCCAATCGTTGGTGATATACATTCGATACACTCAAGCGAAATGAGTGGTCGGTCATGTGTGGCTGAGTTGCTAGATGTTCTTGTTGAACTCGGTGTATTCTCCTCTAGAGATATACCAGCGGAAGGTGGTCCCATACCTTGTCATAGTTGGAAATCCATTACCCAATACGTGCTTGCGGTTTTGATTGTATATATATGTGGAACGTGAGATGCAAACGTTCCACTAGATTGTTATCTAAACAAATTTAGACATTATTATAATATCAAAAGAGTTTTGATATAAAGATAAATCAAGTGTTTGGATTCTCATAAGGGAAAAACCCGTTCCGTGTTATACGGCGTGGTCTTATGAGATATCATTTAGTTTTCTGAAACTGTTTTAAACTGTTTACTCATACCAGTCCCATGACTGACCCGGAGTTTACTTTGTTGTTTTCCCTAAACTCTTGGGTGCCTAAATTTGTACGGGCAGTCAAGTAGTCGGGAATTTACAGATACTGGAAGAGCTTGGAGCAGGAGGCTTCAGGATCATATAGCTATAGTTATTTCTGCTGTGTTGTAAGTGATGTACTTTGATATTGATGTATATTCAAGTACAGATGTATATTTCAAGTTATGTTATATATATTATATGTCATTCGTTCCGTTGTGAGATTCGTGTTACTCTGATGTTGTGTTCTTCTTCTTCTTCTATTCTAAATTTCTATCTTATCTATCCTCACCCTCGAACTTCTTTCTATTAATGGTTCGAATTTCCGTGACATTTGGGGTTGGACTTGTGTTTTTGGTCAGCTCAAATTCTACCGGATTTTCGGGTCGTTACATTATTTCTGCTGTTGTTGTAAGTATTGTACTCTGATAAGTGTTATTGTATACATATACTGATGTTATTTCAAAGATATGTTATGTTATATTTTATTCGTTCCGCTGTGAGATTCGTGTTTACTCTGATGTTGTGATCTTCTTCTTCTTCTATTCTATAAGTTCTATCTTATCTATTCTCACCTTCTAATTTCTTTCATTAATTACCGGGATTTTTCGATGTTTTGGTTATCGACGTCGAGCTTACGTCGATAACCAAAGTCGCCGAAAATCCAGGTTACTACAGTTGGTATCAGAGCTTAAGTTAAGAATTACCTTGGCTCTGTGGCATGACTCGGTAGAGATAGGGTTAGCAATACCCTAGATTGAGTTTGAGTGTATATATACGAGTGTGTATTTGTATTTGATATAAAAATGGTTTTATATTGTGGAGATTCATTGGCTGAGTTGTTTATGAGTTCTGGTCGATCAGTTTGATCCACTATATCGGTAGGAGTGAATAAACACTTGAATACGATGGACCGACACTGTATGGATATGTGATATATTATCATATATAGGATGTGTTGGTAGTAATTATAATCAGATAAGATTATAAAATGTGAAATGGTTATATGTAACCAATCAGAATTTATACAAGTGAATTATATGAAATAAGATGAATTAAATATGAATTTAAATCAGATTTGGAATTAAAATAAGGAAATTTTAAGTTCCTAGGAGATTTTGAAACGTTTTTCAAACTGAAAATGATATAGTATTGAACTCACTTCGATAGCTGGAAAATAGATTCTGATGATGAATCGCGACATCATCAGTGTTCATTTTCGAGTTTTAAATGACGGATTACTACCAAAGGTTTTGTTTTTGAATTGTTTTGAGAAAACAAGTGGTTTAGAAATTCAAATGTTTTGAATTGGAATTATGATTTCAAATTGATTTGAAATCGACCCAGGAATTTAAGTTCTGGAATTAAAATTTAACCAATGAAGTTAAATAAAATAAGATAGTAAAAATAAATTGAAATTTAACTTGAACTGAGTTAAAATAGAATTGAATTGGATTAGAGAATAATCTGTTATGGAATTGGGTTGATGAGTTAAGAATTTGAAATTTGATATTCGGGTTCGAATGAAATTCGATTTGGATTTGAGGATATGAACTGATTGGAATTCAACTGAGATAACACTGGTATATGTTGATAGCATATGGAAGTGATAGAGTTGATATTCCCGACAAAAAGGTACCAGTTTATATTATATATGGATATGAGATTTATGAGCCGAATTGGCAAGCCGCTTGGCTGTTTGATTTTCTTTTGGGTTAAAGAAGGCCCAGAGAGGCGAGTTGGAGTTTGAGATATTGACCAGTACAAAGGAGGTGCTGGCAAAATTTTCGAAAAGTTAAGGTGTTAGAAAATTTTCAGGATTTTTGAAAATTTAGTTAGTCGGAATAAATTAATATTTTAGTCGATATTAATTGGTTCAGTTGAAACCGGAGACAAGAGGTAAACAGATAAATTTTTACCCAGAAGATAGGGTCATCCCCTAGCTTAGCAATTTCGAGGACGAAATTTTATTAAGGGGGGAAGATTGTAGTAACCCGCATTTTAGCTGTTGAACAATCAATTTATTTAATTATTAAATATCGATTTATCGATATCGAGAACGTGAATTAAATAATATTGAATATTTAATTAATAATTATAATATAATAAAATATATTATAATGTCGAAATAATCAGAATTATTGGAAATCACAATATTCTGTGAATGGGGTCATCCCAAAGATATAATTTAACTTAGAGTTGGATTATATTGACGAATATATTCAATCGACGACAGTTTGAACGTATAATTATAATATAATTAAAACAGAGCTTGAAATGGCGTTGCAGTTCGCGATTTGGCGATTTAAACTTCAACTGAATGAACAGGATTCATTTTAAGCCGGATTACTGTGAAACAAGAAACGTGTGGAGCTGGTGGAGTATATCTTTCTAGTGTAAGAGAAAAATCGGGATTTCGTCGGGTAGATTTTGATTTACGTCCAAATCAAATTTCAGAAAAGTCGCTGTGGAATTTCCTTTATAATTTGCGACGCTTTATATACGTTATAAATCGATTTTTCGATACGAACTGAATATCGGGATAATCTGGAGTTTGGAAATCAAGTCATAAAATCTGAGGTGATATTCTGGAGCTGTACGATATCATATTTGAAGATATACGATAATATAAATTTATTTATATTTAATTTAATAATATTTAAATATATTTATATATTTAAATGGGTCATCCAGAGCGTTAAAAATAGCCGGTTTTGCAAAACGAAGTCGGAATTCGACGAAACTAATTTTGGTGGATCCGCAATGTCAAATAGTTGTTAGATTTCCAGTTTCATGATTTTTAGAGTCACTGTATGACCGTACGGATTTTTAGAGTGAAAAAACAGTCAGTATTTTGACGGTTAAAAATACACTGTGTGAGCAAACGGAGTCGGAATTCGATGAAACCAGTTTCGTTGGGACCGTAATGTCGAACTCTAGCTGCATGTCAATTTCCATGATTTTTGAATATCAGGTGTGATCACAGGAATTTTTAGAAGTCAAAAACGAATTGAAAATGAAGAATATACCGAGAATATTCCTTTTTAAAAATATCTAGATATTTGTCCAACATTATAAATACCACTACCCTTAACAATCCTAAACCTAATTCAGTTTTCCCACAGTCAAAAATGAGCCGCCACCGAATGAAAATTCATACAGGGAAAATGGCAACAAAGAAATCAAAATAAAAACAAATAAATTCCTGTAAATCCTCATATTCATATAGTTGGATTGCTGGAAGGTTTCTCTTCAATTTGATGATGCTTTTGTGAGGTGCGAAACCGATTTTCCTGCCACTGGAAAACCTACGGCGAAACTAGGGTTCAGGAATTGATGTTATATAAAGCATCGATCAAAGTTTAAAGGCTTGATTGGGGATCTTTGAGTGAAATAGGAAGTTGTGGCAAATCGTTGAAGGGATCGACAGTGTCCTGGTGGTGTTCGACGGGTTTTACAGTAGCATAGGGTTTGATAAATTGGCGAATGCAGGCCTTTAATCTCGAATTCGAGTTTGGTTTTGGTCTCAAGAGGTGAAATGGCACGAGTAGTGATAATTCTGGGGTATTCGGTGACCATCAGGTTCAGTGGTTCTCGGGGTGATGCAGGCGTTCTGGCTAGCTCGAGTTCGAGAGTGTGGAGTCAGGGTGTAGGAGATTTCGAAGGGGAAGCTAACGCCGGTCTTGGTTCGGTAAACAATGGTGCGAATGAGGAGAACCGGGGGAAGAAAATGATCGAAGTGGCTGTGAGTAGTTAACTGGAATCGGAAATTCCACGTTTGGGGAAGAAGCTCTTTAAAACGGGTTGGGCTTGTGAGGGAAAATGGGCCGTGTTTGGTAAAGGTGAAGCCCGTTTGTTTTAAATCCATGTTTTAATTTATTTAAAATGTTGTATTAACTTCACAACGCGATATCTCGGTCATATTAAATCAGATTGACGAACCGTAAGTTGCGTTGGGATCGTATGGACGGGAGCAACACAATGAGACTGAACGGGAGTGAATCGGGACTCGTTACAATTTATGGCGAAATAAATTGTTCGACTGAATCAATGAACGCAACCTGATATTTTTCGGTTAACGCGCAACAGTGAGTAAAAACTCACTAACTCTCCTCAATTTATATTTTTATATAAATTGTATTTTATTTCTGTATTTGACTGCTAGTTATGTACTGTTAATTTGGACTGTTAAGTTGTATTGTTAAATTGGACTGTAGATTGGACTGTTAAATAATTGATTGAAAACAGTATGGATATATATATATATCTACATATATATATATATATATCGTTATTAAACGGTGATTTTGTTATCAGTGTATTTCATTTGAAATGCAAGTGATGATATATACGTTGTTTAACATCGGTGGATGCAGGGAAACAGGTTGGAGGAATCCGACTGGATTCCTCAACATTTATTTTTCTGTTATTTGTATATTGTGATATATACTGTGATATATAATCTGTTGTTGATTGTATATGTTTGGATGATATTGATCATTGACAGTTGGTTGTTTAAAAACAATAGAAAACACTGAAAATGTTAGAAAAGGGGATTTTCAATATTTATATTGAAAATGAATCTATTTATAAAATCGAAGGATTTTATAAAAGGATATTTATTTAGAAATAAATAAATAAAATAGAGGAATGTTTATTTAGATTAAATAAATAGAATAAAGGATATTTAATTAGGGATTAAATAATTAGAGTTATAAAGGAAAATCTATTTAGGAAAATAAATAGATTATACAAAAGGAAATCTATTTAGGAATTAAATAGAAGTTAAAATAAATAGAAATAAAAGAAAAGTTAGTTAGTCGGATATAAATATTCGAATCAAGTTAGTTAAGTGGTCAAACCAAGCTAGTCGAACCAAACTAGTCAAGCTAGTCAAACCAACCGAGTCGAAATGGTCGAGTCGAACCAATCGAGTCAAACCAACCGAGTCGAAATGGTCGAGTCGAACCAATCGAGTCAAGATGGTCGAGTCAAACCAACCGAGTCGAGCTAGTCGAGTCGAACCAATCGAGTCAAGCTGGTCAAGTTAGTCGAACCTGGTCAGTCGAGTCGAGTAAATCGAATTAGTTAATCGAAAGGAGTTTATCGATTTAGTTAATCGATAGGAGTCAATTGATTTAGTCAATCGAGATGAGTTAATCGATTTTAATGAATCGAGAGGAGTTAGTCGAATATGTTATTCGAACCAAATGGTCAAACCAAGTGGTCGAACAAAGTAGTCAAGCCCAGTGGTCAAACCAAATGGGTCAGGTTAGCCAAACATGGTCAGTCAAACCAAATGGGTCAGGTTATCCAAACCTGGTCAGTCAAACCAAATGGGTCCGGTTAGTCAAACCTGGTCGGTCGAACCAAGTAAGTCGAGTTAAGTTAGTCAAGTTAGTCGAGCCTAGTTAATCGAATCGAATTGGTCGAACCAAGTAAGTCGAGTCAAGTTAGTCGAGCCTAGTTAATCGAATCGAATTGGTCGAACCAACTAAGTCGAGTCAAGTTAGTCGAGCCTAGTTAATCGAATCAAATTGGTCGAACCAAGTAAGTCGAGTCAAGTTAGTCGAGCCTAGTTAATCAAATCGAATTGGTCGAACCAAGTAAGTCGAGTTAGTCGAGTCAAGTTAAGTTAATCGAGTTAAGTTCGTCGAGTTAAATAAATCGATGTTAGTTTCTTCGAAAGGAGTTATCGATGTTAGTTTCATCGAAAGGAGTTATCGATGTTAGTTTCATCGAAAGAAGTTATCGATGTTAGTTTCATCGAAAGGAGTTATCGATGTTAGTTTCATCGAAAGGAGTTATCGATGTTAGTTTCATCGAAAGGAGTTATCGATTTTGGTTTAATCGAAGTGAGATTTTCAAATATGAGATATTTGAAAAGGAAGAGTTATCGAATATTAGTTATTCGAAGAGAGATTATCGAATATCGTTTATTCGAGAAGGAGTAATTGAATATAGGTTATTCGAAGAAGAGTTAATCAAATAGAGATTTCTCGAAGAGAGTTAATCGGCAAATTCGATTATATCGAATTCGGGAAAGTACTTATACTTTCCAGTGTCTAAAATAGAGATTTTATTTATTTATAAATAAATAAGTGTTAGGTTAATTATTCACTAATAAGAATAGAAGTTATAATTAAAGTTAGATAATTCGAAAGTAGGGATTATAACGTTATCGTTATAACCAATGTTTTAAATATAGAAGTGGACTAGTAAAATTGGATCCGAGAAAGGCGTAAAGAAGTTGTTAAAGATTAAAAGATAAACTTTGACCATTTTGAAGTTATAACGTTGTTCTGTTAAGGTCTGAGAGGTAATTATACCCCAACTTGAGTGACTTCCTTCTTAACTAAAAAAATGGTACGGTTTGATCGTAAGGAAGTTTTGGAAATGTTTTCCAAACGAGAATCAGAAATGTTTTCTGATAAAAGAAAATAAGAATTTAGAATATAGGGGAACAGGAGATAAGTAAATAAATGAACTAAAGAGATTTATGTTAAATGATGTTTGTTCGATATAATTTCCATCTGGAAATAATATCGTTGTTTGCACACTTGTTTTTCTTTGATAGTTAACTCATCGACTATCGAAGTTTTGACCATTTTAACGTTGTTAATATGGAGAGACCGGTTGGATTATTATCCATCGAACCATTCTGTATTAGCATAAGCGTCGCGAATCATATATGCCAAAAATAATTGAAGAAGGAGTAAAATGCAAGGGCTATCCTGTTTACAGAATAGTGCCTTCGGTTTGTCCAGTCCCAGGACAACTTGTATGGACGAAGGTCTGACAGAGTATATCCAATGGATCGCGTAAGTTGATCTGTTCAAACGTATTCACGTTTGGTGGCGGAGGAATTCGTTTCTTTTAGCTGTGTACCCGTGTTATTTTTGGATAAGTCAATTTGTGATTTGGCGGGTATGACGATGTGACATTTTAAGTAAATGAAGATGGATGTCTGACAGAGTATTTCCAGAAAGGTCACGTACATTGATTTCTTCAACCGTACCAAGAGTGGAAGCGGAGAAGGAAACTTCTCTTAGCTGACACGTAATGTATTGTTGTTGACGTCAATTAGTGATTTTCGATGGATCTGACAATGTGGCATTCGAAGTGAATCTATTGTGATGATAAAGCGTAGCTTCTAGCCTCACATCCGGTAAATGACAGAAATCGGGCAGGCAGCATGGCTAAGTCGGTCGCACCGAAGTAGGGTGTATAATCACCTATCTAGTGAATATTCATTTGTTTCTTAAATCTATCAATGCTGTCCCATATATATACGGGAACGGTTGCTGATCCCAACCGTTGGTGATGTACATTCGATACACTCAAGCGAAATGAGTGGTCGGTCATGTGTGGCTGAGTTGCAAGATGTTCTTGTTGAACTCTGGTGTATTGTTCCTAGAGTACACTGATCGGAAGGTGGTCCATACCTTGTCATAGTTGGAAATCAATTATCCAATACGTGCTTGCGTTTTTGATTGTATACTATATATGTAGTAACGTGAGATGCAAGCGTTTCTACTAGACTGATATTTATTTGTACTTAGACATTATTATAATATCAGAATGATATTGCTTTGAAAAGTTATTTGGATTCTCATAAGGGAAAAACCCGTTCCGTTATGCGGCGTGGTCTTGTGAGGTATCCTTTATTAAATCAAGTATTAAATTGTTTTACTCATACCAGTCCCATGACTGACCCGGAGTTTATTTTGTTGTTTTCCCTAAACTCTTGGGTGCCTAAATTTGTACGGGCAGTCGAGTAGTCGGGATTTTACAGATACACTTGGAGAGCTTGGAGCAGGAGGCTTCAGGATTCTATAGCTATTATTATTTCCGCTGTTGTTGTAAGTATTGTACTCTGATAAGTGTTATTGTATACATATACTGATGTTATTTCAAAGATATGTTATGTTATATTTAATTCGTTCCGCTGTGAGATTCGTGTTTACTCTGATGTTGTGTTCTTCTTCTTCTTCTTCTATTCTATAAGTTCTATCTTATCTATTCTCACCTTCTAATTTCTTTCATTAATTACCGGGATTTTTCGATGTTTTGGTTATCGACGTCGAGCTTACGTCAATAACCAAAGTCGCCGAAAATCCGGGTTACTACAATTTACCTAACCCTACCCATCAATTCTTGTTAACATGTTGAATTTGGTTAAGTGTTTATAGTTGACTTAATCCTACCATCTGTCATTAGCCTCTTAGAGCATCTGCCCACTCACATTAGACAAGTATTGCTACGGTTACTGGATGTGCCGGTCGGTTCCGGGCAGGTTTACACCGTAGCTCAGTCTAACCTCGGGTCCTTATTGGGCTCAATGCTTAACCACCCACATTGGATAGGTATTGTTGTGACTACTGGACAACCGGGCGGGTCCGGGCAGGTTTACGTCACAACTCAATCCAACCTCGGGTTAAGCATATCGTGTTTTCTAAATTTTATTACTTCTCAATTATATATGTAAATTTCATGTTCTTTATTCTTGGGTATAACAATTCATACCGCTAGAATGTCATTGCCGTTGGCATGTGCCAACCATGCCAACTTATATTTTTAATGTTTTACACCCAACGTTATTACCCCCGTTTGTACGTTCGCAACATTATCACAAGTGTTGAGCTTGACACAATTCAGCCCAGCTTTATAATGTGATAAAAAGGGGAAACCAAGAACATGTAATACTTCACATAAAGGTGTGTGGCGCATGAACTTGCAATTTAGCGATTCAACATAAATTATGGGTCATGTGAACTTGCATTCAAATCAATGTATAACTAAGTAGGTGACATATGAAATGGCATGGTTTAGGCTTATACAAACTTGGGTTCAAACATGTTTAACTTGGCATAATGTCAACCAAAAACTAGCATGTTGTATATTCACAAAAATGGCCAATTTTAACATCTAATCATATAGCCTATTTCAACATGAACTTGCATAGTTTATGAAACCCAAACGATACTTAACATAGATCCAATTATACTTGCAAATAAACATAAGAATGTGTTCATAGGTTTTGGGTCATGTAGGCATAGAAGGTCTCAAATCTATAATATGTTTACATAAACTCTAACTTAGACTAAGGGAATGTATATAGTCCATGCCATCGACGTAAACATAAAGGGATCAATTTCTAGTTTTTGCCACAAATTTCTATTGCTATTACTTTCATATACAAATGTCCAATAGGCTTGCATCAATCAATTTATGCCACAAATATCAATATACAAGTCATGACAGAATTATTACAATACATAGAATTTATACAATAACACAATTCTATTTTCATTTACATCGAATCACGTCACAGTTTTTATTCATATTCTGAAAGGCCACTATACTTACAACGAATGCAGAATCTTGAATTTTGGATTCTGAATTCTGAAATTGAGATGCGCTCCTTTGGGTAGATTAACGTTGCGTTGATTAATTTGATTAAGCTTTAGTTTTCTTCTTAATTTGATTCGTCTCTAAGCTTCTCTCTCTTGACGGCTATGCTTAATTCCTTCCTGGCAGCATGACGACTCCCATCTCATTTTTTTGTGTGATTTTTTTGTTGTGACTTAGGGTGTATTTATAGATTTTTAAATTGTTTTGAACCGTCAGATGAAGACAGGAGGAATCTAGATCATACAAAGCTCAAAGATCCAATCAAGAGGTGACACGTCAGCCCTAGTGACACACTGAGCCACAGAAATTCGAGCCAGAGCCAGACCTAGCCAGCCAGGTCGACTAGGTAGGTCGACTGGCAGGTCGACACTATGGTCGACCTGGGGTAGCCAGGTCGACCCTATGGTCGACCTGGTCTCTGGGCGGGAATTTTCCTGCCCAACCCAGTTTAAACTTGTTTTCCGAATTTCAAATTTGAAACTGAGCTGTTTGAATTTTAAATTTTATTCTGAAACTTCCGAAGGTCATAACTCTTCATACGGAGTCCGATTCACGCAAACTCAGACTCTATCTCAAGCAGAATTCCAAGACGAACACAGTGGCGTAACCTATTTCCCTTAATTATTTCATTTAGAATTAATTACACTTTAATTTGTGAAGCTTAATGTTATAGAATTCACGGGGTGTTACACTTATGTTCCTAGTTTAGTTGCTTCTAACACTTTATGCTTAGGGTGCCAGTTTATGAGTAGTTGGATGTGTTGTCTCACTTAGGGTGCGTTCGTCTGGGCTAAATGGTCTGTTTGCCACGCGTCCGTTGGACAACGGGCCATTTTGGCCCGTTTGCCCAACGGCTCAAAATTGAGCTATTGGGCACTGACGCGTTGGGTCCCAAACAACCCAATTTTGAGTTGTTGTGTATAAATATTTTATTTAATTAATTTTTTAAAGTTTTTTTATAAACTCTAAAAATTGATAACTTGTGCATATGAGATCCGTTTGAGATGCGGTTTTCTGCGTTGTGATCGTATCGAAATGCTCTATGTAATGGAGTTGGTTTGAACTGAATTAGAGCAACTTATAATTTTCTATTTTTTAATTAATTTATTATTTGTGTAAATTATTGACATATATTATTTATTGAAAATAAATGATAAATTAATTAACCATTAGTTAATTAAAAAATAAAATGGTCCGCTTAAATGCTTCGCTTAAATATTCTGCTTAACGCGCCAAATGCATTCTCCGCTAACTACAATTCTCCGTTCAAATTCTCCGTTTCCGCTCGTGCAAAACACATCCTTAGATGCATCTTCTTCCCTTTGGCAATTGGTGTAGATTTCCCTTATTTCTTGTTGTCGTGGTTTTGGTGTTCTATTATTTTGCCTTCCTTCTTTTCGCAAGTTTCCTGCATATGGTTGGTGTTTAGCATGCTTTTCAAGTGAAGGTCTTGGGCTTTTCCTTGGCTTCTGTTTTTTTTCAGTTCTAAATGTAATTTTTTATTCTTTGTAATTCTCAAATAGTGGTCTAGCTTTGACTACATTTGCATATTGAAGGTGCTACCTCAAGATAAGTCATTCTATTTGGTTATCAGTTGCTGTTTACTACGGCATGGTGGAAGTTTGGTTTGCTATGCTGTTATTGTGTTGTGAAGAGCTGTGCCATATCATATCCAATATGCAACTCAGGGTGGTGCGGCTGCTGCTTCTAGCCCTTGCCCTATCATGTCTTATGATGGAAAGTGTTTCTATACACTGTGGAAGCTACTGTGTTACGTGCCTTTGTACTTTAACCTATATAATATGTACTTTATAGCCTCTGTGTTCTATGTACTGTGTTGCACTATAGTTAACATTGAGTTATGTGACTTCTTTTTTGGAGCATGTTATTTTATAGTAGCTTAGACAAAGGATCTAACTTCTTATCTGTAAGCTAGGAAAGTTGTAGTGGTCGATCCACTCTAATATTTATCTATGGTGGACATTCCACCTTAAAAACAGTTAATAGTAGCTAGACATTTTGTCTACCTCCTACGATAATGTATTTATTATTTGTCATAATAAAAGTGTTATAGAGCACTTTAAAAACCTATCGGCCTTGCCAAAAAAAGGTAAAAATAAATTATAAATTTAATATAAAAATCATGTTTTTATAAATCAAATTTACTTATAATATTTCTCAAAATATTTCTATCTTTTAATGATAAATCCAACTTAGAAATTTTATATTGAATCCTTTATTTACATCAAAATTTTCTTTATTTCTAGTTAAAATACTCAAATTTTAATATAAACTAAGATATCCAAATTAAATTTCAAATTGATACATACTTATAAACTTTCAAAAGATAGTTTTTATTTATTAATTACGGATTCTATGTATAATTTTCTATCTAATGGTCAAGTAATACGGGTGTGTATCATTTTAATCCGTTTTATAAAATTCGAATCTCATGTATATATCACTTCAACCTGCATTCCAAACTGATTTGAATTTATTTCCTAAGTCTATACAGTCGTTCAGATATATATTATTTCAATTCATAATGTTTTTCCCTAAATCTACGGGGAACTTGAAGTGTGATAACAAAATAAAATAAATATAAAATCATCGATATCACATAGCAATCAAAACAAAACTTCCAATTACATAGCAATTTATAATGTGCCAATTATGTCATACGTGTGTGTCGTGTGTGCATAATTCATCAAGCAAACAATGGTGAATTTCTAATATGATCATAACATTCCATACGTCATTTCAAATGTTCTAATTCACTTAATCAAAATGCTAATCAAGGGTGAGAGAAAACTCGCCTTGCTTTTAAAATTGGCGACAACTATGGGCCATGACACGATATGGAAACACACTCCAACTTGACACATGAATAATGACAATCATCTAATGCTTGAATTCTTGCCTATGAATGGTCAACGAATTTAATCCACCCCTTTCATTGACATAACCACCTCCCTCCATATCACCTTATACCATGCCTTTTAAACCGCACTCATTCAACATCATCAACGGAATTAATCCACCCCTTTCAAACTAAATTGGCTGCTACATTAATTTTTCCATTTTTTTCAACTTCATACTTGACATCGAGCCTCCCCATGCTGCAGGCTTCACTAAAAACCCAGAAAAAAGCAAATCACGAATGCTCCACCACTCTAGACCTCCAACCAACCATAGAGCTCCAAATCCAGTCGCCGCCACCTCGACACCCTTCCTGAGGCCAACAACGCCACCCAAAACCGCTTCCATTGATACATGAAACACCAAACCAAAAGTACCAAACTAGAACGCGGTCGACTTCCGGCCACCACGCCTCACTGAAAACCAACAAACTCCATTATTGAGTCGAGCCTTCCATGCTCTATAACTTCCTAGTTATCACCTCCACATATCGTCAAAAGACGACAATGAACAATCTAAGAGAACAACGCTAACCCAAACTCGTTCATTCCAAGATCCACACCTCCATTAGTCCATGTTCAAATGCAATTTCTTTTTTTATAAAGTCGGATCTGAATGTTCAAAAATAACAGGAAAAGAAAGGAGTGGGAATTAGGTTTAAAGGAAGTAAAAGGGGAAAGAAAGAAGAAAGAGAAAAATAAGGACGTTGGAAGATAAAAGTGTAGGGTAAGGGAGAAAGATACACATGTGATCAATTGTCTAACGTTTTTTAAAAGCATTGTTTCTCCTTTATTCTTCTTTCCTTTTTGTTATTAATATATATGACTTTTTTAATGGATATGATTTACATATATTCATTTGATTTCACTAGGCATTCCAAGCTCGTACGATCACATATAAGGTCCGATCGATACGAACTCGACATCGTACAATAATTTACAATCAATAATTTCAAATGCGATGAAACTAGTTTTGTCAAATTCCGAAATTGTTTGTAATATGACCAATTTTCATATTAAAATATTATTTTAAAATACAGTTCAAATATCGATCGAATTCCCAATTATTTATTTTTGTTTACAAATTTACAAAATGGATTTACAATCAAAATTAATTAAGTAGTGGAGTCGATGGAGAATATTTGGTTTGTTTTCAATTAATATCTAATTGACAATTATATATTTTAATAAAATATTCGTTAACTATATTAATTTAGAACGTTTGAATTTGCGAGTCTTTACAACAATTATATTTATATAAAACAATTTGTTTTTAAATAATTGTAAAATATATAATTGTAAAATATATAATTGTTAAATTTAAAATAAAATTAAAATAGTTATAGAAAGTATAATAATTGAGTTAAACGGAATATAGTTGTAAAATAATATCTAACTTTAAATAGTATAATTTAAATTAGTTTAAGATAAGATAATACAAATTGCAAATTCAAAATAGCCTAATCCAAGCCACTCGTCTGCATTTGTAAATTTCAACTTGTTTCAATTTAGATTTTCAAATTTTAAATTTAATCAAGATATTCTTAAGCTCAGTTTATTAAAAAAACGTTCAAGTCGGATTATCCAATTTTATTCTAAAGATTCACATTACCTTTAAATCACATCTTGTAATGTTCATATCAATAATCTAAATTTTACTATAATCAATTATTATATTTTAACTTTAGTTATATTGAGATTCAAAACACCAATTTAATAAATTATTATCTTTTATTTATTAAATTTCAAAACCATAACAAGTTCGTAAACCCATTCATTGATTTAACTTTACATCTTAAAATCAGTTTATCTTACTTGATAAATTTCATTTCAATTATGTCATTTAACAAATCAGGTTATCCTTAATTTCTAACTTCTTATTAAAACCTTTATATGTATATTTTATAAAGTTCTATATTCATATAGTTTTAATTTTTATATAATAATTAAATTATGTTAAAAGATTTGTTTATTCACTTATAAAATAATTCAAATTTTAAAACTAAATAATATTATAATTTGGATTATTAAATTTATATGTTGAAACATATATTAATTTATAAATTAAAATTTTATAACATATAATCTAAATTTAAAGCTTTATTGAATTATCAAAATATAAGTTTAAATAAAATTCTAAATTTAGAATTCTATAAAACATTTATCAAATTAAAATAATTTTATAAATTCAGAATATACATCTAATAGACCAACAATGTCCATTTATAATTTTGTATCTAGGCCAAATGATATAGAAATATATCATTTTAATTAGTTTAATATTCAATTAACGGGTATTTACCATTTCAACCCGCATTCTAGTAAATTTAGTTTTAATCCCTAAATCTATATAGTGGTTTGGGTATATATCATTTTCACCCTTGATGGTTTAAACCTATAGGCAACTTGGGGTGCAAGAACAAAATAAATATAACATTACATATATCACCTATGCATCATAATATATCAAATATCACTTGCAATAATTTGTGTCGTATATGTCAAAAGTGTGTGTGTCAAATGTGCGCAAATTTATAATAAACAAATAAGATTTCTAGAGCAATCCTAATATTTTAAATGTCATTTCAAGATGTTTCAATTTACTAAATGAAAATGTTAATCATAAGCGAGGGTTCTCACATTACGTGACAAATAAAAGGAAGATGACGCAGATTGATACGAACAAGGATATGGAGTACAAGATGCACAATTCCAACTACAAGCATAACCATGGCATGAGAAAATTCACAAATTAATACTCCAAGCAATTTAAAAAAAATGAGAGTAGAGGGTCTTTGCTAAGGAAGAAGGATTTAAATTTTCACAAAAAATTACAAAAACTAAACAAAACTTTGTTCATTTCAAAATTATTTTTGAACCAGTTAATCTTAGAATTTGGAAAAGCCATAAACTAGAAAGTTGCTGTAAATTTTTTTCACTTCAATCTAAACAGAAAAAAACTATTTTTTGATAAAATTTGAAGAAGATATGACCAAAATAGCGATAGACAACTTTTGGGTCAAAAATACGGGTCGAAAAATGTGTCTGAAAGATTCAAAATTTCAGCATAGAAGATTTCAAAATCTGGAAAGTCTTCAACATGACAGTTGTAGCTATTTCAATTTTACATAATCTGATGAAAAGAAAAGGTGGATTTGGATTTTCTAATCAGAAGTTAGGGCCTCTGCAACATAGGTTAAAATCAATTAAAAAAAAGAAAATTAAAAGTCTTCGGTTACAAAGGGAAAATGGTCATGCCTGTTGTTTTCAGGTGGATCCCACTTGCTGGAGGTGGAGGAAGGCCATGTGGTGGTGGTTTCCATAGAGAGGAAGGACAACAAAGGGGATGGGTGGTTGTTTACATTTTTAGATCTAGGTTTTCAAAATCCCCAAATCAGTTGAATTTTTAAATTTGAATGGATTAGAAAATAGAGATAGAGATTATGAATCATTACAACAATTAGAATTCACCCGAGGATTGAATGCGAATGGAAGAAACTTCAGATTGGAAGAAGAAATGTTGAAGAGGAAGAAGGAATAAATGGTTTTGGTTAAAAATTGGAAATGAAAATGCAGAGAAGAAGGATATGTAAAGAATCTTTCTTGGAGTCCACTCAAATTGTAACATAATATTTAGTAAAGGAATAACGTGGCACAAGTAGCTTTCCCATGAAGCTAAGTCTCAGTTTAAACATATGTAGGAGGGATAGTAGTGCAAACACAGTCCTATTTTTCAGTTTTTTATGGAAAAAAAAATCAAATTTGGAGCAAATAAAAATGGGATTTCAGGGAATAAAAAATGGAGACCTTTATATAATTTCAAGAAGAATCATGAAAAAACTAAAATTTAATTTCAGGACTTCTAAATTTTCAATTCAAATTCAAAAATTTAAACTTCTGGCAAAAACTGACCTTTTCAGAAAATTTTATATATTTGATTTGGTAAATTAAAATACTCAGTAATTAAAACATGTTATTTAAATTTAAGTTTAAAGAATTTACTTAAATTCAAATGACACAAATTTAGTCAATTTAACAATTAAATTCTTATTTGATAGTTGTTTAATTTCATTATCCAAGAAATAATTATTTTTTGCGATGACCAGCCATACACCACCGGTGCTCAAAACAAAAAAATCGCGCTATACAAGCACCCAATCGATGTAAAGCGATCGTAAAGAGAAAGAAGCAGAAGAAAAGAAAGGAAGGAAATAGAAGGGAACAAAATAAAATACAAACACAACCACATAATCTGTCGCAAATCTCACAACGCATCAGATAACTTATAATAGTAACAATCACAGATATAATATAAACGACACAGTAATGACTATATAATAATTAGAGTATACATGTTCATACAACTATACAGAACAATAATAGAGTTTATACAATAGGTATATAAACTCAACTTATACACTCTCTCAAATAAATAATAGTGTCACACATCGGAATAAACAATAAGGATACAAATATAAATGAATAAAACGTAGCCTCCTGCTAATTCACCTACGCAGCTCCGAATAATATATGTACCTACCACCTGGTCTGCTCATTAAAATCGTCGGGGAAATAAAAACTTGGGTCAGAAAAAAGTTTGACATGAGTGATAACAATTCTCAAAACACTGTAAAAGTCGTAATAGTATATACGACACGGAGGGTATGAAGAATCATACCTATCCTGCCCATACAACCACAGAATCAACACATATAAGAATATATATGTACTACTCTATGATAATAATAAAGGTGTACCCTACATCAAAATACTAGGGGTGCTCAGATATCTGAATCGATGATACCTACATCACATGATCCCCTTAAGGTGATAAATGATTAAGCAAACATAGTGTCCATCATCCATCCTCACATTTACTCAGTGCGTTAGATACATAGAATGTTTGTAAAATCCAATTGTCAGATCAAGGATGGCTACGGTCCCAGTTCCTCTTACTCAAATCCATGCAACTAAAACGACCACGAACTAAAATATCTAATTATAGTCCAGGGTACCCAGATCTAAGAGCCATCATCGCTCCAAGGGACATCATCACCTAACGATCATCACAAAGTACATCCTCTCTACTAGTACGTATCGTAACCAACAAACATTATGAATCCCTTAGCACACATTTTCCGCGCAACAGAGTCCATCCTGGATTATCCCTATAATATTATTCGAAACCACCACAATTGTAAATCATTACAGACTCATCGTCTGTCGTAAAATGTCAAAGTTCCTAGATCTCCCTTTCAACAATCCCATCATATTGACTCAAAGTCCCTTACTTCGTATCTCGTAGAAAACCTCCATCGCAACAGCTTTGTTACATTATAGAATCACCATCGTCGAATGTCGAGTTACTGCATAGAAGCACCACATCCTCATCTCAAGTCCAAGCGGCTAATCGAAGAGCCATCATGTCTAAATCGCCATCAAATGAATCATCAAATCCTTGATTGTCAAAATCGCACAATCGTCCATGTCAAATTGGCCAATAACAATAGTCATCGATATCTATCACTTCATAGTAATCGTTTCAACTACTTGGATCACGTATTTAACCAAAATTGATTAAATACGCATTCAAGGAAAACATACGACATCCATTGAAAAATACAACTCTTCGCCAAATCCGTCCTTCGTCTTATGATCGACCATCAAGATCCGGTGTCGCTCCGTCTTCAGAACTGTCATCGAGCTCCAATGTTGCACCGCTATCGAGTCCATCCATGCACGCGGAAGCATCTTTGGGAATTCATCTTGTATTTTCGAGTATCAACCTTGTGCACTCAACTAATATACATCGATATGTACATTTTCTCGATAAGCACTCCAAACTCTAACGAACAAGATTTATCCTAATACTAGATTGCCTACGAATGACGTTTTAAGCCAAACTAAGAAAACAATTCAACCACGCAACCAACAATCATACAAATTTCTAAACTAATATATAAGCATCCATAATAGTAATAATAAATCAAATATAACTTATTTATAGCATTTAAAGTGAAATAAGTGTCAAAATAACCGAAGTCTAGTGGTATGGTCAAAGTAACGCGTAATAGCATGCAAATAGGTAAATATCACACATTCAGATAAAAATGTGACAACTAGGATCTACTTAAATCGCTATCTAATCTTTTTATTTATTATTTACTAGGTTCAACTACCCTAAATATTATGTTTTATAATTAGAAATCGGTTTAAAACGTGTAACAACCCGAATTCCGACGAACCAATTTTTTTTAAAAACCCAATCCATCAAAACCCGAGTTGGTTGCTCTGGTATCCTGCAGAAAAGACAGAGACAAGAAATATGTCAGAGTTCGGAAAACACCTCACAGCGAAAGGAATAAAATATAATATATATAAACATAGCTTTACCTTAATTACAATACTGGTAAATCAGTATCTCCAAAGCTATAAACCTCTGTCATGAATCTAACCTGCGAATGTTATGAGGAAGGGGTCAGAACATAAGTTCTGTGCGAATGAGTTTAAACTACACTTCTTGAATAATCCTACATATACCGTTCAATTACATTTTATTGTTTATTAGGTTATTTGTGTCGTTAGCGCTTAAGGCTTACACACACGTCGCACCCATCTACTCCCAGTAGATTAACCTAATATAATGTATATGTTGCTACCCCCAAACTGAGGTACACCTCGTGGTACCCCACTCGCATGGTCCCCACTGTATCCTCGCAGTGATATACGCAGTCCCCCATCCTATGTTATAGTAATGAATATTCCTCTTATATATATAATATAACACTACGCCCACATAGGATCACTCTAATTTGACTGCCGTTATCGAATAATGCCCACCAGTCTACAATACACCACCCAGAGCAGACATGGTTATATCTAGACTCTTCCACATACGTTTTCTCTATCGTATTCGATATCTAACCTGCACACCCATCGTGTGTGCGTGCCCGAGTTCCGTGACAGGGCTACACAAGAAACACGGAACTTGGTCAGGAGCTTTCCTTATATTTGTGCAAGGCCCGCCTTTAAGAGTCTCCCACACAAATATCCCTAGGGTCTGTTTTCTATGTTGGCTATGGCCCTACCTCGGCCCCTCCCATAACTAATGAAGATTACGAGAGCTAAGCGACAAGCCCCTAAGCAACCAATCTAAACATTCATGTGGCGTCTCCCCTCAACCACCATCCCACGATTGTGAATGGTTAATGGTATATTGGGTCTAGCTCTAGTTTTTCGGCATCCCACGATTGTGAATGGTTAATGATATATACTGATTAGGAGAATAGTCCCCAAAACACCAACCCCTAAGACCGAAATCAACATCAGACTGGCAACCAGAGAATTACTCAACCCAACCAACATATATGATTCTAATTTACTTCTTTTCCATTCATATAACTTATATCATCTTAAATTTCACACTTCTCCTTCCCAAACTACTTAATTTATAATTAAGTATATCTTCACATATAAGTTACCTTATTTTCCTCTATCGTTTCTTATAACTTACCTTATCCCATAAGTTATACTTTCCGCTTGTCTTTAGGACAAGTCTAACCTATTATCCTTCCTTTTCTTATTCAAATTCATTCATAATAAGTTATTTACCATTCCCCACTTTTGTCATTAATTTAGATTTACTTAACCCTTTCCATTTATTTAACCCGTTACTTAAACTTTACCCAATTCAATTAATTTGTGATACCATAACGGGTCCCCTTTGGTTAAGCATTATTTATTTATGTCTTACATGTCGCCAATGTCCCACTTAACCTCTTTTATTATTGTTTCCATGTCTTACACATGCTTTACTACGGTTAAGTCCACCTTACTACAGTTAAGTCCACATTTACATGTTTTACATGTCTTGTCTTACTACGGTTAAGTCCATATTTACATGTTTTACATGTCTTGTCTTACTACGGTTAAGTCCATATTTACATGTCATATTTTACATGTCACCCACTTAACCCTCTAACCATACCCATGTCACCCACATGTCTTATTATGGTTAGTATTCCTTAATTCATTCATTATGACAAACGGTGCATGACCTCCTACATTAGACCGAACACTTTGTGGCTGCTAGATTTGTCGGGCGGTTCCGGGTAGTCTTGTAACACCCCACATCCGTTAAGGTCACTCACAAAGGGAATGCCTTAACTTCAGTGGAGCATTATGGGTACTGGAACAGAAATATTACAAGACAGACACATATAAAACAGCGGAAGGTAAAGTGGAAGTACTTCAAATCATTTATTAAATATAATTGTTTACAATAAAAGCCCATCAACTTCCAATACCCAATTACATAGCTAAAATATCTGTCTTGCTCAAAAACAAAGAAGCGTGAAAATAAATTATAGTATTCCCCAATGAAGCAAAGCAATCCATAGCCAAGAGAAATCCAAGCAGTACATGAAAGAGCCTTGGAGCTTGGTAAGATCCGAACTAAGCTGTATTCCCACCCTACGAACCTATGGGGAGGGGAGGGAACGAAAGAAAAAGAGGCGAAACAAACTGGGTCAGTCATAAAGACTGAGTAAGTTCTAGTGGCTTTCAGCATAAAAACAGGTGAAGATAAAATGGCATAAATAAACTGAAAGTAAACATAAGCATGATGACAAGGTAAGCTACATGCACGATGAATCAAGTATGATATTCCATGCTTCCTATCAAGAGTATCATCACAGGGTTCCTACCAAGTATCACATTGCAAGGTTTCTATTAAGTATAACATCGCAAGATTTCTAAGCTTCACCATTCCACTATTTTCTTTGATTTCCTAAGTTCTCTGCACCAACTATACTAGTACAACAACCCGTATCATCCTTTCCATGTATATGTACAGTCCCTTGCCGTATATCATACGGGTTTCATCACATATTTCTATACTACTTCAACGTAGTGCCACCATTCTTGAAATCGTTTGAACTGCCACCCTTGTCCTGGCTAGGTTTCCTTATCATGAACTATCGCGTGTTCAACTAGGATTTATGCCACCTAGGACCACTAGGGATTATGCTACCTATTGAACGTTTCCTAGATTCGATTAGGGTTTATGCCACCTAGGACCACTAGGGATTATGCTACCTAACGAACAACACCCTTTTTCCACGTAACGATCTATTAATCGATCGGCTCCCTAAAAGTCCTAGCCCATTCATGTGTCTGTGTCATACGGCCCTATCACGAATGTAGTTACCCGTGCTAGGTCCACCATAGGGTGTATCAAGCCCTAGGGTGCCAACCACCGACACGAATCAAGCACGCACAGTGTAAAACTGCTGGTGCCCAATGCCTGCTTTTTCGACTCCGGACTACGTGCACGACCATAGTCCACCTGAACCTACAATGGCGCACCAACTCAGTCGTCGTTCTGGTCGCTTACAATCAGCCCAGTAATCGTGCCCCACCCTGCCTAGTTTCAGGGTACCGTGATACATCTAGTGGGTTACTGCTGAAAAGGACCGCGTAACTAGGGTTTCCGTCCAGTAGGTTAAGTGTTGTCATTTAAATTCGAGACTTAACCCTATCAGTCTAGCATGTCAAGTTGGTTAAGTGTTGTCATTCAAGTTCGTGACTTAATCCACCTATATGTCATGTCAAATTGGCTAAGTGTTGTCGTTCAAGTTCATGACTTAGCACTATGAATCATCTGTCAAGTTGGTTAAGTATATTCAAGCGGTTCAGGACTTAACCCTATCAAATCATCGTGTCAAATTGGTTAAGTATATTCAAGCGGTTCATGACTTAACCCTATCAAATCATCGTGTCAAATTGGTTAAGTATATTCAAGCGGTTCATAACTTAACCCTATCAAATCATCATGTCAAATTGGTTAAGTATATTCAAGCGGTTCATGACTTAACCCTATCAAATCATCGTGTCAAATTGGTTAAGTATATTCAAGCGGTTCATGACTTAACCCTATCATGTGGCATTAATTCATTAATGCACCCCAACCTCTCACATCAGACCTGTTGTTGTGGTCACTGGATATGTCGGGTGGTTCCGGGCAGATTTACACCACAACTCAGTCTGACCTCGGGTTTCAAGCGCGATATGACCAACTACCCACATTGGATCCTATTGTTTGCAGTAACTGGATTTGCTGGGCGGTTCCAGGCAGATTTACACTGCAAACTCAACCCAACCTCGAGTTGGCCATTTTCATGTTTATTCTAATGTCATGTCCATGTTCAAATTTCATGTCAAGTTCGTGTCTAGTTTCATGGCGAGTTTCATGTCAAGTTTCATGTTTTCACTTATGCCTATTATAAAGTTAATGATTCATATTCATAACCAATTCATGTTTCAAGTTCATAAGCATGCTTACATGCCTTCTAGATGTCCAATACATACTAGCTACCCAAAACCAATCTTAGGCGCGTTCATATTAAACTTTCTCCAAGTCATAAACTATCATATATGTTTCTACTCCAAATTTTACATAATTAACATATGCCCAAGTTCTAGGTTACATGTCAGTTTTACGTATGCCCAATTCATACCAAATTTACATATGTTCAATTCATGCCGTTTTACATGTATGCCAATTTTTATGCCATTTTACCGTATCAATTTCTAGCCAAAATTACATGTATCAAGTTTTATACCCAATAAACCCAAATCATGATTCATGATGTAGTTATCCCAAACTATAATCTTTTTATTACAATACATGTCAGTTGACCAAGTTCATAATACATGTTTATGCCAATTATCAAATTTACAATTGCTTTCATGTTCAAATTCCCAATTCTACATATGCCTAAATAACATAAGCCCAATCTTTTGATTTAAACTTACATAGTCCCAAACTCGTGATTTAACTTACATGCCAATTCATGTATGCCCACTTCATGCCAAATTATTTATGCCAATGCCCAAACTTGCAATTTCAATTATATTGACAATACCCAAATTTCCAATTTCATGTTAAGGGTGGTAATACCCAAATATCCAATTTTTATGTTATGCCATCAATTCCACCAAACACATATATTCCACTAGGCAATATTCCAATATTTCACCCATATACCATCGCACGTATATCGTAGTTTAGGCCTAGGTCCGAAATTGACCTAGGTTCATCAAAAGAAAATAAATAGGAGAAGGTAGAATTTTGCATAAAAATAAGATCAGAGGAAAAAACATCATCATAGGCATGAAGATTACAAGTTGGTGATAATATCAATATGAACCAAGAAAACTGATTTACAATAGGCTGAATAGATCATAAATTAGACATGGGAATAAAGATAGACAAGTCTCAAAACTCAAGATCCAAGAAGCAACAGAAATAGATCGATAAACATACTTAAATCCAATTCCACTTTATTCCATGACCATATTATAATTAAATGTTTAAATCTAAAAACAACTAGAACTTACATAGCATAGCTAATGAATTAAGAACTAAATTTGTTGTGGAATGTTGCAGTGACGTTGTTGGTTTATTGTCTTGAATCATTGTAGAAGCTTTAATCTTTGAATTGGATTGTGTATGAAAGCTTAGGAAATTTATTTGAGGCGGCCGCCATGATCAAGAGGGATTTAAATAGCATTTTGATGTAAGAATGATTTGTTGTGAATTATGTTAGGTCTAAGGGTGTTTTTATAGGTGTAGAAACTAGTTTAGGCCCTTAGATTAACCCTAGAATCAATCCGGACCATCAAAACACATCTCAGGCTTCAAAAATGGGTTTTGGGTCAAAACAGGCCGACCAGGTCGACCTGTAAGGAGGGGAGGTCGACACTATGGTCGACCTGGGGGATAGGTCGACCCTATGGTCGACCTGTGGGGGGGAGGGGTTAGGTCGACCCCCTGGTCCAGTGTTGCCTAAAAACTGCTGAAACTTGTACAGGCCATAACTTCTTCATCCGGACTCCGATTTTCGAAAACTCAGACTCTATTTCATATAAAATTTTGAGATGAACGCAATGGCATAACCCGTTTCCCCTGATTCTAACTTTAAAATTTAATTCTGCCTTGATTTCTTGTTTTAACATGTTATAAAAATATAGGTTGTTACATTCTCCCCTCCTTAAAGGATTTCGTCCCCGAAATCTTCAAGATAAGAAGAATGTGTCCTACCATCCAGTCATCCATCTACTCAATCATCAATCACAGGCATCCATTGTCCTTAAGAGATTTTTAATGCTGTATGAACATATACAGAAAGCGTGTGTATATGTTCCTTATCTAATGCAAATGACAGGCCTGATTGATCTTCTTAATACAAAATATGTTTAGTGCCATGAGTCCAACATGTATGCAAATAGCCCTAATCACATAAACACTATATGTGTGCTCAAACATCCATCCATATGCAACATTCACATGATAACACATTCAATTTCATCCATAAACAAGTATAAACACTCATGCATATGCAATATGAAAATGTGTCTGAGCCGATCTAGTTCCTAATGTGTGTTATGCAACCACTGGCAACCACTTGCAACCATCAATCATAACATGTCTCAAACACATGTTTCACCCAATTGTTCCTACCTAAAGATATAGCCGAATGATAGAAGCAAGTAAAAACTTTGTGCCCATTAGGCAATGTCAAAGCTGGAAATCTACGTCACATATATACTAAATAGGAGAAGAACTCCCTAAGCACCAGCCCATATCCTATAAAACCCAAAAAGTTTAGTCAACCCAACGGACACCCTCAAGCCCCAACATGTATTACTAACAGATTAGTCATACTCCCTATGGGGTTTGCAACAGAAATAGGATTGAGAATAGGACCGAGAGGTTATACTTAAAAGATAGAATACAAGTAAGCTCTACAGGAAAAAAGGGATCAAGGATATACTCTTAAAAAGAGATATGATGCGCGTGTATAGTCTTCAATCTTCTAAGTCGTATTTCCTTGAGCTTAACTCCATTGTGCTTTGACCGTCTTTAACTTCACAATTTCGTAGTTCCTTAATTCTTGTTCCCAGAATATGAGTTGGAACTCATTCCACTGTCGCCTCTCATTCCACTTTCGCTTATTCTCTTTCTAGTATACCCGATTCAAACATAACTGCGTACTCATGGTTTCGTGCAAGCTCTCCAAAATTCACTAGTGAATCTTGGATCTCATTCACTTACTAGAAGGTATTCCACATAAATGAATTATCTCTTGAAAATAAACAAATGCCAACCATGTTGCCAAGTGTACTTACTAAGGTGATTTTCTATAACTCATGCATAAGCGAAATGAACCATCTGCCTTAGTGGCGAACACTACTCGAGTGGATCGATAAATGTATCAAGAGATTCTAGGTAACTAAACATGGAAGAACTCTAAGGGTTACACTAGACTTCGAGGGCATTACCAAGGCAAGTCAAGCGTCTAACTACCCTCTTTTCATACTCGAGAATGGTACCATTTCTGGACAACCACTCCATCCCTAGAATCAACCCATATCCCAAAAACATAAGCTTTACTTCTAAACTCAACACTTAGCATAGACATTCTCAAATCCAAACAAGTCATGAATAAATGAGCCGATTCCCCAACTGGATTTGAGACAAAAATGGGATCCTCTACTACGCTAGTACTAAGGTGCAGTGACTCAACTATCAAGGCAGAATTAAAAGGATGCGATGTATAAAAACAAAGTTCCCACGGTATGATAGAAAAGAGAAGCTAAACTTTTAACAGAAACGTTACCACCTCTCTTAGGTATGCTAGTAGTGAGAGCATACAATTGCCCTCTCGACGATCTTGTTCTTTGCCCTTGTCCTTTTCCTATGATACTTAACTACATGTCCCTTTTTACCATACCAATGATGTTCTTTCTTATCATGGGTTTTATTATTCTTTTACTTTGACCTCTTCCCTTTTACCTTTTCCTCCTTCGTGGATTACGCCTTATCAACAAGTTTCTCATCTTTAGGCTTGTGTTCTTTATCCTCGTTCTTACTATCCTTGTATAGCTTGTTGACAAGTTTCTCTAAAGCTACCTCCATCGCATGGCAACCCTACAAAGCTTGAAATAAGATTAGTCGCAGATGGAACTACTGCGGCTCTTGATGGAGGTTGGGCACTTCTTTGCCCTCCTACATGTGTTGTATGCCTACAAACTATGGTGAAAAAGAAAGAGAGAAGAGACTCAACGAGTGAATCAAAAGATAGTGCATATGGCTTTGGGGAATATGCCTTTCGTAAAACAAAACTTTTCTTGAAAAATGCTTCTTTGTGAATGGTTTTGAAAATAATTTCAAAAGGTTTTAAAAACTTTTGCCCAGTCTAGTAACCTTCTGCTCTGATACCAAATGTAACACCCCACATCCGTTAAGGTCACTCACAAAGGGAATGCCTTAACTTCAGTGGAGCATTATGGGTACTAGAACAGAAATATTACAAGATAGACACATATAAAACAGCGGAAGGTAAAGTGGAAGTACTTCAAATCATTTATTAAATATAATTGTTTACAATAAAAGCCCATCAACTTCCAATACCCAATTACATAGCTAAAATATATGTCTTGCTCAAAAACAAAGAAGCGTGAAAATAAATTGTAGTATTCCCCAATAAAGAAAAGCAAGCCATAGCTAAGAGAAATCAAAGCAGTACATGAAAGAGCCTTGAAGTTGGTAAGATCCGAACTAAGTTGTATTCCCACCCTGCGAACCTGGGGGGAACGAAAGAAAAAGAGGTGAAACAAACTGGGTCAGTCATAAAGACTGAGTAAGTTCTAGTGGCTTTCAGCATAAAAACAGGTGAAGATAATATGGCATAAATAAACTGAAAGTAAACATAAGCATGATGACAAGGTAAGCTACAGGCACGATGAATCAAGTATAACATTCCATGCTTCCTATCAAGAGTATCATCACAAGGTTCCTACCAAGTATCACATTGCAAGTTTTCTATTAAGTATAACATCGCAAGATTTCTAAGCTTCAACATTCCACTATTTTATTTGATTTCCTAAATTCTCTGCACCAACTGTACTAGTACCCCAACCCGTATCATCCTTTCCATGTATATGTACAGTCCCTTGCCGTATATCGTACGGGTTTCATCACGTATTTCTATACTACTTCAACGTAGTGCCACCATTCTTGAAATTGTTTGGACTGCCACCCTTGTTTTGGCTAGGTTTCCTTATCATGAACTATCGCGTGTTCAACTAGGATTTATGCCACCTAGGACCACTAGGGATTATGCTACCTATTGAATGTTTCCTAGATTCGATTAGGGTTTATGCCACCTAGGACCACTAGGGATTATGCTACCTAACGAACAACACCCTTTTTCCATGTAACGATCTATTAATCGATCGGCTCCCTACAAGTCCTAGCCCGTTCATGTGTCTGTGTCATACGCACAATGTAAACCTACTGGTGCCTAATGCCTGCTTTTTCAACTCCAGACTACGTGCACGACCGTAGCCCGCCTGAACCTACAATGGCGCACCAACTCAGCCGTCATTCTGGTCGCTTACAATCAGCCCAGTAATCGTGCCTCACCCTGCCTAGTTCCCGGGTACCGTGATAAATCTAGTGGGTTACTGCTGAAAAGGACCGCGTAACTAGGGTTTTCGTCCAGTAGGTTAAGTGTTGTCATTTTAATTCGAGACTTAACCCTATCTGTCTAGCATGTCAAGTTGGTTAAGTGTTGCCATTCAAGTTCGTGACTTAACCCGCCTATGTGTCATGTCAAATTGGCTAAGTGTTGTCATTCAAGTTTATGACTTAGCCCTACGAATCATCTGTCAAGTTGGTTAAGTATATTCAAGCGGTTCATGACTTAACCCTATCAAATCATCGTGTCAAATTGGTTAAGTATATTCAAGCGGTTCATGACTTAACCCTATCAAATCATCGTGTCAAATTGGTTAAGTATATTCAAGCGGTTCATGACTTAACCCTATCAAATCATCGTGTCAAATTGGTTAAGTATATTCAAGTGGTTCATGACTTAACCCTATCAAATCATCGTGTCAAATTGGTTAAGTATATTCAAGCGGTTCATGACTTAACCCTATCATGTGGCATGAATTTATTAATGCACCCCAACCTCTCACATCAGACCTGTTGTTGTGGTCACTGGATATGCCGGGCGGTTCCGGGCAGATTTCACCACAACTCAGTCTGACCTCGGGTTTCTAGCGCGATATGACCAACTACCCACATTGGATCCTATTGTTTGCAGTAACTGGATTTGTCGGGCGGTTCCAGGCAGATTTACACTGCAAACTCAACCCAACCTCGAGTTGGCCATTTTCATGTTTATTCTAATGTCATGTCCATGTTCAAGTTTCATGTCAAGTTCGTGTCTAGTTTCATGGCGAGTTTCATGTCAAGTTTCATGTTTTCACTTATGCCTATTATAAAGTTAATGATTCATATTCATAACCAATTCATGTTTCAAGTTCATAAGCATGCTTACGTGCCTTCTAGATGTCCAATACATACCAACTACCCAAAACCCAACTTACGCGCGTTCATATTAAACTTTCTCCAAGTCATAAACTATCATTTATGTTTCTACTACAAATTTTACATAATTAACATATGCCCAAGTTCTAGGTTACATGTCAGTTTTACATATGCCCAATTCGTACCAAATTTACATATGTTCAATTCATGCCGTTTTACATGTATGCCAATTTTTATGCCATTTTACCATATCAAGTTCTAGCCAAAATTACATGTATCAAGTTTTATACCCAATAAATCCAAATCATGATTCATGATGTAGTTATCCTAAACTATAATCTTTTTATTACAATACATGTCAGTTGCCCAAGTTCATAATACATGTTTATGCCAATTATCAAATTTACAATTGCTTTCATGTTCAAATTCCCAATTCTACATATGCCTAATGAACATAAGCCTAATCTTTTGATTTAAACTTACATAGCCCCAAACTCGTGATTTAACTTATATGCCAATTCATGTATTCCCACTTCATGCCAAATTATTTATGCCAATGCCCAAACTTGCAATTTCAATTATATTAACAATACCCAAATTTCCAATTTCATGTTAAGGGTAGTAATACCCAAATATCCAATTTTTATGTTATGCCATCAATTCCACCAAACACATAAATTCCACTAGGCAATATTCCAATATTTCCCCCGTATACCATCGCGCGTATATCATAGTTTAGGCCTAGGTCCGAAATTGACCTAGGTTCATCAAAAGAAAATAAATAGGGGAAGGTAGAATTTTGCATAAAAATAAGATCAGATAGAAAAACATCATCATAAGCGTGAAGATTACAACTTGGTGATAATATCAATATGAATCAAGAAAATTGATTTACAACAGGCTGAATAGATCATAAATTAGACATGGGAATAAAGATAGACAAGTCTCAAAACTCAAGATCTAAGAAGCAACAGAAATAGATCGATAAACATACTTAAATCCAATTCCACTTTATTCCATGACCATATTATAATTAAATGTTTAAATCTAAAAACAACTAGAACTTACAGAGCATGGCTAATGAATTAAGAACTAAATTTGTTGTGGAATGTTGTAGTGACATTGTTGGTTTATTGTCTTGAATCATTGTAGAATCTTTAATCTTTGAATTGGATTGTGTATGAAAGATTAGGAAATTTATTAGAGGCGGCGGCCATGATCAAGAGGGATTTAAACAGCATTTTGATGTAAGAATGATTTGTTGTGAATTATGTTAGGTATAAGGGTGTTTTTATAGTTGTAGCAACTAGTTTAGGCCCTTATATTAACCCTAGAATCAATCCGGACCATCAAAACACGTCTCAGGCTTCAAAAATGGGTTCTGGGTCAAAACAGGCCGACCAGGTCGACCTGTAAGGGGGGGAGGTCGACACTATGGTCGACCTGGGTGTAGGTCAACCCTATGGTCGACCTGGGGTGGGGGAGAGGGAGGGGGTAGGTCGACCCCCTGGTCCAGTGCTGCCTGAAAACTGCTGAAACTTGTACAAGCCATAACTTCTACATCCGGACTCCAATTTTCGAAAATTTGGACTTTATTTCATGTAAAATTTCGAGACGAACGCAATGGCATAACCCGTTTCCCCTGATTCTGACTTTAAAATTTAATTCTGCCTTGATTTCTTGTTTTAACATGTTATAAAAATACGGGTTGTTACAAGTCTTATACCACAAAGCGGGTCTAACCTCGTGTCACCAACCATTATGCCTGCAATTCATGCCTTTGACCTCTCACATTAGACGTCCAATTATGGAAACCGGATTTGCCGAGCGGTTCCGGGCAGTCTTACACCACAATTGCGCCTAACCTCATGTCAAAGGTTCATTAACATCGTATTTCACCCAAATCCCAATTTTCATGTTATGTGTTTCCAATTCAACATACAGTCATGTTTACAATTTTGCCTATTCCAACTTGTCACTAACTACATATTAATTAGCCTTAATTACAAATTTCCAATTATAGGCAATTTCATCAATTCCTTGTAATCCATACCCAAATATGCCAATTTCTTTTATATTCCAATTATCCAAAATATCCAATAATACTCAAGTTCATAAAATCAATATTTTTCCAATATACTTCCCAACGTTCCCATGTTCATACATATAACCTAATTCACCTTTTAGGCTTATCTTACCAATAAATTTCACCAATCCATGTTATCCAATTACATGTTGCTAATATTAAATTATACTAATTCCATATCCAATTTCAATTATGCCAAACTACATAAATTTAAAATTACCATATAATTATGTCCATAATTCTATTCAAATCATACATAAATCCTTCCAACCCATATTATGCCCAAACAACCCCTTTTTCCCCTTTTACTTTCTCGTTCTCGTTTACAACGCATAAATTCAAGATAGATGTAGGCACGAGATAACCTAGCTATAAAAATAAAAAGGGGAAAGAATAAAAAGGAGAGAACTCAATCGTAAGCATAAATGAAATAATTGATCTTATTAAATTATCATCATATTCATTATGGGGAATGGCAAACGATAGAAGTACAATTTGTCGAACCAAGGAATTCATGGCGTTTTGATTAAATGACAAGGAGACGTTCAAGATCGACAAAAAGAAGAGATTCAATGGTATTTAATGTTAGAGGTTGATTATTTAGAGTGTTAGTTGAGTTTTAAATGTTAAAATCTATCCTCAAATAATCATATACCTAGATGGTTTGAATATATATATATATATATATGTATGCACATTCATTGTGCATACTACCAGAAACCGGTCGACCGGTTTCATTATGGGCAGTCGACCGATTTTGGGCAGAAATGCACAATGAACGTGCACACATATAAATAACGTACAAATATTCAAATACCAGTCTACTGGTCATTTTTAATCAGTTGACTGGTCTACAAACTGAAAGCATCTTTTTGAAGAGACACCATTATTCATCAATGGTTGTTTTCTTTTCTCTTCACCAAAAATCATCTCTATTCGTATCATCTCTATTCGTTGCTTCTCTTCACCAATGATTACAACTCTCCATCCTCTATAAAAACAACATGAAATCATCATTTTTATATCATCAATTCTTTCTATTCTTGCTATCTAATTGCTGATTTCATTCTTACTCTCTAAAAGTCACTCAAAAGTCCATTATTCTCATATATCGTTATTTGAATCCTTGAATCTATATATTATTCTTTTGATTCAAACAACGATATCATCTTCCAAATCTTCATAATCACAAAATCATATTTGAGGATAAGATTATAGGAAGGTTGTACAAGAATTGACAAATTCCTGTTATTGAGAACACACATTGTCAAATTACAAGTTTTACTCATCTTGTTTGAAGTCCTCGTGTTGTAAGAGGTGAGTTGTGAAGTCCTCATGTTGTTAGAGGCGTGAAATCCCATTAGGATGCTCGGGTATTGTGAAACTGTTCCTCCGGGTGAAGTGAGGTAGTTGTTTAGTGAAAATCCAGAGAGAGGTCTGGAACTGGACGTAGGACGGTGCTTCGAACCAGTATAAAAATCCTTGGTGTGATTTTTTTTATTTTTTACTGCATTTACTATCATACAGTTCTGTGCTTGTTTATTACTCCATACTTGATTAGTGTTTGTCGTATTACACGATCCTTGTGTGTATATTATACTTAGCACATACGCAGTCGCACTTTCAGTTGGTATCAGAGCGAGGTCATCACATAACCGTAACACAGTTATTTGATATATTCTAGTAATATGGCAAATAACCCAAGTAGTAGCACTAACACCACTTGCACGGAAGATCAATTAACACAAAGACCTCCTTTCTTTAATGGTCTTAACTATAGTTATTGGGCAACACGTATGGCTTTTTACATGCAATCAACTAACTATGATGCTTGGAATGCTACTCAGAAATAAATAGTCAATCCAACGACTGAATATGCAGAATGGACGGCTGCTGAGAAAACCGCAGCTGCTGTAAATGCAAAAGCAATTAATATGTTGTTTTGTGCATTAGATCAAAACGAATATAACCGTGTTAATATCTGTACCACTGTTTATCAAATTTGGGAAACGCTAAAAACTACTCATGAAGGTACTAACAAGGTTAAACAAGCAAAAATAGCTTTGTTGAAAAGTCAATTCAAAATTTTAAAATGAAGCCAAATGAAACAATCAATGAGATGTATTCAAGGTTTCAAACCATTCATCATGCTCTTATCGGATTAGGGCAAAGATATTTTGACTTTGATGTAGTTTAAATAATCCTACATTCTCTGACTAATGAATGGGAAGGAAAAGTATTAGCAATAGAAGAAGCTAATGATCTTTCCACCATGAAGCCAGATGAATTGATAGGAAATCTTATGCCCTATGAAGCAAATTTGCAGGCTCGAAAAGAACAAAAAGAAGAAAAGAAAAATGTAGCTTTTCATGTTGAAAAAGATGAAGATATCTCAGATTCCGAAGATGAGGATCTAGCATTCATTGCAAAAGGATTCAAGAAATTCTTAAAGCAACGAAAAGCTAGTCGATACAACAGAAAGAAGTTCGGATCAAACAAGTGATCATCATCAAATGTAGAATGCTTTAACTATCACAAAAAGGGACACATGCAAAAGGATTGTCTGGAACAAAAGAAGAAGACAGAAAATGAAAAATTCAAACACAAGAAGGACAAGTCAAAGAAACGAGCATTCTCAGTGACATGGGATGATTCAGACTCATCTTCATCTGATAGTGAAAGTGACTCAGATGATGAACAAGCAAATATATGTTTTATAGCTAAAGAAGATGAGGTACAAATTCCTTCTTTTGAAGAAGTTCTTGATATAAATGCTAAATTAACATATAAATTTAAAGATATGAAATGACAATGCAAACAAGCTCAAGCTGATTTAAGTAGAGCACAATTTGAACGAGATATGCTAAAAGATGAGAAGAAAATATTAGAGGAGGAACTTGAAAAAGCTCAAGAATCATCATCTAATTTTGATACTCAATTATCTCTTCTGAGTTAAAAAATTGAAACTCAAAAAAGAAAAAAAATGATGCTCTTATTATCGAAAATCATGAGCTTAACGAAAAAGTCAAAATGTTAGACCTTGAAAAGGCTAGTTTACGAACAAAGTTAGACGACATTACTCAAAATGTATCTAACTTTAAAAAGGTCGAGAAAATTTGACAAAAATTATTGAAAGTTCACAATCTGCTACAAATAAACATGGCTTGGGATATAAGAAACAAATTATCAAGAAACATCTTGGTAATAAAAGAAAAAAGAAAAATAAGGTAGTACAAGAAACTGAAGCTAAGAAAAATCTTAGTTTATTATATTCCAAACCAAAACCGATTGTGAAATTTCAAAAGAAGAATGTCAAGTCTATAAAAATATGGGTTCCCAAAACAAACAACAACTTGATTAGGAACAAGTACATTGAATTTTTTTTTGAATTCTGTGCATCACAATCCAAATTATATGTATAAAGGTGATACCGAACCCGTATGGGTTTGGACTCCTAAGACCTAACTCTTAGGACCCTATAAAAAGGTGGGTACCATGGACTTAATTTTATTTTTTGCAGGTCCCACTTAAGAAAAGAGGAAAGTGGATACTGGACAGTGGTTGCTCGAAGCATATGACTGGAGACAAGAGCTTATTAACAAATAACACTTATTCAGATGGTGGCTCAGTCACTTTTGGAGATAATTCGAAAGGCTATATCATCGGCAAAGGCGATGTGAGCAATTACGGTACATCTAAGTTATTATGTACTCAGAAAACAAGTTCAAACAGAAACGGTCGGCCGTCTCAAATCGATCAGTCGATGGGCATAAGGCTCTGGAAAATTTTTATTTTCCAACCGGTCGATCGATAAAATATTACCAGTCGACCGTTGAGGTTTCTGGAATTTTTATTTTGTTTTCAACTACCAGTCGACCGGTATATATTCCACCAGTTGACCGGTCCTCTTCTCTGGAAACAATTTTTCTAGATACCAGTCGACTGGTATATATTCCACCAGTTGACTGGTAAACTTCTCTGGAAACAATTTTTTCTAGATAACAGTCGACCGGTCCAAATTTTTCGGTCGACCGACTACGCGTTTTTCAGTTTTTTTACCCCCCAATTCACACAAAGATTCATATATCCCACCTATTCACTCATTATTTATCCATGTCCTTCCTTTCAAACTCTAAGAAAAACCAAAACCCCCAAATCAATTTCCTCAAAATTGATGGCACTACCTCAAAAGAAACACAAGAAATCAAGCTCCACTTCACTCCAACCCATACATTCTGACATCAAACAATGGCTTATGGATCCTATTGCAATAAAACGTTGGAATGCTATGAAGGATTACACCATTCACGAAGGTTCATTCATAAATCTCTCTGCTTTTATCCTCTATGATGTTGAAGAACTACTGGATAAGGCTCGTATTAAATCGCTCCTTACCTTTGATAAGAACAACATTGAAATTAATCATATTATGACTCGGTTGTTCTATGCTAATCTTAACATACCCAAATTCAAACCAGAGAATGCTTCTAGTTGTCTTTGGTCTATAGTTTGTGGTCAGCATGTTTTCATCTCAAAGGAACGAATGGCCATGGTTCTCAATTCGCCAAATAGTGGAAGAGAATTTTCTTTGGATTTCTCCACTATCCATATTCATGATAAAATCAGTCATCCTTTTATCGAGGATCATAAAACTAGTACTAAGGCGATTAACTTACGGCCTACAGCTCGTGTTTTACATCATGCCATCACATGCTCTTTATTGCCGAGGGTTGGTAATTTTGATGCCGTCTATAAAGAAAACTTCAAGGCATTATATGCGATTTATGGGGATATTGAGATAAACTGGATAAATATGATTTTCGACGAGATTTTGCTTGTCAATGATCGCACAAGGCCACACATTTTTTATAATGAATATGTTTTGAGGCTTTTACTCAACTGTGGTGTCAAAGCCAAAGTGCATTGACAAAGCAATGAGAAAAAGAATGAATCTTCCTGATCATCATATGAATATCATTCCTTTTGAACTATATCAACAACAAGGTCCTTAAGAAACCACTTCTTCTACGGCTCCCGAACCAAAACCGGAACAAGTGAAACTCCTTCAACCTTCTTCGTCAACTAAGGATTCACTAGAAAAAATTGCACAGAACCAATTTCTCCTTGAAGCAAGACTTAAACGCACCAACACCAAACTCGAGAGTTTGGATAAAAAGCTCGACAAACGATTTTCAAAACTTAAGTCTTTCTTCGGTATTATTTGGGATGCACTTTCATGTGCATCGTCATCTTCCTCTACCCAAATACAAGACCCGGGAAAACGTCCCATGCCTCCTACATTTACGTGGTCATCATCTGACGAAGGCACCACTTCAGGAACCAATGTAAGACGTGGTCGTGGGGAATATGAGACCGAGGAGGAAGACGAAGGAAACAACGAAGACGAGGAAGATGTTCAAGAAGAAGGAGATAAGGAAAAAGGAGGGAACAAACAAATTGAGTGGGACACCACTGAATCTGAATTGTCATCGCATTAGTTTGTTTTCATCCACGTTCTATGATACTATGCTTTATTTTATGCAAGACTTAAAACCAACACTTGTATATAAATAGTGCTGTATTTATTTTGGGTTTGTACTTCTTAAAACTATTAGGTGCGTGACTTGCTTTTGGTATGTTTGGTGTATATTATATGCTACAATCTTAATGTTCTTCTTAAGCTATTTGTGTGCTCACTACTCCTTTTTGTCGATGACAAAGGGGGAGAAAAATGTTACTAACATTATGTTTTGCAGATTCTTTTAAGTATGTATTTCAGAGGGAGTATATATTCAGGGGTAGTGATAAACACTTTCAGAACTATGTTGTCATTAATCAAAAAGGGGGAGAATGTTGAATCAAGGAATTCATGGCATTTTGATTAAATGACAAGGAGACATTCAAGATCGACAAAAGAAGAGATTCAATGGTATCTAATGTTAGAGGTTGATTATTTAGAGTGTTAGTTGAGTTTTAAATGTTAAAATCTATCCTCAAATAATCATATATCTAGATGGTTTAAATATATATATGAGTACATATGTATGCACATTCATTGTGCATACTACCAGAAACCGGTCGACCGGTTTCATTATGGGCGGTCGACCGATTTTGGGCAGAAATGCACAATGAACGTGCACACATATATATAACGTACATATATATAAATACCAGTCTACTGGTCATTTTTAATCAGTCAACGGGTCTACGAACTGAAAGCATCTTTTTGAAGAGACACCATTATTCATCAATGGTTGTTTTCATTTCTCTTCACCAAAAATCATCTCTATTTGTTGCTTCTCTTTACCAATGATTACAACTCTCCATCCTCTATAAAAACAACATGAAATCATCATTTTTATATCATCAATTCTTTCTATTCTTGCTATCTAATTGCTGATTTCATTCTTGCTCTCTAAAAGCACTCAAAAGCTCATAATTCTCATATATCGTTATTTGAATCCTTGAATCTATATATTATTCTTTTGATTCAAACAACGATATCATCTTCCAAATCTTCATAATCACAAAATCATATTTGAGGATAAGATTATAGGAAGGTTGTACAAGAATTGACAAATTTGTGTTATTGAGAACACACATTGTCAAATTACAAGTTTTACTCATCTTGTTTGAAGTCCTCGTGTTGTAAGAGGCGAGTTGTGAAGTCCTCGTGTTGTTAGAGGCGTGAAATCCCGTTAGGCTGCTCGGGTATTGTGAACCTGTTCCTCCGGGTGAAGTGAGGTAGTTGTTTAGTGAAAATCCAGAGAGAGGTCTGGGACTAGACGTAGGACTGTGCTCCGAACCAGTATAAAAATCCCTGGTGTGATTTTTTTTATTTTTTTACTGCATTTACTATCATACAGTTCTGTATTTGTTTATTACTTCATACTTGACCAGTGTTTGTCATATTACACGATCCTTGTGTGTATATTATACTTAGCACATACGCACTCGCACTTTCACAATTATACAACAACTGTATTTTAAACCACTCACCTTGACTGGATTGGAGAAATAAACAATTGGTTGTTGATGTAGAATGTTGGTTTAGGCTTCTTATTTGATTATTGACGCAGAACGTGAATTGTTGGTGAAGAAACTTACTACTTGATTTGATTAAACTCCAAAACTGATTAAGAACTTGCAATTTAATTTAGAGTTTAGAGGCGGCGGCTATGTTGGGTTGAAGTTTGGTGGCATGGAGGCGTCTTATAAGAGATAGAATGATTTTAGGGTTAGGTTAGGTGTTCTTTTATAGATGGGTTAGAGCAACCAGGACCTTAGGATTAAATAAAAACTCATCTAAACCGTCCACCTCACCCTAGAAAAGAACCATCCAAAACAACCCTTTTCACACTTAGTGCTCCTTTAAATAAAATAAAATAAAAAGAAACCGCTTTATTTCTTTCTAATTAATGCATTACACACTATTTTTAACGTATAGCAACCTCTTTCCTTCATGCATTCAATTATTTATTTATTTATTTATTTGCACTTATACGTGAACCTTTATTTGCTTTATTCTTCTCCTAATCAATTAATTGATTTCTTTCTCTTTTTGTCTACTCTATTTGAAAAGAAACCGCATGTCCTTAAACCGTTTTCTTTTATTTATTTACATCTAATCACATGTGCATGCGTCTCTGATTTGAATGTTATTTAATAACATTAACCTTCCTCCAATTATGGCTTGATTATGGACTTATAAGTTTACTTTTTAAACTTTTAAATTTCAAAAGTTGATCCCCTTCACATTCAATTGCTCCATTTTAATGTTTACAACCTTTTTCTATGCATTTAATTGCACATTTGACATGTTTTGCATTCCATATTCTCTTTCTTTTATTTGCATCACATTAATTTATTTTTATTCAGGTTCATGCATCATCCATTTATTTAATGCAATAAATTCACATATCCTCTTTCCCTTATTGCATTAACTTCAAATAACATGTATACATATATGCCGCCTTTTTATTTGTCTCGATGTTCGCGTGCAACTTCAAATTTGAATCATGTTCATACGCATCCATCTCTTATGCGTATACTAATTTTTATATGCGAACAATTGTCTATTTTATTTGGAAATTATCTTCCTTAATCAATTAATGGTTTATTTCCATTCTTTCAATTAAATCTCCAATTAACTTATCTCCTTTCGCACTGAACCAATTTGCTAAGCCACTATTAAGTTGCTCCTTAAAACAAAAAAATATATGGCACTGGTGGGGAATGAACTCATAACCTCTTATGTAAAAGTCTTATGTATTAACCGAATGAGCTACTAAGTCTTTTGTTAACAAGACTTAGGACCAAGCTACATATTATTCTTTTCCCATTGCTCTTTTTCATGTTTTGTTGCATTTCTTAAGTTAAGGATAACTTCTTCATTTTAAATCGGTTTTCTACAAACTATAGGCCTAAATTGACCAGAAAATCGCCACGAACGTAATGACGCTAATTTCATGACCAAATTCTAGAGTCTCTTCAAATTCTCCTTTTTATTTCTTTTTAAATGTTCGCATGTATTTCTTCGCATTTCACTGTATTTCTTCTTATTTCAAATATTGCATGTAATTTCTTTATTAATCTTTTTCTTTATTTCACTACATAAACTTCTTACATGCAATTACATTAATATTATTTAATCTTTCCTTTAAATATATCCATGCACATATACATATATCTCATTTTTAGTTATATTAAAAATGCGGGGTGTTACAAAACGTAAAATTGTACTATTTATAAAAATATAGTCGAGTGAGAGATAATATTACCTACCTCAACCAAATCGGCCCGAATAAGCTCTAAAGCGTAGAACTCATCAATATGAGTGAAGAAACCGCGTTCAATTCCAACCTCGTATGCAAACGATATCACATATATATGTTTTAACTTTTTAAATCGACAAAAATGATCAAGCCACTATTATAATTACAATATTACCCTTATTTCGTCGTCCCTTACTAATATTCACTGCCTGTAGCTAACATACATAGAAATGAATGCATTTACCCGTGCACCACTTAACTGTAACGGCCCAGATTTTTAACCGTTTATTTGAACATTTAAAAACGGTTTTAAAGGTTGATTTGAAATTTAAATAACTTGAATTCAATGGTTCTGAATATTTTTTTATTATTATTAATAAAATAAAATTTTAATTTTGAAATGGTCAGAATTAGCTAGATTGGCAATATATTATGAATTAGACCATATGGAAATATTTAATTAATTATAGATTGAATTATATAACAAATTCGTTTATTAAATGAGATTTGAAAGGATAATTTATAATTAAATTATAAAATAAGCTATAGCGTTGCGGTAGTTCATAGTTTTATGTTTTGAACTTTAAATGGATGTACGTAATCCAATATAAGTCGGAATTTTTTGAAACAAGAAATGTCTGAATCTATTTGATTATAAATTTCTAATGGAAGTGAAAAACCAAGTTTTCATATTGTAGATTTTGAATTATGTTCAAATCAAATTTTCAAATAGTTGTTATGGAAATCGTTAATAAACAATAATGATTATTTAATAAAATAAAGGGGTTTTTAAATAAATTTAATATCATTTTAACCTATAATCTAATCAAAAATATTTGTAAATAGTTATATTTACTATTGGAATATACATGGAAGATAATAGAGGCTTAAAATATTGTTTAATGCTGATTTGGCAAAAAAATGAGTTAAAAATAGCCAATTTCAAAGTATTATGGATTTTAACGAAATCAGTTTCATTGGATCCATAATAATAAATTATTGTATGAAAATAAATTTCGTGGTGGTCCGATATCGTATGTGACTCCGGTAGCCGTAAACGTACAACTAGTTTGCATAATAATTAATTAAATAAATTTACTTTAATTAGAAGGAATTTGTATATAACTTGAGCTAATGATCGAATTAAGATGTGAAACCTGTTCCATTGAATTTGTATGGACAATTAGATTAAGAATATGTATGATTCATTATTTTTGGAGACCAGGGAAATTGGTGTCCAAAATAGCGTCGTTTTACGCCTAAAATATCGTTTCGGGTAAACAGTCTTAGAATGCGATGAAACTTGTGTCATTGGATCCGTATTAGTAAGTTATTATTGGATTACGATTTTTGTATCGACCATATTTACCGTTTGATCGTACAAATAGAAAACGCCTAGATTTTTATTTAATCGTTTTATCGATTTAATAACTTAAGAATAACCAATTTTCAAACAACTTCGATTTTCAGTGAAACTAATTTTATTGAATCTGTAATGATTAATTAATTCTAGATTTCAAGTTTCAAGATTTTTGAGTTAACATGTGATCGCGCGCAATTTAAACACTTACTGATTCACATTGTGTATTTATAAAGGAACTTTTACAAATGATCTCGGAGTTCGATGAAACATGTTCCATTGTGTCCAGAATATTTAAATATGCTAGGATTTGAATTTTCATTTCAATCGGAATTCGTTTGGGAGGGTTTTGACGTGAAGCTTCGCGCGTAAGTTTCCTAACAAATAAAATATTATTATATTACCACAATAAAATACGCTTAACCCTAAGTGAGTTGGATTCTCGTGGTCAAAGGGGTGAGCCGCCACTCTGAACACTACAAACGACAAATTTTTTTCGATTTCATTCCCTTAAAACTCACAATCCATTTAGTCATTTGTGAATTGTTCAACTACGAACTTGCTCTGATCGTCAAGATCTTCTAAACGAACGGTTGTGATCATGTATATATGGTCAAGGTGGTCGTTGGGCATCAACAAGTCAAGATGTTTGTTGTCGAATTGCAGGTGGTTGGCACACTCGAGTTGGCCATGGTTCTGGTCAGTGGCGGAGGAGGTTGGGGCATACGGAGAGGCGCAGTCTGATCGGCCTCAGGCGGACCCAAGGGCAGCGTGGTAGGGACAAGGTCATGCGGAAGTACTGCGGAGGCTCAGATATTTCGTGCGTGAATGAACGGGAAGAAGCAATTTCTATCGGGCCTAATAGTTGTTTAAGAAAGTAATTAATGTAATAATTATATTAATTACGGAATTGTTAATTAAATTAATTCGTATTTATCTAAATGTAAATAACTTTCTATTCTATGAATATAATTGAACGAAATTGGTAACATTGGAATCATGACGGAAAATGCTATGCTATCGAGCTGGTTTGGAGAAATTCAGAATAGATGGAATTTTTATATAATTTCAAACTCTTTTTTGAATCATATAAATCAACCCAAATCAACAAATTAAAATAAATAGTGAGTTAACTCTAACACTTTTTAGATTTCTATGATGTGGTTAAATGCATAATAATTATAGTTTATCATTGATAGTATAAATTGGTTGATTGGATGCCTTGGATGCTATTTGTTTGTTAATTAGTTGACATTAATTATATTTACATCGTTTGAATGCATTGCCCTAAATTTCTATTCCATATGTTTTTATAAAATGGTATGAACTGTCTTGCTGGGAAGAACAGGTAGGAGGTATCCAACCGGATTCCTCAAGATTTTATATGTTGTTTGGTTTTAGATTATATTTATATGAATTGTTTGAACCCCAAGTGACATTGAAAACCTGTTTGGATGTTGATGTTGAATTGAAATTCAACTTATCGTATTTTTAATCAGTAGACAGTATTGATTAAGGACTTGGCAGCAAATGGCCTAAAATCCACTTTTTTGTTTAGATGATGATTTGTCGTCAGCCAAATTGATGAATTTAAGTCATAAAATTAATTTTTATAAATAAAGAAAAAAATTAAATTAATATTTTATAAAACAGAAGTTCTATTAATAAAGTATTATTTTATAGATGATATTTATAAAGTAAATAGAAGGATTTGTTTTGACATTTAAATAAAGTTTATAAGGGAATTAAGCAGTTATTAACTTATGGGTAAATATTTTGGGATAATTATTTTTAAGGAAAACGATTAAGAAATATTATTATATTAATTATATTAATTTAATTGGAAGAAATAATTAAGGTCAGTTAATGAATTAACTGATGGTTTGAAGTTGACTAAGTCAACTATTTTGTTTGAAATTGATTATTAGATTAACTGGTCTTCAATTAATCTAATGAAATGATTTAGTAAACAATTTTTTAAATTAATAAGATTTCTTAAGTATTAATTACCTTTGTATTTAATGACATTTAAAGATGATTATTGAATCAATGTATAAAGTAATTAACTAACCCATTTTGGTTAATGATGAAATAAACTATTTTACTTTAGTAAATGTTGAAGTCGATTATTATTTTAATCAATAATAATAAATGTGATTTTTTCTTAAATTTAATTCATTTAAGATAGTGACCAAGTTGTAATGTGATTTAAGTGGATATTTGTGAAAGATTGGTAAAGAAATTTTATTATAAAAAGCCAATTGTTATGGAAAGATTTATAAAGAGAAAATCAACGTTAAAGTGGTAATTTTAAGAAGCGATTTACTTAATTACTTGAATTAATTTCAATGATTTAAATCGGGAGAGAAAGGAAAAAAGGAAAGGACGGATAATGTTAATAGTTTTGGGTTAAGGGAATCATTAGATGGATTTTAAGTTTATAAATTCGAGTTTATAAACAAAATTATGAAAGAGATGTGAGCTAATGCAATAAGATTTTACTTGAGTTAAAAAGAAGATTTTTTTTTCAAGAAGACATAAAAAGGTACTTATCATATTTTGGGTAAAGATATAGTTGATTGATTATTAATATAAATCCGGATAAATTTATAATAAGATGTTAATGTTTTTGGGTAAAAATATTTTAGTTATAAAATCCAAGAATTTTGTTTTATTATGAAAAAAGGTTTTTGAGTAAAGTATTTGGTAGATGAATTATTGTAATATAGTCCAAGTATGAATGGAATTGTAAAAGAGGTTTTGAAGTGAGAGGTTAATGTGTGTTTTACTTAATCAACATGTTTAGTAAGATGGTTATAGTCGACCAACATTTTTGGAAGTAGGTATATGGTTTATAAAACTATATTTTAAACTAAGTAAAAATAAGATTTGGTTAAGTAATATGTGTTTTAGTTATGAACTTCTATTTATCTCAAGATAAGGATGTTGTTGATCAAGGTATGAGAGGTAAATAAAATACCACAACTTGAATGACTTCATTATTATCGAGGGATGGTAATAGTTTGTAATGGTAAAGAATATTGAAATGAGTTTATGATTCCCATAAGAAGAATATTGCAAATGATTTGCAAGATTTGAAATGTAACTAAAACTATTGAGTTATTAAATAAACAATGTATAATATAAGGTTGTTTGGCCCAAGAGAAGCGTGATTTTATTTATACCGTTTCATTATTTTAACGACCCGAAATCCTCGCTCGAACTAGACCAAATTGGAAGACGGATTGCTTTGAGAGCACCGACACATCAGAACAAAGAACAAGAGGACTTTCCATTTCCATTACAATAATTTACACAGAGTACAAGATATCAGCGTGCGGAAAAATAAATATACTATGGAAATATAAATATCAAAGAATAAAATAAATTACATAGCAGCGAAAAATGGAACATTTAAATACAATGTGCAATGGAAAATCATCAAACAACACAGTTGAAAGAAATACACGAACACAAAGCTTTCCAGAGTATAGCTCCAGCTGTAATCCAGGATCCCATGAAAAGAAAATATCTGAAAAACCGAAACTACTAGCTGCCCATGTGGAAAATATAGGCACCTAGAATTTAGGTGGAAAAACAATAAACTCTGGGTTAGTCATGGGACTGGTATGAGAGCCAAGAACAGTTCTGAAAACTGACTTTAAAAATAGGGTAAATCACGAGGTCAAGCTATATAACACGGAACGGGTTTACTCCTATGAAAACTTTGAAATAAAATAGATAATAAACAATGCAATGCTTTTTGGAAGAATGAAGCTATTATAAGGCTCAGGTCCCATCACACAATGCAACGTAGGCCGGAGGGCAGAGTTTTACCTTATAATGGTTAAATATGCTCGATACATGAGAATAAAAATCATTTGATATTATTATTAGTGTCTAGGTGTTTTGAAACAATTTCAACATTAATGTATCAATCCTAGACGCCATAGTACCCCATCCTACTATGTCGTCGATAGTATACAACTAAAGTCGTAAAGTATCGTATCGGAAATTGGATTCCATCTATGAGCTGAGGCAAAGGATCTTCCTCATCGGTTTCGGATCACCTTTAGCAAGATATCCAGGATCACACCATAGGTAACCCTTGGGAGCAGTAGAGTCGTTCCACTCTTACTTTTGTGGATTGGCAATTCCCGAACAATACGTTTCCCGATCCTACCAGACTTATCAACTGGTCAGTATGTCGACCATATGATCCTTTTACAACCCTATATCTGAGGCGCCTCACTATCCATCATCCACAAAAGTAAAATGTCTGGGCTTTATACCATGACACCGCTCCTAACTAGAAAGAAACACAAGTCCTCCATATGGTCCCTCATACCCGGGTGTGAAGCTTGCAAATTAATGTTATACACAAAGCTATGCTATATCAAAGTCGTGCTTTAATCATCATCCATAAGGCTCTGCTTTTAAACAAAAGCCCTGATCAGCTCATCTCTGCATGCCACATTGTCAATCATACCATACCATTGACTTCCACCAATATATACGTCACGCCCCGAATCTGGGAGAACTCAAATTGTAATGAGAACACGACGCATCAGAACACAAACAAGAGAACATTTCATTGCTATTACAACAATTTACATCAGAGTACAAGAATATATCAGAGTATGAATAAATATTATACACAGCGGAAATAGAAATATAAGAGTTTTAGATTACATTTAAATACATAAACATAATATGCAGTGGAAAACATCAACTACCACAACTGAAAGAAATACACAGATACAAAGCTTTCTAAATATAGCTCTAGCTGTAATGCAGGATCCTGTGAAAGAAATATCTGCAAACCAAAACTACTAGCTGCCCGTGTGGAAAATATGGGCTCCTAGAGTTTAGATAGAAACAATAAACACTGAGTCAGTCATGGAACTGGTGTGAGAACTAAAACATTTATTATTAACTTGATTTTTATATTAGGTAAATCAAAGGACCACGCCGTATAACACAGAATGGGTTTCCTCCCAAGAATGCCATAAACAAGCAACGCAATGCCTTTTAGAAAAATGAAGCCTTTATAAGACTCAGGTCCCATCACACAATGCAACACAAACCAGAGGATAAAGTTTTACCTTATAATGGCCAAATATGCTTCGTATGTGAAATTTATCTTTTATTATTACTATAAGTGAAGAAATCAACTTCAAATATAAATGTATAAATCATAGACGACATAATACCCCATCCTACTATGTCGCCATATAGGTTTACAACAAAAACCGCATAATGTCGTATTGGAAATTGGATTTCCGTCATGAGTCAAGGCAAGGGATGTCTCCTTACCGATTCAGATCACCTATAGCAAGATGACCCAGGATCACACACTTGAGAAACCCCGAGATATTCATGGCCGGTCCTCTCTTACGTTTGAGGATTATTTATTCCTGAACAATACGTTTCCTGGTCCTATAGGACCTATCTCGGAGCTTTTTGGTTGGCTCGATATCCGAGGCGCCTCGCAATCCAACAACCACATAAGTAAAAATGTATGGGCTCCATACCATGGCACCACTTCTAGCTATGGAGTCATTATCCCATTTTTGACTCATACCAGGGTGTGAGGCTCGCGGATTAACGCTATACACAAAGCAATGCTACTTAAAGTCGTGCTTTGATCATCATCCACAAGGCCCTGCTTTTCGACAAAAGCCTTGATCAGTTGCATCTCAGCATGCCATATTGTCAATTCGTGCCATGCAACTGAGATCTATCAATATATAACCTCTAAGCTCATACGTCTCAAAGAAGGGTGTAAAGAAAGAGAATAAATTCTATGTCACTAAACATATACATATTTAATAGAAATCAATCAATACAGAATGAAATACAATGTCAGACATAATTCATTTACAAGTTCGTTCTAGATCTGAACGAAACCGGAGGCACCTTATTCCTCATCCCATATGTCCAATATAGGAGAGAGGTCCTCGCATATCCGGCCGATCTCCAAGTAGGCCTAAACGATCGCCACTTATTACCTCGTCTTGGGTGTACATCCCAAAAAGACATCAGTAATCATCCAAACGATGTGAACATCTCCGGTCTTCAACCACCGCCTTCAAATCATCGACTTTTAGTCATCGTAACAGTTATTCAAAATGGATTAAACCTAGTCTTTCCGAATAACTCGCGTAACTTATAATCATGTGAAGTATAAACACATCATACGCCTCATTCCAATCCAGAATATTCTTTTATTCAAATATTCATTACATTGGGAATCATTCCCATAAATCGTATTAAAGATTTAATTCATTTAAACCTCTTGTTTAAATCTTTCTTTGAAAACCATTGCAAAAGATTTTGTGTTATCTTTTTAAAAACTTAAGCCAAATTAAGGTTTATCAAACTAGTCCGGATAATCGAGGCTTACCGAAGTAATCATTTATTTTATTTTTTCCAAAACTTATACATCCTGTGGAGAAAAACTAGTAGTACTCCGTATCTAACACCCATGTTGTTATTGGTAAATTCAATTATCACTTAACGTTAAAATCTAATTAAAGATTTAACTATCGCATGGAGTAAAACTGGTGGTACTCCATCTCGAACCTTTCTTGAATTTGGTAAATTTAATTACCTTATTCACGTTTCAATCGAATTAAAGATTTATCAAAACTCCACTTAGTTTTAATCTCAAAAATCATTACTTAATGACCATTCAAAATTAGGAAATAAATCATGTCTTTACTTGGGTTAAACAACCAATGTTATTCAAAATACAATTCATGATAAACCAAAATTATCTTCCATTATAATAGAACTTTCACTCGATTCCAATTTAATGTATTAAATTAGAAAACTTAACTTTGGAAAATTTCATTAAATCTTAGTTAAAAGATTTATAAATTACAAATCATATCTTCACTGTTAATTGGGTTTTAAGAACAAATGTTATATAAAACATCGTTCATAATAAATCCAAAATCAACTTCCATTTAATTCCAGTTATATGTACTAATTGGAAAATTTCATTAGTCTTATTCAAAAGAGTTATTCTTTCATCAAGTGGGTTTAGGAACAGTGTTATTGGAGACACCACTCAAGACAAACCCTAAATCCATTTTGATATCAAATACAATTCTTAGAATAGAAATTATATCGATTTATATTCAATATCAAGTTTGAAACTAACATATATCGTATTGGGAATAACGATATATATATATACATATATATATGTATATCTTCCAAATTCCTCAACAATATCCGTATAAATCACGAAACCAATGTCGAAATATTCCAAAGATTATTTCCATTCAAATCATTTCCAATCAATACGTTGGAATATTCTGGTTATATTTAAACCATATCAATTCTCTATTCTAGTTGTTTACCATTTCATTCAGATAAAAATATCTTTTATCTTTTCAAACTTGGAGTATTTCAATATTTTGTGTCCATCCAAAATCGGACATCAAAGTCATATTTTGATTCTTCACTAAATATTATTTTAAAATATCCGTCATTTCTGAATTGGAATTAGACTCGTTCAATTACCGTATGATTTTATTTATATGGATTCCATACAATGCATGTATTCAAAAATAGTGAAAACAACCATTAAACATTCAATTCACATCCAGAGTGCAATTTGTAACTGTATAAGCATTAAATAATTAAATAACACTTATAACAGTCTGTCAATCAATCGATTGACATACAATTAAACACATGGGAGATGACCATTTATAATATAAATGTTTTATTTATAAACATTTATTATCATAGTTTAATAATGATAACATTAAAACTGTAAACATCCATCAAACAACAAACAAATATTGCAATCACAGGCAAACTGTATATATACAGCTATAAAAATAAATAATTGTACAAAATTTTGAGTGAGTGAGTTCTCACCATTGGTTTCCATTCCATCATTCTTCAATTGATGATTTTATAAAACTATTTAATAAGAATCGAGCTGTAGAAATCTACGAATCAGAGAAACTGACAAGTCACATACGAAGTCGAAATAGGCTGAAACTTGGCCAGGAAAGGGCCTGGATGGACCTAAACTATTCATCGTTGTCTCCACCGGTCAACAGCACAAAAACAGGATTTAGGCATTTGACCTAAAATTTTAGAAGTCTGAATTTCCTTTTTTCTGAACCAGCAAGGATTTAGTTAAATTTTGTGCTATTTTAGGCACCTGAATTTTTTTGACTAGAAGTCTAAATTAAAATTTTCAGACTTCTGAATTCTGGTACTCATGATTTTATAATTAATCGTAGCAGGTCAGACGTCTGACCCAAAATATTGAGACATCTGAAACCTGAACCAGAGCACAATTTGTTTAGACAACAAGATCAAAGTGATATCGACAAATGCCCGAAGGCCTACGATGTTATATACATGCAAATGAGGATTCTATAACTCACCGAAGCAACTCATAACACCAATGTAATGACCCGGATTTTTGGCGACTTTGGTTATCGACATAAGCTCGATGTCGATAACCAAAACATCGAAAAATCATGGTATTTAATGAAAGAAATTAGAGGGTGAGGATAGATAAGATAGAAATTAGAATAGAAGAAGAAGAAGAACACAACATCAGAGTAACACGAACCTCACAGCGGAACGAATAACATATAATATATAACATAACTTTGAAATATAACAGTTATGTATACAATAGCACTTATCAGAGTACAACACTTACAACACAGCGGAAATAAACTATAGCTATATGATCCAAAAGCCTCCTGCTCCAGCTCTTCAAGTATATCTATAAATCCCGACTACTTGACTGCCCATACAAATTTAGGCACCCAAGAGTTTAGGGAAAACAACAAAGTAAACTCCGGGTCAGTCATTTGACTGGTGTGAGTAAAATAGTTTAACATAGTTTAACATATATATGATATCTCATAAGACCACGCCGTGAATACGGAACGGGTTTTTCCCTTATGAGAATCCAACATCTTTGACAAGCAATATAATTCTGATATTATAATAATGTCTAAGTACAAATATATATCAATCTAGCAGAAACGCTTTCATCTCATGTTCTACATATATGGTATACAATCAAAATCGCAAGCACGTATTGGATAATGGATTTCCAACTATGACAAGGTATGGAACCACCTTTCGCTAGTGTAACTCTAGAGAGGAATACACTGGGTTCAATAAGAACATCTTGCAACCTGGCCACACATGATCGACCACTCATTTCGCTTGAGTGTATCGAATGTATATCACCAACGGTTGGGATCAGCAACCGTTTCCCGAATGGGACGGCATCAACAATAGATTTTTAGAAATAAATGAAACTCTAGATCAGGTGATTATACACCCTAATAGGTGCGACATACACCCTAACAGTTGGGATCAGCAACCGTTTCCCGAATGGGACAGCATCAACAATAGATTTTTAGAAATAAATGAAACTCTAGATCAGGTGATTATACACCCTAATAGGTGCGACCTACATAGCCATGCTGCCTGCCCGATTTATGTCATTTACCGGATGTGAGGCTAGAAGCTACGCTTATCTTCACATCAGATTCACTTTAAATGCCACATCATCAAATCCATCCAATCACCGATTGATGTCCTCAACAATACATTATGTGTTAGCTAAAAGAAATTTCCTTCTCCGCTTCCACTCTTGGTACGGTTGGAGAAATCAATGTACGTGATCGTCTGGAAATACTCTGTCAGACATCCATCTTCATTCACTTAGAAATGTCACATCGTCATACCCGCAAAATCACAAATTGATTTCCTCAAAGATACAACGGGTATACAGCTAAGAGAAACGAATTCCTCCGCCACCAACGTATATACATTTGAAGGGATCAACTTACGCGATCCATTGGATATACTCTGTCAGACCTTCATCCATACAAGTTGTCCTGGGACTGGACAAACCGAAGGCACTATTCAGTATATCCATCTTAGTCACTGTTAACTAAGACTTATACAACAGCCCTTGCACTTTACTCCGTCTTCAATTATCTTTGGCATAAATGATTCACAACGCTTGTGCCAATACAGAGTGGTTCTTTGGATAATAATCCAACCGGTCTCTCCATATTAACAACATTAAAATTGGTCAAAATTTCGATAGTCTGTGAGTTAACTATCGAAGAAAACAAGTGTGCAAACAACGATATTATTTCCAGATGGAAATTATATCAAACAAACATCATTTAACATTTATCTCTTTAGTTCATTTTACATCTCCTGTTTCCCTATATTCAACATTTGCTATTTTCTATATTTAGAAAATATACGTTATTAACACTGGAAACATTTCCATTCCTTGTTTTCTGTATTTAGAAGACATTTCTGATTCTTGTTTGGAAAACATTTCCAAACTCCTACGTTTGGATTAAACAGATGTTTAGATAAAACATCGCTATGCCAACTCAACCATTTTCTTTAATTACTAAATTCACTTTATATTTCTTTAACTAACTTCCTTAACCTTTCTTTCGAATAACTATATTCGATTAACTCTTTTCAATTAACTCTATTGGACTGACCCTATTGGGTTAACTCTATTTGATTTACTCTATTTGATTAACCCCATTCACCTAACTCCTGTCAAATAAACTATATTCGATAACTCCTCTAACTCTATTCGAATAAACTATATTCAATTAACTCCTCTAACCCTTTTCGAATAAACTATATTCGATTAACTCCTTTACTATATTCGAATAAACTATATTCGATTAACTCCTTTGATTTAACTCTAATCGATTAACTCCATCGAATAAACTATATTCGATAACTCCTTCGATTTAACTAATATTCTATAACTCACTTCAATTAACAAATAATCGATAACTCCCTTCGAATAACTATATTCGATACTCCTTTACTATATTCGAATAAACTATATTCGATTAACTCCTTTGATTTAACTCTAATCGATTAACTCCATCGAATAAACTATATTCGATAACTCCTTCGATTTAATTAATATTCTATAACTCACTTCGATTAATAAATAATCGATAACTCCCTTCGAGTGACTATATTCGATACTCCTTTCGATGAAATTAACATCGATTAATGTAATAACCCGGAAATTCTGAGCCAGTTTAAAATTTTTATTTTTGGCAATTTTAGCGAATTTTGAATATTTAAAATGAATTATTTTAAATAATATCGACAAGAAATTTATTTTGATTATATTTAGAACGTATATATTTATATACGTCATCGTTAGAATATAAATAATTATTTATAATTATAAATAGAATTGAAAATGGCGTGGTAGTTCGATAATTCGATTTCAAACTTCAATTGAATGTACCGGGTGCAAAACAAACCGGATTTTAGTGAAACAAAAAACATTAGGATCTAATCGATAATATCTTTCCAACGAATCCGAAAAATCAAGATTTCATAGCGGGAATCAAAAGATATGTCCAGTTGAAAATTCTGAATAGTCGCTATGGAATTCAGGCCCTTAAAAATGGGAATTTTGCAAATGACCTCGGATTTCGACGAAACCACTTTTGTTGGATCCGCAGTGTCAAATTATTGCTAGGTTTCAAATTTCATAATTTTTCGAATCAATATGTGAGCGTGGCAAAGTAAAACGCGTTTGATCAATTTTAGTTGATTTTAATCGACTGGAAAATGGCCATTTTTCCAACGGCCTCAGAATTCGACGAAGCTAGTTTTGTTAGGATCGTATCGTCAATACGAAGCAAGAAATTATTTTTCTGAAATTTTTCGAGTTAGTATGTGACCCCGGTGAATTGAAATGCGTGTTCAAATTCAATATATAGAGTTATATGTTGATTTTAATGGAAACTGATCGAAAACGTTCGAATCAGCTTACGATACATATCCCATTGTGTTCGGAATGGGGGTAATTAGCTATGGACGACAGGCGGTGGGCCTCGTTTAGGGGTCGTATGTAAAAGTCAACATATAGGAGAATAAAATAATAAAATATAATTATATATATAAACCTACACCCCCCTTCTAAACCTAAATCAGAAATAGCCCGCCCCTTTTTTTAATCGACTGCTACAAAACCCGTCGCCCTCGCCGTCGGAGGCGCGCTCCCTCCCAGACCCGGCCCCGCCAGTGGCGAACCCCCTCCTCACGCCATACCTCTTCTCCTCTTTCCCCTTTCCTTCTCGCGACAACAACCCACCGCAGCCCTGAACCCGCTACACCGAAGTCACTGCGCCACGTTGGGCCCACCGCCGCCCTGCCCCTTCTCTGACCAACCTCACCCCGCGCAGCACCCCGTGCTCCTCCTCCAACCAAAAACACAGTGAGCCTCCTTCTTCCTTTTTGTTACATTGTTTGGATTTCAATCTTTTCCTTTCTTTCTTTGTTGAATGACAGTACTAGGAGATTTGGATTTTGGTATAGAGAATATAGATTTAAAAATACGATTTTTATTTGTATAAAAGGCGAGGTTTTTCATGTATAAAAGGCGAGATTTTATATTATAGTAGGAGGGTTAAAAACATAATTTTTATATTATAGAAGTGTTAAAAATATAATTTTTATAATATAAAAAGGTTAAAAATATGATTTTTATAGTTTTAAAGTATTAAAAATATAATCTTTACTATATAGAAGATGTAAAAATATGATTTTTGTTTATGTAGAGAATTAAAAATATAATTTTTACATGATAGGAATATTAGAAATATCATCTTTATATGTGTAGCAAAATAAAAATGTGATTTTTATAAATGATATATTTGAAAAAGCGAAATCTTTATATTTGAAAAGGCGAAATCTTTATATAGAGAATAGTGAGGTAAAAATATAATTTTTATCTATATAGTAGCAATGTAAAAATAGAATTTTTATCCATATAGCGTGATTATAAAAATTCGATTTTTATATATTGAATAGCATAGTAAAAATTCGATTTTTATATATTGAATAGCATAGTAAAAATTCGATTTTTATATATTGAATAGCATAGTAAAAATTCGATTTTTAAATATATGAAGTGATTATAAAAATATGATTTTTAAATTGAAAGTGAACAAATAAAAATGTGATTTTTATTTTAAAGACATCAGTATATAAAAATGTGATTTTTATATATGTAGTGGCTACGGGCGACGAAAGTGATAAGAAGCGAGAACGACGAAGATTTCTATAAATGAAGTGCCATGGAGTTAGGATAGCTATCGGTGAGAATTTCTCACTCTTCAATTTCTTTTTCCAGTTATATATATATATATATATATATATATATACATACATACATACTAGGATGCAGACGGTGTTTAGTAGCACCCGACACTCGTCATCCACAGACCATGGATGGCTTGTTTGTTTAATTGTTTGGTTGTGTAGTTGGTTAGATTATTTGGTTTGAATTGAATTTTTTGGTGAAATGGAAATGATTTGATTGATGTGTGAATGGCGTAGGCCTTGGGGGATAAGGCTAGGCCTTGTCCCGTTTCTAGTATCGTGCCGTTATGCCGCCGAAATTTTCTAAAATAAATTAGAAAAATAAAAATATCATTTTTAACGTGAATGTGAATAAATAAATATTTATAAACAAATCGACCGATTTGTTTATATACACTGATTTGAATGATATTGATTGGGACGATAAATTTTACACATCGCCCAACTGCACAAATGGAAAAATCTGTGTTTGTTGATTTGAAACCCCACACGGGTATTGGGATAAAATACGGTATACACTAATCCCAATAATTAGTTGTATGTCGATCGATTGATTGACAGGCTATTATAAGCGTTAGATATCTATATTTGATGCTTATACAGTGTAGTGCACTTTGGATGATGGTTGATTATTTATCGTTGCTATTATATACATTTGTTGTATGGAATCCATATAATTAACTTTATATGGTAATTGATTGGGCCTCATTCCAATCGGAAAATTAAAGAATATTATAAAATAAAGGTTCATGTGTTGACCGTACTCATCCATTGAGATTAGTCACGTGTTGAACGAAATATTTTAATAATAAAATTTACATCAATATCAATATAAAATAAAGGTTCACGTGTCGACAGTACTCATCCGTTGAGATTAGTCATGTGTTGAACGAAAACATTTTGATAATAGAAATATTTCGAAATAGAAATATTTGAAATAGAAATATTTGAAATAGAAATATTTTGAAATGGAAATATTTGAAATAGAATATTTGAAAATAGAAATATATGAAGCCGTGTTGATTAGATTGATGTCATTTTGACGTGAACGATATTTATATCGATTTTATTCATTTTAAAATGAATATTGAAAAGTGATTTCGAAATCGAATATTTTGAAATTAAATTTGAATCGAATTGAATCGAAAACCAATTTGAATTGAATTGAAAAGAAAATGAATTCGAATTGAATAGAAAAGAAAACGAATTCGAATTGAATTGAAAAGAAAACGAATTTGAATTGAATTGAAAAGTAAACGAATTCGAACTGAATCGAATAGAAAACGAATTCGAATTGAATTGAATAGAAAACGAATTCGAATTAAATTGAATTGAAAACGAATTGAAATAGAAGTAAAATCAATTTGAAATGAATTCAAATTGAATTGAAATTTGAATTTAATAGAAATGAATTTTAAAACGAATTTATAAAGCAAAATTTAATTTTGATTTGAATTGAAATGGAAGTTGAAAATGTTTTTGAAACGAATTCAAAACTATCTATATAATTCGTTTTAAATAGAAATCGACGAAATATTTATTATATATATTACATATATAATATAATGGCCTGAATAGAACGCGCCGCGCCGTGGCAGTTTGTGAATTTCGACCATTTATTTCAAACGGACATTACGGGAGATCCGACCGTCGGATTCTCCTAAAACTGAACCGTTGGGTTCGTATCGAAAAGAGCTTTCTAACGAATATTAGAAATTCAAATTCTAACGTTTAGATTTGGAGATACGTCCAAATCAAATTTGAAAAAGGTCGCTGTAAGTCCAGTACGATGGCCATTGTTGGAAATCGACTGTACGGGCCTTGATAAAATTATTAAAAAGAGTAATAATTTGTGTAAAATCATAAGAAATGATTTGGGAAAAATTGGGATGTAAAACTCCATATTTGAAAAGATAAAAATAGATTTTTATCGAAATGAACTAGTTTTGAACTGAAATTAAAACCCATTTATTTTTAAATAAATAAATTGGATTTGAAATGGGTTTAAATAGAATTGATTCATGGGTTTATCTTGAACTGTGTTTTAAATAACACTAGTTCTTTAACCCGATAATAAATAAAATATGATTTGGGTTTGTCGTGAACTGTGTTTTAAATGACACTAGTTCTTTAACCCAGTAAAAGGAGTTTTAATGGATCTGCAATTCCATGGAAATGTGAATTGATAATGTAAATTATTAAATTTAGAAATTGAGCGAGAATGGAGTATTACTAGTTTTGCTCCAAAGCGATAGTTAAATCTTTAATTAGATTTGAATGTGAAATGGTAATTAATTTTACCGATAACCCTGTGGTGTTAGATGTGGAGTATTACCAGTTTTGCTTCATGGGATGAATAGGTTGGGATTGAGAAATAAAATAAATAATTACTTCGGTGTGGTTCGCTAATCTCGACTAGTTTGGGAAACCATAATTTGTTTTGAAATGACATCCAAAAGAAGATCAAAGAATAAATTTTAAAGAATTTATCTTGGATAAAATTAATGGGAACTTTTCCCTAAGAATTGAGATTTAGAAACTAACTGTAGGTTAGTTAAGAAGAATGGTTTCCTGGGTATTGATCTGATGTTGGTTTCGGCCTTCGGGGTTAATATTTGGGAAATTGCTCTCTTACTGATTTACAGTTAGTGGTTAATGAATTGGAATGAGGTGTATGTTGTGTTTGTGTAACATTTGTTTTTAATATACGCAGGTTGTTCGGAAAGTCCGGGTTTATACCCATTCTGAATAACCGATTCGACGATAAGTCGAAGATGAAGACGGTGGTTGAAGACCGGAAGTATTCACATCGTTTGGATAATTACTGACGATCCTGATTGGGCTGTAGACCCAAGAGGATGGAAATAGTCGGTGGTCGTCCAGACGTACTTGGAGATCGATGGATATGCGAGGAAAGTCCCTCCGGTTTCGTTCAGACCCAGAACGAACATGTAAATGGATTGTGTGTCTAACATTGGATTTTATTCTGTGTTGATTGATTTCTGTTAAATATATATCTGTTTGGCGGTGGAGAATTTATTCTCTTGCGTAACGCCCTTCTCTGAGACGTACGAGCTTAGAGGTTATATATCGATAGATATCAATCGCATAACATGAACTGCCTGTGTGGCACGCTGAGTTGCATTAATCAAGGCTTTTGTTGAAAAGCAAAGTCTTGTGGTTGATGATCAAAGCACGGCCTACGTGGAAGCTTTGTGTATAACGTGAATTCGCGAGCCTCACACCTCGGTATGAGTCAAAAATGGGATACGGACTGCAGGGAGAGCACGACGTTTCTTTCTAGCTTTGGTGGTGTCAGTGACTTACCAGCCCTGACATTTATATACTTTTCACCTATGTGGTTGTTGGATGAGGCGCCTCGATTTTAGGTCTGTAAGGACCGGGAAACGCGTGTTCAGGCATAATTAATCCTCTAACGTAAGTGAGGACCGGCCCTGAAGATCCAGGATTGCCCAGAGTGTGTAGTCCTGAGACATTTGCTAGAGTGTCTCGAAAGCGGAGAGGAGCTTGCCCCTTGCCTCGACTCATGACGGAGATCCAATTTCCAATACGTGTATTGCGGTTTTAATTGTAGAACTAGTATGGCGACATGATATATGGTACCCATGCCGTCTATGATTTATATTTATGATCGAAATTGTTTTGACAGTATACACTTATTATAGTATCAAATGATTTGTTTTAAACGTACTAAGCATGTTTGGCTGTTATAAGGTAAAACCCTATCCTCCGGCTTGCGTTGCATTGTGTGATGGGACCTGGGTCTTATAATAGCTTCATTTTCAAAAAAGCATTGCGTTGTTTATTTTATGCACTGGTATTCTTGGGAGGAAACCCGTTCCGTGTTATACGGCGTGGTCCCTTGAATTACTCTCTTTTAAAGTAAAGCTTTAAATAACTGTTTTAGTTCTCACACCAGTCACATGACTGACCTGGAGTTTATTGTTTTAACCTAAACTCTGGGTGCCCTTATTTTCTGCACGGGCAGCTAGTAGTTTTGGTTTTGCAGATTTATATTCACAGGATCCTGGTTTACAGCTGGAATGATATCCGGAAAGCTCTGTATCCGTATATCACCTTCAGTTGTGCTTTGTATTATTTTCCGCTGCTATGTAATTTATTGTAATCTCTGATAATTATCGAATGTAACTTATTCAATTATACTCTGTACATTCTTGTATCTGATGGAATTGTTGTAATAGCAATGAAATGTTCTTCCGTCTGCGTTCTATTTTGTCCTGTTCTCAAACGATCAGGGGTTTCGAACGGTCTAGATCGGTTTAACGACTGATTCGGATCGAGCGAAATTCCCGGCCGTTACATTTGGTATCAGAGCTTTGGTTTACAGAGCTCGAGAATAAGGCACATTAGAACCATACGAAAGAATTCATCAGATATTGGATTAGTAATATCCAATTAGAATGACTCGTTAGAGATAGGATCAGTAGTATCCTAGAAAGAGTGTAAAGAGTATATTTTTCAAATGAAAACAATTTTGTTTTGAAATTTAAACCATTTTAAAACGTATTTGATTATTTATTTATTTTGAATTTGGACAATCCAATATATAAAGATTTTGCATATACGCGTCATGAATGTATATTCGATGTTTTAATATACTTAATAGATATAGAATCACACTCTAGTGGCCCGGAGAAGATTCTGATGGTTGAGTACTCGTCGTCAGAATTTATATTCGAGTGACGAAGGTGTGATATCTATATATTTCCATTAGACTGGTGTGAGAACCAAAACTAATATAGATAGATTTATTGTTGTGAATTGGCATCAAAACAAGATTTTCAGTATATGTATCAAATTTATGAATTTGAAACGTTAATCCACTAATTGATTGATGTTTGTGTTGTTTGTTTAGTTGTTTGATAATTTTTGCACCATTATGCCTAATAGAATCAAATATTGAACTGTATTGAAAATCAGTCGCATTTGCTTGCATATATATGTACTTACATTGAACAGGTCTTAGCAAGGAGGCTAGAGCAGAGAATAAAATTTGTTTGCCTGACAAATAGGTACATGTTTACTATATAATTTACTGTTTTGTTCGGGTGATTATGATTTTATGAGCCTATTGGCTAGCCGCTTGGCTTTTTCTTTTTTCTTTTTGAGATCAGAAGGCCTATATGGCAATTTCGGGATTTTCCCGTGGCTCCCGGTGCAGGGGAGGTTATGGCGAAATTTTTCGAAAATTTAGGGAGTTAGCCAAATTTTTGAAAATTTGAAAATTCTCAGAAACTGAAAAGTTGGAGAATGGAAGCCAGATCGAACGTAGAGTTGATTAATCAAACCACTTTCGACTTTGTTCCTTTTCGGGGACAAAAAGTTTTAAGTGGGGGAGATTGTAATAACCCGGAAATTCTGAGCCAGTTTAAAATTTTTATTTTTGGCAATTTTAGCGAATTTTGAATATTTAAAATGAATTATTTTAAATAATATCGATGAGAAATTTATTTTGAATATATTTAGAACGTATATATTTATATACGTCGTCGTTAGAATATAAATAATTATTTATAATTATAAATAGAATTGAAAATGGCGCGTTAGTTCGATAATTCGATTTCAAATTTCAATTGAATGTACCGGGTGCGAAACAAACCGGATTTTAGTGGAACCAAAAACATTAGGATCTAATCGATAATATCTTTCCAACGAATCCGAAAAATCAAGATTTCATAGCGGGAATCAAAAGATATGTCCAGTTGAAAATTCTGAATAGTCGCTATGGAATTCAGGCCCTTAAAAATGGGAATTTTGCAAACGACAACGGATTTCTACGAAACCAATTTTGTTGGATCCGCAGTGTCAAATTATTGCTAGATTTCAAATTTCATAATTTTTCGAATCAATTTGTGAGCGTGGCAAAGGAAAATGCATTTGACCAATTTCAGTTGATTTTAATCGACTGGAAAATGGCCATTTTTTCCAATGGCCTCAGAATTCGACGAAACTAGTTTTGTTAGGACCGTATCGTCAATACGAAGCTAGAAATTATTTTTCTGGAATTTTTCGAGTTAGTATGCGACCCCGGAAAATTGAAATGCACGTTCAAATTCAGTATATAGAGTTATATGTTGATTTTAACGGAAACTGATCGAAAACGTTCGAATCATCTTACGATAAATATCCCATTGTGTTCGGAATGGGGGTAATTAGCTATGGACGACAGGCGGTGGGCCTCGTTTAGGGGTCGTATGAAAAGTCAACATATAGGAGAATAAAATAATAAAATATAATTATATATATAAACCTACACCCCCCTTCTAAACCTAAATCAGAAATAGCCCGCCCCTTTTTTTTAATCGACTGCTACAAAACCCGTCGCCCTCCCCTACCCTCGCCGTCGGAGGCGCGCTCCCTCCCAGACCCGGCGCCGCCAGTGGCGAACCTCCCTCCTCACGCCACACCTCTTCTCCTCTATCCTCTTTCCTTCTCGCGACAACAACCCACCGCAGCCCTGAACCCGCTGCACCGAAGTCACTGCGCCACGCTGGGCCCACCGTCGCCCTTGCCCCTTCTCCGACCAACCTCACCTCGTGCTCCTCCTCCAACCAAAAACACAGTGAGCCTCCTTCTTCCTTTTTGTTACATTGTTTTGATTTCAATCTTTTCCTTTCTTTCTTTGTTGAATGACAGTACTAGGAGATTTGGATTTTGGTATAGAGAATATAGATTTAAAAATACGATTTTTATTTGTATAAAAGGCGAGGTTTTCATGTATAAAAGGCGAGATTTTATATTATAGCAGGAGGGTTAAAAACATAATTTTATATTATAGAAGTGTTAAAAATATAATTTTTATAATATGAAAAGGTTAAAAATAGGATTTTTATATTTTTAAAGTAATAAAAATATGATTTTTATATTTTTAAAGTATTAAAAATATAATCTTTACTATATAGAAGATGTAAAAATATGATTTTTGTTTATGTAGAGAATTAAAAATATAATTTTTACATGATAGGAATATTAGAAATATCATCTTTATATGTGTAGCAAAATAAAAATGTGATTTTTATAAATGATATATTTGAAAAGGCGAAATCTTTATATTTGAAAAAGCGAAATCTTTATATAGAGAATAACGAGGTAAAAATATAATTTTTATCTATATAGTAGCAATGTAAAAATAGAATTTTTATCCATATAGCGTGATTATAAAAATTCGATTTTTATATATTGAATAGCATAGTAAAAATTCGATTTTTATATATTGTATAACATAGTAAAAATTCGATTTTTATATATTGAATAGCATAGTAAAAATTCGAATTTTAAATATATGAAGTGATTATAAAAATATGATTTTTAAATTGAAAGTGAACAAATAAAAATGTGATTTTTATTTTAAAGACATCAGTATATAAAAATGTGATTTTTATGTATGTAGTGGCTACGGGCGACGAAAGTGATAAGAAGCGAGAACGACGAAGATTTCTATAAATGAAGTGCCGTGGAGTTAGGATAGCTATCGGTGAGAATTTCTCACTCTTCAATTTCTTTTTCCAGTTATATATATATACACACACACTAGGATGCAGACGGTGTTTAGTAGCACCCGACACTCGTCATCCACAGACCATGGATGGCTTGATTGTTTAATTGTTTGGTTGTGTAGTTGGTTAGATTATTTGGTTTGAATTGAATTGTTTGGTGAAATGGAAATGATTTGATTGATGTGTGAATGGCGTGGGCCTTCACTAGACCAGGGATAAGGCTAGGCCTTGTCCCGTTTCTAGTATCGTGCCGTTATGCCGCCGAAATTTTCTAAAATAAATTAGAAAAATAAAAATATCATTTTTATTTTGTAAATGAACTGAATATATTCATGTGTTGAAATAAAATAAAATATTTATATAGTTAAAAATATTTTACCATTAAAAATTTTTAAAAATATAATTTTTAACGTGAATGTGAATAAATAAATATTTATAAACAAATCGACCGATTTGTTTATATACACTGATTTGACTGATATTGATTGGGACGATAAATTTTACACATCGCCCAACTGCACAAATGGAAAAATGTGTGTTTGTTGATTCGAAACCCCACACGGGTATTGGGATAAAATACGGTATACAGTAATCCCAATAATTAGTTGTATGTCGATCGATTGATTGACAGGCTGTTATAAGCGTTAGATATCTATATTTGATGCTTATACAGTGTAGTGCACTTTGGATGATGGTTGATTATTTATCGTTGCTATTATATACATTTGTTGTATGGAATCCATATAATTAACTTTATATGGTAATTGATTGGGCCTCATTCCAATCGGAAAAATAAAGAATATTATAAAATAAAGGTTCATGTGTTGAACGAAATATTTTAATAATAAAATTTACATCTTTATCAATATAAAATAAAGGTTCACGTGTCGACAGTACTCATCCGTTGAGACTAGTCATGTGTTGAACGAAAACATTTTGATAATAGAAATATTTCGAAATAGAAATATTTGAAATAGAAATATTTGAAATAGAAATATTTTGAAATAGAAATATTTGAAATAGAAATATTTTGAAATAGAAATATTTGAAATAGAATATTTGAAAATAGAAATATATGAAGCCGTGTTGATTAGATTGACGCCATTTTGACGTGAACGATATTTATATCGATTTTATTCATTTTAAAATGAATATTGAAAAGTGATTTCGAAATCGAATATTTTGAAATGAATTTCGAATTGAATTGAATCGAAAACCAATTTGAATTGAATTGAAAAGAAAACGAATTTGAATTGAATCGAATAGAAAACGAATTCGAATTGAATTAAAAAGAAAACGAATTTTAATTGAATTGAAAAGAAAACAAATTCGAACTGAATCGAATAGAAAACGAATTCGAATTGAATTGAATAGAAAACGAATTCGAATTAAATTGAATTGAAATAGAAGTAAAATCAATTTGAAATGAATTCAAATTGAATTGAAATTTGAATTGAATAGAAATGAATTTTAAAACGAATTTAAAAAGCAAAATTTAATTTTGATTTGAATTGAAATGGAAGTTGAAAATGTTATTGAAATGAATTCAAAACTATCTATATAATTCGTTTTAAATAGAAATCGACAAAACATGTATTATATATATTATATATATATAATATAATGGCCTGAATAGAACGCGCCGCGTCGCGGCAGTTCGTGAATTTCGACCATTTATTTCAAACGGACATTACGGGAGATCCGACCGTCGGATTCTCCTAAAACCGGAACCGTTGGGTTCGTATCGAAAAGAGCTTTCTAACGAATATTAGAAATTCAAAATCTAACAGTTGGATTTGGAGATACGTCCAAATCAAATTTGAAAAAGGTCGCTATAAGTCCAGTACGATGGCCATTGCTGGAAATCGACTGTACGGGCCTTGATAAAATTATTAAAAATAGTAATAATTTGTGTAAAATCATAAGAAATGATTTGGGAAAAATTGGGATGTAAAACTCCATATTTGAAAAGATAAAAATAGATTTTTATCGAAATGAACTAGTTTTGAACTGAAATTAAAACCCATTTATTTTTAAATAAATAAATTGGATTTGAAATGGGTTTAAATAGAATTGATTCATGGGTTTATCGTGAACTGTGTTTTAATTAACACTAGTTCTTTAGCCCGATAATAAATAAAATGTGATTTGGGTTTGTCGTGAACTGTGTTTTAAATGACACTAGTTCTTTAACCCAGTAAAAGGAGTTTTAATGGATCTGCAATTAAATGGAAATGTGAATTGATAATGTAAATTATCAAATTTAGAAATTGAGCGAGAATGGAGTATTACCAGTTTTGCTCTAAAGCGATAGTTAAATCTTTAATTAGATTTGAACGTGAAATGGTAATTAATTTTACCGATAACCCTGTGGTGTTAGATGTGGAGTATTACCAGTTTTGCTTCATGGGATGAATAGGTTGGGATTGAGAAATAAAATAAATAATTACTTCGGTGTGGTTCACTAATCTCGACTAGTTTGGGAAACCATAATTTGGTTTGAAATGACATCCAAAGGAAGATCAAAGAATAAATTTTAAAGAATTTATCTTGGATAAAATTAATGGGAACTTTTCCCTAAGAAATGAGATTTAGAAACTAACTGTAGGTTAGTTAAGAAGAATGGTTTCCTAGGTATTGATCTGATGTTGGTTTCGGCCTTCGGGGTTAATAATTGGGAAATTGCTCTCTTACTGATTTACGGTTAGTGGTTAATGAATTGGAATGAGGCGTATGTTGTGTTTGTGTAACATTTGTTTTTAATATACGCAGGTTGTTCGGAAAGTCCGGGTTTATACCCATTCCGAATAACCGATTCGACGATAAGTCGAAGATGAAGACGGTGGTTGAAGACCGGAAGTCTTCACATCGTTTGGATAATTACTGACGATCCTGATTGGGCTGTACACCCAAGAGGATGGAAATAGTTGGTGGTCGTCCAGACGTACTTGGAGATCGATGGATATGCGAGAAAGTGCCTCCGGTTTCGTTCAGACCCAGAACGAACTTGTAAATGGATTGTGTGTCTGACATTGGATTTTATTCTGTTTTGATTGATTTCTGTTAAATATATATCTGTTTGGCGGCGGAGAATTTATTCTCTTGCTTAACGCCCTTCTCTGAGATGTACGAGCTTAGAGGTTATATATCGATAGATATCAATCGCATAGCATGAACTGCCTGTGTGGCACTCTGAGTTGCATTGATCAAGGCTTTTGTTGAAAAGCAAAGTCTTGTGGTTGATGATCAAAGCACGGCCCACGTGGCAGCTTTGTGTATAACGTGAATTCGCGAGCCTCACACCTAGGTATGAGTCAAAAACGGGATACGGACTGCAGGGAGAGCACGACGTTTCTTTCTAGCTTTGGTGGTGTCAGTGACTTACCGGCCCTGACATTTATATACTTTTCACCTATGTGGTTGTTGGATGAGGCGCCTCGATTTTAGGTCTGTAAGGACTAGGAAACGTGTGTTCAGGCATAATTAATCCTCAAACGTAAGTGAGGACCGGCCCTGAAGATCCAGGATTGCCCAGAGTGTGTAGTCCTGAGACATTTGCTAGAGTGTCTCGAAAGCGGAGAGGAGCTTGCCCCTTGCCTCGACTCATGATGGAAATCCAATTTCCAATACGTGTACTGCGGTTTTAATTGTAGAACTAGTATGGCGACATGATATATGGTACCCATGCCGTCTATGATTTATATTTATGATCGAAATTGTTTTGACAGTATACACTTATTATAGTATCAAATGATTTGTTTTAAACGTACTAAGCATGTTTGGCTGTTATAAGGTAAAACCCTATCCTCCGGCTTGCGTTGCATTGTGTGATGGGACCTGGGTCATATAATAGCTTCATTTTCGAAAAAGCATTGCGTTGTTTATTCTATGCACTGGTATTCTTGGGAGGAAACCCGTTCCGTGTTATACGGCGTGGTCCCTTGAATTACTCTCTTTTAAAGTAAAGCTTTAAATAACTGTTTTAATTCTCACACCAGTCACATGACTGACCTGGAGTTTATTGTTTTAACCTAAACTCTGGGTGCCCTTGTTTTCCGCACAGGCAGCTAGTAGTTTTGGTTTTGCAGATTTATATTCACAGGATCCTGGTTTACAGCTGGAATGATATCCGGAAAGCTCTGTATCTGTATGTCACCTTCAATTGTGCTTATTATTATTTTCCGCTGCTATGTAATTTATTGTAATCTCTGATATTTATCGAATGTAACTTATTCAATTATACTCTGTACATTCTTGTATCTGATGGAATTGTTGTAATAGCAATGAAATGTTCTTCCGTCTGCGTTCTATTTTGTCATGTTCTCAAACGATCTGGGGTTTTGAACGGTCTAGATCGGTTTAATGACTGATTCGGATCGAGCGAAATTCCCGGCCGTCACAATTAACTTATCTCGATAATCTAATCAAGTCGATTAACTCCTATCGAATTACTAATATCTGATTTAACTCCATTCGCTTGACTCTATATCGCAGCGATCACAATGGTAACGCCTGATTCCCTCAGGAAACATCCGACTGCCGTAGGCTATTTACAGCCCTGCGAATTACGCTAGCTGTCGTGCTAAATGGCATCTCATTTGGATTAATTCTAATTGATTAACTCTAACTGATTAACTTTAACTGATTAACTCTAACTGGTTAACTCTAACTGATTAACTCTAACTGATTAACTTTAACTGATTAACTCTAACTCGACTAACCCCTTTCGAATAACATTTTCGATTAACTAACTTTCGAACACCATATTCGATTAACTCCTTTCGAATACCATATTCGATTACTAACTTCGAATACCATATTCGATTAACTAACTTTCGAATACCATATTCGATTAACTCCTTTCGAATACCATATTCGATTAACTAACTTTCGAATACCCTATTCGAATAACTAATTTCGAATACCATATTCGATTACTAACCTCGAATACCATATTCAATCACTTTATTGATTTATAAAGATTTCCCTTTTTATAACGTTTATCCATTTTAGAATGATTTCCTTTTTAACCACGTTTATTCATTTATAAAGATTTACTTTTAGTAACGGTTCTTCACTTCATAAATGATTTCTTTTATCTTTCTATTTATAAGTGCTTTACAAATATCTCCTATTCGATTTCATTTGTAAAGGTTTTACAAATATTCTCTTTCTATTTCATTTGTAAATGGTTTTACAAATATTCCCTATTCAATTTCATTTGTAAATGGTTTACAAATATTTCTCTTTCTATTTGGTTTGAAAATGGTTTACAAACCTTTCTCTTTCTATTTGCAAATGGTTTGCAAACAATTCCTTTAGTGTTTTATTCCTAAGTATTTCCTTTTTATAAATAATCCATTTATAAATAAATTTCCATTTATAAATAGTCCAATTATTAATAATTCCTTTTATAAAATCTTCTTTGATTTTATAACTATTATCTCTTTTATAAAATCCTTTGATTTTATAAATTATCTATTTTCAATATTCATTTTGAAAATTCCCTTTTCAACATTCCGGTATGTTATGGTACTTAACATATCAAATAACGATGATCAATATCGTCCAACCACATATAATCGACAACAGATTATATATCACATCATATATTACAATATATGAACAGAACAGTAATATAAATATTGAGGAACCCAGTTGGGTCCCTCCAACCTATTTCCCTGCATCACAGATTTAAACCATATGATTAACATCAACTTCATTTCAATATGAAATGTTCTGTTAAACAACATCAATATATAATGGTTTAAATATATATATATTTTCAACTAACTGACTAGTTGTAACAACCTGAATTTTAACAACGTGTTAAGACAAGAATCAAGGCAGAATTAAATTATAAAATATGAATCAGGATAAACGGGTTTCGCCATTGCGTTTGTCTCGGAAAAATACGCGAAATAGAGTCCGAAATTTCGTAAATCGGAGTCCGTATGACCCAGTTAAGGCCCAACGAAGTTCCACGAAAATTCAAATCCGAAAACAGATTTGAAATTCAGCCCAAAAAGAGAGGCGGGAAAAATTCCCGCCAGACACTCAGGGTCAACACCCATGTCGACATGGGTGTCGACCCCTCCCTAGGGGGTCGACATGGGTGTCGACCCCTCCCCAGGGGGTCGACATGGGTGTCGACCCCTGTGTCGACCCCCCCTGTAGAACCCCGACCTGGTGCACCTGCTTGTCATGTTGGCTCGGTTTTGGAGGCTTGTGACGATTTTGGATGGCTTGGATTCGTTCTAAGGTTAATCCTATGGCCTAAAATGCTCCTAAACTCTATAAAAAGACCCTAACCCCCTAACCTAAATCACTCAAACTCTCTCATGCCACGAAGTGCTGCCCAAATGCCAAGTGATCATGGCCTCCATCTCCAACTCCAAGAGACTATGCATGCAAATCGGATCCGAATCGAAAGGTGCAAGCTTGCTACACCAAATCGAGGCTCGATCAACGTTGCTATGGCGATTTCATGACGGTTCTTCATCAAAGGAGTCACCTTTCATCGTCAAGACGATTCATGCGCACCCTCTAAGCCTCGCTATGTAAGTTCTAGCTACTTCTAGATCTAAACGGTAGTCTTAATGATGGCATGGAATAAAACGAGATTAAACTAAGTATGCTAGCCTATATGAACCTTGTCATGCCTCTTTTGCTTGAACCTATGACTTTTGGCTATGCTTAGTGACTAAATCATGCTATTCATGTTATGATTAACCTAGTTTATCTTGCAAGTTTGAATCTTTATCTATGGAATGCTAGCATGAACCTTTGGGAACCATTTGACTTGTGAAACATTGGCAAAGATTTGACTTTGGGGCTTATGCATGTAAATGAACCCAAACCCCTTATGTTATTATGTATGTTTGTGGCCAAATTCTCTTATGATACTATGCATGTTTGTGGCCAAATGCCCTTATGATACTATGCATGTTTGTGGCCAAAAACCCCTTATGATGCTATGCATATTTTGAGGCCAAACCCTTTATGATGCTATGCATGTTTGTGGCCAAAAACCCCTTATGATGCTATGCATATTTTGAGGCCAAACCCTTTATGATACTATGCATGTTTGTGGCCAATCCCTTCTTGGCATCGTGCATGTTTTAAGGCCAATATGTAGCATAGTATCCTTACTATGTTGACTCGCTTTTACTTGGGTTGGAAACACGATTTGGGTAGGATAGACGAGCGTGATTATGACATGAAAATTTGATATGAGATTTCATGAAAATATGACACTCATGATACACCTAAATGGGCACATGACATGTGGGGTAAACATGGGACTTGAAACAAGACACGGGGGTTGTAAGTGTAATATGACACTAGACCAAACATGAAAGTGGCCAACTCGAGGTTGGATTGAGTTTGTAGCATAAATCTACCCGGACCCGCCCGGCTTAACTAGTGGCTACAAACAATAGGATCCAATGTGAGAAGTTGGTCATGTCGCGCTTAAGACCCGAGGTTAGACTAGGTTGTGGTGTAAAACTACCCGGACCCGCCCGGCTTAACTAGTAACCACAACAAGGTCTAATGTGAGAGGTTGAGAGTGCATTAATTAAATTAATGCCACACGATAAGGTTAAGTAAATTTGACTAATGACACTTAACCGATATGACACGAATGGGTAGGTTAAGTGGGACCGGGCTTGATTTCTTAATGACACTTAACCATACAAGACAATTAGGGGATGGTGTTGAGTAATTTACGCTTAACTAATCCGACTTGGTAATTAGATGGGGTTAAGTAATTTAGACTTAACTAATCTAAACACGGTAATTTCGATGGGGTAAAGTAATTTAGACTTAACTAATCTAAACACGGTAATTAGATGGGGTTAAGTAACCTATACTTAACTAATCTAAACACGGTAATTTCGATGGGGTTAAGTTAAACACTTAACCAATCTAAACTTGGTAATTCGATGAGGTTAAGCAACCAATACTTAACCAACTTAACATGATAATTTAATGGGGTTAAGTAACTTATAGTTAACCAATTATACATGATGATTTGATGAGGTTAAGTAACCTATACTTAACCAATCTAACATGTGGACTTGATAGGGTTAAGTCACAAGACCTTTTGAATATACTTAACCCTTGTAGTATGATTAGTGGATGAGGTTAAGCTAACCCATACTTAACCAATCCGGCTCGATGATCTGATGCGATTTGGATAATTTATGCTTGATCAATCTAACACGATAATCTGATAGGGTTAAGACAAACCAATACTTAACCAATTTGACTTGATGGGGTTAAGTCATGCACTTCTTGGTATACTTAACCAACTTGTAGGGCTAAGCCTCGAACTTAAATACTTAGCCAATCTTGACATGATTCGTAGGCGGGCTAAGGCATGAACCTGAATAACAACACTTAACCCAATAGACAAAACCCTAGTGAGAGGAACTAGGTAGAAAACCGTGGTTAATCAAGGGTAACGGGGAAAAGAAGCTAAGTGGTAAACCTTAGTTAAGTATAAATAAGTAATAATTCTTAGCCAAGGACATGGGACTAGTTCATGAATGGATGAGTAACCCAATATGGTAGGTCATCGCTTAAACACATGAGGAGGAGCAAATTATCCGACTTGGATAAGGGCTCCAACGAACTAGGTGACGAAGCGGTAGCTTCGGGGGACATGAGGGTACTCTTGGTATCCCTCTGTGAGGTGGCAGGTGGTACATGAAACCCGGCCTCACAGAGGCTAAGGTCTGCGATAGAAGAGCCAAGAGTATGCCTTGGTTGCTATGCGAGCGACCTAAAGACTGGGATGGATTAGCGTGGAGTCGACGACACTTGATTTTGCCCTGGATAGCACGTCACCGACTACCTACCATCTTTAGTCAATCGTGCGCGAACGGAAAGGAAGAGAACTCCCAACAGACCATGTTCTTGCTATCGAGTCATGGGTGAGGTTGGCCCATAGGAAAGTGGGGCTATAGTGGGGCCGGGATGTAGTTCTCATACATGATTTTTCTTGGATTGCTTTTCAGTAGTTGAGGGAGGGGTCACGTAGGACCATAGCCACGGATACAAAAACAGACCTTGATATCTGCATCAACAGACGACTTAAAGCTCCCGACCGAGTTTCGCATTTCTTGATTCGCCCTGGCACGAAACTCGGATGGCACATTGAGATACATGTGCGGCTAGACATGGAAAACGATTCACGATACACATGTGGGATAAAGGGCGTGGTTGACGGGTGCCATAATCCCTAGTGGCCCTAGGTGGCTTAAACCCAAACCGAGACACGGAAACGTTCATTAGGTAGCATAATCCCTAGTGGTCCTAGGTGGCATAAATCCTAAGTGAACACGCGATAGTTCATGGTAAGAAAACATAACCAGATCAAGGGTAGCCGTCCAAAACAACATCAAGGATAAAATGGTACTACGTTGAGGTGGTATAGAATGACATGGGAAAGCCCGTACGGCCTTCGGCAAGGGACTGAACTTATACATGGGAAGAAACATACGAGTTGGGAAACCTACATATGCTATATATTAGGTTGACATGGACCATTACATGACATTGGGCAAGGGACATTCATAGTTAACACATGATGCGGGTAGGGATACTAGTACGAGAGGTGCAGAGCGAATATACGTGACAAATACCTTGGGATGTTATACATGATAGATACCGTGGGATGTTATACATGACATATATCTTGTGATAGTATACTTGATAGAAACCTGACGATGTGATACCTTGATTCTTGACACCGTAGTTTATCATGATACTTTAGTTTACCTTGCTACAGTAGTTCATCCAGTTATCTTGGTTTAGCTTATCTATCTTGTTGTCATCCTTATGTTTACTTTCAGTTTATGCATGTCATGTTACCTTTACCTGTTTTTATGCTGGAAGTAGATAGGACTTACTAGTCTTTATGACTGACCCCGTTTTCTTTCGCCTCATTGTCTTCCGTTTCCCCCCAGGTTTCAGGGAGGAAATGTTGTTGTTAGTTCGGACTTCTTCTGTTGAAGGTCATCTTGTATGGCTTGGACTTTTCTTGGCTATGTCTACTTTACTATTTCACTTGGGGAATAATTTATGAAAAGGTTTTATGCTTCTTTATTATTGCAAGACAGGTTTTGATGTATTCTGATGTAAAAGGTTTTAGACCTTGTTTTATAAGGTAAATGAAATTTGTTTTACTTCCGCTGTTTTATATATGTTCTGTCTTGTAATATTTCTGTGCATGTTTACCTCGATAATGCTTCACCAAACCTAGTGCATTCCCTTTGTGAGTGACCCTAGCGGAGGTGGGGTGTTACATTTGGTATCAGAGCAGAAGGTTACCAGACTGGGCAAAAGTTTTTAAAACCTTCTGAAAAACTATTTGAGAAACTGTTTACAAAGAAGCATTTTTCAAGAAAAGTTTTTTTTAAAAAAAAGCTATTCCCCAAAAGCCATTAGCACTATCCTTTGTTTCCTTGATTGAACCTCTTTTCCTTTCTTTTCTCCATCTGTAGTCACAGTAGTCTTAACTGCGACTAACCCTTGTCTAGCTACATAAGTGTTTTCCCGTGCGATGGAGGAAGATTCTCGAGAGACCTGTTACCGAAGTTATAAGAAGGGATAATAAGAGCAAGGATAAAGGACACGAGCTTAAGAATAAGCAACTTGTTGGTATGGCTTGATCCACAAAGGAAGATAAGGACAAGATCAGCGAGAGGGAAATTGTATGCTCTCATTTCTAGCGTACCTAAGAGGAATGGTACCGTTTCTGTTAAAGGCTTAGCCTTTCTTTTCTATCGTCCCGTCTAGACTTTGTTTTGATCATCGCATCATTTAAGTCTGCCTCGATAGTTAAGTCTCTGAACCTTAGTACTAGCATGGTAGAAGATCCCACTTTAGTCCCAAAATCTGGTTGGAGAGTCGATCCATTTATTCATGACTTGTTTGGATTTGAGAACGTCTATGCCAAGTGTTGAGATTAGAAGCAATGCTTCTATTGTTGAGCTATGGATGGATTCTAGGGATGAATGGTTATCCAGTAAGGGATGCCATTCTCGGTTTCGAAAGGAGGGAAGTTAAACTCTTAACTTGCCTTGGTAATACCCTCGAAGTCTCGTGTAACCTTTTGGGTTCTGTCATGGTTAGTTACCTAGAATCTCTTGATGCATTTATCGGAAATCTCTGATCCGATCGAGTAACGTTCGCCAATAAGGCAGATGGTTCATTCCGCTTAAGCATGGGGAATCACCCTAGTAAGTGTACGTGGTAACATGGATTGGCATCGGTAAACGAGATCCAGAATTCCCTAGTGAATTTTGGAGAGCTTGCATGAGTACGCAGATATGTTTGAGCCGAGCATACTAGGGAAAGAATAAGTGAAAGTGAAACGAGAGGCGACAGTGAAATGAGTTCCGACTCATACCTTGGAAATAGGAATCAAGGAGCTACGAAATCATGAAGTTAGAGGCGGTCAAGGCACAATGGAATTAAGCTCAAGGGAGGGCGACTTAGAAGGTTGAAGGCTAGATACGCGCATCAATATCTCTTTTTAAGAGTATATCCTGGATCCCTGGTTTTTCCTGTAGAGCTTGCTCGCATGTTATCTTTTGGTGAATATCCTCTCGGTCCTGTTTCTGTTGCAAACCCCGTAGGGAGTTTACCTTGTTTATCTCCTCGATCCTATCGTGAGAATCTTAGGTAGAAACCTATGGATGTAAACATGTGTTTGAAACATGTTATGATTGATATGGTTGCAAATGGTTGCAAGTGGTTGCTCGTGGATGCGCGAATACACATTAGATACTAGATCAACGCACTCACATTTCATATTGCATATGCACGAGTATTTATACCTGTTTATGGATGAAATTGAATGTGTTATCATGCGGATGTTGCATAAGAATGAATGGTTGTGCACACATATAGCATTTATATGGCTGGGACTATTTGCATACATGTTGGATTGATGGCACTAAACATATTTTGCATTAGAAGATCATTCAGGCCTGATCATTAGCATTAGCTAAGGAACATATACACACACTTTCTGCATATGTTCATACAGCATTAGAAATCTTTTAAGGACAATGATTACTTGTGGATGATGTCTTGAGTAGATGGATGGTAGGATACGTTCTTCCTAACTTGGAGATTTCAGGGACGAAATCCTTATAGGAGGGGAGAATGTAACAACCCGAATTTTAACAACGTGTTAAGACAAGAATCAAGGCAGAATTAATTATAAAATCTGAATCAGGATAAACGGGTTGCGCCATTGCGTTCGTCTCGGAAAAATACACGAAATAGAGTCCGAAATTTCGTAAATCGGAGTCCGTATGACCCAGTTAATGCCCAACGAAGTTTCACGAAAATTCAAATCCGAAAACAGATTTGAAATTCAGCCCAAAAAGAGAGGCGGGAAAAATTCCCGCCAGACACTCAGGGTCGACACCCATGTCGACATGGGTGTCGACGCCTCCCCAGGGGGTCGACATGGGTGTCGACCCCTGTGTCGACCCCCCCTGTAGAACCCCGACCTGGTGCACCTGCTTGTCATGTTGGCTCGGTTTTGGAGGCTTGTGACGATTTTCGATGGCTTGGATTCGATCTAGGGTTAATCCTATGGCCTAAAATGCTCCTAAACTCTATTAAAAGACCCTAACCCCCTAACCTAAATCACTCAAACTCTCTCATGCCACGAAGTGCTGCCCAAATGCCAAGTGATCATGGCCTCCATCTCCAACTCCAAGAGACTATGCATGCAAATCGGATCCGAATCGAAAGGTGCAAGCTTGCTACACCAAATCGAGGCTCGATCAACGTTGCTACGGCGATTTCATGACAGTTCTTCATCAAAGGAGTAACCTTTCATCGTCAAGACGATTCACGCACACCCTCTAAGCCTCACTATGTAAGTTCTAGCTACTTCTAGATCTAAACGGTAGTGTTAATGATGGCATGGAATAAAACGAGATTAAACTAAGTATGCTAGCCTATATGAACCTTGTCATGCCTCTTTTGCTTGAACCTATGACTTTTGGCTATGCTTAGTGACTAAATCATGCTATTCATGTTATGATTAACCTAGTTTATCTTGCAAGTTTGAAACTTTATCTATGGAATGCTAGCATGAACCTTTGGGAACCATTTGACTTGTGAAACATTGGCAAAGATTTGACTTTGGGGCTTATGCATGTAAATGAACCCAAACCCCTTATGTTATTATGCATGTTTGTGGCCAAATTCTCTTATGATACTATGCATGTTTGTGGCCAAATGCCCTTATGATACTATGCATGTTTGTCGCCAAAAACCCCTTATGATGCTATGCATATTTTGAGGCCAAACCCTTTATGATGCTATGCATGTTTGTGGCCAAAAACCCCTTATGATGCTATGCATATTTTGAGGCCAAACCCTTTATGATACTATGCATGTTTGTGGCCAATCCCTTCTTGGCATCGTGCATGTTTTAAGGCCAATATGTAGCATAGTATCCTTACTATGTTGACTCGCTTTTACTTGGGTTGGAAACACGATTTGGGTAGGATAGACGAGCGTGATTATGACATGAAAATTTGATATGAGATTTCATGAAAATATGACACTCATGATACACATAAATGGGGACATGACATGCGGGGTAAACACGGGACTTGAAACTAGACACGGGGGTTGTAAGTGTAATATGACACTAGACCAAACATGAAAGTGGCCAACTCGAGGTTGGATTGAGTTTGTAGCATAAATCTACCCGGACCCGCCCGGCTTAACTAGTGGCTACAAACAATAGGATCCAATGTGAGAAGTTGGTCATGTCGCGCTTAAGACCCGAGGTTAGACTAGGTTGTGGTGTAAAACTACCCGGACCCGCCCGACTCAACTAGTAACCACAACAAGGTCTAATGTGAGAGGTTGAGAGTGCATTAATTAAATTAATGCCACACGATAAGGTTAAGTAAATTTGACTAATGACACTTAACCGATATGACACGAATGGGTAGGTTAAGTGGGACCGGCTTGATTTCTTAATGACACATAACCATACAAGACAATTAGGGGATGGGGTTGAGTAATTTACGCTTAACTAATCCAACTTGGTAATTAGATGGTGTTAAGTAATTTAGACTTAACTAATCTAAACACGGTAATTTCGATGGGGTTAAGTAATTTAGACTTAACTAATCTAAACACGGTAATTAGATGGGGTTAAGTAACCTATACTTAACTAATCTAAACACGGTAATTTCGATGGGGTTAAGTTAAACACTTAACCAATCTAAACTTGGTAATTCAATGAGGTTAAGCAACCAATACTTAACCAAATTAACATGATAATTTAATGGGGTTAAGTAACTTATAGTTAACCAATTATACATGATGATTTGATGAGGTTAAGTAACCTATACTTAACCAATCTAACATGTGGACTTGATAGGGTTAAGTCACAAGACCTTTTGAATATACTTAACCCTTGTAGTATGATTAGTGGATAAGGTTAAGCTAACCCATACTTAACCAATCCGGCTCGATGATCTGATGCGATTTAGATAATTTATGCTTGATCAATCTAACACGATAATCTGATAGGGTTAAGACAAACCAATACTTAACCAATTTGACTTGATGGGGTTAAGTCATGCGCTTCTTGGTATACTTAACCAACTTGTAGGGCTAAGCCTCGAACTTAAATACTTAGCCAATCTTGACATGATTCGTAGGCGGGCTAAGTCATGAACCTGAATAACAACACTTAACCCAATAGACAAAACCCTAGTGAGAGGAACTAGGCAGAAAACCGTGGTTAATCAAGGGTAACGGGGAAAAGAAGCTAAGTGGTAAACCTTAGTTAAGTATAACTAAGTAATAATTCTTAGCTAAGGACATGGGACTAGTTCATGAATGGATGAGTAACCCAATATGGTAGGTCATCGCTTAAACACACGAGGAGGAGCAAATTATCCGACTTGGATAAGGGCTCCAACGAACTGGGTGACGAAGCGGTAGCTTCGGAGGACGTGAGGGTACTCTTCGTATCCCTCTGTGAGGTGGCAGGTGGTCCATGAAACCCGGCCTCACAGAGGCTAAGGTCTGCGATAGAAGAGCCAAGAGTATGCCTTGGTTGCTATGCGAGCGACCTAAAGACTAGGATGGATTAGCGTGGAGTCGACGATACTTGATTTTGCCCTGGATAGCACGTCGCCGACTACCTACCATCTTTAGTCAATCGTGCGCGAACGGAAAGGCAGAGAACTCCCAACAGACCATGTTCTTGCTATCGAGTCATGGGTGAGGTTGGCCCATAGGAAAGTGGGGCTATAGTGGGGCCGGGATGTAGTTCTCATACATGATTTTTCTTGGATTGCCTTTCAGTAGTTGAGGGAGGGGTCACGTGGGACCATAGCCACAGATACAAAAACAGATCTTGATATCTGCATCAGCAGACGACTTAAAGTTCCCGACCGAGTTTCGCATTTCTTGATTTGCCCTGGCACGAAACTCGGATGGCACATTGAGATACATGTGCGGCTAGACATGGAAAACGATTCACGGTACACACGTGGGATAAAGGGCGTGGTTGACGGGTGGCATAATCCCTAGTGGCCCTAGGTGGCTTAAACCCAAACCGAGACACGGAAACGTTCATTAGGTAGCGTAATCCCTAGTGGTCCTAGGTGGCATAAATCCTAAGTGAACACGCGATAGTTCATGGTAAGAAAACATAACCAGATCAAGGGTAGCAGTCCAAAACAATATCAAGGATAAAATGGTACTACGTTGAGGTGGTATAGATTGACATGATAAAGCCCGTACGGCCTTCGGCAGGGGACTGAACTTATACATGGGAAGAAACATACGAGTTGGGAAACCTACATATGCTATATATTAGGTTGACATGGACCGTTACATGACATTGGGCAAGGGACATTCATAGTTAACACATGACGCGGGTAGGGATACTAGTACGAGAGGTGCAGAGCGAATATACGTGACAAATACCTTGGGATGTTATACATGATAGATACCGTGGGATGTTATACATGACAGACACCTTGTGATAGTATACTTGATAGAAACCTGACGATGTGATACCTTGATTCTTGACACCGTAGTTTATCATGATACTTTAGTTTACCTTGCTACAGTAGTTCATCCAGTTATCTTGGTTTAGCTTATCTATCTTGTTGTCATCCTTATGTTTACTTTCAGTTTATGCATGTCATGTTACCTTTACCTGTTTTTATGCTGGAAGTAGATAGGACTTACCAGTCTTTATGACTGACCCCGTTTTCTTTCGACTCTTTGTCTTCCGTTCCCCCCCCCCCCACAGGTTTTCAGGGAGGAAATGCTGTTGTTAGTTCGGACTTCTTCTGTTGAAGGTCATCTTGTATGGCTTGGACTTTTCTTGGCTATGGCTACTTTACTATTTCACTTGGGGAATAATTTATGAAAAGGTTTTATGCTTCTTTATTATTGCAAGACAGGTTTTGATGTATTCTGATGTAAAAGGTTTTAGACCTTGTTTTATAAGATAAATGAAATTTGTTTTACTTCCGCTGTTTTATATATGTTCTGTCTTGTAATATTTCTATGCATGTTTACCTCGATAATGCTTCACCAAACCTAGTGCATTCCCTTTGTGAGTGACCCTAGCGGAGGTGGGGTGTTACACTAGCAGTTCAATCAATCAACCAACACACAACAATCAACAGATGATTAACAGTTCTAAAAATACGTTATAAAAATATAACTGTTCAGAGTTGGTGGGTTTTACTCACATTTGCGCGTTAGCCGTTAAATAACGGTTTGCGTTATTTGATTCAGTCGGACAATTTATTTCACCATAAATTGTAACGAGCTCGGATTCACTCCCAGTCAGCTCCATGTTGTAGTGTCCGTCCATACGATCCTGTCGGATCTTGTTTCGCTGAATTCCGTTAACATACGACGAAGTTATTCAGTTTACAGGTTTGAAGTATTTAAATTAGAAATGATTATAATTCCTTTTTAAAACAAATGGGCCTTAACTTTTCAAACTTGAGCCTAACTACCACAAAAAGCCCGCCTCCCTGAACCTCTTCTTCCCTTAACAGAATTGATGCTCCAGAACTGGTTCGATGGCCATTGCAACTCCTTCGCAAGCCACGTTCTTTCCCAATCCACCACGAGAATCCAAACAAAGACCATCACTCCATTCTCCATCAAAATCTCCTTCTAATCACCTCAAATTCACCACTAACCTTCCAAGCAGAAATACTACAACCTCAACATCGTTCTGATCATCTCGCACACCAAATCAGTTCGCAAATTTCCAGGCCATCAACCACCTTTCTGCTCAACGATAATTCCAACAACTTCACCAAAAATCCCCTCTTATCTTCCTCTCCATCCTCGTATGCATCCCCTTTCATTCGAGCTTCTGATGCAAATTCCGTCCTCCAGGAAAACCCCATGCCCACACAAGTGTCTCGACACTTTTAAGAACCGAATCCCACGAAAATACCCCCATTGAGTGCTGCTCTTCTCGCTAAACCACAATCTCACATTCGAATTCCCTACAACGAACCCAACTCCCCAAAATAACGAACCCTAGATTCGCAGCGGTAAAAACCAGTGAGTTCGATCCTTTGAAAACTTATATGAGCAAGAAGAGGATGATTGCAGGAACTCAAATACATAGGTTTAGAGATTTATAGGTTTTACTTTGATTTGATTTCGTTTTTGAAAGATCATGAAAGGGGTTTGGAAGGAATAGCCGACGGCGTGATTTGCCTTTGACCAGAAGGAGGAAAAATAATTAGGTTAGAGGTGTTAAGGGTGGTGTATTTATATGGAAAACAAATATCTAGATATTTTATAGAGGAATATTCCCGGTATATTCTCATTTATATATTCAATTTTGACTTCTAAAAATTCATGTGATCACACACGATACCCAAAAATCACGAAACTGGACATGTAGCTAGAGTTCGACATTACGGTCCAACGAAAATGGTTTCGTCGAATTCCGACTCCGTATGCTCACACGGTGTATTTTTAATTGTTAAAATACTAACTGTTTCTCACTCTAAAAATCCATACGGCCACACAGTGACTCTAAAAATCACGAAAACTGACATCTAGCAATAATTTAACATTGCGGATCCAACAATATTAGTTTCATTGAATTCCGACTTCATTTGCAAACACAACGTATTTTTAAAGCTCTGGATGACCCATTTAAATATATAAATATATTTAAATATAATTAAATTAAATATAAATAAATTTATATTATCGTATATCTTCACATATGATATCGTACAGCTCCAGAATATCATATCAGAATTCACAGCTTGATATTTCAGATTCCAGATTATCTCGGTATTCAGTTTATACTAAAAATCTATTTATAACATATATAAAGCAACGCAAATTATAAATGAATTCCACAGCGACTTTTCTGAAATTTGATTTGGATGTAAATCAAAATCTATCCGACGAAATCTAGATTTTTCTCTTCCACTAGAAAGATATACTCCACCAGCTCCATACATTTCTTGTTTCACAGAAATCCGGCTTAAAACGAATCATGTACATTTAGTTGAAGTTCAAATCGCCAAATCACGACCTGCAGTGCCATTTCAAGCTCGTTTTTAATTATAGTATGATTATACGTTCAAACTGTCGTTGATTGAATATATTCGTCAATATAATTCAACTCTAAGCTGAATTAAATCTAAGGGACGACCCCGTTCACATAATATTGTGATTTCCAATATTTTTGATTATTTCTGAATTAAATATATTATTCTATTATTTAATTTAATTAAATATTCATTATAATTTAATTCATGACGATTTAATTCTCTAAATCACTATTTATATAATTAAATAAATTAATGATACCCCTGGAAAAATGCGGGTCATTACATTCTTCCCCACTTAAAATAATTTCGTCCTCGAAATTGCTAAGTTAGAGGACGACCCTATCTATTTGAAATTCCTACGATTTGTTTACCCCTTATTTCTGATTTCAACTGAACCAACTAATATCGATTTCAATATTAATTCCTTCCAACTAACTGAAATTTTCAAAAATTCTGAAAATTTTCTAACACTTTAAACTTTCGAAAAATTTCGCCAGCACCTCCTTTGTACTGGTCAATAGCTCAAACTCCAACTCGCCTCTCTGGGCCTTCTTCAACCCAAAAGAAAATCAAAACGCCAAACGGCTTGCCAATTCGGCTCATAAATTCCAAACTCATATAAAATATAACCTTGTACCTTTTTGTTGGGCATATCATTATATCCCTACCATCTGTTATCAACTCGGCATATACAAATGCCATCCCAATCAACTCCAACTAAGTTATTCTTAACACAACCATTCGCTTATTCAAGCCGAATTTAATTTCAAATTCGAGTTTCAAATTCCAAACCTCAACTTATCATTTCAAATCCAGATTATTCTCTAATCACTTCAGTTTTTTTTAACCTATCATCTCAAGTTAAATTCTGGTTTATTATTTACTTTTACCATCCCATTCGAATTAACTTCACAAGTTAAATTTTAATTTCTAGAACTTAAATTCCTGGGTAAATTTCAAATCAATTATTCAAAACCTTTGAATTTCTAAACAACTTGTTTTCTCAAAACAATTCAAATCAAAATCTCTAGTAGTAATCCACCACTTAGAACTCGAAAATCACACCGATGATACTGCGCAGTCATCATCGGAATTGTTTTCCAGCGACCCAAGTGATTTCAACACTATATCATTTCAAAACCCTTACTAAATACATCCATTTTGAAAACATCCCAAAATCTCTCAGGAACTTAAAATTTCCTTATTTTAATTCCAAATCCGATTTAAATTCAAATTTAATTCATCTTATTTCATATACTTTACTTATATGATTCTGTTTGGTTATATATAACCATTTCGCTTTATAATCTCATTCGATTATAATTACAACCAATATATCTAATATATGATAATATATTACATATCCATACTGTGTCGGTCCATCGTATTCAAGTATTTATTTACTCCTACCGATACAGTGGATCAAACTGATCGACCAGAACTCATAAACAACTCAGCCAACGAATCTCCACAATATAAAACCATTTTTATATCAAATACAAATACGCACTCGTATATATACACTCAACTCAATCTAGGGTATTACTAACCCTATCTCTATCGGGTCACGCCACAGAGCCAAGGTAATTCTTAACTTAAGCTCTGATACCAACTGTAACGACCAGGATTTTTGGCGATTTTGGTTATCGACATAAGCTCGATGTCGATAACCAAAACATCAAAAAATCCTGGTAGTTAATGAAAGAAATTAGAGGGTGAGGATAGATAAGATAGAAACTTAGAATAGAAGAAGAAGGACACAACATCAGAGTAACACGAACCTCACAGCGGAACGAATAACATATAATATATAACATAACTTTGAAATATAACAGTTATGTATACAATAGCACTTATCAGAGTACAACACTTACAACACAGCAGAAATAAACTATAGCTATATGATCCAGAAGCCTCCTGCTCCAGCTCTTCAAGTATATCTGTAAATCCCGGCTACTTGATTGCCCGTACAAATTTAGGCACCCAAGAGTTTAGGGAAAACAACAAAGTAAACTCCGGGTCAGTCATGGGACTGGTGTGAGTAAAATAGTTTAACACAGTTTAACATATATATGATATCTCATAAGACCACGCCGTGAATACGGAACAGGTTTTTCCCTTATGAGAATCCAACATCTTTGACAAGCAATATCATTCTGATATTATAATAATGTCTAAGTACAAATATATATCAATCTAGCAGAAACGCTTTCATCTCACGTTCTACATATATAGTGTACAATCAAAATCGCAAGCACATATTGGATAATGGATTTCCAACTATGACAAGGTATGGGACCACCTTTCGCTAGTGTACCTCTAGAGAGGAATACACTGGGTTCAACAAGAACATCTTGCAACCCGGCCACACATGACCGAGCACTCATTTCGCTTGAGTGTATCGAATGTATATCACCAACGGTTGGGATCAGCAACCGTTTCCCAAATGGGACAACATCAACAATAGATTTTTAGAAATAAATGAAACTCTAGATCAGGTGATTATACACCCTAATAGGTGCGACCTACATAGCCATGCTACCTGCCCGATTTCTGTCATTTACCGGATGTGAGGCTAGAAGCTACGCTTATCTTCACATCAGATTCACTTTAAATGCCACATTATCAAATCCATCCAATCACTGATTGACGTCCTCAACAATACATTATGTGTTAGCTAAAAGAAGTTTCCTTCTCCGCTTCCACTCTTGGTACGATTGGAGAAATCAATGTACGTGATCGTCTGGAAATACTCTGTCAGACATCCATCGTCATTCACTTAGAAATGTCACATCGTCATACCCGCAAAATCACAAATTGATTTCCTCAAAGATACAACGGGTATACAGCTAAGAGAAACGAATTCCTCTACCACCAACGTATATATTTTGAAGGGATCAACTTACGCGATCCATTGGATATACTCTGTCAGACCTTCATCCATACAAGTTGTCCTGGGACTAGACAAATCGAAGACACTATTCAGTATATCCATCTTAGTCACTATTAACTAAGACTTATACAACAGCCCTTGCACTTTACTCCGTCTTCAATTATCTTTGGCATAAATGATTCACAACGCTTGTGCCAATATAGAGTGGTTCTTTGGATAATAATCCAACTGGTCTCTCCATATTAACAACGTTAAAAATGGTCAAAACTTCGATATTCTGTGAGTTAACTATCGAAGAAAACAAGTGTGCAAACAACGATATTATTTCCAGATGGAAATTATATCAAACAAACATCATTTAACATTTATCTCTTTAGTTCATTTTACATCTCCTGTTTCCCTGTATTCAACATTTGCTATTTTCTATATTTAGAAAATATACATTATTAACACTGGAAACATTTCCATTCCTTGTTTTCTGTATTTAGAAGACATTTCTGATTCTTGTTTGGAAAACATTTCCAAACTCCTACGTTTGGATTAAACAGATGTTTAGATAAATATCGCTATGCCAACTCAACCATTTTCTTTAATTACTAAATTCACTTTATATTTCTTTAACTAACTTCCGTACTTAACCTTTCTTTCAAATAACTATATTCGATTAACTCTTTTCAATTAACTCTATTGGACTGACCCTATTGGGTTAACTCTATTTGATTTACTCTATTTGATTAACTCTATTTGATTAACCCCATTCACTTAACTCCTGTCGAAAAAACTATATTCGATAACTCCTCTAACTCTATTCGAATAAACTATATTCGATTAACGCCTCTAACTCTATTCGAATAAACAATATTCGATTAACTCCTTTACTATATTCGAATAAACTATATTCGATTAACTCCTTTGATTTAACTCTAATCGATTAACTCCATCGAATAAACTATATTCGATAACTCCTTCGATTTAACTAATATTCTATAACTCACTTCGATTAAACAAATAATCGATAACTCCCTTCGAATAACTATAATCGATACTCCTTTACTATATTCGAATAAACTATATTCGATTAACTCCTTTGATTTAACTCTAATCGATTAACTCCATCGAATAAACTATATTCGATAACTCCTTCGATTTAACTAATATTCTATAACTCACTTCGATTAACAAATAATCGATAACTCCCTTCGAGTAACTATATTCGATACTCCTTTCGATGAAATTAAAATCGATTAACTTATCTCGATAATCTAACTCAAGTTGATTAACTCCTATCGAATAACTAATATCCGATTTAACTCCATTCGCTTGACTCTAGATCACAGCGATCACAATGGTTACGCCTGAATTCCTTAGGAAACATCCGACTGCCGTAGGCTATTTACAGCCCTGCGAATTACGCTAGCAGTCGTGCTAAATGGCATCTCATTTGGATTAATTCTAATTGATTAACTCTAACTGATTAACTCTAACTGATTAACTCTAACTGGTTAACTCTAACTGGTTAACTCTAACTGATTAACTCTAACCGATTAACTCTAACTCGACTAACCCCTTTCGAATAACATTTTCGATTAACTAACTTTCGAATACTATATTCGATTAACTCCTTTCGAATACCATATTCGATTACTAACTTCGAATACCATATTCGATTAACTAACTTTCGAATACCATATTCGATTAACTCCGAATACCATATTCGATTAACTAACTTTCGAATACCCTATTCGAATAACTAACTTCGAATACCATATTCGATTACTAACTTCGAATACCATATTCGATCACTTTATTGATTTATAAAGATTTCCCTTTTTATAACGTTTATCCATTTTAGAAAGATTTCCTTTTTAACCATGTTTATTCATTTATAAAGATTTACTTTTAGTAACGGTTCTTCACTTCATAAATGATTTCCTTTATCTTTCTATTTATAAGTGCTTTACAAATATCTCCTATTCGATTTCATTTGTAAATGTTTTACAAATATTCTCTTTCTATTTCATTTGTAAATGGTTATACAAATATTCCCTATTCAATTTCATTTGTAAATGGTTTACAAATATTTCTCTTTCTATTTGGTTTGAAAATGGTTTACAAACCTTTCTCTTTCTATTTGCAAATGGTTTGCAAACAATTCCTTTAGTGTTTTATTCCTAAGTATTTTCTTTTTATAAATAATCCATTTATAAATAAATTTCCATTTATAAATATTCCATTTATAAATAATTCCTTTTATAAAATCTTCTTTGATTTTATAACTATTATCTCTTTTATAAAATCCTTTGATTTTATAAATTATCTATTTTCAATATTCATTTTGAAAATTCCCTTTTCAACATTCCGGTATGTTATGGTACTTAACATATCAAAAAACGATGATCAATATCGTCCAACCACATATAATCGACAACAGATTATATATCACATCATATATTACAATATATGAACAGAACAGTAATATAAATATTGAGGAACCCAGTTGGGTCCCTCCAACCTGTTTCTCTGCATCACAGATGTTAAACCATATAATTAACATCAACTTCATTTCAATATGAAATGTTCTGTTAAACAACATCAATATATATAACGGTTTAAATATATATATTTTCAACTAACTGACTAGCAGTTCAATCAATCAACCAACACACAACAATCAACAGATGACTAACAGTTCTAAAAATACGTTATAAAAATATAACTGTTCAGAGTTGGTGGGTTTTACTCACATTTTCGCGTTAGCCGTTAAATAACGGTTTGCGTTATTTGATTCAGTCGTACAATTTATTTCACCATAAATTGTAACGAGCTCGGATTCACTCCCAGTCAGCTCCATGTTGTAGTGTCCGTCCATACGATCCTGTCGGATCTTGTTTCGCTGAATTCCGTTAATATACGACGAAGTTATTCAGTTTACAGGTTTGAAGTATTTAAATTTGAAATGATTATAATTCCTTTTTAAAACAAATGGGCCTTAACTTTTCAAACTTGAGCCTAACTACCACAAAAAGCCCGCCTCCCTGAACCTCTTCTTCCCTTAATAGAATTGATGCTCCAGAACTGGTTCGATGGCCATTGCAACTCCTTCGCAAGCCACGTTCTTTCCCAATCCACCACGAGAATCCAAACAAAGACGATCACTCCATTCTCCATCAAAATCTCCTTCTAACCACCTCAAATTCACCAATAACCTTCCCAGTAGAAACACTACAACCTCAACATCGTTTTGATCATCTCGCACACCAAATCAGTTCACGAATTTCCAGGCCATCAACCACCTTTCTGCTCAACGATAATTCCAACAACTTCACCAAAAATCCCCTCTTAGCTTCCTCTCCATCCTCGTATGCATCCCCTTTCATTCGAGCTTCTGATGCAAATTCCGTCCTCCAGGAAAACCCCATACCCATATAAGTGTCCCGACACTTTTAAGAACCGAATCCCACAAAAATACCCCCATTGAGTGCTGCTCTTCTCGCTAAACCCCAATCTCACATTCGAATTCCCTACAACGAACCCAACTCCCCAAAATAACGAATCCTAGATTCGCAGTGGTAAAAACCAGCGAGTTCGATCCTTTGAAAACTTATATGAGCAAGAAGAGGATGATTGCAGGAACTCAAATACATAGGTTTAGAGATTTATAGGTTTTACTTTGATTTGATTTTGTTTTTGAAAGATCATGAAAGGGTTTGGAAGGAATAGCCGACGGCGTGATTTGCCTTTGACCAGATGGAGGAAAAAGAATTAGGTTAGAGGTGTTAAGGGTGGTGTATTTATAGGGAAAACAAATATCTAGATATTTTATAGAGGAATATTCCCAGTATATTCTCATTTATATATTCAATTTTGACTTCTAAAAATTCGTGTGATTACACACGATACCCAAAAATCACGAAACTGGACATGTAGCTAGAGTTCGACATTACGGTCCAACGAAACTGGTTTCGTCGAATTCCGAATCCGTATGCTCACGTGGCGTATTTTTAACTGTCAAAATACTAACTGTTTCTCACTCTAAAAATCCGTACGGCCACACAGTGACTCTAAAAATCACGGAAACTGACATCTAGCAATAATTTAACATTGCGGATCCAACAAAATTAGTTTCGTCGAATTCCGACTTCGTTTGCAAACACAGCGTATTTTTAAAGCTCTAGATGACCCATTTAAATATATAAATATATTTAAATATAATTAAATTATATATAAATAAATTTATATTATCGTATATCTTCACATATGATATCGTACAACTCCAGAATATCATATCAAATTCACAGCTTGATATTTCAGATTCCAGATTATCTCGGTATTCAGTTTATACTGAAAATCTATTTATAACGTATGTAAAGCGTCGCAAATTATAAAGAAATTCCACAGCGACTTTTCTGAAATTTGATGTGGACGTAAATCAAAATCTATCCGACGAAATCCAGATTTTTCTCTTCCACTAGAAAGATATACTCCACCAGCTCCATACATTTCTTGTTTCACAGAAATCTGGCTTAAAACGAATCATGTACATTTAGTTGAAGTTCAAATCGCGAAATGCAGTGCCATTTCAAGCTCGATTTTAATTATAATATAATTATATGTTCAAACTGTCGTCGATTGAATATATTCGTCAATATAATTCAACTCTAAGCTGAATTAAATCTAAGGGACGACCCCGTTCACAGAATATTGTGATTTCCAATATTTTTGATTATTTCTGAATTAAATACATTATTCTATTATTTAATTTAATTAAATATTCATTATAATTTAATTCACGACGATTTAATTCCCTAAATCACTATTTATATAATTAAATAAAGTAATTATACCCGTGGAAAAATGCGGGTCATTACAACCAAACTTACATGCACAAACATTCATACAAGAGATTTGCAATGATTTTGGTTATAAGCTCAAAAATGAACCGAATTTCAAACCAAAGCAATCAAATATGACTTAAGCAAATTGTGAAGTCTTAAAACTTGCCGGTGCAACAACAGAGCTTCACAATATCCCCAAATCAACTAATAGCTTATGAATTAGATTGTGTGGACAATTCTAATCATAAATTTCAATTCAATGGAACATAAACTAATGAACTGGAAAGAGTATACTTATCTAACCAATTCATATGCATATGTAAACCCAAATGAACACTAAACTACACTTTTACAAGCCAATAGATTGTGGCATAAATGTGAATTCATGAAGAACTCACAAAGAACTCACCTTTGTTTGTTTAGAAACTAGGAATTGATCCAATAGCAAACTAGAACGATCTATCTTCGATAAAACACTAGAATCAACAACCTATGATAATAAAATCATGTCCCCTAAGGATTAGGTCATAGGAATTTCAATGATTTGAAGTGGAATGAGATGGAGAAGATAGAGATGGACTTACCTAAGCTTCTCTTTTGATTTTGCACTTGATTCCTACAAGATTGGAGCACCTAGATTAAGCTAGGGCTTAGGCAATTTACATTACCCTTTCTTTTCCCTATTTCTATTTTTTCTTGAAGAGAGGAATTGAATGAAGGAGAGGAGGCTGATTTGAGGGTTATAAGAGTGGCCTAGGTTTAGCTAGGGCCATCAATTTCTAACACAACTCAAAACACGACTCGTAACCTGCACGAAAAAAACCCGACCTGATCTGACCCATTCATAAATGTGTCTATTTCGGGTCAACCCGCTCTTACCTGTTTAATAAGCGTGTTGACCCGACCTAACCCATGAACTCGTTTCTTTCCCGTCATGACCCTTTAATATAAAACATATTTTTATTACTCTACAATCTACAAAATATAGGCCCAACTCTGTCTACTACCCATTTGCTGCTTTACCCTAATTTACCAATAACCAAGCCACACTCATTCAGTCATTCTAATTTCTGTGGTTCAACCTCTTCACTGATTCACCCCTTCACGTTTTCATGTTTATTCCCACATTATCAACTTTTTACATTTTTATTCTCATCTTAGCTTACAACAAGTGAATGACGACAACACCCTTCTTTCATGTTTTCAATTTTTTATACTAATATTTTTCTTAACGGATTACACGAATCAAACCCGAAACCTGCACGATTATAAATGGGTCAACCCGAAACCGACCCTTTTAATAAACGGGTTGAGCTAACACGACCCGAACTCAACCCAAACACGACTTGACCCGACACGAATCCGACCCATTGACAGCCCTAAGTTTAGCTAACCAAGACCCAACCAAGGTGCCAATTTTCACGAACTCGAAATATATCGAAGTTTATAGTTTTCGAGCACGAAAACGACATTTGGAACTCAATGGAAGTGGTGTCGAGTCCAAATTCATCCGTATGTAAAAAGTGATATTTTGGTCATGCATCCGATAAAAAGGAACAAATTTCTCCAACTTCAAAGATATCGACGTTTATAGTTTTCGAACATGCAAATGACATTTTGAACCCAATGGAAGTGATTTTGTTGAAAAAGAAGGTCGTTTGCAAAATGGCTGTTTTAAGGGATATATATAATATTAAAACATATATATATATATATATATATTCTATAGCGACTATTCTAAATTTTAATTTAGACATAATGTAACAATTAGGAATTTCGCTCGATCTGAATCGATCGTTAAACCGACCAAGACCGTTTGAAACCCCTGATTATTTTGAGAACACGACAAATTGGAACGCAAACAGAAAACATTTCATTGTTTATTACAGCAATTCCATCAGAATACAAGAATATACAGAGTATGAATAAATATTACACATTTGACAAATATCAGAGATTTAAATTACATTTAAATACATAGCAGCGGAAAAATAATACAAAACATAACTGAAAGAAATACGCGGATACAGAGCTTTCCGAATATCACTTCAGCTATAAACCAGGATCCTATGAATATAAATCTGCAAAACCCAACCACTTGCTGCCCGTGCGGAAAATAAGGGCACCCAGAGTTTAGGTTAAAACAATAAACTCCAGGTCAGTCAAGTGACTGGTGTGAGAACTAAAACAGTTATTAATCTTTATTTTTAAAGTTAGGTAAATCAAGGGGCCACGCCGTATAACATGGAACGGGTTTCCTCCCAAGAATATCAGTGCATAAAACAAATAGCGCAATGCTAAATATAGAAAAATGAAGCTATTATAAGACCCAGGTCCCATCACACAATGCAACGCAAGCCGGAGGATAGGGTTTTACCTTATAATAGCCAAAGAATGCTTGGTGTGTTAAAACAAATCATTTGATACTATTATAAGTGTATAGTGTCAAAAACAACTTTGAATATAAATGTATCGATCATAGACGACATAGTATCCCATGCTACTATGTCGCCATACTAGGCTCTACAAATAAAACCAAATGTCACGTATTGGAAATTGGATTTCCGTCATGAGTCGAGGCAAGGGACAAGCTCCTCTTCGTTCGAGACACTCTAGCAAATGTCTCAGGACCACACACAGCGATCCTTGGAATCGGTTGGGCCGGTCCTCTCTTACTTTTGAGGATTGGCAATTCCTGAAACACGTTTCCCGGTCCTATCAGACCTATATCCGAGGCGCCTTGCATTCCAACAACCACACAAGTAAAAAGTATATAAATGTCAGGGCTGGTAGGTCACTGACATCACCCATAGCTAGAAAGAAAGGTCTTGTTCTCCCAACAGTCCTTATCCTGTTTTTGACTCATACCGAGGTGTGAGGCTCGCAAATTAACGCTGTACACAAAGCTATGCCACATAGGCCGTGCTTTGATCATCAACTACAAGACTTTGCTTTTCAACAGAAGCCTTGATCATTTGACACTTAGGCAATTCACTCCATGCAACTGATATCCATCAATATATAACCTCTGAGCTCATACGTCTTAGAGAAGGGCATTAAGCAAGAGAATAAATTCTCCGCCGCCAAACATATATATATTTAATAGAAATCAATCACACAGAATAAAATCCAATGTCAGACACACAGTCCATTTACAAGTTCATTCTGGGTCTAAACGAAACCGGATGCACCTTGTACCTCGCATATCCATCGATCTCCAAGTACATCTAGACGATCACCAACTGATTCCCTCCTCTTGGGTGTACAACCCAATCAAAATTGTCAGGAATCAACCAAACGACGTGAAGACCCCCGGTCACCGTCTTCACCTTCGACATATCGTCGAATCGGTTATTCAGGATTGGTATAAACCCGGCCTTTCTGAATAACCCGCATATAAAATAAACAACTGTTACACAAACACAACGTATGCCTCATTCCAATTCAGAACATTCTTTTATTCAAATTTTCACATTATTAGGGAAAGGTTCCCATTAATTTTATCAAAGATAAATTCTTTTAAATTCATTCTTTAATCTTCCTTTTGATATCGAATCAACCCATGTTAAGGTTTTCCAAACTAGTCGGGATTAGCGAACCACACCGAAGTAATCATTTATTTTATTTTCCAATCCCAATCTATTCATCCCATGGAGCAAAAATGGTAATACTCCATATCTAACACCACGGTGTTATCGGTAAATATCAATTACCATTTCACGTTCAAATCTAATTAAAGATTTAACAATCGTTTGGAGAAAAACTGGTGATACTCCATTCTTGATCACTTTAATCTAATTAAAGATTCATTAAAACTCCACTTAGTTTTAATCTTCCCAAAAATCAATGTCCTGTCTTTAACTAGGTTAAAGAACCAATGTCATCTAAAACACGGTTCACGATAAACCCAAAATCACATTCCATTGTTAATCGGGTTAAAGAACAGGTGTTATTCAAAACACCGCTCACGATAAACCCCAAAAACCAATTTAAATTCAATTCCAATTAAATATTAATTAACTGGACAATTTCACTAAATATTAATTAAAAGATTTATTCTTTTCTAAACTGGGTTCAAGAATAGTGTTATCTAAGACACCATTCACGACGAACCCAAAATCCCATTTGATACTAAATACAAGGCTCTGAATAGAAAATATATCGGCTTATATTCAATATCAAATTCTGAAACCAACAAATATCGTATTGGAAATAACGATATAAATATTTCTTTCAAATTTCCATAACCATATCTGTATAATCACGAAATCCAACATCGAAATATTCCGAAGATAATTTCGATTCAAATCCATTCCGATTCGTATATTGGAAATTCTGATTATCTTTAAAACCACTTCAAATCCAATTTATTTATTCAAAAATATTGGATTATAATTCTAGTTCATAACTAGTTCATTTCGATAAAAATATATTTTTATCCTCTTTAAATATGGGATTTTTCACCCCAATTCTTTCTAAATCATTTATTATGATTTACACAAATTATTGATATTTTTAATAATTTTATCAAGGCCCGTTCAGTCGATTTCTAATAACGGTCGTCGAACTGCACTTAGAGCGACCTTTTCCAAATTTGATTTGGACATAATTCCAAATCCAACCGTTAGATTTCAAATTTCTAATATTCATTGGAAATCTCTTTTCAATACGAACCCAACGGTTCCGGTTTTAGGAGAATCCGACGGTCGGATCTCCTGTAACGTCAATTCGAAGTCAATGGTCGAAATTCGCGAACTGTCACGGCGCGACGAGTTCTATTCAGGACATTTAATATATATAATTTATATATTATATATACTTCGTCGATTTCAATTCTAAACGTATTTTATAAATCGTTTTAAATTCGTTTTCAAAACAAATTCAACTTCATATTCAATTTTAAATCAAAATAGAATATTCCATATCACTAATATATAAATGATAATATTTTTAAAATATTAGATTTTTAAATCACTTCCTTTTCTATATTCATTATAAAAACGAATATAATCGATATAAATATCGTTTGCGTCAAAATGGCGCAAATCTAATCAACATGGCTTTATATTTTTCCACTACTTCGTTATTCTGTTCAACAAATGGATATTTTCTTCAACACAATTTTTTTTTCAACACATGAATATTTATTCATTCTTACTTATAATAAAAATGTGAATTTTATTGTATAAATATTTTATTCAACACATGAATAGTTTTAATACATGAATAGTTTCAACACATGAATATTCTCAACACGTGAGGATCGTCAACACTTGACTATTTTGTTTATTCAACACATGAATATTTATTTTCCTGTTCTGAATATTATTTTAAAATATTCTTTATTTTCTAAATTGGAATGAGACCCAATCAATTACCATATAATGTTATTTATATGGATTCCATACAACACATGTATATAATAGCAACGATAAGTAATCAACCATCATCCAGAGTGCACCGCACAACTGCATAGGCATTAAATATTAATATTTAACGCTTACAACATCCTGTCAACCAAACGATGGACATATCACTAAACAATTGGGATTGGTGTACGCCAAATATCATCCCAACACCCATATGGGGTTTCAAATCAACAAACACAGATTTTTATTTGTGTAGTTGGGCGACGTGTAAAATTTATCGTCCCAATCAATATCAGTCAAATTAGTGTACATAAACAAATCGTCTGATTTGTAAATGAACATTTATTTATTCACCTACACATTAAATTTATATTTTAACTATATAATTTATTTCAACACATGAATATTTATTTTCATTCATTCCACATCACAATCAATTTTCACCACACAACAAAATCAAACAAGTCGTGCATGGTTTGTGGACAACGGGTGTCGGGTTCTGCTAAGCACCGTCTGCATCCTAGTATATATTTATAACCAGAAAACAAAATTTAAAGTGAGAAGTTCTCAACTTTGGGATCCACTCCTCCATCCTATATTTCTGAACGGTTCGGAGTTGATTCCCGCCGATACCATCGCTATCTTTTCCTGCTGTTCATAGCAAAAATCGCATTTTTATTTCTACTTCATTAATATAAAAATCGAATTTTTATCGCTACTATATAATAAAAACTATATTTTTACTTCAAATTTCTTCATATAAAAATTGCATTTTTATACTATGAAAATCATATTTTTTTCTTCTAACGCTACACAGATAAAAATCGCCTTTCTAACATGATGTATATATTTTGAATCGATGTTTATATTTTAAATATCACATTTTTACAATGTCATTTTCTATATAAAAATTATATTTTTATATTGCTACTTATATAAAAATCATTTCTTTTCTAAGATAGAAAATCTAATCTTTATCTAAATAAAAATTGTATCTTTCTATTTTAAAAATCATAACTTTTCTCTTTTAAAAATCATACCTTTTTCCTATTTTTAAAAATTATCATTTCTTTTCGCTATTTCATTATAAAAATCAAATTTTTATCTTCATAAAAATAATCCTAACATAGGATGAAATCCTCGCTTTATACATTAAAGAGAATCATAACTTTAGTTACATGAATAATGAAAATAAAACTGAAAACTCACATTTTTCTTTGCAAAAATTGAAGCTCTAAGGGTGGAGGGTCCACCGTTGGAGGAGAGTGGCGGGGGTTGGTGGCGCCGGAGGTGGGGTGCAGCCTTGGTCAGGTGGTGGCAGTTCAGTGCGCAGCGGCGGCGCGTTTGGGGCCTCGTGGTCTTGGATTTCGTGACTGGAAAGTGGAATGGCTCACGATTTCTTTGATTGGAGGGGGGAGCGTCGGAGGGAGGTGGCGTGGCCATGGAGGAGGGCGGCGACGATAGGGTGGGCTGCACGACGTGGAGCGGCGTGTTGTGGCTATGGGGCGACGTGGGTTTTGGGAAAGGAGATTGGGTTTTTGATTTTGAACGAGGGAATAAAATAAAAAAAGAAAAGGGAGGGGGGTTAAGGAAAAGGAAGAAACATTATATATATTATTTTATTTTTATTTTTCTGTTAAAACCCTAAGTGTTGACTTTTCATTCAAACTCCAATTAGGACCCAATGACTGTCGTCCCTAGCTAATTACCCCCATTCCGAACACGATGGGATATGTTTCGTAACCCAATTTGGCTGTTACGGTTAGTTTTCATTTAAATCAAAATATAATTCCATGTATATTGAATTTAAACGTACATTTCAATTTACCAGGGCCACATATAGACTCTAAAAATTCCTGGAAAAATATTTCTAGCTTCGTATTGACGATACGGTCATAACAAAACTAATTTCGTCAAATTCTGAGACCGTTTGAAAAATGGCCATTTTAAATGGCCATAATTCCAAAGCGACTATTCTGAATTTTCAACTGGATGTAACTTTTTATTTCCACTATGAAATTTTGATTTTTCGGATCCGTTGGAAAGATATTTTCAAATATTTTTGGTTTCGCTAAAATCCGGTATATTTTGAATCCTGTGCATTCATTTGAAGTTCGAAATCGAAATTCCAAACTACTGCGCCATTTTCAGTTCCTTTTATATTTAAAATAAAATATTTATATTCTAACGACGATTCGAATAAAATATACGTTCTATTTCTATTCAAAATAAATTTCTCATCGTTATAATTTAATATAAATCAATTTAAATATTCAAAATTCATTAAAATAGCCAAAATAAAATTTTTAAATTGGCTCAGATTTCCTGGTTGTTACACATAACTTACAATTTATAAAGTGAAATCTCAATTTCTTACATTCATTAGAAAATTACAACTCAAAATATTCTAATGTTTCTTGTTTTATCAAATTCTGATTTATATTGAATTCTATACATTCATTCAAAGTTTAAAATCAAATTTTCAAACTACCATGCCATTTCGAGTTCGTTTTAATTAAATTTTAAATATATACGTTTTAACTTCGATTAAAATAAACTTTTAAGTCGTTCACTCTTAAAATAATTCATTTAAAATATTTAGTTTCTATGAAAATCAACTAAAAATAAATTTTGAATTGGTTCCAAAAATACGGGTTGTTACAACCTCCCCCACTTAAAATCTTTTCGTCCTCGAAAAGAAAGAAGGAACTGAAGGTCGTTTGCTTAACCAACTCAACCTTCGCTTGACTCAAGTTCTTCAACTTTTTAGTTTCTAAGAACTTACTAATTTCTCAAAATTTGGATAATGCCTTAAATTTTCAAAAAAATTTGCCATACCTTCCTTTGTGCAGGTTGATCGGTACAACTACAAATGGCCTCTACAGGCCCTCACTGTAACGACCCAAGGATTTTCGGCTCTGAAAATAGACATAATTACCTTTACCGTAACTCATGCCGACCTTCCAAACACCAAAAACAATGGAATGTTATTAGAAAGAAATTAGAGGGTGAGATAAGAAAGAAAGAAATATTAGAATAGAAGAAGAAGAAGAAACAACAAAACACCATCGCAGCGGAACAAAATATATTACAGAAATGAATCTTTATTGAGAGCTTTAAAAATAATTACAATATCAGAGTATGTCACACATCTGGACAGTTATAATAATCTTCCTCATGCACAACACACAGCGGAATACACACAATATATATAATACGTCTGGAACTTCTCCAGTTCGTCTCTGGACTTCGCAGCATCCGATAACATGGACCTGTACAACCCGGTCTAACCCGAGCATTTACAAAACACCGGGTTAGTCTGGTGAACCAGTGTGAGAAAAACTCGCACAATATTTAGGAAGATCATCCAACTTGATTTTAAAGTTCAAAAATCTTTTCGAAAGAAAAGGGAAATCGTAAGACCAAATTCACACATAAATAAGAATGGTTTCTACCTTACGATAACCCAAAACACTTTTGAAACCAATACCTTTTCTGATATTATAATACTGTCTAAATACAAGTAAATATCAATCTAGCGGAATGCTTGCATCTCACGCTCCACATATATAGTATACAATCAAAACCGCGGGCGCTTATTGGCGATTGGATTCTGACTATGACAAGGTATGGAACCACCTGCCGATAGTGTATCTTTAGAGGGGAATACACTGGGTTCAACAAGAACGTCTTGCAACCCGGCCCACACATGACCGACCACTCATTTCGCTTGAGTGTATCGAATGTATATCACCAACGACAGCATCGAAATAGATTAAAGAAGGAAATGGATTTTCTCTAACACCCTAATGGGAGCGACCCATATAGCCATGCTGCCTGCCCAATTTTTGTCATTTCCCAATTGATGAGGCTTGAGGTTTAGATTCACTTTTTAGAACATCTGGTCACCATTCACTTTGAATGTCACATCGTCAGATCCGCCAGATATCCCTAGTTGACGTCCATAAAAATACTCTAGTTCTTCGGCTAGAGAAAACCATTTTTCCGCCATCAATTATGGTACGTTTGAAGAAATCAATGTGCGAGACCCTTTTGGAAATACTTTGTCAAACATCCGTCCATACAAGTCATCCAGGGATAGGATGAACCGAAGGCACCCTCCTACCACATCCAAGGAATCACCCTATAGGTTATTAGCGAGCAGTCCTTGAAATCCATAGATTCCAACCACGACAGAACCACAGTTTATCTCTGGTTGTAGTCCTAAATCTTATTAGCCATTCTTCCATTTAATGAAGATCCACGGTCTTCAATGCTTCATCTCGACCATCTTCAGATATCTTCACGTGTTTGTTGGTCAGAATGGTTTTCGAATATAAATTCGATCCCGGTCTTCCCGTACCAACAATCGTATTAGACAGATTTGATAGTCGGTTATTTAACTATCAAAATAAACAGTGATTCAATCATGAAAATCCGATGAGCTCACTGGTTCAGTATTCAAAATCACTTGGCCTTTTAACTAAAACAAATGTAAATTAAAAAGTCTTAAATATTTTGATATTATGAATATAGCTTTTCCGCTTCTTATTTAACATAAGATTATACTTTAAACAAATTCATTTTAACACATAGGAAAATCCTATATCATATTTAGTTCTCAATTTATACTTTCAAAATATTAGCCACCTTATTGTCTAATATTGGAAAACCAATTCAACCTGTTACTCGTAAAACAGCATAACAAAATATCTTCTATTCATTTGTTGACAGTAACTAGTGTTTGTTCCTATTGAATAAAACTCAACTTTTACATTTCTTTTCTATCTCGAAACTATCGTTACAATTCACGTAATCCCCCCTTTTCCCTTTTCTCTATGGAATCCTCATTATTTATTTTCCAAATTCTCATTAAACGTTGCATTATTATTATTTCCTTAGTGGAAACAATAAATTATCACTAACCCCTTTTTCCATTACCAACTAATATCATTCTCAGATAATCCTGATGTCGTTCAAGTTGGGGTATTTTAATTACCTCTCAGACTTTGATCAACAATGTTCATATCTGGAAATAAATACAAGTTGAAATCCCAAAACCCAGTATTTCATTCTAATATAAATTCAAATTCCATTTAACTATTCTATAAAATATAGTTTCATACAACCTTCTTATCCTTTTGAAAATCTCTTCCTTATTATTTCTTAATTCAATAATTAAATAATTTCTTATAAAATACCATATTTTAACCTCGACCTCTTTAAACAAATTTGTTTTTATAATTCAGATTTGATTACACAATCTTATGATCCATTTCTTTTACCAAATTCACTTTCACTAATTCCATTTCAAATTCATTCAACTCTTCCTGCTTTGGAAATCTAATTTCAATTCCTCACTTTCGCTTAATCCTACCATTTAGTAACGTTAATTTAGAATTAACGATATATTACCTCAAACCTCTTTTATATAACTCCAGTTTATTATAAACCTTTTTTCTTAATTCCCTTTTTACTTAATTCAATAATTAGGTAGCATTTATTTTCTAGTGTATTCGCTTAAAACTTCTATTATAACTCTGTTATAAAAACTCATGTTTGAAATAATACCTGTTCATATACTCCTTTCACCATTCAATTAGATTTCATTTCAATTTCGATTACCTTTAAATGAATCTCAATTAAAAGGTAATTTTCTAAATTACTCTTAATTTAAAATAATAATTTATTTTAATCACTAACTACTGTAGAGTAGTTAATTCCTTTATTAACTAAAATAAATATTAAATTCATTTTTAAAATCTTATTAAAATAAAACAAATATTTGTTAAACTATTCTATTCAAAATGCACTAATTTAATCCCAATTGAAAACGGTTGATTTAGACGACTAAAACACGGTTATCCCATTAACCGATTTTAATTCGTCCTCCCTTTAAATTAATTAATAATATAATCAATTTAAATAATTCCATTTAATTATTTCTTACTAAAACAATATCCAAATTTAACCGTTAGGTTAATTTCTACTCACTTGTTTATAAATCTGATTATCACTAGAAATTTCCTTATAAAATCAATTAATGATTAATTATAAGTTTAAATAATAAATAAGAAATATTTACTTCTTTACAAACTTTTATTCAAATAATATATTTCAAAATCTATTCCCAGTTATAAAATAAATTTTATAACTTCAGTCTATCGATTCATCTGATGGTAAATCAATATAAACAAAACAATTTATTCTTTGGCCATTTATTGCCGATTACTCAACCAATATTGCCCATTGGTTAAAACAAAACACAGGTTGAAATTTCAATCAATGATCGCGAATCAAATCAATCATCAATCATGATAGTTCACATATGACAATATGAAAATAAATAATATATTTGAGGAATCCCATTGGATCCCTCCAACCTGTTCTTCCCTGTATTCACATTGGTTATCTCCAATCAGATCATTCAATTTTTGTTTAACTGATAATTTCTATAATAGTAAATAATGACCATTTAACATCAATCGATCAACACAACAATTCCAACAATTCAAACAATTAAACACGTTTATAAATAAATGTGACCAACAAGGTAATTTACCTCTATTGGATCCAATCGTTAAAATAACGATTTGGAATTCCACCGAAATTAAACATGGTTTAATTTCATCGGTTAAATCAACAAATAAATATATAACTAGCAAAACAGTCAACCATTGGCAAGCAGAGCACACAAAATAAAAATCCAATTTATATAAAATATGACCGTATACTGTTAAAGTCGATCTATTATTACTCTTTGTTACATCCATTTGCTATAATAAGGCAATCCAATTTTTGAATTCCATCTGGCATTGATTTGTCCCCATTCGTTTACTGTCAGCTTCTTGCTCGAAGTCCCTGTACAATTCATCACGTTAAAAACTATACGATTGGATTATAAAACCAATTAACTTTAGTTAAACCAAGTATTAGATCTGATTACTGTTGATAGGCAGAATAAAGGCCGATCCCCTTTACTTATTTGTTCTACAGAGCCTGTGCTCACGTTCTGAATCCTCCAGCATTGTTCACGAAGTCACAAAGATCGCAGCTACCCAAACATCACCTACGCACGCCAACTCCCCGACCTGAAACCAATCGGAGACCCCTATCAGCCCCGCCTACACGCCAGCGTACCCTGCCTAAAACCCTACGCACTTCGATGTCCTCTTCTGCTTCCAAATCTACTTCGAACGCTGGTACTTCCCAAAGATATATCGGCCTCCCCGACCACCAAATCTAGATCATAATCGTTCAAGTTCATTATCTCGACAAGTTCTCCCATGTTGCCGTAGAACCATTGGTGAATTAAGGCATGGATTAGAAGAAAAACGAGAGAGACGATTAAGAAATTTTAGCCATTGGTTTATAGAAGAGGCGGCTCACAGAACAGTTGAACGCATGGAGAATTTTTCTTGGGTTTGACCTTAGTTTGGAGTATATATATATATATAAGAAGATGGTTTGGACACCAAGCTACTGCAATGTCACTTTCAGTTGGTGCTGTCATGGTTCTTAGGGTATTACACTTTTATGTAGGCATGTAGAATAACATGTTTTAACTTATGGTGTACTCCAGTGTCCTTTTGGTTGCTTAGGAAATAGGAAAGAGGACATAGAGTATACACGTTTTGCTTTTAGGGATGGGATAGCCATGTATTTTCATTTCAACATACAGGACGTCCATTTCATAGGGTAGGTTTTCCAATAAGTAGCTTGTACCAAGTTCCATATCCAATAATTCATATGGTTCACAAATATGAGTAGTGGTCTGTAAAGAGTATATGGTTCATATTCTACTTCAATGACAATATTTTCGTAATTAATGTGATTCTTTGACAATACAATTGTTTTACTTTTCTGTTCTTGTTCGCAATATGTGGCTAGCTATATGATTATTACTTGGGGTACTATTCCTATTTTCGGTCTATGCGTAGGGATATGTAGGTTAATACTTAGGGTGAAAGCAAAGTTTTTATTATATTTTTATATTTAATTTCCATTTCTCTGGTTTAATACATATATTTTATACACGATTATTTAGTCTACTGCTAGTTACATTGCACATTCTTAATTTGTACCTTCATCAATAATATCCAATTGTCATAAAATGGACACACCCTTATGCCTTGTCATTCCGGTCCCAATGAAACTAATTTCATCGAAAATAGAGACCGTTTGCAAAAATGACTATTTTTAATGCTTATATAATATATTTTTTTAGTAGGACGGATGTGTAGCACGAAAAATGCTTATATAATATTAATAAAATATTATATAAATCAATTAAATAATAATAAATTATTTTTATCATATATATCCAAATAGAATATATTTACAACTTACAAATATAATTTATATGGCTCAAGACCATAAATTTTGAGTTAAACAATTAAAATTTCCTATTTAAATGTATTAAATAACATTATATTTTAATAACAATTTCCATAGCGACTATTTCAAACTTTGATTTGGCCATATCTAACAATCTATAACGCGAAATCTGAATTTTTCTCTTCCATATGAAACTTATAGTCAACACGATTCATACGTTTCTTATTTCACAGAGTTCTGACTTAAAACGGATTCTGTATATTCAGTTGAAGTTCAAAATTCCATATTACGAACAGTCGTGCCATTTCGAATACGATTTATAATTATATAAATATATAACGTTCAAACTTCATTTTAAATAACGAATTAAATATTAAAATCCATTAATATTCCAAATATAATATTTAAAATACTAAATTAAATTAAATATTTAACTGCCAAAAATATGGGTCGTTACACTCACATATCAAAAGAAAATCCATCAACCAATCGGCTTATAAAATCATTAAACCCAATCATATATATACATGTATATATATCCAATTCGAACTAATTATCAATCCAGTTCAATATTAAATTCAATTTGGCTAAATTTAACCTTTCATTTTCACATTGGTTTTATTGTTCCAATATTTTTATTAGTTAACTAATAATCACACATCACATCCAACAATTAATTAGTTGATTAGCTTTTCAAACATCTATCTTCTATATATACTCAAAAATCATATTTCACTGCCAAATCACAACATAAACCCTTACTATGTTTTTGGTTCTCACACCAGTCAATTACAAATATATAGACATCCCACTTTTGAAACTCAAACATAATTACTGTTGATGAGATCTTAATCATCAGAATCATCTCCGGGCGACTAGAGTGTGATTCTATATCTACCAAGTATATTCAAGACTTCGAATAAATGTTCATGACGCGTATATGCAAAATCTTCTTATACTTAATATCCAAAATCAATATCAAGTAAAATACTCAAAGTTTTATAATAAGATATAATTTTCAAATCTAAATTCGCTTTTTAATAACACTCTTCAAACTCATTTTAGGGCATCATTAACCCTATCTCTAACGAGTTACTCTTATAGGATATTACTAATCCTATCTCCGATGAATTCTCTCATTCGGTTCCAATGTGTCTTGTTCTCGAGCTTTGTAAACCAAAGTACGGATACCAAACTGTCACTCCCCGAATCCGTCCAGCCTCCGAAGGGGCGGGAGAACGCGGATTGTAATGAGAACATGATGCATCAGAACACAAACAGGAGAACATTTCATTGCTATTACAACAATTTATATCAGAGTACAAGAATATATTAGAGTATGAACAAATATTATGCACAGCGAAAATTCAAATATCAGAGATTTAGATTACATTTAAATACAAAAACATAATATGCAGTGGAAAACATCAACTATAACAACTGAAAGAAATACACGGATACAAAGGTTTCCGAATATAGCTCCAGCTGTAATCCAGGATCCTGTGAAAAGAAATATCTGCAAACCAAAACTACTAGCTGCCCGTGTGGAAAATATGAGCACCCAGAGTTTAGGTAGAAACAATAAACTTTGAGTCGGTCATGGGACTGGTGTGATAACTAAAACAGTTATTATTAACTTGATTGTTATGTTAGGTAAATCAAGGGACCACGATGTATAACACGGAACAAGTTTCCTCCCAAGAATACCATGAACAAACAACGCAATGCCTTTTAGAAAAATGAAGCCATTATAGGACTCAGGTCCCATCACATAATGCAACACAAACCATAGGATAGATTTTTACCTTATAATGGCCAAATATGCTTGGTACGTGAAATTTATCTTTTATTATTGCTATAAGTGAAGAAATCAACTTCAAATATAAATGTATCAATCATAGATGGCATAATACGCCATCCTACCATGTTGCTATATAGGTTTACAACTAAAACCGCACAATGTCATATTGGAAATTGGATTTCCATCATGAGTCAAGGCAAGGGATGTCTCCTTACTGATTCGGATCGCCTCTAGCAAGATGACCCAAGATCACACACTTGGGCAACCCCTGGATCTTCAGGGTCGGTCCTTTCTTAAATTTGAGGATTATTTATTCCTGAACAATATGTTTTCCGGTCCTATCGGACCTATCTTTGAGCCTTTTAGTCTGCTTGATATCCGAGGTGCCTCTCAATCCAACAACCACATAAGTAAGAATGTCTAGGTTCCATACCATGACACCACTTCTAGCTAGAAAGAAACACATGTATTCCCTGCAGTCACTATCCCGTTTTTGACTCATACCGGAGTGTGAGGCTCGCAAATTAACGCTAAACACAAAGCTATGCTACTTAAAGCCATGCTTTGATCATCATCCACAAGACCCTGCTTTTCAACAAAAGCCTTAATCATTTGCATCTCAACATGCCACATTGTCGATTCATGCCATGCAACTGATATCTATCAATATATAACCTCTAAGCTCATACGTCTCAGAGAAGAGTGTTAAGTAAGAGAATAAATTCTCCGTCACCAAACATATACATATTTAATAGAAAATACAGAACAAAATACAGTGTCAGACATAATGCACTTACAAGTTCATTCTGGGTCTGAACGAAACCGAAGGTACCTTATTCCTCACCCCATATGTCTAATATAGGAGAGAGGTCCTCGCATATCCAGTCGATCTCTAAGTACATCTGGACGATCAGCACTTATTACTCTATCTTGGGTGTACTGCTCAATAAAGACATCAGTAATCATCCAAATGATGTGAAGATCACCGGTCTTCAACCACCGTCTTCAAATCTTTGATTTTTAGTCGTCGTAACAGTTATTTAAAATGGGTTAAACCTGGTCTTTCCGAATAACTCGCGTAACTTATAATCATGTGAAGTATAAACACATCATACGCCTCATTCCAATCGAGAATATTCTTTTATGCAAATATTCATTGAGTCATTCCCATAAATCTTATTAAAAATTTAATTAATTTAAACCTCTTGTTTAAATCTTTCTTTGAAAACCATTGCAAAAGATTTTGTGTTATCTTTTAACAAACTTATACCAAATTAAGGTTTGTCAAACTAGTCGGGAGTATCAAGGCTTACCAAAGGAATCATTTTTTTTTAATCCCAACCTATTCATCCCATGGAGAAAAACAAGTAGTCCTCCATACCTAACACCCATGGTGTTATTGGTAAATTCAATTACCACTTAACGTTCAAATCTAATTAAAGATTTAACCAACGCATGGAGTAAAACTGGCGGTACTCCATCTCGAACCTTTCATGAATCCGGTAAATTTAATTACCTTATTCATATTTAAATTTAATTAAAGATTTATTAAAACTCCACTTAGTTTTAATCTTAAGAATCATTACTTAATGATTATTCAAAGTTAGAAAATAAATCCTGTCTCTACTTGGGTTAAAGAACCAGTGTCATTTAAAAAACAATTCACGATAAACCCAAAGTCATCTTCCATTATAATAGAACTTTCACTCAATTCCAATTTAATGTATTAACTTGGAAAACTTAACTTTGGAAAATTTCATTAAATCTTAGTTAAAAGATTTATAAGTTCCAGATCATATTTTCACTGTTAATTGGGTTTTAAGAATAAATGTTATTTAAAACATCATTTACAATAAACCCAAAATCAACTTCCATTTAATTCCAATTATATGTATTAATTGGGAATATTCATTAATCTTAATTAAAAGAGTTATCCTTTTCTCAACTGGGTTTAAGAACAGTGTTATTGAAGACACCATTCACGACAAACCCAAAATCCAATTTGATATCAAATATAAGTCTCTGAGTAGAAATTATATCGATTTATATTCAATATCAAATTCTGAAACTAACAGATATCATATTGGGAATAATGACATATACATCTTCTGAATTCCTCAACAATATCCGTATAAATAACGGAATCCAATATCGAAATATTCTGAAGATTATTTCCATTCAAATCCTTTCCAATCCATACATTGGAAAATTCGGGTAACATTGGAATCATATCAATTCTCTATTCTAGTTGTTAACCATTTCATTCAGATAAAAATAACTTTTCTCTTTTCAAACCTGGAATATTTCAATATTTTCGTGTCCATCCAAAATTGGACATCAAAGTCATATTTTGATTCTTCACTGAATATTATTATAAAATATTCGTTATTTCTGAAATGGAATCAGACTCGATCTATTACCATATAATTTTACTTATATGGATTCCATACATCGCATGTATTCAAAAATGGTGATAAACAACTATTAAACATTCAGTTCACATCCAGAGTGCAATTTGCAACTGTATAAGCATTAAACAATTAAATAACGCTTATAACAGTCTGCCAATCAATCAACTGGCATACAACTAAACACAAGGGAGATGAGTGAAGTTATTATCATCCCCAGGCCCGTGTGGGGTTTTCAATCAACATCCAGTGATCACTATTTGCATAATTGGGCGACGTGTAAAATTATCATCCTAATACCCGTGTGGGGTTTACATCACAATCCATGTGAACTTATCTAATATTCAAGAGACAGGTATGTAAATGTTATCCCAATCATTTATAATATAAATGTTTTATTTATAAATATTTATAATCACAGTCCATCAAACAACAAAAAAATATTGCAATCACAGGCAAATTATATATATACATATACAGTTATAAAAATAAATAACTATACAAAATTTTGAGTGAAAGAGTTCTCACCATTGGTTTCCACTCCATCATTCTTTAATTGGTGATTTTATAAAACGATTTCGTAAGAATCGAGCTGTAGAAATCTACGAATCAGAGAAACTGACAAGTCACATACGAAGTTGAAATGGACCAAAACTCAGCCAGGAAAGAGCCTGGATGGACGTAAACTGCTCACCGTGGAGAGCTGCTCAACAGCCCAAAAATAGGATTCAGACGTCTAACCTAAAAATTCAGATGTCTGAATTTCCTTTTTTCTGAACCAGCAAAGATTTAGTTCAGTTCGGTGATATTCCAGACATCTAAATTTTTTTGACCAGATGTCTGAATTAAAAATTTCAGACTTCTAAATTCTAGTACTCACGTTTTTATAATTATTCGTAGCAAGTCAGACGTCTAACCTAAAATATTCAGAAATCTGAATCCTAAACCAGAGCACAATTTGCCTAGATAACAAGCTCAAAGTGATATCGACAAATTCCCAAAGGCTTATGATGTTATATACATGCAAATGAGGCTTCTATAACTCACCGAAGCAACTCATAACACGAAACTTACATGCACAAACATTCATACAAGAGATTTGCAATGATTTTTATTATAAGCTCAAAAATGAACCGAATTTCAAACCAAAGCAATCAAATATGATTTAAGCAAATTGTGAAATCTTAGAACTTGCCAGTGCGATAATAGAGATTCATAATATCCCCAAATCAACTAGTAGCTTTTGAATTAGATTGTATAGACAATTCTAATCATAAATTTTAATTCAATGGAACATAAAGTAATGAACTGGAAAGTGTACACTTATCTAACCAATTCATATGCATATGTAAACCCAAATGAACACTAAACTACACTTTTACAAGCCAATAGCTTGTGGAATAGATGTGAATTCATGAAGAACTCACAAAGAACTCACCTTTGTTTGCTAGGAATTGATCCAATAACAAACTAGAACGATCTCTCTTCGATAAAACACTAGAATCAACAACCTATGATCATAAAAACATGTCCCCTAAGATTTAGGTCATAGGAATTTCGACGAATTGAAGTGGAATGAGATGTAGAAGATGGAGATGGACTTACCTAAGCTTCTCCTTTGATTTTGCACTTGATTCCTACAAGATTGGAACTCCTAGATTAAGCTACGGCTTAGGGAATTTCTATTTCTCTTGCTTTTCCCCATTTCTATTTTTGTTTGAAGATAGGAAGTGAATGAAGGAGAGGAGGCTGATTTGGGGTTATAAGAGTGGGCTAGGTTAGCCAACCAAGGTGTTAATTTTCACGAACTCGAAATATATCGAAGTTTATAGTTTTCGAGCACGCAAACGACATTTTGAACTCAATGGAAGTGGTTTCAAGTCCAAATTCGTCCATATGTAAAAATTGATATTTTGGTCATATATACAATAAAAAGGACCAAATTTCTCCTACTCCAAAGATATCGATGTTTATACTTTTCGAACACGCAAATGACATTTTGAACCCAATGGAAGTAGCTTCATTGAAAACGAAGGTCGTTTGCAAAATGGCGATTTTTTAAGGTTTATATATACTATTAAAACATATATATATATAAATTCCATAGCGGATATTCTAAATTTTAACTTAGACATAACTTACAATTTATAAAGTGAAATCTCAATTTTTTACATTCGTTAGAAAATTACAATTCAAAACATTCCAATGTTTCTTGTTTTATCAAATTCTGATTTGTACTGAATTCTATACATTCATTCAAAGTTTAAAATCAAATTTTCAAACTATCATGCCATTTCAAGTTGGTTTTAATTAAATTTTAAATATATACGTTCTAACTTCGATTAAAATAATTTTTTAAGCCATTTATTCTCAAAATATTTCATCTAAAATATTTATTTTCTATGAAAATCAATTAAAAATAAATTTTAAATTAGTTCCAAAAATACGGGTTGTTATGTAACACCCCGCATTTTTAATATAATTAAAAATGAGATATTTTTATATATGCATGGATATATTTAAAGGAAAAATTAAATAATATTAATGTAATTACATGTAAGAAGTTTAAGCAGTGAAATAAAGAAAAAGATTAATAAAGAAATTACATGCAATATTTGAAATAAGAAGAAATACAGTGAAATGCGAAGAAATACATGCGAACATTTAAAAAGAAATAATAAGGAGAATTTGAAGACACTCTAGAATTTGGTCATGAAATTAGTGTCATTACGTTCTTGGCGATTTTCTGGTCAATTTAGACCTATAGTTTTTAGAAAACTGATTTAAAATGAAGAAGTTATCCTTAATTTAAGAAATGAAATAAAACATGAAAAAGAGCAACGGGAAAAGAATAATATGTAGCTTGGTCTCAAGTCTTGTTAACAAAAGACTTAGTAGCTCATTTGGTTAATACATGCGACTTGTACATAAGAGGTTGTGAGTTCAATCCCCACCAGCGCCATATTTTTGTTTTGTTTTAAGGAGCGGCTAAATAGTGGCTTAACAAATTGGTTCTGTAACACCCCACCTCCGCTAGGGTCACTCACAAAGGGAATGCACTAGGTTTGGTGGAGCATTATCGAGGTAAACATACACAGAAATATTACAAGACAGAACATATATAAAACGGCGGAAGTAAAACAAATTTCATTACCTTATAAAATAAGGTCTAAAGCCTTTTACATCAGAATACATCAAAACATGTCTTGCAATGGTAAAGAAGCATAAAACCTTTTTAATAAATTATTCCCCAAATAAAACAGTAAGGTAGCCATAGCCAAGAGAAGTCCAAGCCATGCATGACGGCCTTCAAGCAGAAGAAGTCCGAACTAAATAACAGTGTTTCCTCCCTGAAAACCTGGGGGGGGGGGAACGGAAGACAAAGAGGCGAAAGAAAACGGGGTCAGTCATAAAGACTGGTAAGTCCTATCTACTTCCAGTATAAAAACAGGTAAAGGTAACATGACATGCATAAACTGAAAGTAAACATAAGGATGGCAACAAGATAGATAAGCTAAACCAAGATAACTGGATGAACTACTGTAGCAAGGTAAACTAAAGTATCATGATAAACTACGGTGTCAAGAATCAAGGCATCACGTCGTCAGGTTTCTATCAAGTATACTATCACAAGGTATCCGTCATGTATAACATCCCACGGTATCTATCATATATAACATCCCAAGGTATTTGTCACGTCCACTTGCTCTGCACCTCTCGTACTAGTATCCCAACCCGCGTCATGTGTCAACTATGAATGTCCCTTGCCCAATGTCATGTAATGGTCCATGTCAACCTAATATATAGCATATGTAGGTTTTTCCAACTCGTATGTTTCTTTCCATGTATAAGTTCAGTCCTTTGCCGTAGGCCATACGGGCTTTCCCATGTGAACGTTTTATCCTTGAGGTTATTTTGGACTGCTACCCTTGATCTTGTTATGTTTCCTTACCATGTACTATCGCGCGTTCCTTAGGGTTTATTCCACCTAGGACCACTAGGAATTATGCTACCTAATGAACGTTTCCGTGTCTCGGTTTGGGTTCAGCCACCTAGGGCCACTAGGGAATATGCCACCCGTCAACCGCGCCCTTTATCCCACGTATGTATCGTGAACCGTTTTCCATGTCTAGACGCACATGTTCCTCAATGTGCCATCCGAGTTCCGTGCCAGGGCAAATCAAGAAATACGGAACTCGGTCGGGAGCTTTAAGTCGTCTGCTGATGCAGATATCAAGGTCTGTTTTTGTACCCGTGGCTATGGTCCCACGTGACCCCTCCCTCAACTACTGAAAGGCAATCCAAGAAAAATCATGTATGAGAACTACTCTACGGCCCATCGATGCCCACTTCCAGATAGCCGACCTCACCCATAACTCGATAGCAAGTATATGGTCTGTTGGGAGTTCCCTGCCTTTCCGTTCGTACACGATTGACTAAAGATGGTAGGTAGTCGGCGACATGCTATCCAGGGCAAAGACAAGTATCGTCGACTCCACGCTAATCCATCCCAGTCTTTAGGTCGCTCGCATAGCAACCAAGGCATACTCTTGGCTCTTCTATCGCAGACCTTAACCTCTGTGAGGCCGGGTTTCATGGACCATCTGCCACCTCATAGAGGGATACCAAGAGTACCCTCACGTACCCTGAAGCTACCGCTTCGCCACCCAGTTCGCTGGAGCCCTTATCCAAGTCAGATAAGTTGCTCCTCCTCGTATACTAAGCGATGACCTACCGTATCAAGTTACTCATCTATTTATGAACTAGTCCCATGTCCTTGGCTAAGAATTATTACTTAGTTATCCTTAACTAAGGTTTACCACTTAGCTTCTCTTCCCGCTATCCTTGTTAACCACGATTTTCAACCTAGTCCACTAATCTAGGGTTTTGCCAAATGGGTTAAGTGCTGTTATCCAAGTTCATGATTTAACCCGCCTACGAATCATGTCAAGATTGGATAAGTACTCAAGTTCAAGGTTTAGCCCTACAAGTTGGTTAGGTGTACTAAGAAGCTCATGACTTAACCCTATCAAGTCAAATTGGTTAAGTATTTATTTGTCTTAACCCTATCAGATTATCATGTTAGATTGATTAAGCATAGATTATCTTAATCCCATCAGATTATCGAGTCGGATTGGTTAAGTATAGGTTAACTTAACCCCATCCACTAATCGTATTACAATGGTTAAGCCTAATTTAAAAGGACTTGTGACTTAACCCTACCAGGTCCATATATTTGATTGGTTAAGTGTAGGTAACTTAACCTCATCAAATCATCATGTATAATTGGTTAAGTATAAGTTACTTAACCCCATTAAATTATCATGTTAAATTGGTTAAGTGTTGGTTACTTAACCTCATTGAATTACCAAGTTTAGATTGGTTAAGTGTGGATTACTTAACCCCATCCCCTAATTGTCTTGTAAGGTTAAGTGTCATTAAGAAATCAAGCCCGGTCCCACTTAACCTACCCATTCGTGTCATATCGGTTAAGTGTCATTAGTCAAATTTACTTAACCTTATCATGTGGGATTAATTTAATTAATGCACTCTCAACCTCTCACATTAGACCTTGTTGTGGTTATTAGTTAAGTCGGGCGGGTCCGGGTAGTTTTACACCACAACCTAGTCTAACCTCGGGTCTTAAGCGCGACATGACCAACTTCTCACATTGGATCATATTGTTTGTAGCCACTAGTTAAGCCGGGCGGGTCCGGGTAGATTTATGCTACAAACTCAACCCAACCTCGAGTTGGCCACTTTCATGTTTGGTCTAGTGTCTTTTTACACTTACAACCCACCCATGTCTAGTTCAAGTTCCATGATTTCCCACGTGTCATGACCATATTTAAACGTATCATGAATGTCATGTTCTCATGTAAGCCCCATGTCAAGTTTTTCATGTCATAACCACGTTTTTCCTAAGCTACCCAAACGTATTTCCAACCCAAGTGGAAGCGAGTCACATAGTAGGGTGTTAAGCCAACATATTGGCTATAAACAGGCATAGTGTCATACGGGAATTTGGCCACAAACATGCATGACAAATCAAGAAGGGGTTGGCCACAAGCATGCATAACATAAAAGGTGATTGGCCACAAACTTGCATATTATCATAAGGGGTTTCAGGTTCATATACTTGCATAAGCCCCAAGTTAAGTTCATGCACATATTTCACAAGCCCAAAGTGGTTCTAAGGTCTTATGCCCACATCCACAAGTTAAAGGTTCAATCTTTCATGATAGACTAGGCTAAACATAACATGAGTGACATGATATAGTCGCTAAAACATAGTTCCAAGTCATATATTCAAGGTAAGAGGCAAAACTAGGTTCACATAGGTTATAGCACTTATGTTTAACCGCATTTTATTCCATGCCATCATTAAACTACCGTTAACATCTCGAAGTAGCTAGAACTTACATAGCGAGGCTTCGGAAAAGGATCATGCATAATCTTGACGAAGAAAGGTGGCTCCTTTGTCGAAGAACCGTCATGAAACTCGCATAGCAACGTTGATTTGGCCTCGATTTGGTGTAGCAAGCTTGCACCTTTTGATTTGAACCCGATTTGAATGCATAGTCTCTAGGAATTGGAGATGGAGGCCATGATCACTTGGCATTTGGGCAGCACTTCGTGGCATGAGTGATTTGTGAGGGTTTAGGGTATGCTTAGGGGTCTTTTTATAGAGATTAGGAGTAGTTTAGGCCGTTAGATTAACCCTAGGATAGATCCAAGCCCTCAAAAATCGTCACAAGCCTCCAAAACCGAGCCAAATAGCAAAACAGGTGCACCAGGCTGCCTGGGTTCGACCAGGCAGGTCGACCCCCAGGTCGACCCTGGGGTTGACTCCCCAGTCGACCTGGTTCCACCCAGGTCGAGACCCAGGTCGGCCCCCTGGTCGACCTGGTCTGGGCGGGATTTTTCTCGCCTACCCTGATTTTCTGAAATTTGAATTCTGTTTTGAATTTGAATTTTTCGTGAAACTTCGTGAGGCCATATCTCGGTCATACGGACTCCGATTTACGAAATTTCAGACTCTATTTCGCGTATTTTTCCGAGACGAATGCAATGGCGCAACCCGTTTTACCTGATTCAGATTTTATAATTTAATTCTGCCTTGATTCTTGATTTAACATGTTGTTAAAATTCGGGTTGTTACAGGTTCAGTGCGAAAGGGGATAAGTTAATTGGAGGTTTAATTGAAAGAATGGAAATAAACCATTAATTGATTAAGGAAGATAATTTCCAAATAAAATAGACAATTGTTCGCATATAAAAATTAGTATATGCATAAGAGATGGATGCGTATGAACATGATTCAAAATTTGAAGTTGCACGTGAACATAGAGACAAACAAAAAGGGGGCATATATGTATACATGTTATTTGAAATTAATGCAATAAGGGAAAGAGGATATGTGAAATTATTGCATTAAATAAATGGATGATGCATGAACCTGAATAAAAATAAATTAATGTGATGCAAATAAAAGAAAGAGAATATGGAATGCAAAACATGTCAAATGTGCAATTAAAGCATGCATAGAAAAAGGTTGTAAACATTAAAATGGAGCAATTAATTGTGAAGGGGATCAACTTTTGAAATTTAAACGTTTAAAAAGTAAACTAATAAGGCCATAAGCAAGCCACAAATGGAGGAAGGTTAATGTTATTAAATAACATTCAAATCAGAGACGCATGCACATGTGATTAGATGTAAATAAATAAAAGAAAATGGTTTAAAGACATACAGTTTCTTTTCAAAAAGAGTAGACAAAAAGAGAAAGAAATCAATTAATTGATTAGGAAAAGAATATAGCAAATAAAGGTTCACGTATAAGTGCATATAAATTAATAAATAAATAATTGAATGCATGAAGGAAAGAGGTTGTTATACGTTAAAAATAGTATGTAATGCATTAATTAGAAAGAAATAAAGCGGTTTCTTTTTTTTATTTAAAGGAGCACTAAGTGTAAAAAGGGTTGTTCTAGATGGTTCTTTTCTAGGGTGAGGTAGACGGTTTAGATGGGTTTTTATTTAATCCTAAGGCCCTAATTGCTCTTACCCACCTATAAAAGAACACCTAACCTAACCCTAAAATCATTCTATCTCTTATAAGACGCCTCCCTGCCACCAAACTTCAACCCAACATAGCCGCCGCCTCTAAACTCTAAATCAAATTGCAAGTTCTTCATCAATTTTGGAGTATAATCAAATCAAGTAGCAAGTTTCTTCAACAACAATTCACGTTCTGCGTCAATAATCAAATAAGAAGCCTAAACCAACGTTCTACCTTAACAACCAATTGTTTATTTCTCCAATCCAGTCAAGATGAGTGGTTTAAAATACAGTTGTTGTATAATTGTGCCTCTTTCATTTTCCATTCCCTATAATGAATATGATGATAATTTAATAAGATCAATTATTTCATTTATGCTTACGATTGAGTTCTCTCGTTTTTATTCTTTCCCCTTTTTATTTTTATAGCTAGGCTATCTCGAGCCTACATCTATCATGAATTTATGCGTTGTAAACGAGAATGAGAAACTAAAAGAAAAAAAGGGTTGTTTGGGCATAATATGGGTTGGAAGGATTTATGTATGATTTGAATAGAATTATGGACATAATTGTATGGTAATTTTAAATTTATGTAGTTTGGCATGATCAAAATTGGATATGGAATTAGTACAATTTAATATTAACATCATGTAATTGGATATCATGGATTGGTGAAATTTATTGGTAAGATAAGCCTAAAAGGTGAATTAGGTTATATGTATGAACACGGGAACGTTGGGAAATATATTGAAAAAATATTGAATTTATGAACTTGAGTATTATTGGATATTTTGGATAATTGTAATAGAAATGAAATTGGCATATTTGGGTATGGATTACATGGAATTGATGAAATTGCCTATAATTGGAAATTTGTAATTAAGGCTAATTAATATGCAATTAGTGACAAGTTGGAATAGGCAAAATTGTAAACATGACTACATGTTGAATTGGAACCACATAACATGAAAATTGGGATTTGGGTGAAATACGATGTTAATGAACCTTTGGCACGAGGTTAGGTGCAATTGTGGTGTAAGACTTCCCGGAACCGCCCGGCAAATCCAGCTACCACAATTGGATGTCTAATGTGAGAGGTCAAAGGTTTGAATTGTAGGCGTAATGGTTAGTGACACGAGGTTAGATCCGCTTTGTGGTGTAAGACCGCCCGGAACCGCCCGACAAATCTAGCAGCCACAAAGTGTTCGGTCTAATGTAGGAGGTCATGCGCCGTTCGTCATAATGAATGAATTAAGGAATACTAACCATAATAAGACATGTGGGTGACATGGGTATGGTTAGAGGGTTAGTGGGTGACATGTAAAATATGACATGTAAATATGGACTTAACCGTAGTAAGACAAGATATGTAAAACATGTAAATGTGGACTTAACTATAGTAAGATACGTAAAGTAAAACATGACAAAGGTGGACTTAACCGTAGTAAAGCATGTGTAAGACATGGAAACAATAATAAAAGAGGTTAAGTGGGACATGGGCGACATGTAAGACATAAATAAATAATGCTTAACCAAAGGGGACCCGTTATGGCATCACAAATTAATTGAATTGGGTAAAGTTTAGGTAACGGGTTAAATAAATGGAAAGGGTTAAGTAAATCTAAATTAATGACAAAAGTGGGGAATGGTAAATAACCTATTATGAATGAATTTGAATAAGAAAAGGAAGGATAATAGGTTAGACTTGTCCTAGGGACAAGTGGAAAGTATAACTTATGGGATAAGGTAAGTTATAAGAAACGATAGAGGAAAATAAGGTAACTTATATGTGAAGATATACTTAATTATAAATTAAGTAGTTTGGGAAGGAGAAGTGTGAAATTTAAGATGATATAAGTTATATGAATGGAAACGAAGTAAATTAGAATCATATATGTTGGCTGGGTTGAGTAATTCTCTGGTTGCCAGTCTGGTGTTGATTTCGGTCTTCGGGGCTGGTGTTTAGGGGATTATTCTCCTAATCAGTATATATGTGGATAAGACATACTTAACTATGAATTATGTATAATATTTTGTTGTAACCCTGAAAGGGAATAATTTATGAAGTTGGAAAACAAAATGTTGTGGTCTTATGAATGGTCTTAAATAGATTAAGTATAAATTGAATTAATAAGCGAGGGTAACTTGGTAAACTTGAAAAGGAAGTCAATATGAATAAGAATAACCAAGTTAAATAAGAAAAACTGACGAGGTAACAAAAGCGCGTAAGAATTGATTAGACGTAGTGTCTAATGACATATAAAATCAAGGTGCTTGGGGCAATCTGTACGTTGTAGGGTGAAAAACCCAAGAAGGTAAATCATCACGGTGTCATAAGACACGAGGGGAGCACATATTCGTTATTTTGGCGGCTCCAACGGACTGGAAGGGGAAGCACGCGGCTTCCTGAGACATTAAAGCTGCTCCTAGTAGTCCTCTGTGTGGTGGCAGATGTTTCAGGCTGTGCCCGCAGAGGTTGGGTCTGCGCGTAACTACTAGGTAGGTGGGCCTTGACTGCAAGAATAGCTGGGTAGTCAGAATGCTGTTCGCGGTGACGGAAAAGGTGATTCGACGGCTGCCTCAACGGAGGTGGAGGGTCAGGACCAACAAGGATAGTAGGTCGTCGAGTGCCTATTACCACAGCCAATAGGATGCGGAAAGACTTGAGCTAGACCGAATATACCATTAACCATTCACTATCGTGGGACGGTGGTTGAGGGAAGACGCCACATGGATGTTTAGATTGGTTGCTTAGGGGCTTGTCGCTTAGCTCTCGTAGTCTTTATTAGTTATGGGAGGGGCCGAGGTGGGGCCATAGCCGCCATAGCCACCATAGAAAACAAACCTTAGGGATATTTGTGTGGAAGGCTCTTAAAGGCGGGCCTTGCACAAATATAAGGAAAGCTCCCTACCAAGTTCTGTGTTTCTTGTGTAGCCCTGCCACGGAACTTGGGCATGCACATACAATGGGTGTGCGGGTTAGATATCGAATACGATAGAGAATATGTACGTGGAAGAGTCTAGATATAACCATGTCTACTGTGGGTGGTATATCATAGACTGGTGGGCATTATTCTATAACGACAGTCAAATTAGAGTGATCCTATGTGGGCATAGTGTTGTATTATATATATAAGAGGAATATACATTACTATGACATAGGACGGGGGACTGCGTATATCACTGCAAGGATACGGTGGGGACCATGCGAGTGGGGTACCACGGGGTGTACCTCAGTTTGGGGGTAGCTACATATACATTATATTAGGTTAATCTACTGAGAGTAGATGGGTGCGACGTGTGTGTAAGCCTTGAGCGCTAACGACACAAATAACCTAATAAACAATAAAATGTAATTGAACGATATATGTAGGATTATTCAAGAAGTGTACTTTAAACTCATTCACACAGAACTTATGTTCTGACCCCCTCCTCATAACATTCGCAGGTTAGATTCATGACAGAGACTTATAGCTTTGGAGATACAGATTTAGCAATATTGTAATTAAGGTAAAGCTATGTTTATATATATTATATTTTAGTCCTTCCGCTGTGAGGTGTTTTCCGAACTCTGACATATTTCTTGTCTCTGTCTTTTCTGCAGGATACCAGAGCAACCAACCCGGGTTTTGATGGATTGGGTTTTTGAAAAATAAAACGGTTCATCGGAATTCGGGTTGTTACATGTTACAATATAACCTCCAAGCTCGTACGTCTCAGAGAAGGTTGTTAAGCTAAGAGAATAAATTCTCCGCCATCAAACAGATATATATTTAGCAGAGACCAAAGAATATAGCACAAAATACAGTTTCAGACATACAATCCATCTACAAGTCTGTTTTGGGTCTGAACGAAACCGGAATCACCTTATTCCTCATCGCATATGTCCAATAAAGGAGAGAGGTCCTCGCATATCCGGTCGATCTGCAAGTACGTCTCGATGACCAACACTTATAACCTCATCTTGGGGTGCGCACCCTAATCGATACATCAGCAATCATCCTAACGATGTGAAGATCTCCGGTCTTCGACTACCATCTTCGTATCTTCGACTTTTAATTGTCGTATAAGTTATTCAGAATGGGTTGAACCTAATCTTTCTGAATAACTCGCGTATCTTTATAATCAAGTGATATATAAACACGTCATACGCCTTAATCCAATCCAAAATATTCTTTTGTTCAAATATTATTAACCACAAATATTATCAAAGATTTACTTCATTTAAACTTATTGTTTAATCCATTCCTTGGAAATCATTTCAAAAGATTTTACAATATCTTTTAACAATTTAAACCAGATTAAGGTTTATAAAACTATTCGAGATTATCGATCCTTACCAATGTAATCATTCATTTTATTATCTCAATCCCAACCTATTCATCCTATAGAGCAAAATTGGTGGTACTCCATACTCACACCCATCGGGTTATCGGTAAAGTTAATTAACATTTCACGTTCAAAGCTAATTAAAGATTTAACTATCGTATGGAGTAAAACTAGCAATACTCCATTTCGAACACTTCTCGAATTCATTAGATTTAATTACCCCATTCACATTTCAATCCAATTAAAGATTTATTAAAACTCCAACTTAGTTTTAATCTTAAAAGTCATTATTTAATGATTATTCAACTTTAAGAAATGAATTCTAACTTTAATTGGGTTAAAGAACGAGTGTCATTTAAAAAAACATTCACAATAAACCCAAAATTACTTCCATTAATATGGAATATTCACGGAAATCTGAACAATTTATAATCAATATAAATTTCCGTATCAGACAAATACAATAAGTGGAATAGCGACAAACTCTTTTTAATTCCACATATAGTAAAGGTTTTCCTTTACAGAAGCTCATTTCGATTATTATTAAATTGAATTCCATTTGATTCCAATTTAGTTAGTTAAATTAGAAACTTATCTAAACCTTTATTAAAAGATTTATTCCACTGACAAATGGGTTCAAGAAGAGTATTATTGAAGATACCATTCACAACAAACCCAAAAGCCAATTTCATTGCTATTCAAATTTAATTTATTAAATTGGAAAACTTCACTAAATCTTACTTAAAGATTTATTCTATAACTTCCATTTCAATAGGGTTTAAGAATATTGTTATCAAAAACACCATTCACAACAAACCCAAAATCAAATTTGATATTAAATACAAGCTTTTGAATATAAATCATATCGACTTATGTTCAATACAAAATTCTAAAGCCAACAAATATCGTATAGGAATAACGATATCTATATCTTCCAAATTCCTTAACGATATCCGTATAATAAGGAATCCAATACGGAAACATCCGAGGATAATTTCTATCCAATTTATATGTTGGAAAATTTTGGTTTTATTAAAACCACTTTTTAAATCCATTTCGTTATACTAAAACATCGGATTTTCCTTCTAGTTGTAAAACAGCATTTTCAGCTAGAAATAACATTTATCTTCCAAAACTTGAAATATTTAGTCCAAACTCTTTCCAATTCGTTTATTATGATATTTCATAATTTATTCATATTTTTAATATTTTTATTAAGGCCCTTACAGTCGGTTTCCAATATCAGTCACCGATCTGCATCCATAGCAATATTTTCCAATTTGGATTTTGACACATTTAAAAATCCAACCGTTAGAATTTAAATATCATATATTAGTTTGAAAGATCCTTTCGATACAAATCTAATGGTTCCGGTTTCAGGAGAATCCGACAGTTGGATCTCCTGCTATGTCCATTCGAAGTTACATGTTGAACTTCGCGAACTGTCACTGTGCAACATGTCCTATTCAAGCCTGAATTTGATCAACAAATTTAAAAATAAATTGATATACTTCCAAACCAATTATATGAAATATATATACTCATCTTTAAAATCTCGTTTCAATCGTTTATCTTCAAAATCTTATCAATGCGTCTGTACAAAATCGGACATCGAAATCAAACTTCAACTTTTCATTAAATATTATAATATAAAAATATTCATTTTATTACGGATCGGCACCAAGCTCAACCAAAATAGTACAATTTAATTTACATAGATTTTTCACATCCAACAATAGTTGTAAACAACTATCAATCATCCAAATAACATTCAGAGTGCACTTACATCTACATAAGCCGTAAATAATTATTTAGTGCTAATATCAGCCTGTCAATCAATCGATTGACCACAATTACACACAAGGGAGAAGTGTGAGTCAAATATCATCCCGAGACCCGTGTAGGGTTTTCAACCAACAAACAATCAATTTAAATTAACTATTAATTCATGAATTTAATCATAGCTAGTTCAATTTTTTTTTTTCAATCTGACCAATTTTAATTAAATAAGCGATGATAAATTCACCATTTGAACTATAAATGGATATTTGATCCAATTTCAACTACCACAAATATTTTAACATCTTTATATCATGTTAATTAACTAACAATGCATCCAAATCATAATACAATTAATCATCTATTCATCCATATGGTTTTCAAATAATTTGTGATGTGAGATACAATATACCGTATAACAATTTTGTGAAAATTAAATAAATAAAAATCATCATGGGCAACGAATTTATATCCAGTTATGATTTTAATAAATATAAAAAAACAGTTTGAGTGAGAAGCTCTCACATTGGTTGTTTTTGCTAAATATGGCAAACAATCAATTGACCGAATTAGAAGTTTACTTTCGCCAAAAATTTCGAAGAGCTCCAAATCAGTTTCATTGTGAAGCTTTCGTCGATACGGTTCCAACGCATCTTGAACCGCTGGATTTCGAATACGCATGAAAAGGTTATGCACTTTACAAGATTATATGTACACATAAGTCATTAACTTAACATCTAAATTAATTAGTTACCTAATCTTCCCTAATCACCCACACTAATCTCTTCTTCCTCTTCCCAAAATACACACACCTGCTGTAACGCGCAAGCTTCAAGCTCTCCACTCTCCCTCTCCCATAGACTAAAATTCAAACTAAAATTACCACAAAATTTCCCTTCACTTCCTCTCTAACTTCATATACATCACCCTCAACTCGCAGGCATGGAATAGCCCGCGTTCTCCATTGTCGCCAAATTCACTCAAACTTTGCCAAACTCCTTTCGAGCTCCAAGTCCAAAAACAACAACCAATCTTCAAATTGATGCTCCTGTTCACCCAAAATTCCAACCCTAGACCACGATGAACTAGGCAGCGACCAAATGAGTGAAGAACTCCTCCAAAAAGCATATCGACTTGTATAGAATTGAAGTAGGAACCCATATGTATATGTGTATATATATGTATATATATGGTAATTTATGGATCTTGTTTTGATTTGATTTTGGTTTTTAAAACTCACAAAATTAGGTTTGTGGAAGGAAAATGGATAGAGACATGAATTAGGTTTTAGAATTAGGTTAGGGAAGTTTAAGATGTTCTATAGTGGGAGGAATTTATTTTTATTATTAATTATATAATTTTTTCAATTCAATTATACTCAAATTTTGTTTGTTTTAAAAATCTGTGTGCTCACATGCAGACTCCGTTTTCGATGAAATTTGATACGTAGCTACTCTGTGACATTACAGACTCAGCGAAACTTGTTTTGTAGAATTTTGAGTCTATTTGCACAAACAACCAATTTTTTAAGACAAAATATTGACTGTTTTTGTAACGACCCAAGAGTTTTCGGCCCCGAAAATCGACATAAATACCTTTACCGTAACTCATGCCGACCCTCTAAGCATCGAAAACACTGGATAGTTATTAGAAAGAAATTAGAGGGTGAGATAAGAAAGAAAGAAATATTAGAATAGAAGAAGAAGAAGAAACAACACAACACAGAGTCTCATATCGCGGCGGAACAAAGTATAATATAGAAATAAATCTTTATTGAGAGCTTTAAAAATACTTACAGTATCAGAGTACAATTCACAAAGGGACAGTTATAATAACCTGTTCCCATATACAACACACAGCGGAGTAGTAGCTATATCATATCATACGTATGAACATCTCTAGTTCGTCTCTGGACTTCACCGCATTCAATAACCTGAACCTGTACATCCCGGGCTAACCCGAGCATTTAAAAAACATCGGGTCAGTCTGGTTAACCAGAGTGAGATAAACTCACATAGTATTAAGGGTATCACACAACCTGATTTTAAAGTTAAAATCTTTTCGAAAGAAAAGGATAATCGTAAGATCAAATCCACACATAAATATGGATGGTTTTTACCTTACGATAACCCAAAACATTTTTGAAATCAATATCTTTTCTGATATTATAGTAATGTCTAAATACAAGTAATTAGAAATCTAGTAGAACGCTTGCATCTCACGCTCTACATATACAATACACAATCAAAAACCACGTGCGCTTATTGGAGATTGGATTCCAACTATGACAAGGTACGGGACCACCTACCGATAGTAACTCTCTAGAGAAGAATACACTGGGTTCAACAAGAACGTCTTGCAACCCGGCCCACACATGACCGACCACTCATTTCGATTGAGTGTATTGAATGTATATCACCGACGGTTGGGACAAGCAACCGTATCCCGAAAAGGGACAACATCGAAACATAGATTTAAGAAGCAAATAGGATTTTCTCTAGATAGGCGATTATACACCCTAATGGGAGCGACCCACATAGCCAAAGTTCTGATACCACTGTAAGAACCGATTACTTCCCCATGAAGGAAAGAGCGGATACTTTGAGAACAACACACAAATGAACGCAAATGGAAGAACATTTCCTTGCTATTACAACAATTCCATCAGACACAAGAATATACAGAGTATAATGAATAAATTACATTTGATAAATATCAGAGATTACAATAAATTACATAGTAGCGGAAAATAATACAAAGCACAACTGAATGTGATATACGGATACAGAGCTTTCCGGATATCATTCCAGCTGTAAACCAGGATCCTGTGAATATAAATCTGCAAAACCAAAACTACTAGCTGCCCGCGTCGAAAATAAGGGCACCCAGAGTTTAGGTTAAAACAATAAACTCCAGGTCAGTCATGTGACTGGTGTGAGAACTAAAACAGTTATTTAAAACTTTACTTTAAAAGAGAGTAATTCAAGGGACCACGCCGTATAACACGGAACGGGTTTCCTCCCAAGAATACCAGTGCATATCAATAAACAACGCAATGCTTTTTCGAAAAATGAAGCTATTATAAGACCCAGGTCCCATCACACAATGCAACGCAAGCCGGAGGATAGGGTTTTCCCTTATAATAGCCAAACATTCTTGGTACGTTTAAAACAAATCATTTGATACTATTATAAGTGTATAGTGTCAAAACATTTTCAATCATAAATATCAATCCTAGGCGGCATGGGTACCATCTATCATGTCGCCATACTAGGCTCTACAAATAAAACCGAATTACATGTATTGGAAATTGGATTTCCGTCATGAGTCGAGGCAAAGGACAAGCTCCTCTCCGATTCGAGACACTCTAGCAAATGCTCAGGACTATGCACACTGGGTAACCCTTGGATCGACTGGGCCGGTCCTCTCTTACGTTTGAGGATTGGCAATTCCTAAACACACGTTTCCCGGTCCTTACAGACCTATAATCGAGGCGCCTCGCATTCCAACAACCACAAAGGTGAAAAGTAGATATAAATGTCAGGGCTGGTACGTCACTGACACCACCATAGCTAGAAAGAAACGTTGTGTCCTCCCAGCGGTCCGTATCCCATTTTTAACTCATATCTAGGTGTGAGGCTCACGAATTCACGTTATACACAAAGCTACGCCACGTAGGCCGTGCTTTGATCATCAACCACAAGACTTTTCTTTTCAATAGAAGCCTTGATCAATTGCCACTTAGGCATGCCACACTGGCAATTCATGCCATGCGACTGATGTCCATCGATATACAACCTCTGAGCTCGTACGTCTTAGAGAAGGGCGTTAAGCAAAAGAATAAATTCTCCGCAGCCAAACAGATGTATATTTAATAGAGATCAATCAACATAGAATAAAATCCAATGTCAGACACACAATCCATTTACAAGTTCGTTCTGGGTCTGAACGAAACCGGAGGCACTTTCCTCGCATATCCATCGATATCCAAGTACGTCTGGACGATCACCAACTGATTCCCTCATCTTGGGTGTACAACCCAATCAAGATCATCAGTAATCACCCAAACGATGTGAAGACTTCCGGTCTTCCACCACCGTCTTCATCTTCGACTTATCGTCGAATCGGTTATTCAGAATGGGTATAAACACGGACTTTCCGAACAACCCGCGTATATAGTAAACAAATGTTACACAAACAAAACATACGCCTCATTCCAATTCAGCAGTCACTAAACGCAAATTAGCAAGAGAACAATTTCCCAAATATTAACCCTGAAGGCCGAAACCAACATCAGATCATACCCAGGAAACCATTCTTCTTAGCTAACCTACAGCTAGTTTCTAATTTCATATTCTTAGGGAAAGGTTCCCATTAATTTTATCAAAGATAAATTCTTTAAAATTTACTCTTTAATCTTCCATTGGATGTCATATCAAACCAAATTATGGTTTTCCAAACTAGTCGAGATTAGCGAACCACAACGAAGTAATTATTTATTTTATTTCCCAATCCCAACCTATTCATCCCATGAAGCAAAACTGGTAATACTCCATATCTAACACCACGGTGTTATCGGTAAAATTAATTACCATTTCACGTTCAAATCTAATTAAAGATTTTACTATCGTTTTGGAGTAAAACTGGTGATACTCCATTCTCGCTCACTTTCTAAATTTGATAATTTAAATTATCAATCCACATTTCAATCCAATTGCGGATTCATTAAAACTCCTTTTACTGGGTTAAAGAACTAATGTCATTTAAAACACAGTTCAGGATAAACCCAAATCACATTCTATTTATTTATCGGGTTAAAGAACAAGTGTTATTTAAAACACCCTTCACGATAAACCCAAAAATCAATTCTATTCAAAACCCATTTCAAATCCAATTTATTTATTTAAAAATAAATGAGTTTTAATTTTAGTTCAAAACTTGTTCATTTCGATAAAAATCTATTTTTATCTTTTCAAATATGGAGTTTTTCATCCCAAATTTTCCCAAATCACTTCTTATGATTTTACACAAATTATTGATATTTTTAATAATTTTATCAAGGCCCGTACAGTCAATTTCCATCAACGGCCATCGAACTGCACTTACAGCGACCTTTTCCAAATTTGATTTCGACGTATCTCCAAATCCAACCGTTAGATTTCAAATTTCTAATATTCGTTAGAAAGCTCTTTTCGATACGAACCCAAGGTTTCGGTTTTAGGAGAATCCGACGGTCGGATCTCCCGTAATGTCCGTTCGAAATCAATGGTCGAAATTCACGAACTGCCGCGGCGCGTTCTATTCAGGCCATTATATTATATATATAATATATATAATATATATTTCGTCGATTACTATTTAAAACGAATTTTATAAATAGTTTTAAATTCGTTTCAAAAACATTTCAACTTCCATTTCCAATTCAAATCAAAATTGAATTTTTCCTTATAAATTCGTTTTAAAATTCATCTCAGTTCAATTCAAATTCCAATTCAATTCAATTCGAATTCGTTTCCTTTTCAATTCAAATCAAATTCTTTTTCTATTCAATTCAAATCAAATTCGTTTTCTATTCAATTCAATTCAAATTCGTTTTCTATTCAATTCAATTCAAATTCGTTTTCAAATTCGTTTTCTATTCAATTCAATTCAATTCAAATTCGTTTTCTATTCAATTCAATTTCAATTCATTTTCTATTCAATTCAATTCAAATTCGTTTTCTATTCAATTCAATTCAAATTTGTTTTCTATTCAATTCAATTCAAATTCGTTTTCTATTCAATTCAATTCAAATTCGTTTTCTATTCAATTCAAATTCAATTCGTTTTATATTCTATTCAATTCAAATTCGTTTTCAATTCAATTCAATTCAAATTCGTTTTCTATTCAATTCAATTCAAATTATAAAAACGAATATAATCGATATAAATATCGTTCGCGTCAAAATAGCGCATCTCTAATCAACACGGCTTTATATATTTCAATAACTTCGATATTTTATTCAACAAATGAATCTATATTTCTTTCAATACATGACTCTATATTTTTGTCAACACACGACTAATCTCCACGAATGAGTACTGTCCACGTGTGACTATTTTTGTTATTTAATATATTTTATAAAAATTATGGTATTTATCATTTGATTTCAAATCAGACTCCAAATGTAAAGTAGTAAGAGAACGATTCCCTGAATATTAACCCCGAAGGCCGAAACCAACATCAGATCAATATCCATGAGACCACTCATCTTATCTATTTTCCAGTTAGTTTCTAATTTTATATCTAATAAAGATGTAAATTTTATTGTTAAAATATTTCGTTCAACACATGACTAATCTCAACGAATTAGTACGGTCAAAACATGAACCTTTATTTTATAATGATAAAGATGTAAATTTTATTGTTAAAATATTTCGTTCAACACATGACTAATCTCAACGGATGAGTACGGTCAACACATGAACCTTTATTTTATAATGTTCTTTATTTTTCCAATTGGAATGAGGCCCAATCAATTACCATATAAAGTTAATTATATGGATTCCATACAACACATGTATATAATAACAATGATAAATAATCAACCATCATCTAAAGTGCACTACACTGTATAAGCATCAAATATAGATATCTAACGCTTATAACAGCTTGTCAATCAATCGATCGACAGACAACCAATTATTGGGATTAGTGTATGTCATATATTATCCCAATACCCGTATGGGGTTTCAAATCAACAAACACATATTTTATTCATGCAGTTGTGTGATGTGTAAAATTTATCGTCCTAATCAATGTCATTCAAATAGGTGTGCATAAGCAAACCGTCCGGTTTGTAAATGAATATTTATTTATTCACATTCACGTTAAAAATTATATTTTTAACGACCAAATTATTTTATTCAACCTATGAATATTCTATTATCTATTTCACATCAACATCACAAACAATTTTCACAGCGCATCAATCAAACAAACAAGCCATCCATGGTCTGTGGATGACGGGTGTCGGGTGCTACTAAACACCATCTGCATCCTAGCATATATTATAATATAACTAGAAAAAGGAATTTTAAAAGGTGAGAAGTTCTCACCGAGGGTTCCACCCCTCCAATTTTATTTCTGAATGGTTCAGACTTCGTTTTGATCTCAGTCTGCTCCATCGCCATCTGTTTCACGTAGTTGATTATTAAAAATCACATTTTTATCCTTGTACTGTTCATATAAAGATCACATTTTTATCCTCCTCCTTATATAAAAATTATATTTTTAATTCGCTACTTCACATATATAAAAATCGGATTTTTATCGCTTTAACTTCATGTTAAAAATCGGATTTTTATCCTAGCTAAAGACCATATTTTTAACCTTTCGATATAATAAAAATTATATTTTTTACTTTTCTACATTATAAAAATTATATTTTGAACCTTCCTATAATGTAAATATTATATTTTTATTATCTACATATAATAAAAATCATAGTTTTATTATTCTAAAAATTTAAAGATCGTATTTTTATCATGTTAATCATATAATAAAGATCACTTCTTTACACTAACACTACTCGTATAAAAATCAATTCTTTTTCTTGTTGAAAATCAATTCTTTTTGCTTGTTGAAAATCAATTCTTTTTTGCTTGTTGAAAATCAATTCTTTTTGCTTGTTGAAAATCAATTCTTTTTTTACAATTATATATATATATATATATATATATATTTCAGTTTTTAAAACCATGCTAGTTTAATTTCTAAACTAATTACATAAAAGAAAGTAAAAAAAAAAAATAAGAAAAAGGAAGGAACTCACTGTCACTTAAGGAAGAGAGAGGGGGGTTGCCTGCGCCGTCGCAGGGGGGGCGCCAATGTTCGGTGGTGGCACGGACGATATCGGGGAGGAGGGCGCGACACGTGATGCTCCAATGGAGGCTTTAGATTGATTTGGCGCTTTAGGTTAGAGGAGGAGAGAGAGAGAGAGAGAGCGGGTCTGAGGAGAGAGAGGGCGGGTCTGTGGAGAGGATGGGGGCAGCAGATCAGAGGGGAAGGTGGGCGCGATGGTCCGGCGGATGGTGGCTGAAGCTAGCGTCGGGTCTTCAGAGAAAGGGGCGGTTGTTTTTATTATTTTGACCTCAGGTTTGACTGGGAAGAAAAGAAGAGGGGGGGCCATATAAAAGGTTTTTATATTTTATTATTATATTTAATTCTCCTTTATGTTGACTTTTTATTTGACCTCTAAACGAGACCCAACGACTGTCGCCCCTAACTAATTACCCACATTCCGAACACAATGGGATATGTTTCGTAGGCCAATTCAGCTGTTATGACCAGTTTCCGTTCAAATCAAAATATAAATCAGTATATATTCAATTTGAACGTACATTTCAATTTACCGGGGTCACATACTAACTCGAAAAATTCCATAAAAATTATTTCTAGCTTCGTATTGACGATACGGTCCTAACAAAACTAGTTTCAACGAATTCTGAGACCATTTGAGAAATGGCCATTTTCCAGTCGATTAAAATCAACTAAAACTGGTCAAACGCATTTTCCTTTGTCACGCTAACATATTGATTCGAAAAACTATGAAATTTGGACCCTAGCGAAAATATGACATCACGGATCCAACAAAAGTGGTTTCGTCGAAATCCGAGGTCATTTGCAAAATTGCTATTTTCTGGGGCCGAAATTCCATAGCGATGATTTTGAATTTTCAACTGGGCATAACTTTTGACCCCCGCTATGAAATCTTGATTTTTCAGATTCATTGGAAAGATATTCTCAATTAGATCCTATTATTTTTGGTTTCACTAAAATCCGGTTTATTTTGCACCCAGTACATTCAATTGAAGTTTGAAGTCGAATTATCGAACTACCGCGCCAATTTTAATTCCTTTTATAATTATATATAATTATTTATACTCTAACGATGACGCGTATGTATATATACATTTGAATTCCATTCAAATTAAATTTCTCGTCGATATTATTTAAAATAATCATTTTAAATGTGCAAAATTCGCTAAAATTGCCTAAATAAAAAATTTAAACTGGCTCGCATTTCCGGGTTGTTACAATCTCCCCCACTTAAAACTTTTCGTCCCCGAAAAGGAACAAAGCCGAAAGTGGGTTGATTAATCTTCTCTAGGTTCGATCTGGCTTCCATTCTCCAACTTTTCAGTTTCTGAGAATTTTCAAATTTTCAAAAATTTGGCTAACACCCTAAATTTTCGAAAAATTTCGCCATAACCTCCCCTGCACCGGGAGCACGGGAAAATCCCGAAATTGCCATACAGGCCTTCTGATCTCAAAAAGAAAAAGAAAAATCCAAGCGGCTAGCCAATCGGCTCATAAAATCATCATCACCCAAAAAAACAGTAAATTATGGTAAACATGTACCTATTTGTCGGGCAAACAAATTTTATTCTCTACTCTAGCCTCCTTGCTATGACCTGTTCAATGTAAGTACATGTATATGTAAGCAAATGCGACCAATTTTCAATACAATTCACTATTTGATTCAATTAGGCATAACGGTTTAAAAATTCAATTAGATAAACAATAATCAAACAACACAAACATCAGTCAATTAGTGAATTAGAGTTTCAAATTCATAACTTTGATATATATACAAAAAATCATGTTTTTGATGCCAATTCACACCAATAAATCTATCTATATAAGTTTTGGTTCTCACACCAGTCTAATGGAAATACATAGATATCACACCTTCGTCACTCGAAAATAAATAATGGTGATGGTATACTTCATCATCAGGACCATGTCCGGGAGACTAGAGTGTGACTATATATCTATCTAATATATTAAAACTTCGAATATACGTTCATGATGCGTATATGCAAAACCTTTATATACTAGATTGTCCAAATCAATATAAATAAATTATTCAAATACGTATTAAACGATTTAAATTTCAAAACAAAATTGTTTTCATTTGAAAAATATACCCTTCACACTCGTTCTAGGATACTACTGATCCTATCTCTAACGAGTCATTCTAATTGGATATTACTAATCCAATATCTGATGAATTCTTTTGTATAGTTCTAATGTGTCTTGTTCTTGAGCTCTGTAAACCAAAGCTCTGATACCACTGTAAGAACCGGTTACTTCCCCGTGAAGGAAAGAGCAGATACTTTGAGAACAACACACAAATGAACGCAGATGGAAGAACATTTCATTGCTATTACAACAATTCCATCAGACACAAGAATATACAGAGTATAATGAATAAATTACATTTGATAAATATCAGAGATTATAATAAATTACATAGCAGCGGAAAATAATACAAAGCACAACTGAATGTGATATACGAATACAGAGCTTTCCGGATATCATTCCAGCTATAAACCAGGATCCTGTGAATATAAATCTGCAAAACCAAAACTACTAGCTGCCCATGTCGAAAATAAGGGCACCCAGAGTTTAGGTTAAAACAATAAACTCCAGGTCAGTCATGTGACTGGTGTGAGAACTAAAACAATTATTTAAAACTTTACTTTAAAAGAGAGTAATTCAAGGGACCACGCCGTATAACACGGAACGGGTTTCCTCCCAAGAATACCAGTGCATATCAATAAACAACGCAATGCTTTTTCGAAAAATGAAGCTATTATAAGACCCAGGTCCCATCAAACAATGCAACGCAAGCCAGAGGATAGGGTTTTCCTTATAATAGCCAAACATGCTTGGTACGTTTAAAACAAATCATTTGATACTATTATAAGTGCATAGTGTCAAAACATTTTCAATCATAAATATCAATCCTAGGCGGCATGGGTACCATCTATCATGTCGCCATACTAGGCTCTACAAATAAAACCGAATTACACGTATTGGAAATTGGATTTCCGTCATGAGTCGAGGCAAGGGGCAAGCTCCTCTCCGATTCGAGACACTCTGGCAAATGCTCAGGACTACGCACACTGGGTAACCCTTGGATCGGCTCGGCCGGTCCTCTCTTATGTTTGAGGATTGGCAATTCCTAAACACACGTTTCCCGGTCCTTACAGACCTATAATCGAGGCGCCTCACATTCCAACAACCACAAAGGTGAAAAGTAGATATAAATGTCAGGGCTGGTAGGTCACTGACACCACCATAGCTAGAAAGAAACGTCGTGTCCTCCCAGCGGTCCGTATCCCGTTTTTAACTCATACCGAGGTGTGAGGCTCGCGAATTCACGTTATACACAAAGCTACGCCACGTAGGCCGTGCTTTGATCATCAACCACAAGACTTTGCTTTTCAACAGAAGCCTTGATCAATTGCCACTTAGGCATGCCACACTGGCAATTCATGCCATGCGGTTGATGTCCATCGATATACAACCTCTGAGCTCATACGTCTCAGAGAAGGGCGTTAAGCAAAAGAATAAATACTCCACCGCCAAACAGATGTATATTTAAAAGAGATCAATCAACATAGAATAAAATCCAATGTCAGACACACAATCCATTTACAAGTTCGTTCTGGGTCTGAACGAAACCGGAGGCACTTTCCTCGCATATCCATCGATCTCCAAGTACGTCTGGACGATCACCAACTGATTCCCTCATCTTGGGTGTAGAGCCCAATCAAGGTCATCAGTAATCACCCAAACGATGTGAAGACTTCCGGTCTTCCACCACCGTCTTCATCTTCGACTTATCGTCGAATCGGTTATTCAGAATGGGTATAAACCCAGACTTTTCGAACTACACGCATATATAGTAAACAAATGTTACACAAACACAACATACGCCTCATTCCAATTCAACAGTCACTAACCGCAAATTAGCAAGAGAACATTTTCCCAAATATTAACCCCGAAGGCCGAAACCAACATCAGATCAATACCCAGGAAACCATTCTTCTTAGCTAACCTACAGCTAGTTTCTAATTTCATATTCTTAGGGAAAGGTTCCCATTAATTTTATCAAATATAAATTCTTTAAAATTTACTCTTTAATCTTCCATTGGATGTTATATCAAACCAAATTATGGTTTTCCAAACTAGTCGAGATTAGCGAACCACAACGAAGTAATTATTTATTTTATTTCCTAATCCCAACCTATTCATCCCATGAAGCAAAACTGGTAATACTCCATATCTAACACCACGGTGTTATCGGTAAAATTAATTACCATTTCACGTTCAAATCTAATTAAAGATTTTACTATCGTTTTGGAGCAAAACTGGTGATACTCCATTCTCGCTCACTTTTTAAATTTGATAATTTAAATTATCAATCCACATTTCAATCCAATTGCGGATTCATTAAAACTCCTTTTACTGGGTTAAAGAACTAATGTCATTTAAAACACAGTTCAGGATGAACCCAAATCACATTCTATTTATTTATCGGGTTAAAGAACAAGTGTTATTTAAAACACCCTTCGCGATAAACCCAAAAATCAATTCTATTCAAAACCCATTTCAAATCCAATTTATTTATTTAAAAATAAATGAGTTTTAATTTTAGTTCAAAACTTGTTCATTTCGATAAAAATCTATTTTTATCTTTTCAAATATGGAGTTTTTCATCCCAAATTTTCCCAAATCACTTCTTATGATTTTACACAAATTATTGATATTTTTAATAATTTTATCAAGGCCCGTACAGTCGATTTCCATCAACGGCCATCGAACTGCACTTACAGCGACCTTTTCCAAATTTGATTTGGACGTATCTCCAAATCCAACCGTTAGATTTCAAATTTCTAATATTCGTTAGAAAGCTCTTTTCGATACAAACCCAAGGTTCTAGTTTTAGGAGAATCCGACGGTCAGATCTCCCGTAATGTCCATTCGAAATCAATGGTCGAAATTCACGAACTGCCGCGGCGTGTTCTTTCAGGCCATTATATTATATATATATATATATATAATATATATTTCGTCGATTACTATTTAAAACGAATTTTATAAATAGTTTTAAATTCGTTTCAAAAACATTTCAACTTCCATTTCCAATTCAAATCAAAATTGAATTTTTCCTTATAAATTCGTTTTAAAATTCATCTCAATTCAATTCAAATTCCAATTCAATTCAATTCGAATTCGTTTCCTTTTCAATTCAAATCAAATTCGTTTTCTATTCAAATCAAATTCGTTTTCTATTCAATTCAATTCAAATTCGTTTTCCATTCAATTCAATTCAAATTCGTTTTCTGTTCAATTCAATTCAAATTCGTTTTCTATTCAATTCAATTCAAATTCGTTTTCTATTCAATTCAATTCAAATTCATTTTTTATTCAATTCAAATTCAATTCGTTTTCTATTCAGTTCAATTCAAATTCGTTTTCTATTCAATTCAATTCAAATTCGTTTTCTATTCAATTCAATTCAAATTCGTTTTCTATTTAATTCAATTCAATTTCGTTTTCTATTCAATTCAAATTCAATTCGTTTTCTATTCAATTCAATTCAAATTCGTTTTCTATTCAATTCAAATTATAAAAACGAATATAATCGATATAAATATCATTCGCGTCAAAATAGCGCATCTCTAATCAACACGGCTTTATATATTTCAATAACTTCGTTATTTTATTCAACAAGTGAATCTATATTTCTTTCAATGCATGACTCTATATTTTTGTCAACACACGACTAATCTCCACGAATGAGTACTATCCACGTGTGACTATTTTTGTTATTTAATATATTTTATAAAAATTATGGTATCTATCGTTTGATTTCAAATCAGACTCCAACCGTAAAGGAGTAAGAGAACGATTCCCTGAATATTAACCCCGAAGGCCGAAACCAACATCAGATCAATATCCAGGAGACCACTCATCTTGTCTATTTTCCAGTTAGTTTCTAATTTTATATCTAATAAAAATGTAATTTTTATTGTTAAAATATTTCGTTCAACACATGACTAATCTCAACGAATGAGTACGGTCAAAACATGAACCTTTATTTTATAATGATAAAGATGTAAATTTTATTGTTAAAATATTTTGTTCAACACATGACTAATCTCAACGGATGAGTATGGTCAACACATGAACCTTTATTTTATTATGTTGTTTATTTTTCCAATTGGAATGAGGCCCAGTCAATTACCATATAAAGTTAATTATATGGATTCCATACAACACATGTATATAATAACAATGATAAATAATCAACCATCATCTAAAGTGCACTACACTGTATAAGCATCAAATATAGATATCTAACGCTTATAACAGCTTGTCAATCAATCGATCGACATACAACCAATTATTGGGATTAGTGTATGTCATATATTATCCCAATACCCGTATAGGGTTTCAAATCAACAAACACAGATTTTATTCGTGCAGTTGGGCGATGTGTAAAATTTATCGTCCTAATCAATGTCATTCAAATAGGTGTACATAAGCAAACCGTCCGGTTTGTAAATGAATATTTATTTATTCACATTCACGTTAAAAATTATATTTTTAACGACCAAATTATTTTATTCAACCTATGAATATTCTATTATCTATTTCACATCAACATCACAAACAATTTTCACAACGCATCAATCAAACAAACAAGCCATCCATGGTCTATGGATGATGGGTGTCGGGTGCTACTAAACACCATCTGCATCCTAGCATATATTATAATATAACTAGAAAAAGGAATTTTAAAAGGTGAGAAGTTCTCACCGAGGGTTCCACTCCTCCAGTTTTATTTCTGAATGGTTCGGACTTCGTTTTGATCTCAGTCTGCTCCATCGCCATCTGTTTCACGTAGTTGATTATTAAAAATCACATTTTTATCCTTGTACTGTTCATATAAAGATCACATTTTTATCCTCCTCCTTATATAAAAATTATATTTTTAATTCGCTACTTCACATATATAAAAATCGGATTTTTATCGCTTTAACTTCATGTTAAAAATCAGATTTTTATCCTGGCTAAAGACCATATTTTTAACCTTTCTATATAATAAAAATTATAATTTTTACATTTTTACATTATAAAAATTATATTTTGAACCTTCCTATAATGTAAATATTATATTTTTATTATCTACATATAATAAAAATCATAGTTTTATTATTCTAAAAATATAAAGATCGTATTTTTATCATGTTAATCATATAATAAAGATCACTTCTTTACACTAACGCTACTCGTATAAAAATCAATTCTTTTTCTTGTTGAAAATCAATACTTTTTTCTTATTTAAAATCAATTCTTTTTGCTTGTTAAAAATCAATTCTTTTTTCTTGTTGAAAATCAATTCTTTTTTTACAATTACATATATATATATATATTTTAGTTTTTAAAACCATGCTAGTTTAATTTCTAAACTAATTGCATAAAAGAAAGTAAAAAAAAGAATAATAAGAAAAAGGAAGGAACTCACTGTCACTTAAGGAAGAGAGAGGGGGGTTGCCTGCGCCGTCGCAGGGGGGCGCCAACGTTCGGTGGTGGCATGGACAAGATCGGGGAGGAGGGCGCGACACATGATGCTCCAATGGCGGCTTCATATCGATTTGGGGCTTTAGGTTAGAGGAGGAGAGAGAGAGAGCGGGTCTGAGGAGAGAGAGGGCGGGTCTGAGGAGAGGATGAGGGCGGTAGATCGGAGGGGAAGGTGGGCGCGATGGTCCGGCGGATGGTGGCTGAAGCTAGCGTCGGATCTTCAGAGAAAGGGGCGGGTTTTTTTTATTATTTTAACCTCAGGCTTGATTGGGAAGAAAAGAAGAGAGGGGGCCATATAAAAGGTTTTTATATTTTATTATTATTATATTTAATTCTCCTTTATGTTGACTTTTTATTTGACCTCGAAACGAGACCCAACGACTGTCATCCCTAACTAATTACCCCCATTCCTAACACAATGGGATATGTTTCGTAGGCCAATTCAGCTGTTACGACCAGTTTCCATTCAAATCAAAATATAAATCAGTATATATTCAATTTGAACGTACATTTCAATTTACCGGGTCACATACTAACTCGAAAAATTGCAGAAAAATTATTTCTAGCTTTGTATTGACGATACGGTCCTAGCAAAACTAGTTTCGTCGAATTCTGAGACCATTTGAGAAATGGCCATTTTCCAGTCGATTAAAATCAACTGAAACTGGTCAAACGCGTTTTCCTTTGCCACGCTCACATATTGATTCGAAAAATTAGGAAATTTAGAACCTAGCGATAATATGACATCACGAATCCAACAAAAGTGGTTTCATCGAAATCCGAGGTCATTTGCAAAATTGCTATTTTCAGGGGCCGAAATTCCATAGCGACTATTTTGAATTTTCAACTGGGCATAACTTTTGACCCCCGCTATGAAATCTTGATTTTTCGGGTTCATTGGAAAGATATTCTCAACTAGATCCTATTATTTTTGGTTTCACTAAAATCCGGTTTATTTTGCACCCGGTACATTCAATTGAAGTTTGAAATCGAATTATCGAACTACCGCACCATTTTCAATTCCTTTTATAATTATATATAATTATTTATATCCTAACGACGATGCGTATAAATATATACGTTTGAATTCCATTCAAATTAAATTTCTCTTCGATATTATTTAAAATAATCATTTTAAATGTGCAAAATTCGCTAAAATTGCCTAAATAAAAATTTTAAACTGGCTCGCATTTCCGGGTTGTTACAGAATGCCACATCGTCAGACCCATCAGATATCACTAATTGACGTCCACAAAAATACTCTAGTCAGAAGCTAAGAGAACGGCTATTCTCCGGCAACAACTATAGCACGTTTGAAGAAATCAACGTACGTGACACTTTGGAAATACTCTGTCAGACACTCATCCATACAAGTTATCCAGGAACAGGATGAACCGAAGGCACTCTCCTACCGCATCCATATAGGAATCACCCCATGGATCAGTAGCGAGAAGTCCTTGCAACTCGTAGATTCCTACCACGACAGAATCACAGCTTATCTCTACTTGCCAGGCAGAGGAATATTAGTGATTCTTCCGTTTATAAAAATCCACGGTCTTCAATGCTCCATCTCGATCATCTTCTGAGATCTTCACGTATTTGTTGGTCAGAATGGTTTTCGAATATAAATTCGATCCCGGTCTTTCCATACCAACAAATGTATTGGACAGGTTTGATAGTCGGTGATTTAACTATCAAAATATATAGTGTTTCAATCATGACAACAAATGAGTTCACTGGTTCAGTATTTAGCATCACTTGGCCTTCTTTAATTCAACCTTTAACTCTTTTAAATATTAAAAATACGATAATTGAATCCTTGTTTAGTATACAAGTGTTCTCAAAACCAGTTCTGTATAATACTTAGAAAAATGACCATAATCAATTTTCACTTAACTCCACTTTCAAAACATTTGTTACATCCTTCTTTATTCTTTAATTTGGGAAACCTATTCAACTTATTTTTCGTAAATAGCGTTACGTAACATCGTTTATTCCATTTTTAAAACACCAACCAACATTTATTAGTACAAAACTAAACTTTCCATTTCCTTCCTAATCCGAGAATATCGTTATATTTTCACATTACACTTTTTATTTCCTTTTTACTTTGGAATTCTCATTATATAATTCCAAATTGCACCAAACGTTGCATTATTTTACTAATGGAAATAATGAACTATCACTAATCTCATTTACGATTACCAACTAATATCATCTTTAGATAATCCTGATGTTGTTCAAGTTGGGGTATTTTAATTACCTCTCAGACCTTAATCAACGGCGTTCATATCCTCTGATAAATACAATTTGTAATCAAACCCATATCCCATTCCAGTCTCAAACAAATTCCATTATAAATCGGATTCAGTTATACAACCTTACGTCCCACTTCTTTACCCAAATTCACCTTTTCCCTCAATCCCCTTTCGAATCAATTCAACATTTTCCCACTTTGGAAATCTTATTTCAATATCCCCTCTTTACTTAATCTCATTTCTAAGTAACGTTAATGTAAAATTAATGCCTTTACTCTTTTAAACTCATTTAAAACAAATTCTGGCTTGTTATAAACCCTTCCCATCTTTCTATCCTTTTACTTAATTCAAGTATCCTTTAAATTAAGCCCTCGTATTCGCTTTCCATTCTCTTTATAACTTTGTTATAAAAATTCGGGTTTTAAATATAAGACCCATCCATAAACTTCTTTCACCATCCATTTGATTTCATTTCACTTCGATTACTTTTGAAAAGTAATTTTCTAAATTATTTAAAATAATAATTTACTTCGATTATTAACTACTTCAGTAGTTAAGTCTTTATTAACTAAAATAAATAGTAAACCCTTTTAAACCTTATCTACATTTAAACAATATTAATTTAACAATTTTAACAAAAACACATTAATTTGATAATAAATTCCAATTCAAAATGGTCGATTTAATTAACTCAAAACTCGAGTCCAGTTAATTCTCACTTTAGATTAATATAATTAATTTAAATATTTCCATTAATTGTTTTCTTACAAAACACTTATCCAAATTTAACTATGCGATTTTATTTCTTGTCTCGTACTTATAAATTTGATTTACATCAGGATTTACTTTATAAAATCAATTAATTATAAATCAAAGTCTTAAAATAAGTTTGATAACTTCATCTCTATCGATTTACCTGACGGTGAATCAATATCTATAAAACGATTGATTTTTATAGGCTATACGCTGTCAAATACTAAACCAATACCTCCCATTGGTTTAAACAAACAGATGTTGAAATTTCAATCAACAATCAACAATCAAATCAATCACCCCAAACAGGCCAGTTCATATGGTTATAATATGAAATACATAGTATATTGAGGAATCCCGTTGGATCCCTCCAGCCTGTTCTTCCCTGAAATCACAACAATTACCTCAAATCATATCATTTCAATTTCATTTAACTGAAATAAATAACAACCAATTAACATCAACCAATTCTCAATCAATTCAAACAATTTTAACACATTTATTTTATAAACGTGACTAACCAAGGTGGGTTACCTTTATTGGAACCAGTCGTTAAAAATAACGATTTGGTATTTCACTGAAATTAAACACAGTTTAATTTCATCAGTTAAATCAACAAACAACTGTATAACTAGCAACTAAGCAACCACCAGCAAGCAGGGCACACAGAATAAAAACCCAATTTATATAAATATAAATGGGAAAAACAGAGTGAGTTTAACTCATCGAATTTTCGTTGTCATTGGAGCGGTTCAGCTCCCAGTTAAATTAAACAAACGTTTAATTTTAACTACAGTCTCTAGTAGTCTTCAATACTGTCCCGGTTGGTTCCAAAATGTCGTATCCATCCTTACAGATCCAACGCATCATGTTTGGTCCAATTCTGACGACAAATGGATTTTATTATGAATAACTAAAGTGAAGCGATTTAATTAAATATTATAATAATTAACTACTTTAATTTGAATGGTAATTATAATTTAATTATTTTGGTCGCTTGGTTATCAACTAAATAAGATGATCCAATTTCACATTTCCTCATATTCTTTGGCAACAACTTTCCTGCAAAAGAATTAGTTAAAATTATTATAAATAACCCTTAATTAGCTTAACCTTAAATACAAATTAGTTTTAATATTTAAAAATTACTTTCTTAATCGCATCAGGTAGGAAATACAGCATTGGTCCAAATCCATCTATTGTCTCACGAGTTCCCTCTTTCACGGTTCTACCTATTCAAATATTCACAATAATACGAATACCATTAATTGATCTTTTAATTTCCTAATTAATCACGTCTTAAATTACTTGGTTATTTGAAATCAGTCCAAACGCTTACTTACCGTAACACCTCATTTCACGCCAACTTGTTTACTGGTTCTTGTTCAAGGATGCTTTCATATTCCTTTCGTTCAGGAATCATCGGCCCTCACGCCCTAGTTATTATTTTCATATTTCCTATACTGCTTCGAACCACTCACGAAGCCATCACCCTTCGTAACTGCTCAACCCCAAATCCAAGCCTCGTTTAACTACTCTGTTCCCTTTCAACAACTTCCCCCACCCTACTTAGCTCATCGGAATTCCATCGGGAAGCACCACTCCAACCACCGGTGCCTTGCCAACCTTCGCCTAACACATCACGTTAATCGATGCAGCCCTTTGCCCTAGAATTTGCTTCGAAGGTCGTGACTTTGAGGGTGAAAACCCCTCACCACGCTGACTGATTTTTAATCATCGCTGGTCTAAAACTAGGGCTCGATGAGCCTGACCCTTTCTCTGATAGGAGTAATTGATTTAGATAGAAGGATTGATCGGTGGAAAGGGAAAACAACTGATGTTTTTCGTTCATTCATGACAAAGAAGGAGGCGGCGGAAACAGTGGACATTTACTTTAGGGTTTTGTCTGAGTGAGGGTATATATATAGGGTAAGGTTAGGTATTAAAATAATGTTAATGAAACTTCGTCCTAAAGTAACGCGATAAAACCACTACAGATGATCTTCGTTTTTGGGTAAAAAGGCTAATCTTAGTGTAAAAAGATATTCCGGATCCAATGGGACAAGTTTCGTCGAATTCTGACATCGTATGAAAAAAAATTCCTTTATAAAACCAGAAATAAACACGCGTTTAATTTTTCTACGATCACTAGATAAATCAAATCAACTTGAAACTTTGGAATCCTACAATAATTTGTTGATACGAACCCAACGGCACCAGTTTCGTTGCATTCAGAGACTGTTTCCCCGGTAGGCTATTTTTAACGCGCACCGCAATGCCATTCTGAACACCAAATTTGTCGGTCTATAAAAATAATAAACTATATACCTATCCTGACTCTAATCGACGATACAAACTCAACGGGACTGGTTTCTTGGCCTAATTCGATCATCTGTTCAAGTTATACTCAAATAACCCTTTATTGAATTAATTACACGCTATAGAAATTGAATGGGTGTTTTCGGCTACCGTGGCCATATGCGACATCAGTTTGCCACGCCATTTAACACCGTGCAATAATTTAACGTTACGGTCCCAATGAAACAGATTTCGTCGAAATCCAAGATCGTTTGCAAAATGGCTATTTTAAAGGCCTATATTTAAATAACGATTTCCATAACGATTATTTCAAATTTTATTTTGGCCATAACTTAAAATCTGTAACACAAAATCTAGATTTTTCTCTTTCATACGAAAATTATCGTCAATATGGTCCCAACATTTCTTATTTCACAGAAATCCGACTTATTTCGAATCCTGTATCCTCAGTTGAAGTTCATAACCAAATATTACGAACTGCCGCGCAATTTCAAGCTCGTTTTATATTATAAATAAAATTAACGTTCAAACTTCATTTTCTTATCGAATTAAATATTAAATTCCACTAATATTCCAAATGTCATATTTAAAATAAATAAATTAAATTAAATATTTGACGGCCAAAAACACGGGTCATTACATTCTCCCCCCTTAAAATAATTTCGTCCTCGAAATAGCTATGGTAAGAAAGAACATTATAAACCCATTAACTTCCAAATCCAATTTTGTTTAAATCAAAAATCAATTCAATACTGTAAATAAATATTTTCAAAAATATTGAAAATTTTCTAACGCCTTAAGTTTCCGAAAAATTTCGCCAACACCTCATTTGTATGGCTCAATCGGTACAACTCCAACTCGCCTTTCTAGGCCTCCTCCGATCCAAAAGAAAATAAAACAGCCCAGCGGCTTGCCAAATATGCTCATAAATCACCAAACCTATATAAAAATAAACATGTACCTTTTTGTCGGGCATATCATTATATCCTTTCCATCTGCTACCCTGTCAGCGTATACAAATGCATTCCCAAACAAAATTCCAATTTTATCCTTAAAACCAAATCCTTCACACGTCCAAGCCAAATCTCATTCTTAACTCAATTTCCATCCATCATCAATTCCAACTCTTAACTTACTATTTCAACACCATTCCAGTTTCTTGTCTCACAATTCAAAATCTGATTCTACTTGATATATTATATCCCGATTCAATTTCCAGTTAATTGGTTTCAATTCAATTCATATTTGCTTTCACACTTTCTATTTAATTTTGCCTTTGTTCAAACAATTTCCCTGGGAGTTTTTAAACAGTTTAGCTCTTTCAAAAAAAATCAAATATTCCTTTTTAGGATTCAAAACAACTTGTTTTTCTTAAAGCAATTCAAAACAAGATTTTTGTTAGTAATCCCTCACTTATAAATCAGAAATGAACACTGATGTGGCCAGCATCATCAGAGTTATTTTCCAGCTATCGAAGTGAGTTCAATACTATATCACTTACTAAAACCATATTTAAATATTTTCATTTTGAAATCTATTTCAAAATACCAAACGCGATGCTCGTAAAACAAATTAAAATCTCCTAGGATTTTAAAATTCTCATATATACAATCCAAGTTCATTTGCAAACTCCTTTCCCACTTTCAGGAATTTTAATTCCAATTCTGATTTTTATTTCAGATTTAATAAATTAGCTTTTATATTATACGAATTCTAATTGGTTATTTATATAACCATTTTAATTATAATCTCATTCAATTATAATAACAAACAACACATCCAATATATTATAATATTTCCAATATATATTTTCTTTATATCAAAATATAATTTGGGTAAATTATTTCATTTACCCTGTGTCGGTTTATCGTACTTGAGTGTTTAGAAACCCCTATCGATACAGTGGATCAAACTGATCGACCAGAACTCATAAACAACTCAACCAAATAAAGCTCCACAATATAAAACAATTTTTATAAAATCTACAAATATGTTCGCTCGTATATACACACTCAAACTCAATCTAGGGTATTGCTAAGCCCATCTCTACCGAGTCACGCCACAGAGCCAAGGTAATCACTTAACCTTCAGCTCTGATACCAATGTAACGATCCAAGAGTTTTCGGCCACGAAAATCGACATAAATACCTTTACCGTAACTCATGCCGACCCTCCAAGCACCGAAAACACTGGATAGTTATTAGAAAGAAATTAGAGGGTAAGATAAAAAAGAAAGAAATATTAGAATAGAATAAAAAGAAGAAACAACACAACACAAAGTCTCACATCGCAGCGGAACAAAGTATAATGCAGAAATAAATCTTTATTGAGAGCTTTAAAAATAATTACAGTATCAGAGTATAGTTCACAACAGGACAGTTATAATAACCTGTTCCCATATACAACACACAACGGAATAGTAGCTATATCATATCATACGTCTGAACATCTCCAGTTCGTCTCTGGACTTCACCGCATTCAATAATCTGAACCTGTACACCCCGGGCTAACCCGAGCATTTACAAAACACCGGGTCAGTCTGGTGAACCAGAGTGAGATAAAATCGCACAGTATTAAGGGTATCACACAACCTGATTTTAAAGATAAAATCTTTTCGAAAGAAAAGGATAATCGTAAGACCAAATCCACACATAAATACGGACGGTTTTTACCTTACGATAACCCAAAACATTTTTGAAATCAATATCTTTTCTGATATTATAATAATGTCTAAATACAAGTAATTAGAAATCTAGTAGAACGCTTCCATCTCACGCTCTACATATATAATACACAATCAAAAACTGCGGGCGCTTATTGGAGATTGGATTCCAACTATGACAAGGTATGGGACCACCTGCCGATAGTGTATCTCTAGAGACGAATACACTGGGTTCAACAAGAACGTCTTGCAACCCGGCCCATACATGACAGACCACTCATTTCGCTTGAGTGTATCGAATGTATATCACCGACGGTTGGGATCAGCGACCGTCTCCCGAAAAGGGACAGCATCGAAACATAGATTTAAGAAGCAAATAGGATTTTCTCTAGATAGGTGATTATACACCCTAATGGGTGCGACCCATATAGCCATGCTGCCTGCCCGATTTTTGTCATTTCCCGGTTGATGAGGCTTGAGGTTTAGATTAACTTTTGAACACCTGGTCATCATTCACTTTGAATGCCACATCGTCAGACCCGTCAGATATCACTAATTGACGTCCACAAAAATACTCTAGTCAGAAGCAAAGAGAACGGCTATTCTCCGCCAACAACTATAGCGCGTTTGAAGAAATCGACATACGTGACCCTTTGGAAATACTCTGTCAGATACTCATCCATACAAGTCATCCAGGAACAGGATGAACTAAAGGCACTCTCCTACCGCATCCACATAGGAATCACCCCATGGATCAGTAGTGAGAAGTCCTTGCAACCCATAGATTCCAACCACGATAGAATCACAGCTTATCTCTACTTGCCAGGCAGAGAATATTAGTGGTTCTTCCATTTATAAAAATACACGGTCTTCAATGCTCCATCTCGATCATTTTCTGAGATCTTCACGTATTTGTTGGTTGGAATGGTTTTCGAATATAAATTCGATCCCGGTCTTTCCATACCAACAATCGTATTGGATAGGTTTGATAGTCGGTGATTTAACTATCAAAATATACAGTGCTATGATCATGACAACAAATGAGTTCACTGGTTCAGTATTCAGCATCACTTGGACTTCTTTAATTCAACCTTTAACTCTTTTAAATATTAAAAATACAATAATTGGATCCTTGTTTAGTATATGAGTGTTCTCAAAACCAGTTCTATATAATACCTAGAAAAATGACCATACTCAATTTTCACTTAACTCCACTTTCGAAACATTTGTTACATCCTTCTTTATTATTTAACTTGGGAAATTTATTCAACTTATTTTTCATAAACAGCGTTACGTAATATCGTTTATTCCATTTTTAAAACACCAACCAATATTTATTAGTACAAAGCTAAACTTTCCATTTCCTTTCTAATCCAAGAATATCGTTATATTTTCACATTACACTTTTTCTTTCCTTTATACTTTGGAATTCTCATTATATAATCCCAAATTGCACCAAACGTTGCATTATTTTACTAATGGAAATAATGAACTATCACTAACCTCATTTACGATTACCAACTAATATCATCTTCAGATAATCCTGATGTTTTTCAAGATTGGATATTTTAATTACCTCTCAGACCTTAATCAACGACGTTCATATCCTCCGATAAATACAAGTTGTAATCAAACCCATATCCCATTCTAGTCTCAAACAAATTCCATTATAAATCGGATTCGGTTATACAACCCTACGTCCCACTTCTTTAACCAAATTCACTTTTTCTCCAATCCCCTTTTGAATCAAATCAACCTTTTCCCACTTTGGAAATCTTATTTCAATATCCCCTCTTTACTTAATCTCATTTGTAAGTAACGTTAATGTAAAATTAGCGCCTTTACTCTTTTAAACCACATTTAAAACAAATTCGGGTTTATTATAAACCCTTCCCATCTTTTTATCCTTTTACTTAATTCAAGTATCTTTTAAATTAAGCCCTCGTATTCACTTACCATTCTCTATATAAATTTGATATAAAAAATCGGGTTTTAAATATAAGCCCATCCATAAACTTCTTTCACCATCCCCTTGATTACATTTCACTTCGATTACTTTTGAAAAGTAATTTTCTAAATTATTTAAAATAATAATTTACTTCGACTATTAACTACTTCAGTAGTTAAGTCTTTATTAACTAAAATAAATAGTAAACCCTTTTAAACCTTATCTACATTTAAACAATATTCATTTAACAATTTTAACCAAAACACATTAATTTGATAATAAATTCCAATTCAAAACGGTCGATTTAATTAACTCAAAACTCGAGTCCAATTAATTCTCACTTTAGATTAATATAATTAATTTAAATAATTCCATTAATTATTTTTTTAACAAAACACTTATCCAAATTTAACTATGCGATTTTATTTCTTGTCTCGTACTTATAAATTTGATTTACATTAGGATTTACTTTATAAAATCAATTAATAATAAATCAAGCCTTAAATAAATAAAATATTTATTTATTTCTCTTTAATAACTTTTAATCGAAATAATATATTCAAAATCTATCTCCAGTTATAAAATAAATTTTATAACTTCATCTCTATCGATTCACCTGACGATGAATCAATATCTATAAAACGATTGATTTTTATAGGCCATACGCTGTCAAATACTAAACCAATACCTCCCATTGGTTTAAACAAACAGTTGTTGAAACTTCAATCAACAATCAAATCAATTACCCCAAACAGGCCAGTTCGTATGTTTATAATATGAAATACATAATATATTGAGGAATCCCACTGGATCCCTCCAACCTGTTCTTCCCTGAAATCACAACGATTACCTCAAATCATATCATTTCAATTTCATTTAACTGAAATAAATAACAACCAATTAACATCAACTGATTCTCAAGCAATTCAAACAATTTTAGCACGTTTATTTTATAAACGTGACCAACCAAGGTGAGTTACCTTTATTGGAACCAATCGTTAAAAATAATGATTTGGTATTTCACTGAAATTAAACACAGTTTAATTTCATCAGTTAAATCAACAAACAACTGTATAACTAGCAACTAAGCAACTATCAGCAAGCAGGGCACACAAAATAAAAACCTAATTTATATAAAATATAAATGGGAAAAACTGAGTGAGTTTAACTCACCGAATTTTCGTTGTCATTGGAGCGGTTCAGTTCCCAGTTAAATTAAACAAACGTTTAATTTAAACTACAGTCTCCAGTAGTCTTCAATACTGTCCCAGTCAGTTCCAAAATGTCGTATCCATCCCTACAGATCCAGCGCATCTTGTTTGGTCCAATTCTGACGACATATGGATTTTATTATGAATAATTAAAGTGAAGCGATTTAATTAAATATTATAATAATTAACTACTTCAATTTGAATGGTAATTATAATTTAATTACTTTGGTCACTTGGTTATCAACTAAATAAGATGATCCAATTTCATGTTTCCTCATATTCTTTGGCAACAATCTTTCCTGCAAAAGAATTAGTTAAAATTATTATAAATAACCCATAATTAGCTTAACCTTAAATACAAATTAGTTTTAATATTTAAAAATTACTTTGTTAATCGCTACAACATTGGCCCAAATCCATCTATTGTCTCATGGGTTCCCTCTTTCACGGTTCTACCTGTTAAATTATTCATAATAATACGAATACCATTAATTGTTCTTTTAATTTCCTAATTAATCACGTCTTAAATTACTTGGTTATTTGAAATCAGTCCAAACCCTTGCTTACTGTAACACCTTATTTCACGCCAACTTGTTTACTGGTTCTTGTTCAAGGATGCTTTCATATTCCTTTCGTTCAGGAATCATCGGCCCTCATGCCCTTGTTATCATTTTCATATTTCCTATACTGCTTCGAACCACTCACGAAGCCATCCCCCTTCGTAACTGCTCAAATCCAAGTCTTGTTTAACTGCTCTGTCCCCTTTCAACAACTTCCGCCACCCTACTTAGCTCATCGGAATTCCATCAGGAAGCACCACTCCAACCGCCGGCGCCTAGCCAACCTTCGCCTGACACAGCACGTTAATCGATGTAGCCCTTCGCTCTAGAATTTGCTTCGAAGGCCGTGACTTCGAGGGTGAAAACCCCCACCACGCTGACTGATTTTTAATCGTCGCTAGTTTAAAACTAGGGCTTCATGAGCCTGGCGCTTTCTCTGATAGGAGTAATTGATTTAGATAGAAGGATTGATCGGTGGAAAGGGAAAACAATTGATGTTTTTCGTTCGTTCATGACAAAGAAGGAGGCGGTGAAAACAGTGGACGTTTAGTTTAGGGTTTTGTTTGAGTTAGGGTATATATATAGGGTAAGGTTGGGTATTAAAATAATGTTAATGAAACTTCGTCCTAAAGTAACGCGATAAAACCACTACAGACGATCTTCATTTTCTGATAAAAAGGCTAATCTTAGTGTAAAATGATATTCCGGATCAAATGGGACAAGTTACGTCGATTTCCGACATCGTATGAAAAAAATTTCTTTATAAAACTAGAAATAAACACGCGTTTAATTTTTCTACGATCACCAGATAAATCAAATCAACTTGAAACTTTGGAATCCTACAATAATTTGTTGATACGAACCCAACGGCACCAGTTTCATCGCATTCTGAGACTGTTTCCCCGGTAGGCTATTTTTAATGCGCACCGCAATGCCATTCTGAATACCAAATTTGCCGTTCTCTAAAAATAATAAACTATATACCTATCCTGACTCTAATCGACGATACGAACTCAACGGGACTGGTTTCTTGGCCTAATTCGATCGTCTGTTCAAGTTATACCCAAATAACCCTTTATTGAATTAATTACGTGCTATAGAAATTGAATGGGTGTTTTCGGCTACCGTGGCCATATACGACATCGGTTTGCCACGCCATTTAATACCGTGCAATAATTTAACGTTATGGTCCCAATGAAACAGATTTCGTCGAAATCCAAGATCGTTTGCAAAATGGCTATTTTAAAGGCCTATATTTTAATAATGATTTCCATAACGATTATTTCAAATTTTGTTTTGGCCATAACTTAAAATCTGTAACACGAAATCTGGATTTTTCTCTTCCATATGAAAATTATCGTGAATACAGTCCCAATGTTTCTTGTTTCACAGAAATCCGACTTATATCGAATCCTGTATCCTCAGTTGAAGTTCAAAACCAAATATTACGAACTACCACGCGATTTCGAGCTCGTTTTATATTATAAATAAAATTAACGTTCAAACTTCATTTTATGATCGAATTAAATATTAAATTCCACTAATATTCCAAATTTCATATTTAAAATAAATAAATTAAATTAAATATTTGACGGCCAAAAACATGGGTCGTTATAGTTTTTCACATTAAAAATCGCGCACGGTCACTTACTTACTTCAAAAATCATGAAATTTGGAATTCTACCATTATTCGATGCTAACATTCAATAAAAAAAGTTTTTCCAAATTCCGAGGACGTCTCAATAATGTTCCTTTGTAAAACTGCTCAAACTATTACATCGAACAGTTTTATCGCGTCCGGCCACATACTAACTTCGTTTGGTGTGAAATTTGAAATCTAGCAATAATTTAATACTCTAGATCCAACAAAATTAGTTTTGCCGAAAACGGAGGTCATTTACAAAATGTCCATTTTTAAGGGATATGTAATATTAAAATATTAATAAATTCCATAGATATTTGAGATTTTGAATTGGGCGTAACTTACATTTTATAATATGAAATCTTGGTTTCTCACTTTCGTTAGAAAAATACAGTTCAAAATATTCTAACGTTTCTGGCTTTACTAAAATCTGACTTATATCGAATTCTGTACATTTATTTAAGATTTGAAACTAAATTTTCAAACTATCGCGACGTTACGAGCTCGTTTTAATTAAATTTTAAATTCTTACATTTAAAATTCATTTTAAAATAAATTTTAAGTCGTTAATTTTAAAAATAAATCATTTAAAATATTTAATTTTCATTAAATCAATAAAAAATAAATTTTAAATTGGTTCCAAAACTCAGGGTTGTTACAGTTATATATATATATATTATTTTATTTTGAAATTGGGTAAATTTTTATTTCTTAGCACGATAGCCTGCTCGGCTCATACTATTACAATCTCGTTTATCACACGAGGTCAAACATAAAACAAACAAATCATCGCTTTACCCTTCACATTCTCTGCAAAAGGGCGAAAGTTAAATTAGGGCACAGTGAACTTCATGGCGGCCGTAAATTCTCTCGTTGAGTTCCTCCAATCGCTGCCTTCCAGCTGCACTTCTCCAGTGACAATCGTTCTCGTTCCTCTGCGTTTGTGATTATGTTCGGTCCAATTCTCCCAATTAATATCGCTACTTCTCTGTTAATCAAACTTGCGTTGACTAACACATCTGTCTTCTTCTTCTTCTTCTTCTTGAAAGCACAGGCGTTATGTTCTTTCCTTGTCTTCCACACTGTGGTTGCAAGGGAAATCTTGCTGACCTCTACCATCAGCTGCGACATGTTTCTCCAATCGTGCAGGTAGTGAATTTCCTCTTTTAAAGTCCCAATGTTGCCTATGTTGAAGCATTTGATTTTCTATATAGCCCAAAGCCTTCTTCTAAACTTACACTCGAAAAACAAGTATTTTATAGTTTTAGTTGCATTATTACATAGTAAACACCTGTTTTCATTAATAATACCTTGACTCTGCAATCTGTCCTTGGTGGGTAATCGACCCGGTAATGCTTTGTGTAAAACATGTGCCATTTTGGGTGGACACGATTTAGACCAAACTATATTGTACCAAGGAACAGTAGGGTGTTCATTTCTAATACTTTCTCATACCTCTTTGAGCTTAAAACTGCCATCAGCCAAAACCCAAGTATTATTGCTTTTATCAGAATAGATTGGCTTTTCAGCATTTTCCTTTGATAAATTACGTGCAATCAAGTTACTGTTACAATCCCAAGAGTTGTTTGATATTATAGATTCAACTGTTACCTCGGTGCCCCATGAGCAGAATGACTATCCCACCCATACCTGTCGATGAAGCTTTTTCCATTCAACTATGGATCATACCATAAATCAGTTATGGTATCGTTGGCTATGTCTCTTTGGATTCTCTTCTTCGGTTCATCTCTTTACTTCATGCAATTTTTTCATATAAAGAAGCATTATTATCAATTTTTGTGGTCAAAAAATTATCTTATATATATATGGCCTGCATCCACTCAGCCCAAAGATTCCCAGAAGAGAATAATTTCCATGTAAGCTTCAGCCCATATGCCTGTTTAACTTCAAATAAGTTTTTCATTCCATCTCCCCATCCTTTTTCGGTCTGCATAACAATTTATAGCTAATTTTATGCAGCCCACCTCTCCAAATAAAATTTTCACATACCGTGTTGATTTTTGTGATTGAGCAATCTGGAATTTAAATTGTTTGTAGCTAAAATCTGACCTTTGAGGTAATCATAGTATGCACCAATTCAACCCTTCCAGCGAACGATAAAAAATTTGATCTTCACCCTTGGAGTTTATCCCTAATGTCGACCACTAACTTGCCACATTTTGTAATAATGTTATTTTTCAAAGGCACTCCCAAGTATTTGACAGGGAGGGTACCCTCTTGAACCCCTATCACATATAGAAGTTGTTATTTTTTCTCCAGAAATTATTGAAGTAGCATTTCGTTTTAAGTTCATTCACTTTGATCCCCACTTAATTCTCCATATTAGAAAATACGTGCTTGAGATGATTGATGGCTATAATGGAGGCTTTAAAAACCATAAGTAGATCATCAGCATAAATCAAATGAGTGACTTTAGGCTGGTGATTATAAATAGGCTCAATTAGCTTGTGTTCAGTGGCCAACTCCATCTGAAGTGTGAACCATTCCATTGCAACTGCAAACAAGTAAGGGAAAAGTGGGTCCCCTTGCTGAATATCCCTTGTGCTAGTGATGGACCCCTTCGGTACACCATTCATCAAAATAGAAAAAGTAGGCATGTCTAAACAAAACCTAATAAGGTTAAAAGGCTTAGCTGGTAATCCCATCGACCTAAGCATATGCATAATGAACCGCCTGTAGACTCTATCATATGTTTTATGTAAGTCAATTTTCAAGCATAGTATATCAGACTCCCTCTTGTTGAATTCACGAACTAATTCGTGTGCATTCAGAGAATTTTCAAAAATAAAATGTCCCTTAATGAAAGCATTTTGACATTGTGAGATAAGCGAGGGTAGCACTCTGTTCATCCTACTGCAAATAATTTTATACAGAATTTTGTAAATAACATTACATCAAGCAATTAACCGATAGTCTTCAATTCTTGTTGGGTTTGACACTTTGGGTATCAGTGCTAAAAATGTGTGATTGATTTCCATGATGAACTCCCTTGTGTCCAAAGCTTCCTGAAAAGTTGTTAACAAGTGATTTTTCAAGTATTTCCAATTCAGTTTGAAGAAGGTTGCCCTCATTCCGTTAGGGTCAGAGCTAGAGTCTCTGTGGATGGAGAAGAGAGCATCCTTAAGTTCCTCTTGTTAATGTCACTGGCCAACAACAGTCGCCCTTCAGTAGTGACTTGCCTTATGCACACAATTTTAGGTAAAACATCAGCGTATTCACCATTGAAAAGATATGTTTAATAAGACGTAGCTGAATCTTTTAATTATTTGATTAGTTGGCTCGAGCTCCCTTGATCATTCAAACAATTAAGAAGATTGTTATAATGTTTTCTTTAGGATATTTTAGTATAGAAAAACTTATTGCATTCATCCACCCGAGGAAGCCACTTCTCTTCCACCTTCTGCTTAATTTCAAGTGATTTAATTGCCAATGCAATTTTGAGTTGCCTTTGCATAGTAAAGTAATCACTATTATTCCCTTCATTCATTGGGTCTGCATCAAGAAGAGATTGGGTATGTTCAAGTTGTTCTTAAAGGCATTGTATTTAGTCCCCCTCCTTTTGTCTTGTCTTATTCCAAATTTTAAGTCTTTGTTTGCAATGCTTGAGTAACATCACTGTAAAGACCCGTAACTTCCCCGTGAAGGCAAGCACGAATACTTTGAGAACAACACACAAATGAGCGCATACGGAAGAACATTTCAATGTATATTACAACAACACCATCAGATACAAGAATATACAGAGTATAAATGAATAAATTACATTCGATAAATATCAGAGATTACAATAAATTACATAGCAGCGGAAAAATATACAAAACACAACTGAAAGTGATACACGGATACAGAGCTTTCCGAGCATCGTTCCAGCTGTAAATCAGGACCCTGTGAATATAAATCTGCAAAACCAAAACTACTAGCTGCCCGTGTGGAAAAATAGGGGCACCCAGAGTTTAGGTTAAAACAATAAACTCCAGGTCAGTCATGTGACTGGTGTGAGAACTAAAACAGTTAATCTTTATTTTAAAGATAGGTAAATCAAGGGACCACGCCGTATAACACGGAACGGGTTTCCTCCCAAGAATACCAGTGCATAAAACAACAGCGCAATGCTAAATAAAGAAAAATGAAGCTGTTATAAGACCCAGGTCCTATCACACAATGCAACGCAAGCCGGGGGATAGGGTTTTCCCTTATAACAGCCAAAGAATGCTTGATACGTTTAAAACAAATCATTTGATACTATTATAAGTGCATAGTGTATAAAACAACTTCAAAACATAAGTATCAATCATAGGCGGCATGGGTACCATATATCATGTCGCCATATATAGGTTTACAAATAAAACCGCAAATGTCACGTATTTGGAAATTGGATTTCCATCTATGAACCGAGGCAAAATATAGTCCTCAACCGATTCGAGACGCTCTAGCCCGTGTCTCAGGATCAGAGCTCGAGTGACCCTTGGAGCGACAGGGCCGGTCCACCGATGTGGATTAAAATGCCTGAACACTGCGTTTCCCCACCCTTTGGGGTGTCAATGAGCCAACAAATGAATCCATCGGTTCGAGAACGACCGATATATCCGAGGAGCCTCGCAACAGCAACAACCACATAAGTCAAACTCGTCAGGGCGTGTAAAACCACTGACGCCACCTTTTAGCTAGAAGGAAACGCATGCCCTCCCTGAGGTCCTCTCCCGTTTTTGGTTCATACCGGGTGTGAAACACGCGAGGTAAACGTTACACAAAGCTATGCCACAAAGGCCTTGCTTTGATCAGCACCACAAGACTTTGCTTTTCAACAGAAGCCTCGATCAATTGCCACTTAGGCATGCCACACAGGCAATTCACTCCATGCGTTTGATATCCATCAATATATAACCCCTGAGCTCGTACGTCTCAGAGAAGGGCGTTAAGCAAGAGAATAAATTCTCCGCCGCCAAACAGATATATATTTAATAGAGATCAATCACACGGACTAAATCCAATGTCAGACACACAGTCCATTTACAAGTCCGTTCTGGGTCTGAACGAAACCGGAGGCACCTAGTACCCCGCATATCCATCGATCTCCAAGCACGTCTGGACGATCACCAACTGTTTCCATCTTCTTGGGTGTACATCCCAATCAAGATCATCAGTAATCACCCAAACGACGTGAAGACTTCCGGTCTTCAACCACCGTCTTCATCTTCGACACCACGTCGAATCAGTTATTCAGAATGGGATAAACCCGGTCTTTCTGAATAACTCGCGTATATATTATAAAAGTGTTACACAAACACAACATACGCCTCATTCCAATTCAGAATATTCTTTTATTCAAATATTCCTATACTTTGGGAAAAGTTCCCATTAATTTTATCCAAGATAAATTCTTTAAATTTATTCTTTAATCTCCTTTGAATATCAATTCAAACTAGTCGGGATTATCGAACCACACCGAAGTAATCATTTATTTTATTTTCCCAATCCCAACCTATTCATCCCATGAAGTAAAACTGGTAGTACTTCATATCTAACACCACAGTGTTATCGGTAATTCAATTACCATTTCACGTTCAAATCTAATTAAAGATTTAACTATCGCTTGGAGTAAAACTGGTGATACTCCATTCTCGATCTTTTCAATCTATTTAAAGATTCATTAAAACTCCACTTAGTTTTAATCTTTAACTGGGTTAAAGAATCCGTGTCATTTAAAACACGGTTCACGATAAACCCAAAGTCACATTCATTAATTATAGGGTTAAAGAACAAGTGTTATTTAAAACACTGTTCACGATAAACCCAAAAATCAATATCGATTCAATTCCAATTAAATATCATTTAATTGGGACACTTCATTAAATCTAAACAAAAAGATTTAATCTTTTCTCAACTGGGTTCAAGAACAGTGTTAGTGAAGACACCATTCACGACAAACCCAAATCACATTTGATATTCAATACAAGGCTCTGAATAGAAAATATACCGGCTTATATTCAATATCAAATTCTACGACTAACAAATATCGCATTGGAAATAACGATATATATATATATATATCTTTCAAATTTCCACAACAACACCTGTATAATCACGAATTCTAACATCGAAATATTCCGAAGACAATTTCGATTCAAATCCATTCCAATGCAATCATTGGAAATTTTGGTTATTTTCAAAACCATTTCAAATTCAATTTATTTATTTAAAAATAAATAGAATTATATTTCTAGTTCAAAACTAGTTCATTTCGATAAAAAAAACTATTTTTATCTTTTCAAATATGGAGTTTTTCATCCCAAATCTTCACAAATCATTTCTTATGATTTTACACAAATTATTACTATTTTTAATAATTTTATCAAGGCCCGTACAGTCGATTTCCTTCAACGGCCATCGAACTGCACTTACAGCGACCTTTTTCGAATTTGATTTGGACATAATTCCAAATCCAACCGTTAGATTTCTAATTTCTAATATTCGTTAGAAAGCTCTTTTCGATACGAACCCAACGGTTCCGGTTTTAGGAGAATCCGACGGTCGGATCTCCCGTAATGTCCGTTTGAAATAAATGGTCGAAATTCACGAACTGCCGCGGTGCGGCACGTTCTATTCAGGCCATTATATTATATATATAATATATATAATATACACTTCGTCGATTTCCATTTAAAACGAATTATATAAATAGTTTTAAATTCGTTTCAAAAGCAATTTCAACTTCCTTTTCAATTCAAATCAACATTGAATTCTTCTTTATAAATTCGTTTTAAAATTCATTTCTATTCAATTCAAATTTCAATTCAATTTGAATTCATTTCAATTCGCTTTCAATTCAATTCGAATTCGTTTTCAATTCAATTCATTTCGAAATCGTTTTCAATTCAATTCATTTCGAAATCGTTTTCAATTCAATTCATTTCGAAATCGTTTTCAATTCAATTCATTTCGAAATCGTTTTCAATTCAATTCATTTCGAAATCGTTTTCAATTCAATTCATTTCGAAATCGTTTTCAATTCAATTCATTTCGAAATCGATTTCAATTCAATTCATTTCGAAATCGATTTCAATTCAATTCATTTCGAAATCGTTTTCAATTCAATTCATTTCGAAATCGTTTTCAATTCAATTCATTTCGAAATCGATTTCAATTCGATTCATTTCGAAATCGTTTAAAATCGATATAAATATCGTTCACGTCAAAATGGCGTCAATCTAATCATCACGGCTTCACATATTTCTATTTTCAAATATTCTATTTCAAATATTTCCTATTTTCAAAATATTTGTTATTATCAAAATATTCTTTATTTTCACGATTGGAATGAGGCCCAATCAATCACCATATAAAGTTAATTATATGGATTCCATACAACACTGTATAAGCATCAACCAAAGTGCACTACACTGTATAAGCATCAAATATAGATATCTAACGCTTATAACAGCCTGTCAATCGATCGATCGACATATTTAATCAATCAGGATGAGTGAACTTCAAATTTCATCCCAACACCCGTGTGGGGTTTCAAACAATCAAACACATATTTTATTTGTGCTGTTGGGCGATGTGTAAAATTTATCGTCCCAATCATGTCATTCAAATAGGTGTACATAAACAAACCGTCCGGTTTATAAATGAATATTTTATTTTATTCACTTCACGTTAAAATTATATTTTTAACGATAAAACATTTTATTTCAACCTATGAATTTCTATTCAATTCATTTACACAATAAAATGATATTTTTATTTTCTAACATATTTTAGAAAATTTCGGCGGCATAACGGCACGATACTAGAAACGGGACAAGGCCTAGCCTTATCCCCGGTCTAGTGAAGGCCCACACCATTCACACATCAATCAAAATCACCAAACAACCAAATTCAAATCAAATCATATAACTAATCTATGCAACCAAACAAACAAGTCCATGGTCTGTGGACGATTGTGTCGGGTGCTACTAAGCACCGTCTGCATCCTAGTATATATATATAAATAGAAATGAAATTGAAAGGTGAGAAATTCTCACCGAAAGCTATCCAAACATCTTGACTCTTCTTTGATATAAATCTCCTTCGTTCTCGCCTTTTTGTTACCTTCGTTGCCCGCTTTCACTACCTATGTAAAAATCAAATTTTTACTTCGCTATTCAATATATAAAAATCATATTTTTATTTCGAAGTTCAATATATAAAAATCATATTTTTATTTCGAAGTTCAATATATAAAAATCATATTTTTATTTCGAAGTTCAATATATAAAAATCATATTTTTATTTCGAAGTTCAATATATAAAAATCATATTTTTATTTCGCCATTCAATATAAAAAAATCGAGTTTTTTTACTTTGCTATTCAATATACAAAAATCCAATTTTTATTCTTCGCTTTCATATATAAAGATCTAAATTTTCTTCTATGTAAACAATATAAAGATCATATTTTTATTTCGATCTAAACAATACAAAAATTATATTTTTATTTTCAAAGCAAATTCATTTTTAAAAACCATAGTTTTATATTCAAAGCAAATTCATTTTTAAAACAATGTATATGTATATTTTACAAAAACAATGTATATTTTCATTTTTTTAAGACAATATTTAACCAAAATAAACAATAATTGATAAAAGAAGGTATCAGCTCACTGTTTTAAGCTCTGGAACCCCGTTTTCCCATTTAGGAAACCCTTGACATCAGAAAGCCACCGCCGCTGCCAACACACTTCGCCGGAGCAAGATCGGAGGCCCCCACATGGTGCGCCTACACGCCATCCCCCTCCTCCCTGAATGTCGATGAACTCGGTGGTCCATCACGTCCTGAAAACGGGTGCGAAGTCGCGGTCTTCAAACAGCGCTGCGAGAGGAGGAAGGCTGGAGGACGGCGTGTTAGGGCGCCGACGGAGGCGCTGCGCCTGGCGGAGGGGCGTCGATCGAGCAACGTTCTTCCTTTTTTTTTATTTTTTTTCTTTTTTTTCTGTTAGACGACTGAAGAAAGGGGGGGCCAGAAGGATTTAAGGAGAAGAGTTTTTTTTTTCTTTTTTTCAAAAAGTTGACTTTTACATACGTCCTCTAAACGAATCCCACCGCCTGTCGTCCATAGCGTTTTACCCATATTCCGAACACAATGGGATATGTTTCGTAAGCTGATTTGATCGTTTCGATTAGTTTCCGTCAAATTTACATTTAAATCACTATATTGAATTTTAAACGTACATTTCAAATTACCGGGGTCACACACTAACTAGAAAAATTCCAGAAAAATATTTTCTAGCTTCGTACTGACGATACGGTCCTAACAAAACTAGTTTCGTCGAATTCTGAGATCGTTAGAAAAATGGCCAATTTCCAGTCGATTAAAATCAACTGAAACTGGTCAAACGCGTTTTCCTTCGCCACGCTCACATATTGATTCTAAAAATTATGAAATTTGGAATCTAGCAATAACTTGACACTGCGGATCCAACAAAAGTGGTTTCGTCGAAATCCGAAGTCATTTGCAAAATTTCCATTTTTAAGGGCCTGAATTCCATAGCGACTATTCAGAATTTTCAACTGGACATATCTTTTGATTCCCGCTATGAAATCTGAGTTTTTCGGATTCGATAGAAAGATATTATCAATTAGATTCCATTATTTTTGGTTTCACTAAAATCCGGATTGTTTTGCACCCGGTACATTCAATTGAAGTTTGAAATCGAATTATCGAACTACCGCGCCATTTTCAATTCCATTTATAATTATATATAAATATTTATATTCTAACGACGACGCGTATAATATATACGTTCGAATTATATTCAAAATAAATTTCTCGTCGATATTATTTAAAATAATCTATTTTAAATAATCAAAATTCGCTAAAATTTCCAAAATAAAAATTTTAAACTGGCCCAGATTTTCGGGTTGTTACAATCACCAGTTTGAACATGTAATTGCATTCTCGAATAGGTATTTCATTAAAATTGACAACATCATGATAATCTTGAATAAGACGCCAATGATTGGCATATCTGAACGGCTTACCCTTGGGATTACAATTGGAATCATTGAAATGGATTATCAGTGGGGAATGATCACTTGCAGATGAGGCTAAGACTGTTGCATTTAGACCGTTGATCTGATTTAACAAGTTTGCGTTTGCAAGTCCATGGTCAAGTCTTGAGGAAATTTTCTTAGCCTCACCACTTCTTCATGTAAATTGCAACCCAGAGTGGAGGATCTCCGACAATCCGCGGGCTAATACATAATTGTTGAATCCTGATACTTGGGAAAGCTTGAGTGTAAGTCCCTCTTTCTTCTCGCTGGTACGCAACATAGCATTAAAATCGCCCAGCACTAGCCATGGAGATTGTATGTTATTGGCATTAACCATTATGGTTTTCCATAACTTCATTGTATCTGTTGCCAAATTGCTAGCATAAATGAAAGATATATAAAGTCCAGTCCACCAATATCGTTAGCACAAATAGTTACTTGCTGGTCATCACTATTAACCGTGTTGCACTTCCAGCATGACACATCCCAAAACACTACAATAGGACCTTTGTGAGATGATTTAAGATTGTCACATAAATTCCATTTGTCACCCATATGAACTTTAAAATAGTATGAATTTCTTACGTGAACTTATTCTCCAGAACAACTGCGGTAGTGGGCTTATACTTGTCCCGAAAGTTGTAGAGGTCTAGTTGGTGAGTGTCATTGTTAAGACCTCTAACATTCCAACATAGGATAGACATTAATGTTTAGTATTTTTGCTCCTAGTAACTTGAGCAGCACTAACCGATGCACATGTAGCAGCTTTCCTTTTATCATCATTCTTGAATTGCTCAGTGTACTTATTATTATCTTCGGTGAGTTCACTAACATTTGGTTCCTCAATGCTTTGTTATCAGATTCCTCAAGGTGGATATCCATATCCTGAATATCCTCAAGTGATTTGGCTCCTCCTCCTCTCGAGTGGACCCCACATTTTGATCACTTGGACTTGAGCCATCCTCCACTTCCTGAACAAACTGACTTCGACCTGGATCTATATGAGATGTTGTAGATGCTTCAAAGCCGTCAATATTAGGCGGTGGTGGGACTAGCGTGATAGGATTAACTGTAGTTATACCATCTTCTTTTTGTATAGTACTTTTTGGTGAAGTTGGATTTTTAGAAGTGCTACGTTCATTACTCTTATGTTTTTGAAACCACACTTTCTCAGGTAATACTGTTGTACAATATGTATCTAAATGCACAAAACATTTGCATGATGTGCATTTTGGTGGGGCATACTCATACTCGACTAGTTTCTCATATGTATTTCCTTGTTTATCAAACACTTTAATGCTCTCGGGAAGCTCTAAATATGCTATGATTTCTATCAGAATTCTAGCAAAGCCTATTTTTTTGACCAATGTTGTGTTTTCTTTAATGTCTAGTGGTTTGCCAATGAGACTTGCTAGTTTGATAATACATCTAATATTCTATAGAGCTAGGTTTGGATTTGGGAACTTGACCCAAATCGGGCATGTAGATAACATAGCTTGTTCAAAGTTGAAATCTGCCACCCATTTCCGCATGAAAATGAGTTTACTGTCCACAAACCGTGAACCCCCTTTCAAAATCCTCTCGTAATCATCCTTCAATTGAAACTTGACAAGAAGGAAATCGTTTTCACTAGGGAAAATATCCCATGCCATTTTGGGTTTTCACACTCTTTTGATATATGTGTTAAAGTATACAAAGTAGGGACATTTATCTGCCATGTACGCGTAAATCGAGTTTCCCCAAATTTTGTTAGATTCTGCATAATCCAAATCATCAATCAGATGATATTTGGCATTTCCCATAGACATTGGATCAAATTACTTAACGTCTCCAGAAATTTTTAGTTTTGAATCAAAAGCATCCGTTAATTTCTAGGGTTTTAGACGTTGGGGCAACTCTCGATGACTGGTGAATGACATCTGCAAACGTTTACTTCCCCTTGCGCCAGACCTCCTGCCATCCACCTCCGCCTTTATCTTCTTTTCTTCTAGAGTTTCAGCGAAAATAGTTGAGGCTGCCATTTATGTATTCATCTGTTGCTATTTTTTCCATTTGGTTATATATATAGTACTACTTTCTAGATAAATGGAAATCTTATAAAATATACTTATTTTAAATAATAAGTGAAACGACGATAGTTTTTCCGAAGTAATGGAAATGGGAGTGTTTTATTGAGATTAATATAGAGAATGATTTAAATAATCGATTAAGAGTCTTAAATAAATGATTTTAGACGAAAAGATCTTAGCTACCAATATACTTGATCGTACTGTTTAACCAAACTGATTGGATGATTATTTTGATTGAAGATTATTGAGACTAATAGTTAAAACCCGACTATCAATGAAATATCTTCTTGGACATTTGACGTGTTGTTTCGAAGAGACTGGGATGAGAACTAGACCCTAAAACCACTTCGATCGATCGTTGCGTTCGAAACTAACTTGTAGATAATAAAGATGAACATTGACGACCGTAGATCTTCATAAAGCGGAAGAACTACTTATAGTCTCTGGGTAGCTCCTAAGAGATAAACTGTGGTTCTGCCGTGGTTGAAATCTATGGATTGCAAGGACTGCTTGCTACTGATCCTTGTGGTGATTCCTATATAGGATGCAGTTGGAGGGCGCCTTTGGTTCATCTTATTCCTGTATGACTTGTATGGATGAATGTCCGACAGGGTATTTCCAAAGGATCACGTTAGTTGATTTTTACAGATATACCAACTTTTTTGGTGGAGAAGGAAACTTTTCTTAGCTTAACACCCACAGTACAGTTGTGGACGTCAATTTATGATTTGACTGATCTGACGATGTGGCATTTAAAGTGAATGATGATTTGATGTTGTCTGAAAGTTAAATGTGACCTCAAGCCTCATCAACCGAGAAATGACAAAAATCGGGAAGGCAACATAGGTAAGTAGGTCATACCCATTAGGGTATATTTGTCACCATCTAGAGAAAATTCTATTTGTTCTTCTTTCGTCTTCGTATCTTCGCGAAATGCGATGGTTGCGCAACATAGGGTGATAATATATTCGATACACTCAAGTTGAATAAGTGGTCAGTCATGTGTGGCCGGGTTACAAGATGTTCTTGTTGAACCCTAGTGTATTGCTCTCTAGAGGTACACTTTCGAATGATGATTCTATAACTTGTCATGTTGGAAATCCAAACTCTAATAAACGTCACGCTCTTTTTGATTGTATACTAAATATGTAGAGCGTAAGATGCAAGCATTCTGCTAGATGGTTATTTATTTGTGTTTTGATAGCCACTATTATAATCACTGGATTTTGATATCAAAAGTATTTTGGGTTACCATAAGGTAAAAACTTGTCTGTGTTTATGTGTGGACTGGTCTTACGATTATCCTTTTCTTCCAAAAGAATTTTCTAAACTTAAACAAGTTATTTGCCATATGAATTTATCACTAAAAGTATTCCAGACTGATCCAGGTGAATTTTACTTTGATTCAAATGTTCTCGGGTCAGGCTAAGTATATTATCAGGTTAGGTTTCACTTGGAGCTTAGAAAGAGGAGCTAGGATCGAGACGTATATCCATATTTCTAGTATTATGTTGTTCCACTGTGTAAGTTGTGTTGATCTTTGTTGTACTCTGATATTGTAACCATATATATACAGTTTCTTTTTGTGTAAGGGTTTTGATATATTATATTTCATTCGTTCCACTGTGAGACTCTGTTCTTCTTATTCTTCTATTCTAATATTTCTTTCTTCTTATTCTCACCCTCTAATTTCTTTCTTTTAATAATCCGGGTTTTCGATACTTGTGTTTTGGCTAGTAATACAAGATTATGTATTATTGTCGATCGAGCGTCAAATTTTATTGGTTGTTACATTAACCATGATATAGAGCAACACCTCACAAAACTTGAATCTGATTGCGCCGTTAATCTTCTCCTCCGAAACTCGATCTGTGGGAACCAAAGTTTTTGCCTCTTGAGCTACTATAAAAAATACGACACCCATGGTTGGGCTCGGTTTCGTAAAGGTCGCTATGACCTCAAGGTGATCAAACCACGATTTGTTGACGTGGTTAAGTGCAGTTCGTCGAGGAGAACTCTGTTGTAGCCTACATTTTACTCGAAGTGCCATGAATCCCTAACGAAGTCTAACCTTAATTCGATCATGAGAAAAATCGCCTTAGGAATCGACATCGAATTTCACTATCCGCAAATGAACCCGAAGATCTGATCGATGCAAGTCTAACAATGTTGATTGCGGGATTTTACGTTGAGTGAATTATTGCATTCTGATTTTTGAAATAAAGGAGGAGGCGACCATTATTTTCTAATGGAACAATAGCTTGGGGTTGGAAAGAAAACATTGGGTAATTGACAAGCTACTATAGTGAAGGCTTAATTTAATTAGTTTAATTTATTCTCAAATGAGGCCCACAACCCGCAAACTCCACTTGACACATGTTGTCTATCGTCATCAATGTAAAAACACCTCCTAAAAACAATAAGTCTAGTCTTAAGACTTAAACTGTTCATAGGTGGAAGTTTGACAAGCTATTTTAGCGAAGGCTTTAATTAATTAATTTAATTTATTCTCATATGAGGCCCACAACCCGCAAACTCCACTTGACACATGTTGTCTATCGTCATCAATGTAAAAGCACCTCCTAAAAAAATAAGTCTAGTCTTAAGACCTAAATCGTTCATATGTGGAAGTTTGCCTTTTAAACTTGAATAATAATGTCAAATTCTTATAGAAATTGGCACTCGTTTAATTTACCATGACCAAACGATATGAAACTTGAGGGCGTACAACAACTCACAACTACGGTCTAAAAATATAAGTTTTGTCACAATCCAACACTACACTCCCGAAATGACTATTTATGCATATATCGTGATCGTTATGACTACTAAATGGTCTGAACTCGAAATATAGCGGTCCTTGTAGTTATTCTTCATATAACAAACAATCCTTACTCAATGGAACCACTCTCAAGTCCTGATTCGATCGTTTGAGAAAAGTCACCTTTTGGAACCGCTAGTTGGATAATTAACAATCAATATTTAAATAAATATCTAAATATCCAACCGTTAAAATACGGATTGTTACATTTTTATTTGTAAAAAAAATCAAATTCATTTATTTCATTCAATTTTAAATAAATTAGATGGTAAATATAAAAGTTTAAGATTTCAATTAAACCATTAACTTAGATTTTTTTTAAATATTCAGGTTGTTATAGGGCACTATAGATTTTTCTAGAATTCAGTATTTTGTGATATAAGAATATGTTGAACACTTCTAAGGTGGACCGACTCTTATCCATATGATATATTTACGGTCAGTTGGAATGCTTGGGCTGCTAATTTGTAGACAAAACATTTGATTAATTGAATAGTATACTATGGTTTCTTGGATTCCAAGATCATGTGGCATAAATAAGTGAAATCAGTACTTTTGAAGCCAGACTGTATGAATATATGACCTACACATAACTTGGATGGGTCAAATCACTAACCTTTTTTATTAAGGATGTTTAAATACATAACTTAACTATGGCCTATTTCGTTAGTTTTGAACTATTAAATCATGATTATCTATGCGAATAATTTTGGTGGATGGACATGCTAATGTTACAAGGGGATTACTTTAAATTTCTTTTCTTTAAGCATGCATACGAACAGGACTTCATTGTAATGTTTGTTGTATATCTGATGTGAATAAAATTTCTTCTTCCTCTTTCTCTATTTGATTTTCATTTCCTTTCACTTTATAATACGCTATCAACATGAGATTCTATTAGATCTATTTTAAATTTCCATGTTAAGGTTTCAAATTTATGAATAGCTATGTAACTATTGTCTATTTGATAATTCTTAATTCATGGATCCAAGATTTGTCATGCAATTATCTTTATTCTGATTTTTTTAGTTAATACTTCCAGGCATGTTTCTTAATTTCTTCAGATGTGGATTTGGGTTCTAATGGGTCAACATTTTCAGATCTAACCTTTTGTAATAATCCCAAAAAAAATTAGATTTATTGTTTCAATCCTTCTTGGAACTAATTTTGAGTTTTTCAAATCTAGTTTTATGGACCTTTGATTATGTATTATTTTCATCATTGAGGATATAGAAGTAGATCTAATTTTATATCTCCTTTATCTGCTCTTACATTTCATATGTAATGTTTTTGAATAGATTAAAGATATGCTATATGTTGAAAAGATGTTCATTATCCTTTTGTTGTATATGTATCAAAATTATGGGATGAAACATATAGCTTTTAAATTCAATAGTAACTTTGATTTATCAACATAAGTGAAATTGGAGAAGAAAAATTGAAAATTCATGAAATAAACAAATCCTTTCGAATCTGAAAAAATAGGAACCTATAGTTCATATGTATAAAGACGAAAATTTAAAGCTTTCATATGCCAAAATAAAGCTTCAAATTAAATAAATGCATTTTATATTTTCTTATAGTAAGAGATCTTAGGCTTCAATAAAAGGAATGATTTAAAAATCCAATGAAAGTAAAGGCTTCAAGAAATGCAAAATTCTAGAAGAATTGATATACTCGAAATATACTCAAATCCTATGCAGGTAATGCCCCACTATTACCTATTATAACCCCGCTATACCCTTTAATGGATTACTGTCGCCGCACTTTTTCCAAATAGCCTATGATACAACCTTTCTTCTTTAAGCCTCACATTATTCTGCTATTCCTTATATATCCTATTATTTCTGCTATATTGCGTTATTTTCGCTATATCTTTGATGAAAGAAATGAACTGGATAATGAAATTTATACATTATAAATTTATGAAATTAGTTTTTTTAATTGATTTTTTTAGCATATATTTTTTGAAACTAAAATAGTTTAATATTTTGTTAAATTTAACAAAGTTAAATAGTAGTTTACATTTATTTACATATATTAGCACATGGTTTTACCTAAAATTAAGAATGTACTAGTTATGGTTAAATTGAATGTTACCTTTTCTTTTGATTATTATTTATATATTCATAAAAACATTAAGAATGGGTTATATATGCTATTTCAGAGTCGTCCAATTTATCCTGTTATTTCCTCCGTTATCCCTGGTATAACTTTTTGGACCTCTTTCGCGTTGAATCCATTAAGAACTTTTACTGCACAGCTTAAATCTTATTGTAACGACCTGGTTTTTGAGCGACTTTGGTTATCGACATAAACTCAATGACGACTAACCAAACATCGAAAAATACCGGTAGTTAATGAAAGAAATTAGAGGGTGAGGAAAGATAAGATAGAACTTAGAATAGAAGAAGAAGAAGAACACAATATCAGAGTTAATGCGAACCTCACAGCGGAACGAATAAAATATAACATAACTTTTGAAATACAACAATATATGTATACAATAACATTGCAGAGTACAACACTTCCACAAACAGCGGAAATAAATAATAGCTATATGATCCTGAAGCCTCCTGCTCCAAGCTCTCCGAGTATATCTGTAAAATCCTGACTACTTGACTGCCCGTATAAAATTGGGTACCCAAGAGTTTAGGGAAAACAAACAAAATAAACTCCGGGTCAGTCATGGGACTGGTATGAGTAAAACAGTTTAAAACAGTTTGAACAAGTAAACGATATCTCATAAGACCACGCCGCATAACGGAACGGGTTTCTCCCTTATGGGAATCAAAATATCTTTATATCAAAAGCCTTTTGATATTATAATAATGTCTATCAACCACAATATAATAATCATCTAGCAAAACGCTTTCATCTCACGTTCTACATATATAGTATACAATCAAAACCGTAAGCACGTATTGGGTAATGGATTTCCAACTATGACAAGGTATGGAATCACCTTTCGCTAGTGTACCTCTAAAGAGGAATACACTGGGTTCAATAAGAACATCCTGCAACCCGGCCACACATGACCGACCACTCATTTCGCTTGAGTGTATCGAATGTATATCACCAACGGTTGGGATCAGCAACCGTTTCCCGAATGGGACAACATCAACAATAGATTTTTAGAAGTAAATAAAACTCTAGATCAGGTGATTATACACCCTAATAGGTGCGACCTACATAGCCATGCCGCCTGCCCGATTTCTGCCATTTACCAGATGTGAGGCTAGAAGCTACGCTTATCTTTTACATGTCACATCTTCTTTCACTTAGAATATCACATCGACCTGCCAAATGGCAAATTGACTTATCCAAAAATACCACGGGTATAAAGCTAAGAGAAACGAATTCCTCCACCACCAACGTAAATACGTTTGAAATGATCAACTTATGTGATCTACCAGATATACTCTGTCAGACATTCGTCCATACAAGTTGTCCTGGGACTGGACAAACCGAAGGCACTATTCACTATTTCCATCTTAGGCACTGTTATCGAAGATTTATACAACAGCCCTTGCACTTTACTCCGTTTTCAATTATCTTTGGCATATATGGTTCGCAGCGCTTATGCCAATACAGAGTGGTTCTTTGGATAATAATCCAACCGGTCTCTCCATATTAACAACGTTAAAAATGGTTATAAACTTCGATAGTCGATGAGTTAACTATCAAAGAAAAACACGTGTGCAAACAACGATATTATTTCCAAATGGAAATTATATCGATCAATCATCAACCATATATATATATATATATTCATATTTCCTTATTTTCTACATTTATAAAATATATGTTATTAACACTGGAAAACATTTCCATGGCTTAATTACGTATCACTATTCTTCCACATCTATCAGACTCTAACTATAAACTAACAAGAGAACAACTTCCTAAGTATAAACCCCGATGGCCGAAACCAACATCAGATCGATACTCAGGAAACCATTCAACTTATTAATCTCTACTCAGTTTCTAATTTATGTTTACTCCATTTGATTAACTCTTATTCGAATAACTAATATTCGATTAACTTTAATTGAATAACTAATATTCAATTAACTTTACTTTTTTAATTCGGGTTCGAATAACTATATTCGATTTAAGTCCTCTATTTATTTTCCCAATAAATAATCCTTTATTCTATATCTTATTTATTTCCTAATAAATATAATTTTTAATAACTTATTTATTCTCCTAAATAAATATCCCTTTTCTAATTCTATTTACTTCTCAAATAAATACTCCTTTTATCCTTTCTATTTATTTAACAAATATACATTTCTTTTATCTTTATTTATTCCCTAAATAAATATTTCCTTTTCAATTCCATTTGTAAATGTTTTACAAATATTCCCTTTCCAATTTTATTTGTAAATGGTTTACAAATATTTCCTTTTTATATTTATTCTATTTATTTTCTAAATGAATAATCCTTTATTCTATTTATTTTCTAAATGAATAACCCCTTTATTCTTCAATTCATTTTCTAAATAAATAACCCCTTTATTCATCAATTCATTTTCTAAATAAATAACCCCTTTTATTTATTTATTAAATGATAAATTTTCCTTTTTATAAAATCCTTTGACTTTATAATTATTTCTTCCTTTTATAAAATCCTTTGATTTTATAAATAAATTTCTTTTCAAGTATATACTTTGAAAATCCCCTTTATCATGTGGGTATTTCTTATGGTATTTAACATACCATATAACAATGATTGGTATCATTTCAAATACACAAATTCAGCAACATATTTCATATCACATCATATAACACAATATATGAAAAACAATAAAATAAATGTTGAGGAATCCCGTCAGATTCCTCCAACCTGTTTCCCTGCATCACAGATATTAAACAACAAAATTAACATCGATTCATTTCAATATGATATATTCTGTTAAACAGAATCAATATTTGATCAATGATTTATATATATATATATATCATTATCTATAATTTCAACCAATACATAAGCAATTCAGCCAAACAGTTAGCACACATCAATCAACAGATAATGATCAGTTCTAAATATACGTTAGAAAAATATAACTGTTCAGAGTTGGTGAGTTATACTCACATTGGCAGTTCATCGTTAAAGAACGATAACTGTTGTTTGATTTGAATCAAACAATTTATTTCACCATAAATTCAAACGTGCTCTAACCCACTTCCAGTCAGTTCCATTGTGTAGTGTCCGTCCATACGATCCCGACGGATTTAAATTTTCGAAATTTTGATACCGTACGACAGAGTTATACATTTTATACCTCAACATACAATTTAAAATAAAAATAAACATAAATTATTTCTTTTGGGCTTAACCCTTTAAAGAAATGGCCCATTTCCATATTGCTTTATTGCATACGATGAACTGTGCACCTTCCCTTATACCATGAACCAGCAGCTGCCTGTACTTGGTAAATCCCATCATCAAGCCATCTTATACATCACGTTCTTTGTTTTGTTAATTAGGTTTTTCGCTTCCTCAAATAATTCATCCAGACTCCAGTTATTCACGCAATGGCCCAATATCCGAACATGTAAAGTCCAGACCCCTTTCCCCCTACCCTTCTTCTTCGACTACTGCTTAGGCGACAGTTCGCAAGCCATTTCTTGGCTTCCAGCACTTCGTCTTACATCCCAACGGTTCTCCTTCATCACCCCATCGAACCAAACAAAACCACTCAACCCATCCTAACTCTTTCTTCCTCAATCTGAGAACCGCGATTCCAGGCTTCTCACGATCGCACAGTACCATCTGCGACCTTCATTAGCATCGAACCCTACTAAGATCCCACACGTGGTGCTATTTTACCCCTTGAATCCAAATATCACAATCCAACTGATCATCGATGAACACAAACCCCAAATTTCGAAACCCTTGGTTGCCGCTGGGTTCGCACAGCAACCCGAATTTGAGTCGCACCATACAAAACAGCATCATTGTGAAGCTCTTACCAAAAAGGAGATCACCGAAATGGGTTCTAGAATTTAAGGATTTGTATTTTATTTTATTTTTCAATTTGAAGATCCCTGAAAATGTATTTGAGAAAGAAAAAAAATGCGACGGCGGTTCTGGTTTGACTAATGAAGAAAATGGATTTAGGTTTAGGGTTGAAATGGTATTATATAGGGGTTTTCCTCTTTGAATTTGTGGAGAAAGGGATGTCCACATTTGGTAGAGAATAAGAGGAGGACGTGGCTTTGTTTTAGGCCTCTTACTGAGTTAGGATATTTTGTTTAGAGAATCTTTAGAAAAATCATTTAAGCCATTATCTAATTTACAAATTTATCTACTTACGTAATGCTATGGACAGAAGTAAAGATACCGTCGTATTGAGCTTGGTGCCAGGATCCTGAAAATAATATAATATCGGTAGATTAACTCATATTGTGAAACCCCGAAATGTTGATACAGGGTGCCACATACTCCAAATAAAAATTTGCTTATTTAATTAATTAAAAATTACAGAAAAATCCCAAAAATCAAATTATCGTTATGTCCCAAAAGAACCTTGTCTAAATTCAAACCCGATCTCTAGTTATATCGAATAAACCGTTATGGTCGATAAATGATTCTATAGCGACTATTTTAAAATTTGATTTGGACATATCTCAAAATCTACACGACGAAATCCTGATTTTTCTCTTCCACTAGAAAGATATACTCCACCAGCTCCATACATTTCTTGTTTCACAGAAATCCGATTTAAAACGGACCCTGTACATTCAGTTGAAGTTCAAATCGCCAAATAGCGAACTGCCGCGCCATTTCGAGCTCGTTTATAATTATAATATAATTATACGTTCAAACTTCGTTTATATAGTATATTCGTTAATATAATTCAACTCTAAACTGAATTATATATTATAAATAATCCAAATTACACCATAATGTGAATTTCACTATTTTTGATTATTTCTGAATTAAATATATTATTAAATTATTATTTTAATTAAATATTCACTCTTATTTAATTTAACGACCATTAAATCCTCTTAATCACATTTTAAATAATTAAATAAATTAATTATTATATCGCTGAAAATGCGGGTCATTATATTCTTCCCCACTTAAAATAATTTCGTCCTCGAAATTGCTAAGGTAGGAAACAAACCCTATCGACTGGCCAGACTTATTTGTTCACAAATACCTCCATTTTTCAACTGAACCAATTTAATTCCACTTAAATTATTAATTTATTCTTATCAACGAAAATTTCCAAAAATCCTAAAAAATTTCTAACGCCTTAACTCTTCGAAAAAAAATTCACCAGCACCTCCTTTGTACTGGTCAATACATCAAACTCCAACTCGCCTCTCTGGGCCATCTCCACCCCAAAAGAAAATCAAACAGCCAAGCGGCTTGCCAATTTGGCTCATCAGAATCTCATACCATATGAAATATAAACTTGTACCTTTTTGTCGGGCATATCAACTCTATCACTTTCATATGCTATCAACTCAGCATATACCAAAGTTATCCCAATCAAATTCTGAAATCTCTTTTATCTCCAACACAACCATCCGCTTTTTACCAAGCTAGATTTTCATTTCAAATTCAAGTTTCGTTCTTGATCCCGAATCCTTAACTCACCAGCACAATATCATTTCAAATCAATTTCTATTACCATTTAACTGGCTTTACTTTAATTCCAATTTGCTTTTACAAATTCCTATTTAATTTGTCTTAAATTAAACAAATCAAATTCTGGGAGTTCTAAACAGCTTTGTTTTTCTCAAAACAATTCAAAAAAAATTCCTTTTAATACTAATCCGTCACTCAACAACTCGAAAATGAACACCGATGATGTCTAGCTCATCATCGGGGTTATCTCCCAGCTATCGAAGTGAGTTCAATACTATATCACTTTCAAAATCATTCTTAAACACTTTTAATTTGAAATCAGTTCAAAATATCATTCACAATTGCTTCGAATACAATTTAAAATCTCCCAGGATCTTAAAATTTACATATATTTAATCCAAGTCTATTTACAAACACCTTTCCAAATTTTCAGAGTTTTAATTTCAACTCTAACTTTTATTTCATATTTAATTCAATTCATTATACTTATCTGAATTCTGATCGGTTATTTACATAACCATTTCACATTTTATAATCTTATTTGATTATAACCACAACCAACATATCCTATATATGATACTTCCTTTATATCGAAATATACTTTGGGTAAAATTATTTCCATTTACCCTCTTTCCAAAACATACCATGTCGGTTCATCGTATTCAAGTGTTTAGTAACTCCTATCGATACAGTGGATCAAACTGATTGACCAGAAATTCATAAGCCACTCAATCGATAAATCTCCACAATATAAAACAAATTTTTATATCAAATAACAAACACACACTCATATATATACACTCAAACTCATTCTAGGGCATTACTATCCCTATCTCTATCGAGTCACGCCAAAGAGCCAAGGTAATTCACTTAACCTTAAGCTCTGATACCAACTGTAACGACCCGGTTTTTGAGCGACTTTGGTTATCGACATTAACTCAATGACGATTAACCAAACATCGAAAAATATTGGTAGTTAATGAAAGGAATTAGAGGGTGAGGAAAGATAAGATAGCACTTAGAATAGAAGATGAATAAGAACACAACATCAGAGTTAACACGAACCTCACAGCGGACCAAATAAAATATAACATAACTTTTGAAACACAACAATATATGTATACAATAACATTGCAGAGTACAACACTTACAACAACAGCGGAAATAAATAATAGCTATATGATCCTAAAGTGTAATAACCCGTAAAATGCGAGCCAGTTTGAAATTTTTATTTTGGCAATTTTAGCGAATTTTGAATATTTAAAATAGATCATTTTAAATAATATCGACGAGAAATTTATTTTGAATAGAATTCGACGTATATATTATACGAGTCGTCGTTAGAATATAAATATTTATATATAATTATAAATAGAATTGAAAATGGCGCGGTAGTTCGATAATTCGATTTCAAACTTCAATTGAATGTACCGGGTGCAAAACAATCCGGATTTTAGTGAAACCAAAAACATTAGGATCTAATTGATGATATCTTTCCAACGAATCCGACAAATCGAAATTTCGTAGCGAGAATCAAAAGATATGTCCAGTTGAAAATTCTGAATAGTCGCTATGGAATTCAGGCCCTTAAAAATGGACATTTTGCAAATGACCTCGGATTTCGACGAAACCACTTTTGTTGGGTCCGTGATGTCAAGTTATTGCTAGGTTTCAAATTTCATAATTTTTCGAATCAATATGTGAGCGTAGCATAGGAAAACGCGTTTGACCGGTTTCAGTTGATTTTAATCGACTGGAAATTGGCCATTTTTCCAACGGTCTCAGAATTCGACGAAACTAGTTTTGTTAGGACCGTATCGTCAATACGAAGCTAGAAAATATTTTTCTGAAATTTTTAAAGTTCGTATGTGACCCCGGTAATTTGAAATGTACGTTTAAAATTCAATATAGTGATTTAAATGTAAATTGAACGGAAACTGATTCAGACGATCATATCAGCTTGCGATATATATCCCATTGTGTTCGGAATGGGGGTGATACGCTATGGACGACAGGCGGTGGACCTCGTTTTGAGGTCGTTTGAAAAAGTTGACTTTTTGAATTAAAATAAAATAATTAAATAATTAAATTAATAAAAAAAAATTAAACCTCCTCCTTAAAACCGCTCTGCCCCCCCCCCAAATCATTATTTCAGAAATCGAAACAAATAATAAAAAAAAAGAACGAGAGAAAAGGGGGCGGAGGAGCTCGTCGCTCCTCCGATCGATCCCCCACCGCCGACGGCGAGACCCCCTCCCTCAGCTCGCCGCCCTTCCCCTATCGCTCCTCCTCCCACGAGCCTCCTGAACCACCGCGACCCCCCCTAACCCTAAGCACCGCCGCCTCCATCTTCTTCTCCCCGACCTCCTCCTCCCCCACTTCAGGCGCCGCCATATCCCCCCCTGTAAGTCTTTTCTTCCTTTTTATTTATTTATTTATTTTATTTTGTTTTATATAAACTGAAAAGAAAAAAAAAGATTAAATACTATTTTTATTTTTAAAGTTTAAAACTGTTTTTTTTAGGATTTAACAAAACTGATTTTTTTTTATTTAGGATTTAAAAACTGATTTTAAAAAGAATTTAAAATAGAAAAGGTTTGAATTTTAAATGGAAAAAGATTAGAACTTTAAAAGGTGAAAAGGTCGTATTTTGAAATGTGAAAAGATCGTATTTTGAAAGGTGAAAAGATAGGATTTTTATTTGGTAAAAGGTATGATCTTTATATTTTTAAAGTGATAAAAATATGATTTTTATATTTTTAAAGTATTAAAAATATAATCTTTATAGGATAGAGAATATAAAAATATCATCTTTGTGTATGTAGCAAAATAAAAATCTGATTTTTATTTTCTATACGTCGAAATAAAGTGCTGTTTTTTTTTATATATAAAGATGAAATCTTTATAGTTGAAAAGGCGAGATCTTTATATATAGAATAACGATGTAAAAATAGAATTTTTGTCTATATAGTAGCGGTATAAAAATAGCATTTTTATCCATATAGCGTGAAAGTAAAAATTCGATTTTTATATATTGAATAACAAAGTAAAAATTCGATTTTTATGTATTGAATAACATAGTAAAAATTCGATTTCTAAATATATGAAGTAATTATAAAAGTATGATTTTTAAATTGAAAACGAACAAATAAAAATGTGATTTTTATTTTAAAGACATCAAAATATAAAAATGTGATTTTTATGTATATAGTGACTACGGGCAACGAAGATGACGAAGATGGGATAACGATGAAGATTTCTATCAAGGAAGAGTCATGGTATTGGATAGCTATCGGTGAGAACTTCTCACTCAAATTCTCTTTTTCTAGTTATATTTATACTAGGATGCAGACGGTGCTTAGTAGCACCCGACACCCGTCATCCACAGACCATGGATGGCTTGTTTGTTAAATAGTTTGGTTGTGTAGTTGGTTAGTCTAATTGGTTTGAATTGAATTGTTTGGTGAATTGAAATTGATTTGATTGATGTGTGAATGGCGTGGGCCTTCACTAGACCGGGGATAAGGCTAGGCCTCGTCCCGTTTCTAGTATCGTGCCGTTATGCCGCCGAAATTTTCTAAAATATGTTAGAAAAATAAAAATATCATTTTATTGAATAAATGAACTGAATAGAAATTCAAGTGTTGAAATAAATATTTTTGACGTTAAAAATATAATTTTTAACGTGAAAGTGAATAAATGAATATTTATAAACAAATCGGCCGATTTGTTTATATACACTGATTTGACTGATATTGATTGGGTCGATAAATATTACACGTCGCCCAACTGCACAAATAAAATCTGTGTTTGACTGTTTGAAACCCCACACGGGTGTTGGGATGAAATTTGATGTTCACTCATCCTGATTGATTAAATATGTCGATCGGTCGATTGACAGACTGTTATAAGCGTCAGATATCTATATTTGATGCTTATACAGTGTAGTGCACATTGGTTGATAGTTGATTGTTTATTAATGCTATTATATACATGTGTTGTATGGAATCCATATAATTAACGTTATATGGTGATTGATTGGGCCTCATTCCAATCGGGAAAATAATGAATATTATAAAAGAAAATTCATGTGTTGAATATAAAAATAGTCATGTGTTGACGATGATTATGGGTTGAAACTATTCATGTGTTGAGTGAAATATTTTAAATAAAATAAATTACATCTTTATCACATTTAAAATTAGAACTACTTCCCAGTAGAAGTCTAATGGAAAATCAAACGATAGATACCTTAGTTTTATAAAATATTTTACATAACAAAAATAGTGATGTGTTGACAAGTACTCATGTGTTGAGATTAGTCGTGTGTTGAAAGAAATATAGATTCATGTGTTGAATGGGATAAATATTCATTTGTTGGATAGAATAAAGGAGTTTTGAAAAATATAAAGCCGTGTTGATTAGAGATGCGTTATTTCGACGTGAACGATATTTATATCGATTTTAAAACGATTTCGAAATGAATTGAATTGAAAACGATTTCGAAATGAATTGAATTGAAAACGATTTCGAAATGAATTGAATTGAAAACGATTTCGAAATGAATTGAATTGAAAACGATTTCGAAATGAATTGAATTGAAAACGATTTCGAAATGAATTGAATTGAAAACGATTTCGAAATGAATTGAATTGAAAACGATTTCGAAATGAATTGAATTGAAAACGATTCCGAAATGAATTGAATTGAAAACGATTCCGAAATGAATTGAATTGAAAACGATTTCGAAATGAATTGAATTGAAAACGATTTCGAAATGAATTGAATTGAAAACGATTTCGAAATGAATTGAATTGAAAACGAATTCAAATTGAATTGAAAGTGAATTGAAATGAATTCAAATTGAATTAAAATTTGAATTGAATAGAAATGAATTTTAAAACGAATTTATAAAGAAGAATTCAATTTTGATTTGAATTGAAAAGAAAGTTGAAATTGCTTTTGAAGCAATTTTAAAACGATTTATAAAATTCGTTTTAAATAGAAATCGACGAAATATATATTATATATATTATATATATAATATAATGGCCTGAATAGAACGCGCCGCGCCGCGGCAGTTCGTGAATTTCGACCATTTATTTCAAACGGACATTGCGGGAGATCCGACCGTCGGATTCTCCTAAAACCGGAACCGTTGGGTTCGTATCGAAAAGAGCTTTCCAATGAATATTAGAAATTTGAAATCTAACGGTTGGATTTGGAATTATGTCCAAATCAAATTTGAAAAAGGTCGCTGTAAGTGCAGTTCGATAGCCGTTGATGGAAATCGACTGTACGGGCCTTGATAAAATTATTAAAAATATTGATAATTTGTGTAAAATCATAATATGTGAATTGGAAAGAACTGGGGTGAAAAACTCCACATTTGAAAAGATAAAAATAGATTTTTATCGAAATGAACTAGTTTTGAACTAGAATTAAAATCAATTTATTTTTAAATAAATAAATTGAATTTGAAAGTGATTTTAAAAATAATCAATATTCCCAATATTCTGAAGTGGAAGTGGAGTTGAATCGAAATTATCTTCGGAATATTTCGATGTTGGATTTCGGGACTATACAGATATTGTTTTGGGAATTTGAAAGATATATTACATATCGTTATTTCCAAGACGATATTTGTTGGTTTCAGAATTTGATATTGAATATAAGCCGATATATTTTCTATTCAGAGCCTTGTATTTAATATCAAATGTGATTTGGTTTGTCGTGAATCGTGTTTTTGATGACATTGGTTCTTTAACCAGTTAAAGGTAGGATATTGATTTTTGAAAAGATTAAAACTAAGTGAAGTTTTAATGAATCTTTAATTAGATTGAAAAGTGAATTGATAATTTAAATTATCAAATCTAAAAAGTGATCGAGAGTGGAGTACCACCAGTTTTGCTCCAAAGCGATAGTTAAATCTTTAATTAGATTTGAACGTGAAATGGTAATTAATTTTACCGATAACACCGTGGTGTTAGGAATGGAGTATCACCAGTTTTGCTCCATGGGATATATAGGTTGGGATTGGGAAATAAAATAAATAATTACTTCGGTGTGGTTCGCTAATCCCGACTAGTTTGTAAAACCATAATTTGGTTTGAAATGATATCCAAAGGAGGATTAAAGAATAAATTTAGAAGAATTTATCTTGGATAAAATTAATGGGAACATTTCCCTAAGAATGTGATTTTGTGAATAAAAGAATATTCTGAATTGGAATGAGGCGTTTGTTGTGTTTGTGTAACATTTGTTTACTATATACGTGGGTTATTCAGAAAGGCCGGGTTTATACCCATTCTGAATAACCGATTCGACGAGATGTCGAAGATGAAGACGGTGGTTGAAGACCGGAAGTCTTCACATCGTTTGGGTGATTACTGAAGATCTTGATTGGGCTGTACACCCAGGATGAGGGAATCAGTTGGTGATCTTCCAGACGTACTTGGAGATGGATGGATATGCGAGGAAAGTGCCTCCGGTTTCGTTCAGACCCAGAACGAACTTGTAAATGGATTGTGTGTCTGACATTGGATTTTATTCTGTGTTGATTGATCTCTATTAAATATACATCTGTTTGGCGGCGGAGAATTTATTCTCTTGCTTAACGCCCTTCTCTGAGACGTACGAGCTCAGAGGTTGTATATCGGTGGACATCAGTCGCATGGAGTGAATTGCCAGTGTGGCATGCGTAAGTGGCAATTGATCAAGGCTTCTGTTGAAAAGCAAAGTCTTGTGGTTGATGATCAAAGCACGGCCTATGTGGCGTAGCTTTGTGTATAACGTGAATTCGCGAGCCTCACACCGCGGAATGAGTCAAAAACGGGATACGGACCCAAGGAGTGCACGACGTTTCTTTCTAGCTAGTGTGGTGTCAGTGACCTACCAGCCCTGACATTTATATACTTTTCACCTGTGTGGTTGTTGGATACGAGGCGCCTCGGATATAGGTCTGTAAGGACCGGGAAACGTGTGTTCAGGAATAACTAATCCTCAAAAGTAAGAGAGGACCGGCCTTGGAGGTTCCAAAGGATCAGAGTGGGGTCCTGAGGCATTGCTAGAGTGTCTCGAACGCGGAGAGGAGCTTGCCCCTTGCCTCGGCTCATGACGGAATCCAATTTCCAATACGTGATATTGCGGTTTTAATTGTAGAACTAGTATGGCGACATGATAGATGGTACCCATGCCGCCTATGATTGATATTTATGATTTGAACTGTTTTGACACTATACACTTATTATAGTATCAAATAATGTGTTTTAAACGTATCAAGCATGCGTTGGCTGTTATAAGGGAAAACCCTATCCTCCGGCTTGCGTTGCATTGTGTGATGGGACCTGGGTCTTATAACAGCTTCATTTTCCTTTATTTAGCATTGCGCTGTTTGTTCTATGCACTAGTGTTCTTGGGAGGAAACCCGTTCCGTGTTATATGGCGTGGTCCCTTGAATTACTATCTTGAAAATAAAGAATTATAACTGTTTTAGTTCTCACACCAGTCACATGACTGACCTGGAGTTTATTGTTTTAACCTAAACTCTGGGTGCCCCTATTTTCCGCACGGGCAGCTAGTAGTTTTGGTTTTGCAGATTTATATCCACAGGGTCCTGATTTACAGCTGGAACGATGCTCGGAAAGCTCTGTATCCGTGTATCACTTTCAGTTGTATTTTGTATTATTTTCCGCTGCTATGTAATTTATTGTAATCTCTGATATTTATCGAATGTAATTTATTCATTTATACTCTGTATATTCTTGTATCTGATGGAATTGTTGTAATAGCAATGAAATGTTCTTCCGTATGCGCTCATTTGTGTGTTGTTCTCAAAGTATTCGTGCTTTCCTTCACGGGGAAGTTACGGGTTCTTTCAGTTGGTATCAGAGCTTTGGTTTACAGAGCTCGAGAACAAGACACATTAGAACCATACGAAAGAATTCATCAGATATTGGATTAGCAATATCCAATTAGAATGACTCGTTAGAGATAGGATCAGTAGTATCCTAGAACGAGTGTGAAGAGTATATTTTTCAAATGAAAACAATTTTGTTTTGAAAATTTAAATCGTTTTATACGTATTTGAATATTTATTTACTTTGAATATGGACAATCGAGTATATAAAGGTTTTGCATATACGCGTCATGAACGTATATTCGGAGTTTTAATATACTGGATAGATATAGAGTCACATTCTAGACACCCGGGGATAATTCTGGTGATGTGGCCACATCATCAGTATTTATGTTCGTGTTTCGAAGGTGTGATTTCTATATATTTCCATTAGGCTGGTGTGAGAACCAAAACTTGTATAGTTAGAACACATTGTTGTGAATTGGCATCAAAAACATGATTTTTGTATATAAGTATCAAAATTATGAATGTGAAAACTCTAATCCACTAATTGATTGATGTTTGTGTTGTTTGTTTATATGTTGGATAATTTTGAACCATTTAGCCTAATTGAACCGAATATTGAATTGTATTGAAAATTGGTCGCCTATGCATGCATACATATACTTACATTGAACAGGTCATAGCAAGGAGGCTAGAGCCAGAGAATAAAATTTGTTTGCCCGACAAATAGGTACATGTTTACTACATAATTTCCTGTTTTGTTTGGGTGATGATTTTGTGAGCCTATTGGCTAGCCGCTTGGCTTTTTCTTTTTGAGATCTGAAGGACCGGGGAAGCTATTTGAAATTCCCCGATGCTCCCGGTGCAGGGGAGGTTATGGCGAAAATTTTCGAAAATTTAGGGTGTTAGCCAAATTTTTGAAAATTTGAAAATTCTCAGAAACTGAAAAGTTGGAGAACGAAAGCCAGATCGAACGTAGAGTTGATTAGTCAAACCACTTTCGACTTTGTTCCTTTTCGGGGACGAAAAGTTTTAAGTGGGGGAGATTGTAATAACCCGTAAAATGCGAGCCAGTTTGAAATTTTTATTTTGGCAATTTTAGCGAATTTTGAATATTTAAAATAGATTATTTTAAATAATATCGACGAGAAATTTATTTTGAATAGAATTCGACATATATATTATACGCGTCGTCGTTAGAATATAAATATTTATATATAATTATAAATAGAATTGAAAATGGCGCGGTAGTTCGATAATTCGATTTCAAACTTCAATTGAATGTACCGGGTGCAAAACAATCCGGATTTTAGTGAAACCAAAAACATTAGGATCTAATTGATGATATCTTTCCAACGAATCCGACAAATCGAAATTTCGTAGCGAGAATCAAAAGATATGTCCAGTTGAAAATTCTGAATAGTCGCTATGGAATTCAGGCCCTTAAAAACGGACATTTTGCAAATGACCTCGGATTTCGACGAAACCACTTTTGTTGGGTCCGTGATGTCAAGTTATTGCTAGGTTTCAAATTTCATAATTTTTCGAATCAATATGTGAGCGTAGCATAGGAAAACGCGTTTGACCGGTTTTAGTTGATTTTAATCGACTGGAAATTGGCCATTTTTCCAACGGTCTCAGAATTCGACGAAACTAGTTTTGTTAGGACCGTATCGTCAATACGAAGCTAGAAAATATTTTTCTGAAATTTTTAAAGTTCGTATGTGACCCCGGTAATTTGAAATGTACGTTTAAAATTCAATATAGTGATTTAAATGTAAATTGAACGGAAACTGATTCAGACGATCATATCAGCTTGCGATATATATCCCATTGTGTTCGGAATGGGGGTGATACGCTATGGACGACAGGCGGTGGACCTCGTTTTGAGGTCGTTTGAAAAAGTTGACTTTTTGAATTAAAATAAAATAATTAAATAATTAAATTAATAAAAAAAAATTAAACCTCCTCCTTAAAACCGCTCTGCCCCCCCCCCCCCCCCAAATCATTATTTCAGAAATCGAAACAAATAAAAAAAAAAGAACGAGAGAAAAGGGGGCGGAGGAGCTCGTCGCTCCTCCGATCGATCCCCCACCGCCGACGGCGAGACCCCCTCCCTCAGCTCGCCGCCCTTCCCCTATCGCTCCTCCTCCCACGAGCCTCCAGAACCACCGCGACCCCCCCTAACCCTAAGCACCGCCGCCTCCATCTTCTTCTCCCCGACCTCCTCCTCCCCCACTTCAGGCGCCGCCATATCCCCCCCTGTAAGTCTTTTCTTCCTTTTTATTTATTTATTTATTTATTTATTTTATTTTGTTTTATATAAACTGAAAAGAAAAAAAAAAGATTAAATACTATTTTTATTTTTAAAGTTTAAAACTGTTTTTTTTTAGGATTTAACAAAACTGATTTTTTTTTATTTAGGATTTAAAAACTGATTTTAAAAAGAATTTAAAATAGAAAAGGTTTGAATTTTAAATGGAAAAAGATTAGAACTTTAAAAGGTGAAAAGGTCGTATTTTGAAATGTGAAAAGATCGTATTTTGAAAGGTGAAAAGATAGGATTTTTATTTGGTAAAAGGTATGATCTTTATATTTTTAAAGTGATAAAAATATGATTTTTATATTTTTAAAGTATTAAAAATATAATCTTTATAGGATAGAGAATATAAAAATATCATCTTTGTGTATGTAGCAAAATAAAAATCTGATTTTTATTTTCTATACGTCGAAATAAAGTGCTGTTTTTTTTTATATATAAAGATGAAATCTTTATAGTTGAAAAGGCGAGATCTTTATATATAGAATAACGATGTAAAAATAGAATTTTTATCTATATAGTAGCGGTATAAAAATAGCATTTTTATTCATATAGCGTGAAAGTAAAAATTCGATTTTTATATATTGAATAACAAAGTAAAAATTCGATTTTTATATATTGAATAACATAGTAAAAATTCGATTTCTAAATATATGAAGTAATTATAAAAGTATGATTTTTAAATTGAAAACGAACAAATAAAAATGTGATTTTTATTTTAAAGACATCAAAATATAAAAATGTGATTTTTATGTATATAGTGACTACGGGCAACGAAGATGACGAAGATGGGATAACGATGAAGATTTCTATCAAGGAAGAGTCATGGTATTGGATAGCTATCGGTGAGAACTTCTCACTCAAATTCTCTTTTTCTAGTTATATATATACTAGGATGCAGACGGTGCTTAGTAGCACCCGACACCCGTCATCCACAGACCATGGATGGCTTGTTTGTTAAATAGTTTGGTTGTGTAGTTGGTTAGTCTAATTGGTTTGAATTGAATTGTTTGGTGAATTGAAATTGATTTGATTGATGTGTGAATGGCGTGGGCCTTCACTAGACCGGGGATAAGGCTAGGCCTCGTCCCGTTTCTAGTATCGTGCCGTTATGCCGCCGAAATTTTCTAAAATATGTTAGAAAAATAAAAATATAATTTTATTGAATAAATGAACTGAATAGAAATTCAAGTGTTGAAATAAATATTTTTGACGTTAAAAATATAATTTTTAACGTGAAAGTGAATAAATGAATATTTATAAACAAATCGGCCGATTTGTTTATATACACTGATTTGACTGATATTGATTGGGTCGATAAATTTTACACGTCGCCCAACTGCACAAATAAAATCTGTGTTTGACTGTTTGAAACCCCACACGGGTGTTGGGATGAAATTTGATGTTCACTCATCCTGATTGATTAAATATGTCGATCGGTCGATTGACAGACTGTTATAAGCGTCAGATATCTATATTTGATGCTTATACAGTGTAGTGCACATTGGTTGATAGTTGATTGTTTATTAATGCTATTATATACATGTGTTGTATGGAATCCATATAATTAACGTTATATGGTGATTGATTGGGCCTCATTCCAATCGGGAAAATAATGAATATTATAAAAGAAAATTCATGTGTTGAATATAAAAATAGTCATGTGTTGACGATGATTATGGGTTGAAACTATTCATGTGTTGAGTGAAATATTTTAAATAAAATAAATTACATCTTTATCACATTTAAAATTAGAACTACTTCCCAGTAGAAGTCTAATGGAAAATCAAACGATAGATACCTTAGTTTTATAAAATATTTTACATAACAAAAATAGTGATGTGTTGACAAGTACTCATGTGTTGAGATTAGTCGTGTGTTGAAAGAAATATAGATTCATGTGTTGAATGGGATAAATATTCATTTGTTGGATAGAATAAAGGAGTTTTGAAAAATATAAAGCCATGTTGATTAGAGATGCGTTATTTCGACGTGAACGATATTTATATCGATTTTAAAACGATTTCGAAATGAATTGAATTGAAAACGATTTCGAAATGAATTTAATTGAAAACGATTTCGAAATGAATTGAATTGAAAACGATTTCGAAATGAATTGAATTGAAAACGATTTCGAAATGAATTGAATTAAAAACGATTTCGAAATGAATTGAATTGAAAACGATTTCGAAATGAATTGAATTGAAAACGATTTCGAAATGAATTGAATTGAAAACGATTTCGAAATGAATTGAATTGAAAACGATTTCGAAATGAATTGAATTGAAAACGATTTCGAAATGAATTGAATTGAAAACGATTTCGAAATGAATTGAATTGAAAACGAATTCAAATTGAATTGAAAGTGAATTGAAATGAATTCAAATTGAATTAAAATTTGAATTGAATAGAAATGAATTTTAAAACGAATTTATAAAGAAGAATTCAATTTTGATTTGAATTGAAAAGAAAGTTGAAATTGCTTTTGAAGCAATTTTAAAACGATTTATAAAATTCGTTTTAAATAGAAATCGACGAAATATATATTATATATATTATATATATAATATAATGGCCTAAATAGAACGCGCCGCGCCGCGGCAGTTCGTGAATTTCGACCATTTATTTCAAACGGACATTGCGGGAGATCCGACCGTCGGATTCTCCTAAAACCGGAACCGTTGGGTTCGTATCGAAAAGAGCTTTCCAATGAATATTAGAAATTTGAAATCTAACGGTTGGATTTGGAATTATGTCCAAATCAAATTTGAAAAAGGTCGCTGTAAGTGCAGTTCGATAGCCGTTGATGGAAATCGACTGTATGGGCCTTGATAAAATTATTAAAAATATTGATAATTTGTGTAAAATCATAATATGTGAATTGGAAAGAACTGGGGTGAAAAACTCCACATTTGAAAAGATAAAAATAGATTTTTATCGAAATGAACTAGTTTTGAACTAGAATTAAAATCAATTTATTTTTAAATAAATAAATTGAATTTGAAAGCGATTTTAAAAATAATCAATATTCCCAATATTCTGAAGTGGAAGTGGAGTTGAATCGAAATTATCTTCGGAATATTTCGATGTTGGATTTCGGGACTATACAGATATTGTTTTGGGAATTTGAAAGATATATTACATATCGTTATTTCCAAGACGATATTTGTTGGTTTCAGAATTTGATATTGAATATAAGCCGATATATTTTCTATTCAGAGCCTTGTATTTAATATCAAATGTGATTTGGTTTGTCGTGAATCGTGTTTTTGATGACATTGGTTCTTTAACCAGTTAAAGGTAGGATATTGATTTTTGAAAAGATTAAAACTAAGTGGAGTTTTAATGAATCTTTAATTAGATTGAAAAGTGAATTGATAATTTAAATTATCAAATCTGAAAAGTGATCGAGAGTGGAGTACCACCAGTTTTGCTCCAAAGCGATAGTTAAATCTTTAATTAGATTTGAACGTGAAATGGTAATTAATTTTACCGATAACACCGTGGTGTTAGGAATGGAGTATCACCAGTTTTGCTCCATGGGATATATAGGTTGGGATTGGGAAATAAAATAAATAATTACTTCGGTGTGGTTCGCTAATCCCAACTAGTTTGTAAAACCATAATTTGGTTTGAAATGATATCCAAAGGAGGATTAAAGAATAAATTTAGAAGAATTTATCTTGGATAAAATTAATGGGAACATTTCCCTAAGAATGTGATTTTGTGAATAAAAGAATATTCTGAATTGGAATGAGGCGTTTGTTGTGTTTGTGTAACATTTGTTTACTATATACATGGGTTATTCAGAAAGGTCGGGTTTATACCCATTCTGAATAACCGATTCGACGAGATGTCGAAGATGAAGACGGTGGTTGAAGACCGGAAGTCTTCACATCGTTTGGGTGATTACTGATAATCTTGATTGGGCTGTACACCCAGGATGAGGGAATCAGTTGGTGATCTTCCAGACGTACTTGGAGATGGATGGATATGCGAGGAAAGTGCCTCCGGTTTCGTTCAGACCCAGAACGAACTTGTAAATGGATTGTGTGTCTGACATTGGATTTTATTCTGTGTTGATTGATCTCTATTAAATATACATCTGTTTGGCGGCGGAGAATTTATTCTCTTGCTTAACGCCCTTCTCTGAGACGTACGAGCTCAGAGGTTGTATATCGGTGGACATCAGTCGCATGGAGTGAATTGCCAGTGTGGCATGCGTAAGTGGCAATTGATCAAGGCTTCTGTTGAAAAGCAAAGTCTTGTGGTTGATGATCAAAGCACGGCCTGTGTGGCGTAGCTTTGTGTATAACGTGAATTCGCGAGCCTCACACCTCGGAATGAGTCAAAAACGGGATACGGACCCAAGGAGTGCACGACGTTTCTTTCTAGCTAGGGTGGTGTCAGTGACCTACCAGCCCTGACATTTATATACTTTTCACCTGTGTGGTTGTTGGATACGAGGCGCCTCGGATATAGGTCTGTAAGGACCGGGAAACGTGTGTTCAGGAATAACTAATCCTCAAAAGTAAGAGAGGACCGGCCTTGGAGGTTCCAAAGGATCAGAGTGGGGTCCTGAGGCATTGCTAGAGTGTCTCGAACGCGGAGAGGAGCTTGCCCCTTGCCTCGGCTCATGACGGAATCCAATTTCCAATACGTGATATTGCGGTTTTAATTGTAGAACTAGTATGGCGACATGATAGATGGTACCCATGCCGCCTATGATTGATATTTATGATTTGAACTGTTTTGACACTATACACTTATTATAGTATCAAATAATGTGTTTTAAACGTATCAAGCATGCTTTGGCTGTTATAAGGGAAAACCCTATCCTCCGGCTTGCGTTGCATTGTGTGATGGGACCTGGGTCTTATAACAGCTTCATTTTCCTTTATTTAGCATTGCGCTGTTTGTTCTATGCACTAGTGTTCTTGGGAGGAAACCCGTTCCGTGTTATACGGCGTGGTCCCTTGAATTACTATCTTGAAAATAAAGAATTATAACTGTTTTAGTTCTCACACCAGTCACATGACTGACCTGGAGTTTATTGTTTTAACCTAAACTCTGGGTGCCCCTATTTTCCGCACGGGCAGCTAGTAGTTTTGGTTTTGCAGATTTATATCCACAGGGTCCTGATTTACAGCTGGAACGATGCTCGGAAAGCTCTGTATCCGTGTATCACTTTCAGTTGTATTTTGTATTATTTTCCGCTGCTATGTAATTTATTGTAATCTCTGATATTTATCGAATGTAATTTATTCATTTATACTCTGTATATTCTTGTATCTGATGGAATTGTTGTAATAGCAATGAAATGTTCTTCCGTATGCGCTCATTTGTGTGTTGTTCTCAAAGTATTCGTGCTTTCCTTCACGGGGAAGTTACGGGTTCTTTCATAAAGCCTCCTGGTCCAAGCTCTCCGAGTATATCTGTAAAATTCTGACTACTTGAATGCCCGTATAAAATTGGGCATCCAAGAGTTTAGGGAAAACAAACAAAATAAACTCCAGGTCAGTCATGGGACTGGTATGAGTAAAACAGTTTAAAACAGTTTGAACAAATAAACGATATCTCATAAGACCACGCCGCACAACGGAATGGGTTTCTCCCTTCTGAGAATCCAAAATATATTTATATCAAAAACCTTTTGATATTGTAATAATGTCTATCAACCACAATATAATAATCATCTAGCAGAAAGCTTTCATCTTACGTTCTACATATATAGTATACAATCAAAACCGTAAGCACGTATTGGGTAATTGATTTCCAACCATGACAAGGTATGGAATCACCTTTCGCTAGTGTACCTCTAGAGAGGAATACACAGGGTTCAACAAGAACATCTTGCAACACAACCACACATGACCGACCACTCATTTCGCTTGAGTGTATCGAATGTATATCACCAACGGTTGGGATCGGCAACCGTTTCCCGAATGGGACAGCATCAACAATAGATTTTTAGAAGTAAATGAAACTCTAGATCAGGTGATTATTCCCCCTAATAGGTGTGAGCTACATAGCCATGCTGCCTGCCCGATTTCTTCCATTTACCGGATGTGAGGCTAGAAGCTACGCTTATCTTTTACATGTCACATCTTCTTTCACTTAGAATGTCACATCGTCATACCTGCCAAATCACAAATTGATTTATCCAAAAATACCATGGGTATATGTAATGACCGAAAAATCCGTACCAATTTGAGCTGACTAATATTCTACATATTTAACTCAAAGTGCACGAAAATTCAGATCATTAACAGAAGAATTTAGAGGATGAGATAGAACAGATAGAACTAATAGAATAGAAGAAGAAGATCACAACTGAACAGAATCAGGGTAAACACGAGACTCCCAGCGGAATAAATAAAATGTATTATATCATTGAAATACAAATATAAATTTGTACTTACATATCATATCAGAGTATAACTCATATACATCACAGCGGAAATAATCTCTACATAACTAAAGGTGAAGCTTCTTGCTTTGAGCTCCTCCAAGTGAATCTGTAAAATCCTGAAACACTTGACTGCCCGTACAAATTTGGGCACCCAAGAGTTTAGGAAAAGCACAAACAAAATAAACTCTGGGTCAGTCATGGGACTGGTGTGAGTAAATTCCAACCATACTGTTTAACTTTGAAAATCCTTTTCAAATAAGAAGATAATAGTAAGATCAGCCCACACATAAACATGGACGGTTTTTACCTTACTATAATCCAAAATATTCTTGATATCAAAATCCAGTGATATTATGATAATGTCTAACCAAATAAATATCCAAGTAGCAGAATGCTTGCATCTCACGCTCCACACATATATAGTATAAAATCTAAAACCGCAGAGCGCTTATTGGAGATTGGATTCCAACAGACAAGGTATGGGAGCACCTTCCGAATAGTGTACTCTAGAGGGGGTACACTTGGGTTCAACAAGAACGTCTTGCAACCCGACCACACATGACCGCTCACTCATTTAGCTTGAGTGTTGCGAATATATTGCCACCGCGGTTGTAGGCCATCCAACCGTCATCCGATGATACAGAATCGATAAAGAAGTATAAATATGAATTTTCTCTAGATCGGTGACAATACACCCTGCTTGGGGATGACCCAACTAGCCATGCTGCCTAGCCCAACTTTTGTTACTTCCTGGTTGTGAGGCTAGAGGCTACGTCTATCTTCAAAACATCTGATCACCATTCACTTTGAATGTCACATCGTCAAATCCATAATCACACATTTATTACACAAATGCACACTGGGTGTAGAATAAAGAGAAGTTACCTTCTCCCCACTAACTTGGTATATTCGTAAAAATCAACGGCATGACCATTGGAAATACTCTGTTAGACACTCATCCATACAAGTTGTCCTGGGACTGGACAAACAAAAACATCATTCTAGAACTGGACGACCCTTGCCTTTAACTCCGTCTTCAATTATCTTCAGCATATCTAATTCGCAGCGCTTATGCCTATACGGAGTGGTTTTCGGATAATAAATCCAACCGGCCTCTCCGTATTGACAACGATGGTCAAACACTTCGATAGTCTGTTATTTAACTATCGAAGTAAAAAAACATCCATTCTAATGTATAATTAAACATCATACAACCACGGGCGCTTTTTATTTAACATTCGTTATATTTTCAAATTACCATATCTCACTAGATATTTCTCAAACTCTGTTTTTGCCTTAGACACTTTTTGGAAAACATTTCCAATTATTATAAACTTTTATTCTTTCATGTTGCAGAAAATATACGTTAATAACGTTCGAACTATTTCCATTAATTTCACATTCTTTATTCCTATACTTGGATAATCTACCCTATTTACATTGGAAAATATTTCCAATTTCATCTTAACCTTTTAATCGGCCCAACATTCACTTTTAAAACATTATTCCCTTTGAAATGGGAATGCCATCCCTTCTTATAGAAATCTAAATATCTTTATCATATACTCTTTATTAACGTAATAATTTCCCTTATCTTGTTTATCGAAATCTCTTTCATACTTTTATATTCCTATTCCACTTTATAAACTCTGTTTCTACGTCAACTTCTTATCAAATCAATATCAAGTTTATAACTAAATACTGATTCCTATCCTATTAACACTTATAATTCCTACAAATGATTTACTTTAATATATTCGACATCGTCGAATTAAAATTCCAAATCCTAATGGTTTAATTCTAATCACATTTCGAATACCGAAATGATGTCATTGCTCTCTGAACAATTTTCCAATATCTCTTTCTAACTCCTTCTTATATTTCTTTGACATACATCGTTACTTTTTAGAATAGGTGGATTTCAAACCAAACTGTTGCCATTTTCTAGGAAGTGTTACTATATATAAAAATCACGCTTAAGTTTGGTTAACAGCTTTAATTTGTTGTTACAGTTCAAGACTTGTCATACACTGTAATATTCTCCTTTATAACTAATCTTGACATAACAATCACGCTTAAGCCTAGTCAACAGCGTTTATTTTATCGCTATATTTCTAAGACTTGCAATACGTTGTCATATTCCCTTTTTACTAATCCTGACATCTTTTTCCGTTACAAACTGGTATCGTTCCTCGATAATAGTGAAGCCGTTCAAGTTGGGGTATTTTATTTACCTCTCAGACCTTGATCGACAACGTCCTTACCTTAGAACAGATATAAGTATGTACTCTAATCCCTTATTACTTATAATATCTATCAGACCGTGTTTTCTTGTTAAATTTTAACTATGGTTTTATAACACCATAACCTTTCTTTGAAATCTCTGTTGTTTATGATTATTTATATTAACTCTTCGCTTTCTCCATTTCACAGTTCTATTTATAACTTCTTAAATTAAAAGATAATTAAATCTCATTAAATTTGATTAATTTATTTCTAAACTGTTTCCATTAGATTAATTAAAGACCAATTAATCTGATAATCATTTTCCCAAATAACAGTTGATTAAATCAACTTCATTCCATCAGTAATTCATTAACTGATTTTTATTACTTCTTAATATTAGATTAATTCTAATTAATCTAATAATATTTCTAAATGGTTTATCTTAAATATAATTATCCACAAATTTACTCGTCAGATAATTTTTGCTTTAGAAACTTATTTAAATGTCAACAATCGTTTTTATTTATTTTATAAAAACGAACTCTAAAATACTGGTTTATAATAGAACTTCTATTATAATTTAAAACTTCACTTTAATTATAAAAATATAATTTTTATAATTAACTTCGTTGATTTGCCTGACGGCCAATCAACTTCTTAACACAACTATGGGTTTAAGGTCGACTGTCGCCACTTCTTTAATCGATATCGTTTATTGATTAAATCAAAACAAATGCTGACTTTCCATTCAAGACCAATATCCACACAGGGTTTACCGTCATTTGGGTTCAAACAGTGCATATACATAAAAAAAGTACATATAAATATCGAGGAATCCGGTCGGATTCCTCCAACCAGTTTCCGCATCCACAGATGTTAATCAAACAATTATCACTAACTCTATACTAGGGAATACTTTAATTGATGGAATCAGTGTCCAATCGATGATGATATATAATATTCAACCAAATGAATTGTAATCTAATTAATCGACCATCACACAGCATTCAAACAACATTAAAATAAAATTATAATATTTTAAAATATATCAGAGTTAGTGATTTTACTCACATTGCGCGTTAACCGTTAAATAACGATTTGCATCGGTCGATTCACATCAGTCGTTTTATTCTTCCTGAAATAGAAACAATCTTCAAATCATTCCAGACCGCTTCCCATCTGAAGTCTGCGTTCGTTCATTTCTGGTCCTCCTTTTGTTAATTTACTGTTGTTTCACCAATTCTTTAGTAACACACGCTCAAAACTCCTTTCTTCACCATTTTTACTCGACCTCATCTTTTCTTTATCATTCAACAAAACCCGTCATCGACTTCAATTTGCAAACTGTCCTTTCTTTCTATATTATTTTCCATACGCCAGAACAATCTAAAGCAAATACTAAAGACAATCAAGCACCCTGAAGCACGTTATGGTGTTCCTTTCTTATAACAGGCAGAAGCCCAAACCTGTATGCCATCAAAGCCCACCTGTCACGTGTTGCTTCTTCCCTAACTCCTGCTAATTCTCCACTTAATCTTCACAGTTTCAGAACCATAAACACTTCACCATCCTTGCTCAAAATCCCGTCACTCCATTCTCATGCATAACATCATAACGTCAGACACCATCCTTTGCTCACAAAAAATCAAAACAGTACGCCTTAGCCCATCCACGTTCTGCACTGCTCGTTTGCACCTCCTCCTTCAAACCAAAATGATCGCACTCTCCTCATTCTACACAACCCTGAATTACTTCCACCTATACTCATGTAACTTCTACCACTTACTATATATCTCGAACGCATGAAACCATGCAACTATAATTCATGTTCATATCAGTTCTTCTCCCCTTGTTTTCCTAACTTTAACTCACGCATTTCCCTTCATTCGAATAGACAGAAGGCCATACCAGCTTTCCTCAAGCTTCTTCACGATCCTCCATTCCATCAAAACGTCAATTGTCCCTTAATCCACCTTTAAACAGTAAATATACTCCATGTTTCTTGTTTGCTTTCCAGAAAATGATTCTCGTCCCTTTTTTCACAACCTTAAACTCTCCCTTCATACAAGAGATGTACACAGTCCCACTCATCCATGCAAACTCCTCGTTTCTCCTATACATACCCACTTCCTGCACTGTTCCCACCTCCTCTGCACTTTCTTAACAGCAACCCCCTTCCATTGAACATCTCCTACATGACCAAACTCCCTCAACCATGCTTCAAACACCATTGAAACCCCTCCATCACCTTGCTCCTATTAATAACTAAACATAACTTTCTCACCATCAATGCTTCACGCAAGTCATTCATGAAGCCACCATCTTCTTTTATTTCCGATGCCGCACAGTTCCGTCCGTTCTACCCCGATGATCCAATGCCTCCATGACGTCTCATGTTACAACAACTACACCCCTTGCTCAGGCCACCAGATCCGGCTCGAACAAGTCCAGAGTGCCTTTTTAAACAAGATCCATATATACGTGCCGTGCTGACTCTCTAGTTCTCCCCTCCGTTTTGCTCGTTGGCCGCCTTCACGCTCTCATCACCGCCGTTGGACCAGCTTGCGCCCGAACCTAGATGCGTTGCCCTCTCTTGTTTTTATATATTAATGTTTTACCAAATTTTGTTTTTCTGATGAGGAAGGAAACGAAACAATGTCTTAGTATTTATATGTGGAGTTCCTTGCGTGCCAAGGAGTAGGTAAGCTGTAGGATTATAGATAGGAGATGGTGTATTAAATTGAGGTATAGGTGAAAGAATGGGTCTGCATCGTATTCCGTGATGTTTTGTATTCTTATAAGTCGGTTGTATGACTGGGGAAGGTAAGAGCTAAGGTAGGTAAACTTATTTGTTTTTAATAGTTAACCATATTACGTAGAGTTCAGTTCATGTCCATGCTGCTACGGACAGAAATAAGAACACAGTCGTGTCCAGCGAGGTGCCACGATCCCAAAAATATAATAATACCGGTAGATTGACTCATATTGTGAAACCCCGAAATATCGATTCAGGGTGCAAAATACTCCAAATTAAAAGTTACTTATTTAATTTTTTAAAAATTAAAGTAAAATTCTAAAAATTAAATTATCGCTGTGCCTTGAAAGAACCTTGTCCAAATTCGAAACCGATATCTAGTTATATCAAATAAACTGTTACGGTCGATATACGATTTCACAACGACTTTTTGAATATTTGATTTGGACATATGTTGCAGTCTGTACGACGAAATCTCCATTTTCCAATTCCGTTGGAAAGATACAGTTCAACGGATTCCAACGTTTTTCGTTTCGAAGAAATCCGATTCAAAACGAGTCTAGTACACTCAGTTGAAGTTCAGAACGTTAAATTACGAACTGCAGCGTCGTTGTGAGCTCGATTATAATTAATATATATTTTTATACGTTCAACTTCATTTTAATTAATAAAAATCCATTTATATTACGAATTCAATATTTAAACTGATTTAAATATTCAAATACAGACCGATAAAATGCGGGACGTTACAGTCCTTCCCCCTTAAAATAATTTCGTCCTCGAAATTGCTAAGATAAGGAAAATGCTACAATCTCTGTTATAAACAGGTTAAAAATCATTTTGGTTTACTTCATAATTTCAGTTTCAACTGAACTGATTAATTCCAATTTAAAATATTAATTCCTTCTTATTTCGAATATTTCCGAAATTCTGAAAATTTCCTAACAGCCTAAATTTTCAGAGAACTTCTCCAGCTTCTCTTCTGCCATCTCATACCCAAATAACGTGTACCTTCTCTGTTGGGCATTCAACTCTATCTTTGCCATCTGCTATTAAACTAGCATATATCCAAACATTTCCAACTGATCTCCAATCAATTTATTTTCCAGTCCAATCATTCGCTTTTACTAAGTCAAATTTCCATTCTAACTCCAATTCCATTTACTGATTTTTTTCTCAAATCAGTTATCTTCGTCTCCAAATTCAAAATTCGATTCTTATTCTCCAAGAATCAATTCATTTTATAACTCGAATTTCCAATATTTCTCTTTTACAATTTCCATTCTGGATCGTTCCAAATTCAGTCCAATTTCGTTTATCTTAGTTTAAGTTCTACTTTAGCCATTTAACTCCATAAGTTAAATCTATATTTCAGAATTCATCTTCCTGAGATTTATTTCAAATCAGTTTGAAATCATATATTATTCAAAACATTTAAATTCCTAACATCTTGTTTTTCTCACAATAATTCAAAACAAAATCTTTGGTAGTAATCCGTCATTTACAGACTCGAAAATGAACACCGATAATGTCGCGATCATCATCGGGATTTATTTTCTAGCCATCGAAGTGAGTTCAATACTATATTACTTTAAAAACTCATTTATAATCACTCTATTTTTGAAATTACTTCAAAATATCTTTCACAGCACTTGGAAAACAAAATTTCAAATCTCCCAGGATTTTAAAATTCCCTTATATTTAATTCAAATTCAATTTCAATTCTTTTCCAGGTTTCTAGAGTTTTATTTCAATTATGGTTTTTAATTCAGATTCAGCTCATCTGATTTTGCATATCATACTTATATAATATTTCGATTGGTAATTTATATAACCAACTCAATTATAATCCTGTTCGATCATAATAATGATCACATATCCAATATATTATATTAATATCAAGATATATACTTCTTTTTATATCAAAATATACTTTGGGTAAAATTATTTTATTTACCCTCTTTTAAAACATACTGTGTCGAATTACTCTGTTCAAGAGTTTAGAAACACCTATCGACACAGTTTGCATTACTGTTTCGACTAGAATTTATAAACCACTCGACTGATTAGTCAACACAATATAAAACAGTTTTATATTAGTTTACAAATACGCGCTCATATATATACACTCATACTCAATCTAAGGTATTACTAACCTTATCTCTATTGAGTCACGCCATAGACCCAAGGTAATCACTTAACCTTTAGCTCTGATACCAACTGTAATGACCGAAAAATCCGTACCAATTTGAGCAGACTAATATTCTACACATTTAACTCAAAGTGCACGAAAATTCAGATCATTAATAGAAGAATTTAGAGGATGAGATGGAAAAGATAGAACTAATAGAATAGAAGAAGAAGAAGATCACAACTGAACAGAATCAGGGTAAACACGAAACTCCCAGCGGAGTAAATAAAATGTATTATATCACATAACTTTGAAATACAAATATGAATTTGTACTTACATATCATATCAGAGTATAACTCATATACATCACAGCGGAAATAATCTCTACATAACTAAAGGTGAAGCTTCTTGCTTTGAGCTCCTCCAAGTGAATCTGTAAAATCCTGAAACACTTGACTGCCCGTACAAATTTGGGCGCACAAGAGTTTAGGAAAAACACAAACAAAATAAACTCTGGGTCAGTCATGGGACTGGTGTGAGTAAATTCCAACCATACTTTTTAACTTTGAAAATCCTTTTCAAATAAGAAGATAATAGTAAGATCAGCCCACACATAAGCATGGACGGTTTTTACCTTACTATAATCCAAAATATTGTTGATATCAAAATCCAGTGATACTATGATAATGTCTAACCAAATAAATATCCAAGTAGCAGAACGCTTGCATCTCACGCTCCACATATATATAGTATAAAATCTAAAACCGCAGAGCGCTTATTGGAGATTGGATTCCAACAGACAAGGTATGGGAGCACCTTCCGAATAATGTACTCTAGAGGGGGTACACCTGGGTTCAACAAGAACGTCTTGCAACCCAGCCACACATGACCGCTCACTCATTTAGCTTGAGTGTCGCGAATATATTGCCACCGCGGTTGTAGGCCATCCAACCGTCATCCGAAGATACAGAATCGAAAAAGAAGTACGAATATAAATTTTCTCTAGATCGGTGACAATACACCCTGCTTGGGGTGACCCAACTAGCCATGCTGCCTAGCCCAACTTTTGTTACTTCCTGGTTGTGAGGTTAGAGGCTACGTCTATCTTCAGAACATTTGATCACCATTCACTTTGAATGTCACATCGTCAAATCTGTAATCACACATTGATTACACAAATGCACACTGGGTGTAGAATAAAGAGAAGTTACCTTCTCCCCACCAACTTGGTATAATCGTAAAAATCAATGGCGTGACCATTGGAAATACTCTGTCAGACACTCGTCCATACAAGTTGTCCTGGGACTGGACAAACAAAAACATCATTCTAGAACTGGACGACCCTTGCCTTTAACTCCGTCTTCAATTATCTTCAGCATATCTAATTCGCAGCGCTTATGCCTATACAGAGTGGTTTTCGGATAATAAATCCAACCGGTCTCTCCGTATTGACAACGATGGTCAAACACTTCGATAGTCGGTTATTTAACTATCGAAGTAAAAACAAACATCCATTCTAATGTATAACTAAACATCATACAATCACGGGCGCTTTTTATTTAACATTCGTTATATTTTCAAATTCCCATATCTCACTAGATATTTCTCAAACTTTGTTTTTGCCTTTTAACACTTTTTGGAAAACATTTCCAATTATTATATACTTTTATTCTTTCATGTTGTAGAAAATATACGTTATTAACGTTCGAACTATTTCCATTAATTTCACATTCTTTATTCCTATACTTGGATAATCTACCCTATTTACATTGGAAAATATTTCCAATTTCATCTTAACCTTTTAATCGGCCCAACATTCACTTTTAAAACATTATTCCCTTTGAAATGGGAATACCATCCCTTCTTATAGAAATCTAAACATCTTTATCATATACTCTTTATTAACGTAATAATTTCCCTTATCTTGTTTATCGAAATCTCTTTCATACTTTTATATTCCTATTCCACTTTACAAACTCTGTTTCTACGTCAACTTCTTATCAAATCAATATCAAGTTTATAACTAAATACTGATTCCTATCCTATTAACATTTATAATTCCTACAAATCATTTACTTTAATATATTCAACATCGTTGAATTAAAATTCCAAATCCTAATGGTTTAATTTTAATCACATTTCGAATACCGAAATGATGTCATTGCTCTCTGAACAATTTTCCAATATCTCTTTCTAACTCGTTCTTATATTTCTTTGGCAGACATCGTTACTTTTTAGAATAGGTGGATTTCAAACCAAACTGTTGCCATTTTCTAGGAAGTGTTACTATATATAAAAATCACGCTTAAGTTTGGTTAACAGCGTTAATTTGTCGTTACAGTTCAAGACTTGTCATACGCTGTAATATTCTCCTTTATAACTAATCTTGACATAACAGTCACGCTTAAGCCTAGTCAACAGCGTTTATTTTATCGCTACAGTTATAAGACTTGCAATATGTTGTCATATTCCCTTTATACTAATCTTGACATCTTTTTCCGTTACAAACTGATATCGGTCCTCGATAATAGTGAAGCCGTTCAAGTTAGGGTATTTTATTTACCTCTCAGACCTTGATCGACAACGTCCTTACCTTAGAACAGATATAAGTCTGTACTCTAATCCCTTATTACTTATAATATCTATCAGACCGTATTTTCTTGTTAAATTTTAACTATGGTTTTATAACACCATAACCTTACTTTGAAATCTCTGTTGTTTATGATTATTTATATTAACTCTTCGCTTTCTCCATTTCACAGTTCTATTTATAACTTCTTAAATTAAAAGATAATTAAATCTGATTAAATTTGATTAATTTATTTCTAAACTGTTTCCATTAGATTAATTAAAGACCAATAAATCTAATAATAATTTTCCCAAATAGCAGTTGATTAAATCAACTTCATTCCATCAGTAATTCATTAACTGATTTTTTTTACTTCATAACATTAGATTAATTCTAATTAGTCTAATAAAATTTCTAAATGGTTTATCTTAAATATAATTATCCACATATTTACTCGTCAGATAATTTCTGCTTTATAAACTTATTTAAATGTCAACAATCGTTTTTATTTATTTTATAAAAATGAACTCTAAAATACTGGTTTATAATAGAACTTCTATTATAATTTAAAACTTCACTTTAATTATAAAAATATAATTTTTATAATTAACTTCGTTGATTTGCCTGACGGCTAATCAACTTCTTAACACAACGATGGGTTCACGGTCGACTGTCGCCACTTCTTTAATCGATATCGTTTATTGATTAAATCAAAACAAATGTTGACTTTCCATTCAAGACCAATATTCACACATGGTTTACTATCATTTGGGTTCAAACAGTGCATATACATAAAACAAACAGTACATATAAATATCGAGGAATCCGGTCGGATTCCTCCAAACAGTTTCCGCATCCACAGATGTTAATCAAACAATTATCACTAACTCTATACTAGGGAATATTTTAATTGATGGAATCAGTGTCCAATCGATGATGATATATAATATTCAACCAAATGAATTGTAATCTAATTAATCGACCATCACACAGCATTCAAACAACATTAAAATATAATTATAATATTTTAAAATAGATTAGAGTTAGTGATTTTACTCACATTGCGCGTTAACCGTTAAATAACGATTTGCATCGGTCGATTCACATCAGTTGTTTTATTCTTCTTGAAATAGAAATGATCTTCAAATCATTCCAGACTGCTTCCCATCTGAAGTCTGCGTTCGTTCATTTCTGGTCCTCCTTTTGTTAATTTACTGTTGTTTCACCAATTCTTTAGTAACACACGCTCAAAACTCCTTTCTTCACCATTTTTACTCGACCTCATCTTTTCTTTATCATTCAACAAAACCCGTCATCGACTTCAATTTGCAAACTGTCCTTTCTTTCTATATTATTTTCCATACGCCAGAACAATCTAAAGCAAATACTAAAGACAATCAAGCACCCTAAAGCACGTTATGGTGTTCTTTTCTTATAACAGGCTGAAGCCCAAACCTGTATGCCATCAAAGCCCACCTGTCACGTGTTGCTTCTTCCCTAACTCCTGCTAATTCTCCACTTATCTTCACAGTTTCAGAACCATAAACACTTCACCATCCTTTCCCAAAATCCCGTCACTCCATTCTCATGCATAACATTATAACGTCAGACACCATCCTTTGCTCACAAAAAATCAAAACAGTACGCCTCAGCCCATCCACGTTCTGCACTGCTCGTTTGCTCCTCCTCATTCAAACCAAAACGATCGCACTCTCCTCGTTCTACACAACCCTGAATTACTTCCACATATACTCCTGTAACTTCTACCATTTACTATATATCTCGGTCGCATGAAACCATGCAACTATAATTCATGTTCATATCAGTTCTTCTACCCTTGTTTTCCTAACTTTAACTCATGCATTTCCCTTCATTCGAATAGACAGAAGGCTATACCAGCTTTCCTCAAGCTTCTTCACGATCCTCCATTCCATCAAAACGTCAATTGTCCCATAATCCACCTTTAAACAATAAATATACTCCATGTTTCTTATTCGCTTTCCAGAAAATGGTTCTCGTCCCATCTTTCACAACCTTAAACTCTCCCTTCATACAAGAGATGTACACAGTCCCACTCATCCATGCAAACTCCTCGTTTCTCCCATATGTACCCACTTCCTGCACTGTTCCCACCTCCTCTACACTTTCTTAACAGCAACCCCCTTCCATTGAACATCTCCTACATGACCAAACTCCCTCAACCATGCTTCAAACACCATTGAAATCCCTCCATCACTTTGCTCCTGTTAATAACTAAACATCACTTTCTCACCATCAATGCTTCACGCAAGTCATTCATGAAGCCACCGTCTTCTTTTATTTCCGATGTCGCACAGTTCCGTCCGTTCTACCCCAATGATCCAATGCCTCCATGACATCTCATGTTACAGCAACTACATCCCTTGCTCAGGCCACCAGATCCGGCTCGAACAAATCCAGAGTGCCATTTTAAACAAGATCCATATATACGTGTCGTGCTGACTCTCCAGTTATCCCCTCCGTTTTGCTCGCTGGCCGCCTTCACGCTCTCATCACCGCCGTTGGACCAGCTTGCGCCCAAACCTAGATGCGTTACCCTTTCTTGTTTTTATATATTAATGTTCTACCAAATTTTTTTTTCTGATGAGAAAGGAAACGAAACAATATCTTAGTATTTATATGTGGAGTTCCTTGCGCGCCAAGGAGTTGGTAAGCTGTAGGATTATAGATAGGAGATGGTGTATTAAATTAAGGTATAGGTGAAAGAATGGGTCTGCATCGTATTCCGTGATGTTTTGTATTCTTATAAGTCGGTTGTATGACTGGGGAAGGTAAGAGTTAAGGTAGGTAAACTTATTTGTTTTTAATAGTTAACTATATTACGTAGAGTTCAGTTCATGTCCATGTTGGTACGGACAGAAATAAGAACACAGTCGTGTCCAGCGAGGTGCCACGATCCCAAAAGTATAATAATACCGGTAGATTGACTCATATTGCGAAACCCCGAAATATCGATACAGGGTGCAAAATACTCCAAATAAAAAGTTGCCTATTTAATTTTTTAAAAATTAAAGTAAAATTCTAAAAATTAAATTATCGCTGCGCCTTAAAAGAACCTTGTCCAAATTCGAAACTGATATCTAATTATATCGAATAAAATGTTACGGTCGATATACAATTTCACAGCGACTTTTTGAATATTTGATTTGGACATATCTTGCAGCCTGTACGACGAAATCTCCATTTTCCACTTCCGTTGGAAAGATATAGTTCAAAAGATTCCAACGTTTTTCGTTTCGAAGAAATCCGATTCAAAACGAGTCTGGTACACTCAGTTGAAGTTCAGAACGTTAAATTACGAATTGCAGCGTCGTTGTGAGCTCGATTATAATTAATATACATTTTTATACGTTCAACTTCGTTTTAATTAATAAAAATCCATTTATATTACGAATTCAATATTTAAACCGATTTAAATATTCAAATACAGACCGATAAAATGCGGGACGTTACAATATAAAGCTAGGAGAAACGAATTCCTCCGCCACCAACGTAAATACGTTTGAAACGATCAACTTACGTGATCTACCAAATATACTCTGTCAGATATTCGTCCATACAAGTTTCCTGGGACTGGAAAAACCGAAGGCACTATTCATTATATCCATCTTAGGCACTGTTATCTAAGATTTATACAACAGTCCTTGCACTTTACTCCTTCAATTATCTTTGGCATATATGGTTCGCAACGCTTATGCCAATGTAGAGTGGTTCTTTGGATAATAATCCAACCAGTCTCTCCATATTAACAATGTTAAAAATGGTTAAAAACTTCGATAGTCGATGAGTTAACTATCAAAGAAAAACACGTGTGCAAACAACGATATTATTTCCAAATGGAAATTATATTGATCAATCATCAACCATATATATATATATATATTCATATTTCCTTATTTTCTACATTTAGAAAATATATGTTATTAATATTGGTAAACATTTCCATGGCATAATTACGTATCATTATTCTTCCACATCTATCAGACTCTAACTATAAACTAACAAGAGAACAACTTCCTAAGTATAAACCCCGAAGGCCGAAACCAACATCAGATCGATACTCAGGAAACCATTCATCTTATTAATCTCTAGTCAGTTTCTAATTTATGTTTATTCCATTTGATTAACTCTTATTCGAATAACTAATATTTGATTAACTTTAAGTGAATAACTAATATTCAATTAACTTTACTTATTTAATTCGGGTTCGAATAACTATATTCGATTTAACTCCTCTAATTATTTTTTCAATAAATAATCCTTTATTCTATATCTTATTTATTTCCTAATAAATATTTCTTTTAATAACTTATTTATTCTCCTAAATAAATATCCCTTTTCTAATTCTATTTATTTCTCAAATAAATACTCCTTTTATCCTTTCTATTTATTTAACAAATATATATTTCTTTATCTTTATTTATTTCCTAAATAGATATTTCCTTTTCAAGTCCAATTGTAAATGTTTTACAAATATTCCCTTTCTGGTTCTATTTGTAAATGGTTTACAAATATTTTCTTTTTAAATTTATTCTATTTATTTTCTAAATGAATAATCCTTTATTTTTTTATTTTCTAAATGAATAACCCCTTTATTCTTCAATTCATTTTCTAAATAAATAAACCCTTTATTCATCAATTCATTTTCTAAATAAATGACCCCTTTTATTTATTTATCAAATGATAAATTTTCCTTTTTATAAAATCCTTTGATTTTATAATTATTTCTTCCTTTTATAAAATCCTTTGATTTCATAAATAAATTTCTTTTCAAATATATACTTTGAAAATCCCCTTTTATCATGCTGGTATTTCTTATGGTATTTAATGTAACAACCTGGAAAATCTGAGCCAGTTTAAAAATTTTAAATTGGCTATTTTAGTGGATTTTAAATATTTAAAATAAATATTTTAAATAATAACGATGAAAAGTATGTTTTAATCGATGTTTGAAAATAAATATAATTATTTTAAATTATAAACAAGCCTAAAAAGGCGCGGCAGTTTCAAAATTGGAATTCAAACTTTGACTGACTGTACCGGGTGCAAAATAAAACGGATTTTAGTGAAACCAAAAATATTTAAATCTGTTAGTGAATATCTTTCTAACAAATTGAAAAATCGAAGTTTCAAAGCAGGAATCAAAAGTTATGGCCAAATGAATCAGAAAGGTCGCTATAGAGAATATATAGCCCTTGAAAATAGACATTTTGCAAACGACCTCGGAATTCGACGAAACCACTTTTGTTGGATCCGGGATATCAAATTATTGCTAGGTTTCAAATTCCATAATTTTTGAAGTTAATATGAGAGTGTGGCGAAGGAAAATGTGTTTGGTAAATTTCTGTTAAATTGGATCGACCTGAAAATGGCTATTTTTCAAACGGTCTTAGAATTTGACGGAACTAGTTTTGTTCGGGCCGTATCTTCAAAACATAGCTATATTTATTTTTCGGGAATTTTTAAAATTAGTATGTGGCCCCGGCAAATTGAAGTGTACGTTCAAATCAAATATTGAATGTTTTATATTTTAATTTGAAGGAACATTGATTGAAACAGTCGAATGGGCCTACGAAACATATCCCATTGTGTTCGGATTGGGGGTAATTAGCTAGGGGCGACAGTCGTTGGGTTTGATTTGGAGTTCGTATCATTAAACATGTATTTTTGAAATTGGAATAATTAAATATTAATTAAATATTTTCTATAAGAGGAGGAAACCCTAGCCCATCGTATTCAGCCGCCACCCCACCGTTGAACGAGTGAAATTGCTCCTAACTTCGCCCCCAAATCGTGATTAAAATACGAAGAATTAAACACGGATCCTGAAGCGAAAATTGTCGATCCTTCTACGCTCTCTCCATCCCAACTTGTTTAGGAGTTTATCGTTGAGGATAGGAGGGGTTTTCAGCGCTCAAAGGCGCGACCGTCGAGCTCAAATTGCGGAGGCTGGGCCCCACCGAATTGGCCAGGAACTTGGGCGATGGTGGCTCTTCAGAAGGCGGAGGACGTGGTGGTTCCCGATCAGGGAACGACGATGCGAGTAGGAAGTAAACTGGAACCCTAAATGTGAACGGATATGGGTTTGAACACAGCCTGGAACGGATTGAGGAAGATGAAGGTCATTTTATTTATTTATTTTATTGATTAATTATCTCGATGTGTAACTTATGTGTTTAATATCGTAACCTCTCCATACGAGAACGAAATTCAAAAATTTCAGAAGCGTTGGACTCGTCTCAACGAGAGCTTCGCAACAAAACTGACCGCGTCCAAAACAGAGCATGTCAGAATTTCAGGCAATTTCAAATCCAAACAAAACAGAATTCAGAAATAAAACTGATCAAAGGTGAGAATTCTCTCAATTTAAATATTTCTGTACAGTTATTTATTTTGTAACTGCATATATGAACTGCTCCCTGTCGTCCACAGACCATGGACAACTTGTTTGATTGTGATGTGAAATGAAATAAATTGATCGTGATGTCAAATGAAATAAATTGATTGTGATGTGAAATGAACTAAGTTGATCGTGATGTGAAATGAAATATATATATATATATATGAAAAGTGAAAATATCGTATATATTGAAAAGTGAAAATATTATATATATGAAAGGTGGAAATAATATATATATATATATATGAAATGTGAAAACGATATATATATGAAATGAAAACGATATAAATATGAAAAGTGAAAACGATGTATATATGAAATGAAAACAATACATATATGAAATGTGAAAATGATTTGATTGTTAAAAATATATTTTTTAACATATATATACACTGTATAAAATTGTCGTGTATATGGAATATTCAATTTTGATTAGAAATTGAATATGAAGTTGAAATCATTTTGAAAACGAATTATAAAATACGTTTTAAAAAGGAAATCGACAAAATATATATTATATATATTATACATATAATATAATGGCCTGAATAGAACGCGCCGCGCTGCGGTAGTTCGCGAATTTCAACCATTAACTTCGAACGGACATTACGGGAGATCCGACCGTCGGATTCTCCTGAAACTGGAATCGTTGGGTTCGTATTGAAAAGAGATTTCTAATGAATATTAGAAATTAGAAATCTAATGGCTGGATTTGGAATTATGACCAAATCAAATTTGGAAAAGATGGCTGTAAGTGCAGTTCGATGGCCTTTGATGGAAATCGACTGTACGGGCCTTGATAAAATTATTAAAAATATCAATAATTTGTGCAAAATCATAATAAATGATTTGGAAAGAATTAGGCTGAAAAATTCCATATTTGAAAAGGTAAAAATTGATTTTTATCGAAATGAACTAGTTATTTACTAGAATAATAATTTATTTATTTTTAAATAAATAAATTGGATTTGAAATGGTTTTAAAAATAATCAGAATTTCCAATATATGAATTGGAAAGGATTTGAATCAAAATTATCTTCGGAATATTTCGATGTTGGATTTCATGATTATACATATATAGTTGTGGAAATTTGAAAGATATATTAATATCGTTATTTCTAATACGGTATTTGTTCGTTTCAGAATTTGATGTTGAATATAAGCCGATGCTATTTTCTTTTCAGAGCCTTGTGTTTAATGTCAAATTGGATTTGGAGTTTGTCGTGAACCGTGTTTAAATGACATTAGTTCTTTAACCCACGTAAAAGCAGGATTAATTTCCAAAATGTAGAACAATCAATATGAAATGATTTTAGAGATGAAACAAATTGGGGTTTGAATAAATCTTTAATTAGATTTGGATGAATGAATGGTGATTAAATTTACCAAAACACATGAGGTGATTAAACCAAATTTACTTAGTGGTTGATATTGATTGTGGTTGATTGATTGTTTGGATGATGCTCGACCAGTTTATGAGCAGAATATGCCTTTACATTTAGCATTGGGTTGGGTAAAGATATCTGTGTGCTAACACCTTGTGAAACACTTCACGATTTGACGATAAGGTGTTTAGCGATGTTGTGTTCATTTCAAATTTAATGAATGATTGTGAAATGATATATTTTTCTTAAGTGAAAAGAAATATATTTCTAATTTTGGACAGGGAATGTTTTATAAAAATGTTTTATAAAACATAAAGGATTTTGAGGCCTAAACCCGATATTATCGAAGAGATTTTGAAATGTATTATGTCTTACATTATGATTCATCACATATTTGATTAGGTGCTATTAATGATGTATCTGTTCGGTGGTGGAGAATTAATTCTCTTGCTTAACACCCTTCTTTGAGAAGTACGAGCTCAAAGGTTATGTGATTAATAGTGACTGATCATATGTGTGAATTACTGATGTGAAGTACTATATTTTGAAAGTACTTGTGATTATTATGTTGTGAAATGATTTTCCTTACTGCGGGATATAAAATGATCTAGTTTGTGGCTAAAGATTCGGGTAACCCTGTGACTAAAAGTATGGGTGAGAGAGCGGTGTATGCTCTCCATGTGTGGGAGGTGCATCGTCGATGTACCCTGCTCCTATGTGGGGTAGGTGCACATTTATATATATCGAGTTGCTAGGTGCGTACCCTTTTCCTTGTCGATGGGGAGCATGATATTTGGTTGCATACTTGTTTATATGCATTGTTATGTTTTGGAATTCATATTTCCACACGGTTTGATTTGAGATCCCGAAGTGAAATCTACTTTGATATAGAAAGTTAGATATGTATTTCAAATGATTTGAAATAAGAAATCGGGAATAAAATCCAAAGGAATAATTCTTGTAAATTGAATTGGACTTGGAAAATCTAAGTGTGGTGATTAAACTAAATGGGTAGATTGGGATATTGCATGTTGATTGATGCATAGTAGATCCATATATCTATATTGATTGTTTTTTATACACTGGCATTCATGGGGGTAAACCCTTTCCGCGTTGACGGCGTGATCCTGTGATTTGCCTTATCATTTTGATAAGTTAATTTTAACTGTAGAGTTTCTCACACCAGTCCCATGACTGACATGTAGTTTGCTTTTCCCTTATAAACTCGGGTGCCCCTATTTTCCACACGGGCAGTCGAGTAGTTTGACTTTGCAGATATATTGAGCAGGATTCTGGATTGAAGCTTTAAGCTGTGTCCAGACATTTACAGTCTTCCGCTGTGTAGTTTATATTTCCGCTGTGCATTGTATTACATTTATGTAAATTTATCTTCCGCTTGCATTATTTTCGATATACTCTGATATTATGTTCTCTGATGTAACATTATTATGATGTTTATAAAATTCTTCTGTTATTTGTTCTGATGTGTTGTATGCCCAGAGTTAGCGTATGCGGGAGTCGAACGATCTTGGTCGGTTTAGCAATCGACTCGGATCGAGTGAAATCCGTGTCATTACAGCTGGTATTGGAGCTTTGGTTAACTCAAATCTTTGGGGTACAACTCGTTAGAACTGAACAAAAGACTCATCAGAGGTAGGATTAGTAATATCCTATAGAAGAATCCTCATTAGAGATAGAATCAGTAGCATTCTAGAATGAGTGACTCATTAGAGATGGGGTTAGAAATGCCCTAGAATGAGTTGAGAGTAATATGATTATATATAACATATAATTATATATATAATCCGGTCTTAGAAAAATTGATTTTTGATTATATAAAATTATATGATTGAAAAATTAATTAACCAATTTATTGTTGGTTGTGTTGTTTGATTTTTAATTTGATTAATAAAAATATTGAGTTGATAACTCCAATAAGAGAATGTAAGGTGAATTAGCCAAATCGAATCAAAATATTGAACTATATTGAAAATTGATTGCAAATGCATACATGTACATATATATATATGTGAACAGGTCATAGCAAGGAGGCTAGAGAAAAGGAATAAAATTGTTTGCCCGACAAATAGGTACATGTCTATTGTATTTCTTTGGGTTTGGATGATTTTATGAGTCGATTAGCTAGCCGCTTGGCTTTTTCTTTTTCTTTTGGATTGATAAGGGCCATGGGAGGCTATTTGAAATATCCCGAAGCTCCCCATACGAAGGAGGTTATGGCGAAATTTTTCGAAAATTTAGGGTGTTAGCCAAACTTTTGAAGAATTTGAAAATTCTTAGAAACTGAAAATTTGAAGAATGGAAGCCCGATTGAAAGTTGAGTTAGTAAATTAAACCACTTTCGACTTTGTTCCTTTTCGGGGACGAAAAGTTATAAGTGGGGGAGATTGTAACAACCCGGAAAATCTGAGCTAGTTTAAAATTTTTAAGTTGGCAATTTTAGTGGATTTTAAATATTTAAAATAAATATTTTAAATAATAACGATGAAAAGTATGTTTGAATCAATGTTTGAAAATAAATATAATTATTTTAAATTATAAACAAGGCCTGAAAAGGCATGGCAGTTTCAAAATTGGAATTCAAACTTTGACTGACTGTACCGGGTGCAAAATAAAATGGATTTTAGTGAAACCAAAAATATTTAAATCTGTTAGTGAATATCTTTCTAACGGATCAAAAAAATCGAAGTTTCGAAGTAGGAGCCAAAAGTTATGGCCAAATGAATTTTCACTAAGGTCGCTATAGAGAATATATAGCCCTTGAAAATAAACATTTTGCAAACGACCTCGGAATTCAACGAAACCACTTTTGTTGGATCCGGGATGTCAAATTATTGCTAGGTTTCAAATTCCATAATTTTTGAAGTTAATATGTGAGCGTAGCGAAGGAAAATGTATTTGGTAAATTTCTGTTAAATTGGATCAACCTGAAAATGGCTATTTTTCAAACGGTCTCAAAATTTGACGAAATTAGTTTTGTTGGGACCGTATCATCAAAACATAGCTAGATTTATTTTTCGGGAATTTTTAGAATCAGTATGTGGCCCCGGCAAATTGGAGTGTACGTTCAAATCAAATATTGAATGTTTTATATATTAATTTGAAGGAAAATTGACTGAAACAGTCGAATGGGGCTATGAAACATATACCATTGTGTTCAGAATGGGGGTAATTAGGTAGGGGCGACAGTCGTTGGGTTTGATTTGGAGTTCGTATCATTTAACATGTATTTTTGAAATTGGAATACTTAACTATTAATTAAATATTTTCAATAAAAGGAGGAAACCCTAGCCCATCGTATTCAGCCGCCACCCCACCGTTGAATGAGCGAAATTGCTCCTAACTTCGCCTCCAAATCGTGATTAAAATATGAAGAATTAAACACGGATCCTGAAGTGAAAATTGTCGATCCTTGTACGCTTTCTCCATCCCAACTTGTTTGGGAGTTTATCGTTGAGGATAGGAGGGGTTTTCAGCGCACAAAGGCGCGACCGTCGAGCTCAAATTACGGCGTCTGGGCCCCACCGAGTGGGCCAGGAACTTGGGCGATGGTGGCTCTTCAGAAGTTGGAGGACGTGGTGGTTCCCGATCAGGGAACTGCAACGCGAGGAGGAAGTAAACTGAAACCGTAAATGTGAACGGATATGGGTTTTAACACGGCCTGGAACGGATTGAGGAAGATGAAGGTCATTTTATTTATTTATTTATTTACTTAATTATCTCGATGTGTAAATTATGTGTTTAATACCGTAACTTCTCCATACGAGAACGAAATTTGAAAATTTCAGAAGCGTTGGACTCGTCTCAACGAGAGCTTCGCAACAAAACTGACCGCGTCCAAAATAGAGCACGTCAAAATTTCAGGCAATTTCAAATCCAAACAAAACATAATTCAAAAATAAAACCGATCAAAGGTGAGAATTCTCTCACTTTAAATAATACTGTACAGATATTTATTTTGTAACTACATATATGAACTGCGCCCCGTCGTCCACAGACCATGGACGACTTGTTTGATTGTATTTTGTGTGAAAATTGATCGTGATGTGAAATGAAATAAATTGATCGTGATGTGAAATGAAATAAATTGATCGTGATGTGAAATGAAATATATATATATATATATATATATATGAAAAGTGAAAATATCCTATATATTGAAAAGTGAAAATATTATATATATGAAAGGTGGAAATAATATATATATATATATGAAATGTGAAAACAATATATATATGAAATGAAAACGATATATATATATATATATATATGAAAAGTGAAAACGATGTATATATGAAATGAAAACGATATATATATATATGAAATATGAAAATGATTTGATTATTAAAAATATAATTTTTAACATATATATACACTGTATAAAATTGTCGTGTATATGGAATATTCAATTTTGATTAGAAATTGAATATGAAGTTGAAATCATTTTGAAAACGAATTTAAAACGATTTATAAAATACGTTTTAAAAAGGAAATCGATGAAATATATATTATATATATTATATATAATATAATGGCCTGAATAAAACGCGCCACGCTGCGGCAATTCGCGAATTTCGACCATTAACTTCGAACGGACGTTACGGGAGATCCGACTATCGGATTCTCCTGAAACCGAAACCGTTGGGTTCGTATTGAAAAGTGCTTTCTAACGAATATTAGAAATTAGAAATCTAATGGTTGGATTTAGAATTATGTCCAAATCAAATTTGGAAAAGGTCGTTGTAAGTGCAGTTCGATGGCCTTTGATGGAAATCGACTGTACGAGCCTTGATAAAATTATTAAAAATATCAATAATTTGTGTAAAATCATAATAAAGGATTTGGAAAGAACTGGGATGAAAAATCCCATATTTGAAAAGATAAAAATAGTTTTTTATCGAAATGAACTAGTTAGTAACTAGAATAATAATTTATTTATTTTTAAATAAATAAATTGGATTTGAAATGGTTTTAAAAATAACCAGAATTTCCAATATATGAATTGGAATGGATTTGAATCGAAATTATCCTCGGAATATTTCGATGTTGGATTTCGTGGTTATACAGATATAGTTGTGGAAATTCGAAAGATATAATAATATCATTATTTCCAATACGATATTTGTTCGTTTCAGAATTTGATGTTGAATATAAGCCGATGCTATTTTCTTTTCAGAGCCTTGTGTTTAATATCAAATTGGATTTGAGGTTTGTCGTGAACTGTGTTTAAATGACATTAGTTCTTTAACCCACGTAAAAGCAGGATTAATTTCCAAAAAGTAGAACAATCAATATGAAATGATTTTAGAGATGAAACCAATTGGGGTTTGAATAAATCTTTAATTAGATTTGGATGAATGAATGGTGATTAAATTTACCAAAACACATGAGGTGATTAAACCAAATTTACTTAGTTGTTGATATTGATTGTGGTTGATTGATTGTTTGGATGGTGCTCGACCAGTTTATGAGCAGAATATGCCTTTACATTTAGCATTGGGTTGGGTAAAGATATCTGTGTGCTAACACCTTGTGAAACACTTCACGATTTGATGATAAGGTGTTTAGCGATGTTATGTTCATTTCAAATTTAATGAATGATTGTGAAATGATATATTTTTCTTAAGTGAAAAGAAATGCATTCCCGATTTTAGACAGGGAATGTTTTATAAAAATGTTTTATAAAGCAGAAAGGATTTCGAGGCCTAAACCCGATATTATCAAAGAGATTTTGAAATGTATTATGTCTTACATCATGGTTCATCACATATTTGATTAGTTGCTTTTAATGATGTATCTGTTTGGTGGCGGAGAATTTATTCTCTTGCTTAACACTCTTCTTTGAGACGTAAGAGCTCAAAGGTTATGTGATTAATAGTGACTGATATATGTGTGAATTACTGATGTGAAGTACTATATTTTGAAAGTACTTGTGATTATTATGTTGTGAAATGATTTTCCCTACTTCGGGATATGAAATGATTTAGTATGTGGCTAAAGATTCGGGTAACCCTGAGACTAAAAGTATGGGTGAGAGGGCGGTGTATGCTCTCCATGTGTGGAAGGTGCATCGTCGGTGTAGCCTGCTCCTATGTGGGGGTAGGTGCACATTTATATATATCGAGTTGCTAGGTGCGTATCCTTTTCCTTGTCGATGGGGAGCACGATATTTGGTTGCATACTTGTTTGTATGCATTGTTATGTTTTGGAATTCATATTTCCAAACGATTTGATTTGAGATCCCGAAGTGAAATCTACTTTGATATAGAAAGTTAGATATGTATTTCAAATGATTTGAAATAAGAAATCGGGAATAAAATCCAAAGGAATAATTTCTGTAAATTGAATTGGATTTGGAAAATCTAAGTGTGGTGATTAATCTAAATGGGTAGATTGGGATATTGCATGTTGATTGATGCATAGTAGATCCATATATCTATATTGATTGTTGTTTATACACTAGCATTCATGAGGGTAAACCCATTCCGCGTTGGCGGTGTGATCCTGTGATTTTCCTTATCATTTTGATAAGTTAATTTTAACTGTAGATTTTCTCACATCAGTCCCATGACTGACCTGTAGTTTGTTTTTCCCTTGCAACCTCAGGTGCCCCTATTTTCCACACGGGCAGTCGAGTAGTTTTATTTTGCAGATATATTGAGCAGGATTCTGGATTGAAGCTTTAAGCTGTGTCCTAGCATTTACAGTCTTCCGCTGTGTAGTTTATATTTCCGCTGTGCATTGTACTACATTTATGTAAATTTATCTTCCGCTGTGCATTATTTTCGATATACTCTGATATCCTATACTCTGATGTAACATTATTATGATGTTTATAAAAGTCTTCTGTTATTTGTTCTGATGTGTTGTATTCCCAGAGTTAGCGTATGTGGGAGTCGAACGGTCTTAGTCGGTTTAGCAATCGACTCGGATCGAGCGAAATCCATGTCGTTACATTTAACATACCATATAACAATGATTGGTATCATTTCAAATACACAAAATCAGCAACATATTTCATATCACATCATATAACACAGTATATGAAAAACAGTAAAATAAATGTTGAGGAATCCCATCGGATTCCTCCAACCTGTTTCCCTACATCACAAATGCTAATCAACAAAATTAACATCGATTCATTTCAATATGAAATATTCTGTTAAACAGAATCAATATTTGATCAACAACTTATATATATATATCGTTATCTATAATTTCAACCAATACATAAGTAATTCAACCAAACAGTTAACACACATCAATCAACAGATAATTATCAGTTCTAAATATACATTAGAAAAATATAACTATTCAGAGTTGGTGAGTTTTACTCACATTGGCAGTTCATCATTAAAGAACAATAAACTATTGTTTGATTTGAATCAAAAAAATTATTTTGCCATAAATTCAAACAAGCTCCAACCCACTTCCAGTCAGTTCCATTGTGTAGTGTCCGTCCTTACGATCCCGACGAATCTGAATTTTCGAAATTTTGTTACCGTATGATAGAGTTATACATTTTATACCTCAACATACTATTTAAAATAAAAATAAACATAAATTATTTCTTTTGGGCTTAACCTTTTAAACAAATGGCCCATTTCCATATTGCTTCATTGCATACGATGAACTGTGCACCTTCCCTTATACCATGAACCAGTAGCTGCTTGTACCTGGCAATTCCCGTCATCAAGCCATCCTATACATCATGTTCATTGTTTTGTTAATTGGGTTTTTCTCTTCCTCCAATAATTCATCCAGACTCCAGTTATTCACGCAATGGCCCAATATCCAAACATGTAAAGTCCAGACCCCTTTCCCCTACCCTTCTTCTTCGACTACTGCTCCAGACAACAGTTCGCAAGCCATTTCTTGACTTCCAGCGCTTCGTCTTACATCCCAACGGTTCTCCTTCGTCACCCCATCGAACCAAACAAAACCACTCAATCCATTCGAACTCTTTCTTCCTCAATCTGAGAACCGCGATTCCAGGCTTCTCACGGTCGCACAGTACCATCTGTGATCTTCGTTAGCATCGAACCCCACCAAGATCCCATACGTGGTGCTATTTTTTACCCCTTGAATCCAAATATCACAATCCAACTGATTATCGATGAACATGAACCCCAAATTTCGAAACCCTAGGTTGCCGCTGGGTTCACACAACAACCCGAATTTGAGTCGCACCATACAAAACGGCATCATCGTGAAGCTCTTACCAAAAAGGAGATCACCGAAATGGGTTCTAGGATTCAAGGATTTGTATTTGATTTTATTTTGCAATTTGAAGTTCCCTCAAAATGTATTTGAGAAAGAAAAAAATGCGACGGCGGTTCTGGTTTGACTAATGAAGAAAATGGATTTAGGTTTAGGGTTGAATTGGTATTAAATAGGGGTTTTCCTCTTTGAATTTGTTGAGAAAGGGATGTCCACGTTTGGTAGAAAATAATAGGAGGACGTGGCTTTGTTTTAGGCCTCTTACTGAGTTAGGATATTTTGTTTAGAGAATCTATAGAAAAAACATTTAAGCCATTATCTAATTTACAAATTTATCTATTTACGTAACGCTATGGATAGAAATAAAGATACTGTCGTACTGAGCTTGGTGCCACGATCCCGAAAATATAATAATATCGGTAGATTAACTCATATTGTGAAACCCCGAAATGTTGATACAGGGTGCCACATAATCCAAATAAAAAGTTGTTTATTTAATTAATTAAAATTTACAGAAAAATCCTAAAAATTAAATTATCATTATGTCCTAAAAGAACCTTGTCTAAATTCAAACCCGATCTCTAGTTATATCGAATAAACCGTTATGGTCGATAAACGATTCTACAACGACTATTTTAAAATTTGATTTGGACATATCTCAAAATCTACTTGACGAAATCCTGATTTTTCTCTTCCACTAGAAAGATATACTTCACTAGCTCCATACGTTTCTTGTTTCACAGAAATCCGATTCAAAACGGACCTTGTACATTCAGTTGAAGTTCAAATTGCCAAATAGCGAACTGCCACGCCATTTCGAGCTCGTTTATAATTATAATATAATTATACGGTCAAACTTCGTTTATATAATATATTCGTTAATATAATTCAACTCTAAATTGAATTATATATTATAAATAATCCAAATTACACCATACTGTGAATTTCTCTATTATTTATTATTTCTGAATTAAATATATTATTAAATTATTATTTTAATTAAATATTCACTCTTATTTAATTCAACGACCATTAAATCCTCTTAATCACCTTTTAAATAATTAAATAAATAAATTATTATATCGCTAAAAATGCGGGTCATTACACTTATGGTACACATAATTTCTTGAAGAAATCCAGTTTTTGAAGATATCATTGCATTTAAAATAAATAATAACTTGATGAAGAAAAATAGTAAAATGACTTTCATGAATTAAAGCACTTTTTGGAGAAGTTGCTTCAATATGAAATGTGCAATAATTATATGTGACTTATAATAAAAATGTGAGGCTTTATTATAGTAATTTAAACATATAATAGTAAGAACATTCTTTGTGAATTTTATGTTTCGGACCACATATTCATTATTTGAATCCTTTTCTACCATAAAAGTATTGAATATGGTCATTGAGATAATAAATTAAATTACTTTGTTATGATAAATGCATTGAATACATTGGTCACAATCAGGTAAATGATGTGAATGTTTTATTTTGGAATAAATAACAAACATTATGTTTATTATTTGATATTTATATTGGAAAATAATGTTTGATATTATGGAAGAAATATTTGAACGATAACCTAGAGTTCTGCCAAGTTTTACGGCAAAACTTATATTACTTCAAAAACTAAGATTTGAAGTCTTGAATTATGAAAAGATTTATTGATAAAATCTAACAGCTTGAAATTTTATCAATATTTTTCTTAATAATCTAAATATAGGTAAGCTTCTAAACTAGAAATTTATATAAGGTTTGGGAACATAAAGTTCTACATAATGAACCTAAAGTTTTTTATTAATAGAAACTTGAAAATTTCAAAAATCTCCAAATAAGTTTCATCTTCCTTACATATTATATTAACCAAAAATCATGAAGATATAATTGTATGACATTTCAAATATCCTCCTTATTGAAAACTAATTACTATTTTAGCCTTGGAAAGGGCTTTTATTATTTGCAAAGTACGAATTCAAATGATGTTTTAGTTCAGATTTCTCCCTTTTTCATTTCATTTCATTTGTTTTACTTACTTTCGGTTATCTTCCTCTAACGAAAAGGAATTTCGCTCGATCCGAATCAGTCGCTAAACCGACCCAGACCGTTCGAAAAATGGCCATTTTCCAGTCGATTAAATCAACTCAAACTGGTCAAACGCGTTTTCCTTTGCCACGCTCACATATTGATTCGAAAAATTACGAAAATTGAAACCTTGCAATTACTTGACATCACGGATCCAACAAAAGTGGTTTCATCAAAATCTGAGGTCATTTGCAAAATTTCCATTTTTAAGGGCATGAATTCCATAGCGACTATTCAGAATTTTCAACTGGACATATCTTTTGATTCCCGCTATGAAATTTCGATTTTTCGGATTCGTTGGAAAGATATTCTCTATTAGATTCTATTATTTTTGGTTTCACTAAAATCCGGTTTATTTTGAATCCTGTACATTCATTTGAAGTTTGAAATCGAATTATCGAACTACCGCGCCATTTTCAATTCCTTTTATATATATAAATAAATATTTATATTCTAACGTCGATTCAAACGAATATATACGTTCGAATTATATTCTAAATAAATTTCTTTTTGTTATTATTTAAAATAATTCATTTTAAATAATCAAAATTCGCTAAAATTGCCAAAATAAAAATTTTAAACTGGCTCAGATTTCTGGGTTATTACAATCTCCCCCACTTAAAACTTTTCGTCCCCGAAAAGGAACGAAGCCGAAAGTTGTTTGACTAATCAACTCAACTTCCTGTGTTTTCACTACGGCTTAAGTTCTTCAACTTTTCAGTTTCTAAGAACTTTTCAAATTTTTCAAAAACTTGGCTAACACCCTAAATTTTTGAAAAATTTCGCCATAACCTCCCCTGCATCGGGAGCACGGGAAAATCCCGAAATTGCCATACAGGCCCTCTGATCTCAAAAAGAAAAAGCCAAGCGGCTAGCCAATCGGCTCATAAAATCATCATCACCCAAACAAAACAGTAAATTATAGTAAACATGTACCTATTTGTCGGGCAAACAATTTTATTCTTCTGCTCTAGCCTCTTTGCTATGACCTGTTCAATGTAAGTATATGTATATGCAAGCAAATGCGACCAAATTTCAATACAATTCATCTTTTTGGTCAATTTGGCTAAATGGTTCAAAATTATCAAACAAATAAACATACAACACAAACATCAATCAATTAGTGAATTAACGTTTCAAATTCATAACTTTGATACATAGTCAAAAATCTCATTTTTGATTACAAGTCACAACAATAGACCCTATCTAATTTTGGTTCTCACACCAGTCAATTGGAAATATATAGAAATATCACCTTCAAAACACGAAAATAAATTATAATGATGACGCTTCAATCATTAGAATCATGTCCGAGCGACTAGAGTGTGATTCTATATCTATTGAATATATTTGATGCTCCAATACACGTGGATCAGACGTATACTAAAATCTCTATATATTTGATTGTCCAAATCAATATAAATAAATAATCAAATACGTATAATTGATTTAAATTTTCAAAACAAAAATTCGTTTTCATTTCAAAAATACTCTTCACACTCGTTCTAGGATGCTACTGATCCCATCTCTAACGAGTCATTCTCATTGGATGTTACTAATCCAATTTCTGATGAATCCTTTCGTTTGGTTCTAAAGTGTCTTGTTCTCTGAGCTTTGTAAACCAAAGCTCTGATACCAACTCTAACGAAAAGGAATTTCGCTCGATCTGAATCAGTCGCTAAACCGACCCAGACCGTTCGAAAAATGGCCATTTTCCAGTCGATTAAATCAATTGAAACTAGTCAAACGCGTTTTCCTTTGCCACGCTCACATATTGATTCGAAAAATTACGAAAATTGAAACCTTGCAATTACTTGACATCACGGATCCAACAAAAGTGGTTTCGTCGAAATCCGAGGTCGTTTGCAAAATTTCCATTTTTAAGGGCCTGAATTCCATAGCGACTATTCAGAATTTTCAACTGGACATATCTTTTGATTCCCGCTATGAAATTTCGATTTTTTGGATTCGTTGGAAAGATATTCTCTATTAGATTCTATATTTTTAGTTTCACTAAAATCCGGTTTATTTTGAATCCTGTACATTCATTTGAAGTTTGAAATCGAATTATCGAACTACCGCGCCATTTTCAATTCCTTTTATATACATAAATAAATATTTATATTCTAACGTCGATTCAAACGAATATATACGTTCGAATTATATTCTAAATAAATTTGTCATCGTTATTATTTAAAATAATTAATTTTAAATAATCAAAATTCGCTAAAACTGCCAAAATAAAAATTTTAGACTGGCCCAGATTTCCGGGTTATTACACTTCCTTTGTATTTACTTTTAGTTATGGAGAAGCATGGTAAAGTTATATTTTCTTTGCAGTGATGAATCTACTTCACTTTAACATGCATAGCTCAAATTTAATTATTCTCTTTATTGCTTTCTTACTGCTACTATAACTCAAATCTGAAATTTGAGTGAATCATCTAATCTATATTAAACTATATTGTTAAAAAAATGGCTAACTAACATATATTACAAAACTAGTAGTCTTAATATAATTATTTTGTATACATTTACCTAACTATGTAACTGAAGAATTACAGTTTAGTATGCTTAAAAAGAGATAACTCATATAACAAACTATTTATATTTATAAATCATGTCTGTGTGTATAATAATACGTACATATACATCCCTAAAATATATATATATACATATATATATATCACTTAAGGAAATGTTTTAGAGTTTTATTTAAATGTATATTGCAAAATTCAACATTCTAGAACAAATGTTATAGATATTCTATATTTTTTAAATACTACAGAAGCGCTATATTTCCTGAAGGAGTGTCTTATGAAACTCCAGAAGTCATGATACTAATTAATCTCCAAAATAGATACTATAGTAAACTACATTCTAGAAGAAGTGTTTTTATCTCTCACACTTGACTTTTACATAGCACATCTATTTTATTTTATTTTTGAAATTTGATACAATATTTAGGAAGCGCTTAAAAGAAAAATCTGTAATGGAAATGTTTTATGCAATCGTAAAAGTTGCAATTACGTAATTCATAAAGAAAATGATATTGAGCCTAGACATGCTATTCCAAAAGAGTGCATACAAAGTATTTATTACAAATGATGTAACATTTTAGAGGAAGTGGTGATAAAGTATCTACATAAGAGATTTTTTTATATAATTTATAAATTTACTAAATTATATAAACGTATAGAAATCTAAACAAGAATGATTTCTTTGTAGCATTGATTTGATTCAAACTTAAAGTTTGAACGCTATATATTATGTATCATATATTTTGTTATAATTATATAAACCCTCCATAATATGTAAGAAACCAACTATCTCCAGAACACGCTATTATATATTCATCTATCTAGTTATATTCTAAGGGCCATTTTTCATAATTGTTTTCCAAGAACCATTGTATGCTTAACTATATCTTGAAGAAATATCATTAGATATAAGTGATAGTTTATATGTCATATCATACTTTTCATGAGAGCCATAAATGCCTTCTTGTAGAGATTCCTATATAGAGTATAATTATGTATTATTCTCAAAGTAATCATAATTATTGTCGAAAAGTGATATTTGATATGCAAATAAAAAATTTAACAGCTTGATGGTGGATATAAATTTATTTACATCGGAAGTTAAATATACTTCCAAACCATGTGTTTTGAATATTATCGTACGGTCTTCTGGGATTCCCAATGACATTTCTTGAGAAGCAAAAATTAATGTTTTAGATCATCACTATAATAGTTTGGTTCAAAAATCACTAAATCATATGTGAAAGAATATGCAAACCTATTGCATATGTAATATATGGAGTCACTTATATATCCATATATGCAAATATTTAACTAACAACATGAAGATTGTTTGACCGAATTGATATGACCTTGTCTTATAGATTATGCACAAATATCATTTAGTGATTTAAAAAGTCAATCAATATAAATGTTAAAAGATATGAAGTTAGGTGTGTATTATTTACTTCATGTTGTTAGATCGACAAATGATAATAAATAATATTACATCATCTTAACAAATAAAAGGATTATCCTCTTGCAATTGATACATATAATGTATTTTCTAGTACTAATTTGATAAAAGATTAAAATTAAAATCCAAAACGATTATTATTTAATGTGATAATGTTTGTCAACATTAAAGGGGAAGATGAAAGGGATGTAAGTTCATTTTAATTGTCAAGGTTAAATATTTATAAATATGCATGATATGAAACATAATAAGTGATTTGAATCATTTATCATATCCCGAATAGACTTGATCGAATATAAGTTGAAATCCATAAAAGATCAAAAGCTATAGACCACATCCGAAGTGCGCTTGAGAAGTTGGTTCAAAATATGTAATACCCAAGATTAAAATAATAAGATAAACTAAGGAATTAATTAAATTAGAAAATAAACTTATATAAATGTCTGAATTTGGCTATGGAAGTTTCATCATTTGATCTTTGGTGATTTTCTGTATAATTTTCATATGTAATTTATCTTAATCCAAGCTAAGACATAAGAGTTATTAAAGAACTTTAAAGCCAAACTTCATAAGTCAAACTATGAGTTTAAAATTTAAAAAACTATGACATCAGTCATTTGCCCTCATAGATGGTCAATTGTAGTAGTTGACAACACATGTTGGGGGTTGAGGTGAGCATTTTGTACTTGGACATAAAATATGGCCATATACGTAGAGAGGAAGCGGATCCGAAATTCTAAAGTTTGAATGTCTAGATTTCAATATCACGTTAGGTATGTGATTAGATTTTAAGTTATGACATGATACAATCAGATTAGATCAAGTTGAACTCAATAACCTAAGATCCAAATGTAAACCTATAAATAGAGCTTAGCCCAACCCTCTCATTCCACATGTTCTCTTCTTCCCCATACGCCTAGCTTTCCCTCTGTATTTTTAGAGGTTGAGATCAAAAATTATAAAAAATCTTTACTAAAGAAGATAGTAACTAAAATATTAGAAGATCTAAAGAAGATGATCAAGGAAAGCCAAAGGGCGCTAGCTTAGGACATAGGGTGAGTGGAAAGTTACTATATTTTAGAATCACGAAAATTAAACTTATATTTTTAAAAGTAGTTTTAAGCTTACACTTTTTTAGTAATTTACAATTAAGTACGGTTGATAGTTTATTTACAGTTAAGTACAGTTAATAGTTTTATTTATGGTCAAGTACATTAAATTTGTAGTTTACTTACATATCTTTTGCATGTATTAGCACTACACCATATCAGCGATTTTGGCACACAAGGATGCTGATATACACTTCGGCTATAAGCCGTATCAAATTTGATAGTGCTTAGATCCGTATCAAACTATATTTTGCGATCCGCACCACCCCAAACACCGACGGACCGTCCATCAACGAAGCCCCGGATCAGTTCATTTGATACGGCTTTGGACCGTATGAAATATGTATCAAAATTTTCCCTCCCTACTTCCATTCTGGCATAATCGAGTTTTGACACATCAAAACTTTCGATTGAATTATCCCTCGTTTTATTTTGCAATGGTGACCACCGAATACCCAAATTAGTGTTTTGGTACTCGACCGACATCCTTTGTCAATAAGCCATCCAACGCAATCCATGGGTTATCGTTAGCTCGCGCTGCCTTCAGCTGACTGGAGAAGCCCTAGTCCATCGCTGTACATCCTTCTCGTTGCCACTGGAGGTGAGTACTTGATCACAGTTAAATTTAAATATGAATTGGGTTTAAATTGGGTTCAATTTGAATTCAAATTGGGTTTAAATTGGGTTTAGTTTGAATTTCCTTGCCTTAGTTCAAAAATATTAATGATAGATATTTGCGTGTGCTTGTCTACCTAAAATTCATGCTGCTATTGTGTTTAATTGGGTATTATCCCTAGTTTTATAGTGCGGTAGTGTATTTGCTATCATTTACTTGCGTTGTGTTTGTCTACCTAGAACTCAGACACTTTTACTTGTGCTGCCCTGCTCATTTGTGTGTATTATTACACAATGTACACTGATCCTTACTGATCTGAAGTGCATGTGTCATTTCTAGCTTGTGCCAAAAAAATCATGTGGTATGATTTGAGAACTAAAGTACACTAGTTTTGTTGACTGAGCTGCATGTATTTGATGTTTTCTTCTGTATGTTTTGGACAGTTTAAAAATTGATAAGAACAAAGACTTCATTCTTGCTTGCTAGTTCTGTTATCTTGTGCATTCAAGTCAGTACTTAGTCTTATGGAAATATGTTCTTTTATATGTAAATATGTGTGTATGTGTTATTGTTTTGCTACTCTACCTGAACTGCTTTTCCATTTATGACTTTCTGCCTTGAACCAAGTTGCTTTTTGCTTATGTATATGACATTATGTGCATCAAGTATGTGCATGTGCTTGTGCACTGATTTGTTGTATTCATCCATGACTTGACTGTGTTCTTCTTGCTTGTATGTTCATGATGATGTTGTGAAAAGTAGGTGTGTGTATGTTGTAATTGTATATTCTTCTATGGAAATATGTTCTTTCATGTTTAAATATGTGTGTGTTGTATATGTATATTCTGACTCATTATTGTTCCAATGCAAATTAGGTTGCAAGTATAGATGAAGATGATGCATTCTGGTTAAAAATTTACTAGATGATCCATCAGTGAAGCCTCACTAAGTTGATGGCTTTAACTCTTTGGTTAAGAGTTACTGGGTGATTCAATAGGTGGCTGCACTTTAGCTCATGATGTCGGTTCGGGTATTTATCCTAGCTTATTCATTTAACTAAGTGCCAGGACTAACAAAGGGGATAATATAAAGCGTCAAATGCTTTTTCCTAAGGTTTAGTGAAGCAGCGTATGACACTTAATATATTATCCCCTTTGCTAGTCTTGACGCTTAGTAAAATGCATAAGTTAGGATAAATACCCGACCCCAATTCGTGAGCTAAAGTGCATCCATCTGGTGAATCACCCAGTAAATTCTTAACTAGAAAGTTACACCTTCAGCTTGGTGAATGCATTAGCTGTGGATCGAAGTGGTTGATCGCCAAAGTTGAAAAGCGTAGAGTGGTTGATCGCTGAAGTTTACCTTTCTTATTGTAATGTAATTATGAAACGATATGTATCTTCTTTATTATAATGTCACATTATGTATCTTCTTTATTGTAATGAAACAGCGTGTATCTTATTTATTGTAATGTAATCAAATAGTATTTATCATTATATATTGTAGTGTAATGAAATATTTCATATAATTGTTTCGTTTACTGTTACAATTGTGAATTAGTGTATCCTGTGTATAAATTGTGTTATATGTGCTTTGTGTTACAAATAATATGTGCTGCAATTTCTACTTATATATATACATATATAAGATATGGTTTATAACTGTATCTACTAATCGTTTAGATACTGCCAATAGCCATAGGTTATTACAGTGGAGTATGGTTTAGAGCCGTATCTAATAATTTAATGCACCATTTTTTGATATGGCTTGTTACCGTGCCTAACTGCTTTAAATACGGCTAAAAACACAACCTTATTAGTATACATGATGTAGTGTAAATAGCTTATAGTTATGTATATTTTAGATTCAGAGGAAATCTATAACACCCTACCTCCGCTAGGGTCACTCACAAAGGGAATGCACTAGCTTTGATGGAGCATTATCTAGGTAAACATACACAAAAATATTACAAGACAGAACATATAAAACAGCGGAAGAAGAACCAAATTTTATTGCTTTAAAAATCTAGAAAGGTCTAAAGCCTTTTTACATCAAAATGCCATTAAGCCCATTACATCAAAATATGTCTTGCAATAGTAAAGAAGCATAAAACCATAGTCATAAATCATTCCCCAATAAAGCAGCAAAGCAAGCCATAGCCAAGAGAAATCCAAGCAGTACATGAAAGAGCCTTGGAACTTGGTAAGATCCGAACTAAGCTGTATTCCCGCTCTGCGAACCTTGGGGAGGGAACAAAAGAAAAAGAGGCGAAACAAACTGGGTCAGTCATAAAGACTGAGTAAGTCCTAGTGACTTTCAGCATAAAAACAGGTAAAGATAACATGGCACGAATAAACTGAAAGTAAACATAAGGATGGTGACAAGATAGGCAAGTTAAACTAAGATAACAAGATAAACTATGGTAACAGGATAAACTAAGGTCACAAGAAAAACTAAGGTAACAAGATAAGCTACGTATAGCATCGCATGTTTAACATTCTCTGCACCAACTGTACTAGTACCCCAACCCGTATCATCCTTTCCATGTATATGTACAGTCCCTTGCCGTATATCGTATGGGTTTCATCACGTAGTTTTATACTACTTCAACTTAGTACCACCATTCTTGAAATCGTTTGGACTGCCACCCTTGTTCTGGCTAGGTTTCCTTATCATAAACTATCGCGTGTTCAACTAGGATTTATGCCACCTAGGACCACTGGGGATTATGCTACCTATTGAACGTTTTCTAGATTCGATTAGGGTTATGCCACCTAACGAATTCCACGTAACGATCCATTAATCGATCGGCTCCCTACAAGTCCAAGCTCCTTCATGTGTCTGTGTCATATGGCCCAATCATGAAATGTAGTCACCTGTGCTAGGTCCACCACAGGGTGTATCAAGCCCTATGGTGCCAACCATCGACACGAATCAAGCACGCACAGATAAACCTACTAATGCCCAATGCCTGCTTTTTCTGCTTCGTAGTGTGTGCACGCCCGCACTCCGTTAGAACCTACACTGGCGCACCCACACAGCCGTCGTTCTGGTTGCTTACAATCAACCCAGTAATCATGCCCCACCCTGCCTAGTTCCAGGGTACCATGATACATCTAGTGGATTACTGCTGAAATGGACCGCGTAACTAAGGTTTCCGTCTAGTAGGTTAAGTGTTGTCATTTAAATTCGAGACTTAACCCCATCAGTCTAGCATATCAATTGGTTAAGTGTGGTCAATCAAGTTCGTGACTTAACCCGTCTACTTATCATGTCAAATTGACTAAGTGTTGTCGTTTAAGTTCATGACTTAGCCCTATGAATCATGTGTCAAGTTGGTTAAGTATATTCGAGCGGTTCATGACTTAACCCTACCAAATCATCGTATCAAATTGGTTAAGTATATTCAAGCGGTTCATGACTTATCCCTATCAAATCATCGTGTCAAATTGGTTAAGTATATTCAAGCGGTTCATGACTTAACCCTATCAAATCATCGTGTCAAATTGGTTAAGTATATTCAAGCGGTTCGTGACTTAACCCTATTAAATCATCGTGTCAAATTGGTTAAGTATATTCAAGCGGTTCATGACTTAACCCTATCAAATCATCGTGTCAAATTGGTTAAGTATATTCAAGCGGTTCATGACTTAACCCTATCAAATCATGTCCCAAGTTGGTTAGGTGTTGTCTTTCATGTTCATGACTTAACACTATCATGTGGCGTTATTTCATTAATGCACCTCAACCTCTCACATTAGACCTATTGTTGTGGTCACTGGATATGCCGGGCGGTTCCGGGCATATTTACACCACAACTCAGTCTAACCTCGGGTTTCAAGCGCGATATGACCAACTACTCACATTGGATCCTATTGTTTGCATTGGATTTGTCGGGCGGTTCCGGGCAGATTTACACTGCAAACTCAACCCAACCTCGAGTTGGCCATTTTCATGTTCATTATAGTGTCATGTCCATGTTCAAGCTTCATGTCGAGTTCGTGTCAAGTTTCAAGTATAAGTTTCATGTCCATATCCAGATTCAAGTTATATCGATGTTCGTGTTCCAAGTTTTGCCTATTATCAAGTTCATAATTCATGTTCGTAACCAATTCATGTTTTGTCTAATCTACCCAAGTCATATTCCCATCGTACGTAAACGTGAATCGATACAAATAAACTCAAACCTCAAAATAAAGGGAATAACATCGAAACCATGATAGGCAAAAGAGACGAGCATAAAGCGATAAAAGCGGTTACAAGACTAGCATGACATAACTTGAGATAATTGGTTACAACATCACTGGCATATAGGATTTAAAATCTAGCAAGATAAGGCGATGGTCATGATAAACACCGACATAAAAGAATAGGCATGCAAAAGCAAGCCAAATACAAGAATAATGGATCTAGTGGTTTTGGTGTACATAATTGCGAATAAACTAAGCAAGTCACACCCTGGGTATATGATTCAACAAAATGTCAATTCGGTGCACAACATGGTTTTCAACTATGGTGTCATGGGCATGAACAATCAACTATAATAGTCTTAGGCAATTAACCCCAACAGTCATAGGTAGAAATCTCATAGCTATGAATCATAAGCGACTCATCACAATAATCATGGATAATTATCAAAAATAGTTCTGGACAAATAGTCATAGGCAATTAACAGTAATAGTTTCAAAGTCATGGTCATAGATAATGGTCTTATGTTCATAATCATAGGTAATAATCCTCATAGTCAAGAGTCATAGGTGATTAACCACAATTGTCCTTGTCATAGTCATAGGCAACAGTCTTACGTTCACCGTCATAGGCATATGCATAGTCTTATTAGTCATAGGCGGTCTTATGTTCACTGTCATAGTCATAGTCATAGTCATATTAGTCATAGGCAGTCTTATGTTCTCAGTCATAGTCCTTGTCCATTAACAATAGTTTCAACGTCATAGGCATGTTAAGGTTATAGACACGAGAGAGTTTGATTTACAACATGAATAGGTCCAAAGCAATATTCACGAAAGTCAAGATCCAAGGCGAACAAGAATAGATACGAATCAATCACCATACATAGATCCAATTCCAATTTACAACATGGATATTAAGTTTATAGCTTTTATCTAAAAGTAATTTGAACTTACCGTGCGTGGATCGAGAATTAGAAAGCAGAATTTGACTGTTGAATCTCTATTTGATCGATCGTGTTCTAATTGAAATCCCCCCAATTTGCAAATCCCTAAGCGTAGTCTTGATGGAGAAGGAGCAGCCCTTTTTCTTCCTTTTTATCTTTTTATTTTGATTATCTTAGAAGCAGCATAAGGACAGAAAGAAATGGTGTGGAGAAAATGAGGCTAGGGGGGCTGTTTATATAGGGTTAGGCAGACGAATCTGGTCAGAAAACGAGTCTAAATACGTCACGATGCATCTGGTTCAGAAAAGTGGTTCGGGAGGCAGGTCGACCCCCAGGTCGACACTGTGGTCGACCTGGTCCCTGGGAGGTCGACACTATGGTCGACCCCCAGGTCGACCTGGTCCCCGGGCGGGAATTTTCCCGCCCAGCCTGTTCCGAGGTTTGAATTCGAATTTCGAATTCGAATTTCAAGCTGTTTTTTATTCTGAAAATTCCTGAAACTTCGGAGGGTCATATCTCCCTCATACATACTCCGATTCTCGCAAACTCGGACTCGTTTCTAAGCAGAATTTTGAGACAAACGCAATGGAGGATCCAGTTTCCCTTGATTCGGATTTTAAAATTTAATTCTGCCTTGATTTCTTGTTTTAATATGTTATAAAAATACGGGTTGTTACATTCTCCCTTCCTTAAAGGATTTCGTCCCCGAAATCTTCAAGTTAAGAAGAATGTGTCCTACCATCCATTCATCCATCTACTCAATCATCAATCACAAGCATCCATTATCCTTAAGAGATTTCTAATGCTGTATGAACATATGTAGAAAGTGTGTGTATATGTTCCTTATCTAATGCAAATGAACAGGCCTGATTGATCTTCTAAATGCAAAATATGTTTAGTGCCATGAGTCCAACATGTATGCAAATAGTCCTAGTCACATAAACACTACATGTGTGCACAAACATCCATCCATATGCATCATCCATATGATAACACATCCAATTTCATCCATAAACAAGTATAAACACTCATGCATATGCAATATGAAAATGTGTCTGAGCCGATCTACTGCCTAATGTGTGTTATGCAACGACGAGAAACCACTTGCGACTACTTGCAAACACTTGCAACCATCAATCATAACATGTCTCAAACACATGTTTCACCCAATTGTTCCTACCTAAAGATATAGCCGAATGATTGAAGCAAGTAAAAACTTTGTGCCCATTAGGCAATGTCAATGCTGGAAATCTACGTCACATATATACTGTATAGGAGAAGAACTCCCTAAGCACCATCCCATATCCTATAAAACCCAAAAAGTTTAGTCAACCCAACAGATACCCTCAAGCCCCAACATGTACTACTAACAGATAAGTCATACTCCCTATGGGGTTTGCAACAAAAATAGGATTGAGAATAGGACCGAGAGGTTATACATAAAAGATAGCATGCAAGTAAGCTCTACAGGAAAAGAGGGATCAAGGATATACTCTTAAAAAGAGATATGATACGTGTATCTAGTCTTCAATCTTCTAAGTCGTGTTTCCTTGAGCTTAACTCCATTGTGCTTTGACCGTCTTTAACTTCACAATTTCGTAGTTCCTTAATTCTTGTTTCCAGAATATGAGTTGGAACTCATTCCATTGTCGCCTCTCGTTCCACTTTCGCTTATTCTCTTTCTAGTATACCCGATTCAAACATAACTGCGTACTCATGGTTTCGTGCTAGCTCTTCAAAATTCACTAGTGAATTCAGATCTCGTTCACTTACTAAAAGGTATTCCACATAAATGAATTATCTCTCGAAAAAAAAACAAATGCCAACCATGTTGCTAAGTGTACTTACTAAGGTGATTTTCTATAACTCATGCATAAGCGAGATGAACCATCCGCCTTGGTGGCGAACACTACTCGAGCGGATCAATAAATATATCAAGAGATTCTAGGTAACTAAGCATGGCAGAACCCTAAGGGTTACACTAGACTTCGAGGGCATTACCAAGGCAAGTCAAGCGTCTAACTACCCTCTTTTCATACTCAAAAATGGTACCATTTCTGGACAACCATTCCATCCCTAGAATCAACCCATAGCCCAAAAACATAAGCTTTACTTCTAAACTCAACACTTAGCATAGACATTATCAAATCCAAACAAGTCATGAATAAATGAGCCGATTCCCTAACAGGATTTGAGAATAAAATGGGATCCTCTACTACACTAGTACTAAGGTGCAGAGACTCAACTATCGAAGCAGAAAAAGGATGCGATGTATAAACACAAAGTTTCCACGGTATGATAGAAAAGAAAAGCTAAACTTTTAACAGAAATGTTAGCACCTCTTCCTAGGTACGCTAGTAGTGAGAGCATACAATTGCCCTCTCGACGATCTTGTTCTTTGCCCTTGTCCTTATCTTATAATACTTAATTACATGTCCCTTTTTACCATACTAAAGATATTCTCTCTTGTCATGGGTTTTTATTATTCTTCCACTTGGCTTCTTTCCTTTCACCTTTTCCTCCTTCGTGGATTAAGCCATATCAACAAGTTTTTCATCCTTAAGCTTGTGTTCTTTATCCTCGTTCTTACTATCCTTGTATAGTTTGTTGACAAGTTTCTCGAAAGCTACCTCCATCGCACGGCAACTCTACAAAGCTTGAAATAAAATTAGTCGCAGATGGAACTACTGCGGCTACAGATGGAGATTGGGCACTCCTTTGCCCTCCGACTTGTGTCGTACGCCTACAAAACTATGGTGAAAAGAGAGAAAGAAGAGACTCAAGGAGAGAATCAAAAGATAGTGCATATGGCTTTGAGGAATGTGCCTTTCATAAAACAAAACTTTTCTTGAAAAAAAAATGCTTCTTTGTAAATGGTTTTGAAAATAATTTCAAGAGGTTTTATAAACTTTTGCCCAATCTGGTAACCTTCTGCTCTGATACCAAATGTAACACCCCACCTCCACTAGGGTCACTCACAAAGGGAATGCACTAACTTTGGTGGAGCATTATCTAGGTAAATATACACAGAAATATTACAAGACAGAACATATAAAACAGCGGAAGAAGAACCAAATTTTATTGCTTTAAAAATCTAGAAATGTCTAAAGCCTTTTTACATCAAAATGCCATTAAATCCATTACATCAAAATCTGTCTTGCAATAGTATTGAAGCATAAAACCATAGTCATAAATCATTCCCCAATAAAGCAGCAAAGCAAGACATAGCCAAGAGAAATCCAAGCAGTACATGAAAGAGCCTTGGAACTTGGTAAGATCCGAACTAAGCTGTATTCCCACTCTGCGAACCTTGGGGGGGGGGGACGAAAGAAAAAGAGGCGAAACAAACTGGGTCAGTCATAAAGACTGAGTAAGTCCTAGTGACTTTCAGCATAAAAATAGGTAAAGATAACATGGCACGAATAAACTAAAAGTAAACATAAGGATGGTGACAAGATAAGCAAGTTAAACTAAGATAACAAGATAAACTACGATAACAGGATAAACTAAGGTCACAAGAAAAACTAAGGTAACAAGATAAGCTACGTATAGCATCACATGTTTAACATTCTCTGCACCAACTGTACAAGTACCCCAACCCGTATCATCCTTTCCATGTATATGTACAGTCCCTTACCGTATATCGTACGGGTTTCATCACGTATTTTTATACTACTTCAACGTAGTATCACCATTCTTGAAATCGTTTGGACTGCCACCCTTGTTCTGGCTAGGTTTCCTTATCATGAACTATCGCGTGTTCAACTAGGATTTATGCCACCTAGGACCACTAGGGATTATGCTACCTATTGAACGTTTTCTAGATTCGATTAGGGTTTATGCCACCTAACGAATTGCACGTAACGATCTATTAATCGATCAGCTCCCTACAAGTCCCAGCTCGTTCATATGTCTGTGTCATACGGCCCAATCACGAAATGTAGTCACCTGTGCTAGGTCCACCACAGGGTGTATCAAGTCCTATGGTGCCATCCATCGACACGAATCAAGCACGCACAGATAAACCTACTGATGCCCAATGCCTGCTTTTTCTGCTCCGGAGTGTGTGCACGCCCGCACTCCGTTAGAACCTACACTGGCGCACCCACACAGCCGTCGTTCTGGTCGCTTACAATCAGCCCAGTAATCGTGCCGAACCCTGCCTAGTTCCAGGGTACCATGATATATCTAGTGGGTTACAGCTGAAACGGACCACGTAACTAGGGTTTCCATCTAATAGGTTAAGTGTTGTCATTTAAATTCGAGACTTAACCCCATCAGTCTAGCATATCAAGTTAATTAAGTGTGGTCATTCAAGTTCGTGACTTAACCCGTCTACATGTCATGTCAAATTGACTTAAGTGTTGTCGTTTAAGTTCGTGACTTAGCCATACGAATCATGTGTCAAGTTGGTTAAGTATATTCGAGCGGTTCATGAATTAACCCTACCAAATCACCATGTCAAATTGGTTAAGTATATTCAAGCAGTTCATGACTTATCCCTATCAAATCATCATGTCAAATTGGTTAAGTATATTCAAGCGGTTCATGACTTAACCCTATCAAATCATCGTGTCAAATTGGTTAAGTATATTCAAGCGGTTCATGACTTAACCCTATCAAATCATCGTGTCAAATTGGTTAAGTATATTCAACCGGTTCATGACTTAACCCTATCAAATCATCGTGTCAAATTGGTTAAGTATATTCAAGCGGTTCATGACTTAACCCTATCAAATCATGTCCCAAGTTGGTTAGGTGTTGTCTTTCATGTTCATGACTTAACTCTATCATGTGGCATTAATTCATTAATGCACCTCAACCTATCACATTAGACCTGTTGTTGTGGTCACTGGATATGCCGGGCGGTTCCGGGCAGATTTACACCACAACTCAGTCTAACCTTGGGTTTCAAGCGCGATATGACCAACTACTCACATTGGATCCTATTGTTTGCAGCCACTGGATTTGTCGGGCGGTTCCGGGCAGATTTACACTGCAAACTCAACCCAACCTCGAGTTGGCCATTTTCATGTTCATTATAGTGTCATGTCCATATTCAAGCTTCATATCGAGTTCGTGTCAAGTTTCAAGTATAAGTTTCATGTCCATATCCAGATTCAAGTTATATCGATGTTCGTGTTCCAAGTTTTGCCTATTATCAAGTTCATAATTCATGTTCGTAACCAATTCATGTTTTGTCTAATCTACCCAAGTCGTATTCCCATCGTACGTAAACGTGAATCGATACAAATAAACTCAAACCTCAAAATAAAGGGAATAACATCGAAACCATGATAGGCAAAAGAGACGAGCATAAAGCGATAAAAGCGGTTACAAGACTAGCATGACATAACTTGAGATAATTGGTTACAACATCACTGGCATATAGGATTTCAAATCTAGCAAGATAAGGCGATGGTCATGATAAACATTAACATAAAAGAATAGGCATGCAAAAGCAAGCCAAATACAAGAATAATGGATCCAGTGGTTTTGGTGTACATAATTGCGAATAAACTAAGCAAGTCACACCCTAGGTATATGATTCAACAAAATGTCAATTCGGTGCACAACATGGTTTTCAACTATGGTGTCATGGGCATGAACAATCAACTATAATAGTCTTAGGCAATTAACCCCAACAGTCATAGGTAGAAATCTCATAGCTATGAATCATAAGCAACTCATCACAATAATCATGGATAATTATCAAAAATAGTTCTAGGCAAATAGTCGTAGGCAATTAACAGTAATAGTTTCAAAGTCATGGTCATAGATAATGGTCTTATGTTCATAATTATAGGTAATAATCCTCATAGTCAAGAGTCATAGGTGATTAACCACAATTGTCCTTGTCATAGTCATAGGCAACAGTCTTACGTTCACCGTCATAGGCATACGCATAGTCTTATTAGTCATAAGCGGTCTTATGTTCACCGTCATAGTCATAGGCATAGTCATATTAGTCATAGGCAGTCTTATGTTCTTAGTCATAGTCCTTGTCCATTAACAATAGTTTCAACGTCATAGGCATGTTAAGGTTATAGACACGAGAGAGTTTGATTTACAACATGAATAGGTCCAAAGCAATATTCGCGAAAGTCAAGATCCAAGACGAACAAGAATAGATACGAATCAATCACCATACATAGATCCAATTCCAATTTACAACATGGATATTAAGTTTACAGCTTTTATCTAAAAGTAACTTGAACTTACCGTGCGTGGATCGAGAATTAGAAAGCAGAATTTGACTGTTGAATCTCTATTTGATCGATCGTGTTCTAATTGAAATCCCCCCAATTTGCAAATCCCTAAGCGTAGTCTTGATGGAGAAGGAGCAGTCCTTTTTCTTCCTTTTTATCTTTTTATTTTGATTAGCAGCATAAGGACAGAAAGAAATGGTGTGGAGAAAATGAGGCTAGGGGGGCTGTTTATATAGGGTTAGGCAGACGAATCTGGTCAGAAAACGAGTCTAAATTCGTCACGATGCATCTGGTTCAGAAAAGTGGTTCGGGAGGCAGGTCGACCCCCAGGTCGACACTATGGTCGACCTGGTTCCTGGGAGGTCGACACTATGGTCGACCCCCAGGTCGACCTGGTCCTTGGGCGGGAATTTTCCCGCCCAGCCTGTTCCGGGATTTGAATTCGACTTTCGAGCTGTTTTTGATTCTGAAAATTCCTGAAACTTCGGAGGGTCATATCTCCTTCATACGGACTCCGATTCTCGCAAACTCGGACTCGTTTTCAAGCAGAATTTCGAGGCAAACGCAATGGTGCTACCCGTTTCCCTTGGTTTTGATTTTAAAATTTAATTCTGCCTTGATTTCTTGTTTTAATATGTTATAAAAATACAGGTTGTTACAAAATCTTAAATATATTTAATTTATGTGAATATAACATACAAGGAAATAAACTTCACATAACACGGATTTAAATAGAAAGTGCTGAAATAACAAAAAAGACCAATAATAAATGTAATATATATGAATTTGAAAACAGAAAAATGAATTGTTATGATAGGTTGATTGATGTAAAGAAGCAAGATTTTAAACTTGTGGCAACATTATAACATTTGTTATAATAAAAGAAAAAGAGAAAAATAGTAGCATTGTTATGATAATATCCCATGATAGGCAAATTTTTCAAATACTAATTATCATGAAACAATAAATAATCTAAGGAGATTAGAAATATAATAATAATAATAAAAAAAAACAACATAGTTGGGGTCTGTCCCAACTATGAATTTGACATTCGTCAGCACGGGAAATGAGAGACCCGTATTTTTACCTAGCATATTGGAGATGGTGCAGCAACAGAAAGAAGGCGAGAAGGAGAAATTTTGATTCGAGCTTCAGCTTAGACGTCTGAGTCATTCCTGTCAGACGTCTAAGTTGTTAGGGTTTGGAACCAAAGAGTTTGGTCAGACGTCTGACCTATATTGGTCAGAAGTCTGAGAGGGTATTCTGCTGGATTTTGACCTAGTTTTTCTGTGACTTATTCTTCAAGTAATGAAGGGGAAAATTGGATATTTGCCTAGGCTTCTACTCTCATATAAAAGAAGCACGTAGGGTTGGATTAATGAATGACCGAATAGAGTGGAGGCCGCATGCCTCTAGGGCTTGTGTGCCCTAGAGAGGAAGATTAGGATTTGAGGGCTGAGAGAAGCTATTCCTATTAGTGCCTCCAGGTTGTCCAAGGGTTTGCCGTCATTCTTCATTATTCTCCTTCTCCAACAAGTATTGTTGTCATCTAGATATTCTTTCCCTTTCTCAATAAGGTTATTGATCCTTGTAATTTTGTTTATTGTTGGTTTTGATCCACTGAGTGTAAACAAAATTTGTTTTCGTTGAATCAATAAAGAGAGTGTTTAGGTGGAATATCTTGTGTTTGCGCGTGTGATTTCATATCTGCGTTTGTTTAAATCATCTTTGAGTAATTGGGTGAAGAAGATCCTGGTTACTTCCGCAAAGGCGCAGTTTACCATAACTGTTGGTATCGGAGCCAGATCATCCAAAGCTTAGAGTGATTTTGGATTGGAGAAATTGATTTTTGTTAGAAAAAAAATTGCTTTTTTGTTTTAAAAAAATCATTTTTTTATGTTGGATATGATGGCGCTTCTAGGGATGGCTGATTTTTGATTGGGAATTTCGAAGACCTCAATGGTTTGGTTGATGGAGATGTAGAGAAGCCCTCAGATGTGGATGAGGGAAAATGAAAGAAGACAAAGATGTGACAAAGATGTTGGCAATTGGTTTGATTTGCCTATGCCTTGGTGATTCGGTTCATGTTTTCGACAGGGATCTTCATGTTGATGATGCTCGAGGGATCTGGAGTGATCGAGGAAGGAGCTCAGGTTAAGTGGTAGACGGGTGTCGTTATGGAATTGCAAGCACTTTTAGATCGTTGGTTCATGCACGATGCAACTCAAGTGGTAGATGCATCTTTTGCAGGTAGTGGATTGTGTTTGTAATTGAGGTATGGTCGTAGTCCTTTTAAACCAACTGGGTGTATCTCGTTGCCCAGAAATCGAGGTTGGTTTTACTTGAGAGTAGGAGTCGTAGAAAGAGCTAGATTGACTCGGTTGGTGATTGTTGGAGTGTTGATATGATTTCAGATTAAGGTGGAGCGTTGTTATGGTGATTTCACATGTCCATCGAAGTCGTATGACTTGGTTGTTGATGTGATTTCATATCAAGGTGAGTTTTGTGATTTGTAACATAAAATCACATATGTTGATAGAGACGAGGCGTGGATGTGCTTGGCGATAGTGGAGATGGTGCATCAGCAAAAAGAAGGCAAGAAGGAGCAGTTTTGATTCGAGCTTCAGCTCAGACATATGAGCCATGCTAGTCAGACGTCTGAGTTGTCAGGGTTTGGAACTCGAGAGTTTGGTCAGACATCTGACATATATTTGATTACTTATTTCGTCCCGATGATAAATAGACACGCATGTCAGCATGAAATAAGTAATCAAATAATGAAAAGGACTGGAGGCTGTGCATCCGAATGATGACCAGGAGTGCATGCATCGCTATGGGAAATCATACCCTATGGGTGCTTAACACAACTAGATAAATGTCCATATGAGCAGATACATGGGCAACTTTAGGTGGGAAATAAGTTTCCACAACAGTCTATTGTCGCCCATCCGAACGATTCATGTCTGGGAAGATTTTGATTTGGTATAAGAGGCACAGATTACCATGTTAGTTTCATGGTAGAGTATAACAGGTAGATCGGGGTAGAATAAGGAATCATTCCTTAAGCAGTGCTTTACTTCTATAGTAATTTTAATGCAAAAAATCATTCTAAGAAATAATCTTAAGTAAAGCATGAACATTAAATCCTTGTAACGCTCAAAACAACTTTTAAGAATATTATATATATATATATTGGTTTTTATCTTTGTAGTAGTTACTTATCATTTACCATGCTTTTATATTTGATTTATTCTCTGTTGCCTTTTTCCACATTAGGCTCATAGGGTGTTTCTTGATTTTAGACATCTAGGAGTGCATCTTGAGAGCTCTATTTCTCTTTCATGTGTATATTATGTTTTTATCCTTTTATTTAGTTCAGTGTTGTTGGATTTGTATGGGGATATTTATGTACTATGATATAGTTTTACAAGATAAGATTGTAGACATTTTGGGATATGATGTTTCTGAAGCAATGGTATTATGAAATATTGGCTTTATGAAATACCTTTTTATTATATATTAAATGTTTCCATTGTAAATGATTTATTTTATGCCTTGTGATCCTAGTCTCTGTAATGTCTTAGTTTTTCCTAGATGCTCTTCATTCCTTGGCATGACCCGATAAGGATATGTTTAGAGGTGTCACAAGTTATTTATGGAGTAGGTGATAAAGGTGAAAAATAAAGAAGATGAGTGTTCTTGAAGAAGCATTTAAGGGTTCTTTGAAAGAAACTCGTGATATGATTGTCTGATAACTCTAAAAGTATTCAGGTACCTAAAGCATGATAAATGATGATATCTTTATAAATCATGTATATATCTAATAATAAATAATCATCAATGATAAAACTGAAAATAGTAAAACACTTATGTTTATAACTGGATCGATGATCCTGGATCAAAGAGAAACACGATTGGCTACCAAGACAATTCTCCAAAATAAGAAATGTGGATATCTAGTCCATAAGATACAATTTTATGTGTGTGTGTATATATATCTGTGTGTGTGAGTGAGTTTGTGCATGTGCATGTGCGTGTGTGTAGTACCAAAAGCACAATAAAATTATTATACCACATATAGTTGTAGTAATATGTTAAATGCCTAAGGCATTATAATTTTAAAAACAGTTGATTTGAAGTGTTGAAAGTGCTTAAAACGCTTTCAATGCTTTAAAGGTATAAGTACTAACTAAATGATGAAAGCACGATTGTTCCTAAAGTGTGTAATTTTTTTGTAAAGAATGCAAAGAATAAAAAGTGTAGATTGCTCCTTTATTTTTAGTATTACTGTGATGAAAATCCTAATATAATTCATGTTGAGTAGATTACTTCTTGCTTTTAATATCTATCGAGATATAGTTGCAATAAACAAAGTTGATACTGGGCACTGGAACAAAAATAACCTTTTTAGTTATAAAGGAGCAAAGAATAAAGAGTGTATATTACAAGCTTCTTTTTAATATTATTGTAATGCAAATCTTGATATAATTTATGTTAAGCATATTACTTCATGCTTTTAATTATAATTGCAATGGAACTCCTAATATCCATTGAAGATATAGTTATAATTAACAAAGGTAAATCAAAATCCAAAATGAAATTAGACAAAGTGTTCTCCATAAAAGTAGCATACAAAGTGCATAAAATGCAAGCAATACTTGGAAGAAGCAATGTTGAATGAAATGATTGTATTAAAAGTGGGTATTTATAAATGATGAGAATACAAAGAAGGAAAAATAGCACTACCATCTTATAATTTTAATTTTCCTAGTGCTTTTCTAAGCTATATGGATTGGAAGTATTTGTAGCTAATTTGATTTATCAAGACAAGTATTCAAACTTAAAGGAAGAAATTATAAAATCAAGGTAAACATATATAGGTAATCATAATGTACCTATTTTCCTTCACTAAGACCTCTCCACCATTTTTTCTTAATAAGGTTATAACGAGACAACATTTTAATCCAGGAGTACCAAAAATCATTTGATGCAATAAACTTCTAAAATATATTATATTATATTAACTCCTCTTCCTTCACTAAGAACTTTTTCCATTGGGTTTTCCTTGGTATAGTTTTGACGAGGCATATTTTAGTCCAAAAGTATCATACTTCTTTCAATGAAATAAGATAATAAAATAAGTCATTGTACTTTTTTTACTTCACTAAGATTTTCCCATTGGGGTTTTCTTAGATAATTTTGATGAGGCTTTTTTTTGACTCTGAAATATCAATCTCATGATAAATAATATCATTTTTATATCATATCTATGACTTTACAAGTTGCACTCTTTTCCCCATCTAAGTTTTTTTTACATTAAGTTTCCATAATAGAGATTTTTCAAGAGTTAATGGACAATATCTATGTTGATTAATAGATTTATTTACGAAAGATAATAATAAAGGGGAGAAATCATCATATATGCTTCATATGGAGACAACTTCAAGTTACAATATGAGTATTCAAGATTTTAAAGACGCATAATTAGGAAAATTGTTATAGTTTATTTAAATTTATAATGTGAATATGATAATGTTATAAGAGTGTTATCGTAAATTTTATTTTTTGTAGCATGCCTATAACTAGGGCTCCACTGTAATGTTTGTTATATATTTGATGTAAATAAAATTTCTCTTCCTATTTTAGTGGTCCTTATTTCCTTTTAGTTTATAATACATTGCACGAATTCATTATTAAATTTGATGATACAAAATCACAAATAGGTGAAAACAAATATGAGAAATGGAAAGTAAATATTTTAATGCACAAATTATTGATTGCATGTGCATGATATGACAAAGAAATAAATGCAGGGATTATTTACTTTATCTCCGCAAAGGAAGGAAATAATTGATATTATTTTCTATGTTTGCGCCATTTGTTTCCTCTGCAATTGGCCCCCTTTATTTCTTGCTATGTTTTGGTAAGATGATGGGTGACTCACATGTATTTAATTAGCTATATATTGGGGGCAGACTTCATTGTGAACTCATCCTGAAATGAAGCCAGTGATCCCCAAATGTAGTGTCACTTCTTGTTAAGCTTAATTTGAGGTTTGAATATGTAAACTCTTATTTTGTAATCTCTTGTTATTCTCTCATATGGAATAAAATCTCTCTAATTTGAATTGGACGTACGCTATCTCAATGGTCGTGGAACCAGTATAAATATTGTGTGTCTCTTTGTTTCTTCGTTATAGTTATTTACTATTAGTTTGATGTAATAGAATAATTGTAATAAAATTAGATTGATGTTCAGTTGGAAAATCTAGATCCTGTTTATTTTGCTTCTACATATGTGCAACCCTTTTCACACAACTTTTGTTATCCACGAAAATGGAGGCTAACTGTCAGATAACACAAATAAAAATTCTTGGTCCAACAGAGCCCAAAGTCAAACCGTCAAATCATGCTACTTAAATATATTACTTAAGTATCATTATCACACTTCTATCTGATCCAACACTAAGAGATTGTTGTGCTCAATGTGAGCCGCTCACATACTCAATGTAAGTCACACCCTGCTTAAACTCCAAAATAATAATAAACAATAAGCCATATAATATATATAAATATATATATATACACATATAAAATTATAAATTTAAGGAAACAAACTATTTTATTCATTTAAATGTATACATATGAATTAAATAAAAGCAATTATGATGTGTGCATGTATGTATGTATGTGTGTGTGTGTGTATATGAATACAATAATTAGATAAAAAACTAATGATATAATAAATTAAGAAATAATACGTACACACACACACACATATATATATATTAACGGTAGATAATATTTTCCATATTTTTATGAGGAAAAATAATACATTTAATTAAATAAATTCTATTTGATTGATTTTTTTAAATAAATTTCAAAAAAATAAAAATATTTAAAAATATATAATTTTTTGGCTTAAAGCTTCAACAACTATAAACTAATGTTTAAAATAACTAAAATTTAATTTTCAAAATAAATCATTTTATATGAATTTATTAATTCTGGTTATGATTAAGTAATAATTTAAAATCTCTAATAATTTATAAAATTATTTTTGATCTATAAAATTCATAATTAATATAATTACATAATATGAAATTTTTATATCGATTTTTACATAATATACGTATATACATATACTATATTATAGATTATGTAAATAAATTGATATATATATATATATACATATTAATGTAATATTAAATAAAATACAATAATACGGTACAGAACATGATATTACTAATAAAACATGGGCATGAATTCATTTAACTTGTGCATATAGCTAATAATTATTGTTGCAATATCATTACATATAGAAATCCTATATAACGAACAAAACAATGATATTGTGCACATACATTAGTGTTTATGAGCAAGAAGAAATTAAACAATAGCCATACATTATACAAGAAATTAAATGTTTTCCTACCATCGATGCCCGTAGTCCGCCTTGTAATGATAAATAATCTTACTTTGGAAACCACCTCGATTACTAGTTGTTGAAACATATACTGCCTTTTATTTGAATTAATTTGAGCTGATATTTTCTAAGGTTTATTGAGGAACAAATTTTTACCATAATATGATGGAGGATGTATGCTCACCATGCATTAGGGTTAGGAGTCCTTTTGTACTGGATGAAATATACAAAAATATGGATCATATCTCTTTTTTTCCCTTAATCTGAGAGATCCATTTATAATAACCCTAGCCCATCTTTTAGCCCCCAACTTCATCCTCTTTGGTTAAATTTTGTCTTTCATGTACTTTGAACTAATTTTATGTCTAAATAAATATTATTTAACTAAATTTGATTTGATTCCTTATCGATAACTCATATCGATGATATATTTATAACTATTATGAATACAACAACATTTATTGCTCAACCCATATTCAAATTTTCAATTAATATTTAATAAATATTAGTTAACTTAATTAATTTATAACAATTGTCACTAATTAAACCATTTGGTTTTAAAATAATTTATTATTTTAGTTTGGTAACCCTTGAGTGTAAATTTGGTCAGCAACCAACATCTAACATTTGAGTGTTATCGTTCATAAAACAGATAGAAAGTGGTGTGATATTGCGGATAAGTTTATCACTTACTCCATTTCGATATAATATAATTTAAGTTTAGTAAGCATTACGCGGTTGTGATATTTATTTACACCAATTATTTTCATTGAAACCACTTTAGACTTGTAGACTTTTGGTAATGGTCGAAATTCCAACATCATTTAGTTTATGAGTGTCAAGGCACGCGCTCCGCACATAGTAACGGCACGTGCTACGTGCATGGAATATTATTCCTACAAATATTGTATACATATGTCAATATTGTAGATTTATGCATAGTGTGCACATATCCAAAATTCAACATAAGATTTAACACGTAAAAAAGGACTAAGAGAATATCTTATCAATTTAACACGAGTCAATCAATGATATATACCTTTATTAAAAATAACAATTTAAATCCTCTTATCTTGGTTTATTTTCCATTCTCTTTTCAATATGAATCTACAAATCTATTTCGATAGGAAGTTTGGATATCTAAATCTTGAATATAATGCATTTGCCTTCAAATCTCGAATGGGTAGTGCATATCTTATATTTTTCTAATTCTAAAGAATTTGGAGGAGAAAGGGACTGGTAAGGCTTCAGCACCCGATCAAAAAATATGAATTTGAGAGCTATGACCTGTCAGTTTATTTATAGATGTCCAAACTTGTTGTATCCATCCGATATAAGATAATAAAATCTGAGCCATTCAACAAAATAAAAATATGCCATTAGTACATCGCCTGGTATATTTCTTGCCCATTTTATTTTTCTGCATATTTATTTGCTTGATAGTTTCTCTTTGTTTTCCTATTTTCATTACTACGGATTAATTTTCTTCTATATCTAATTCATGCATGTTAATTCATGTGACCATTATTCGAAACATTTATTTTTATTTCTAGTTTTATTGAAAAAAAATCCATTCTTAACACACATTAAATTTCAATTTCAAATTCGATTACTTCTGTAATTAATATGCGTGCACATAGTCTTGAAATAAATAAGCCCACACATATTTACATGTATTTATTTCAATTGTTTTGAATAGAACGTTTCTTGACTAACACAATTAAACTCCTTTTTATTGCGTGATTTAATTCCATTTACGATGTGCATTTATTTTCGAATTCAAACATGCATTACTTCTAAAATTTATGCTCTATATATTTATATGAAGTAAATATACACATGTGTATTAACATGCATGTTACCCTTCTAGATTTAATTGTCTTCTTTCAAATTTGAACGTCATTCCCATTTATGTCTCTATTAATGTCATTAATGACGCGCATTGATAATTAAAGAAACATTTCTATTTAACTTTAATTACTTTCCGTTTCTTTCTTGATTTAATTCCTTTTATCATATGTGTTAGTTTTTAGGAACCTAAGTCTAAGTTGCAGCCTAATCTATAGAGAACTATTAATAAAGAAGAAAGATATACGTTACTTACAATTATTAGTAAAGGGCATTTTCGTCAGTTTAAGTGTACACCAAAAAAGTGTGATACCAAACCTATTACAGTTATTAGTAAAATGTGTTAGTTTTTAGGATCCTAAGTCTAAGTTGCAGCCTAATCTATACAGAACTATTAATAAAGAAGAAAGATATACATTACTTACAATTATTAGTAAAGGGCATTTTCGTTAGTTCAAGTGTACACCAAAAAGTGTGACACCAAACCTATTCCAATTATTAGTGAAGATGTGTTTGTTTTTAGGATCCTAAGTCTAAGATGCAGCCTAATCTATAGAGGATTACTAATAAAAAAGAAAGATATACGTTACATTACAATTATTAGTAAAGGGCATTTTTGTCAGTTCAGGTGTACACAAAAAAAGTGTGACACCAAACCCATTCCAATTATTAGTAAAGATATTCAACTATATGGTCCAAGCATAAAGTCCTTCATTCAACAATAATAATTATTATCATTCGAAATGCTATAGCTAGAGACTTTGAATTTGAGTTGACCATGATATTAACCTCGTATAATTGAGGTGACAAATCCTTTATTGAATAATGCTTCACTTCTAATACTTCAACTTTACCCAACTATAGTCACTTAATAAACGTCATATTATGGTTTTACTATAGTCAAATAAAATCTTTCATATTGAAAATCCATGGTATTCTCAAGCTGAAAAAGCTTTAAAAATCAGTCACATTGATATTTTCTATTTGTACGTAGTTATATTAACAATATAAATCCGTTAAGCAAGTCAGTTATCCAATACCTGTCAGTATGAAACATCTGGATTCCCTTAACAGCTATGAGTAATACACTGCCCAATATTTAAAGAGCGTTACATAGTCTCAATAGATAAATCGATATCCAGTCTCATTTGATCTTTACTATGAACATTTAGAAGGATATATTTATATTTATTATGATAAATTACTTGAGGTTTGTAATAACCCGGAAATATGAGCCAATTTAAAATTTTTATTTTGGCAATTTTAGCGAATTTTGAATATTTAAAATGAATTATTTTAAATAATAATGACGAGAAATTTATTTTGAATAGAATTTGAATGTATATATTTATATAGATCATCGTTAGAATATAAATATTTATTTATAACTATAAAAGGAATTGAAAATGGCATGGTAGTTTGAAAATTCGATTTCAAAGCTCAAACGAATGTACAGGATTCAAAATAAACCGGATTTTAGCAAAATTGAAAATATTAGAATCTATTTGAGAATATCTTTCTAACAAATCTGAAAAATTGAAATTTCATAGCAGGGATAAAAAGTTATGCCCAGATGAAAATTCAGAATAGTCGCTATGGAATTCTGGCCCTAAAAAATAGCCATTTTGCAAACGACCCCGGTTTTCGACGAAACCACTTTTGTTGGATCCGTGATGTCAAGTTATTGCTAGATCCCAATTTGCATAATTTTCTGAATCAATATGTGAGCATGGCAAAAGAAAACGTGTTTTAACAGTTTCCGTCAATTTGGATCGACTAGAAAATGGCCATTTTTCAAATGGTCTTCAAATTTGACGAAATTAGATTTGTTGGGACCAAATCGTCAATACAAAGTTAGAAATATTTTTTCGGGAATTTTTAGGATCCATATGTGACCCCGAGTAAATTGAAATGAACGTTTAAAATTGAATATACTGAATTATATTTTAATTTTGATGGAAAATGATCGAAACGATCGAATCAGCCTACGATAGATATCCCATTGTGTTCGGAATGGGGGTAATTAGCTAGGGACGATAGTCGGTGGGTTCGATTTGGGGTTCAAATGGAGAGTGTACTTTTTATTGGAAAAAAGAGAAAATATAATAATAAATTAAATATATTCCCTATATAACCCCACCCCAAATCAGAAACCGACGTTTATAACCCTTTCTCCTTTTTTTCAGAAACAGTCGCCACCATCGTTATCCAATCCCACCGTCGCGCCGCCCCTCCCCTCGCGCGACGTCGTCAACGATACCTCACCCCTCCCCCTCCCCAGTCGCGCTCAGGCGCAGCCTTTCGCGCCCCCTCCCTCTCAACTAAAAACTGATGCAAACCCTAAAACCGCTGTGTCAGGCGATGGAGGGCGCTGCAAAGCCCTTCCCGGTAGTGGTCCCTGATCGTCGCCAGAGGGCTCGAGTGGAGGTGCGCCGGCGAAATTTGACGGTGAAGCTTTAATCGTGAAAGCTGGAGCATTTTACAGTAAGGTTATTATTTTTATTTTTATTTTCAGTGATTAGATAAAATATATAAAAAGCATTTATAAATTAATTTTTAGATTAAATTATAAATTTGCATTGTTTTAAAATTATAAATTAGAAATGTTTTGTTTTTAAATAGAAAGACCATTTTTTTTAAAATAGAAATTACTTTGTTTGTAAAATAAAATAAGCGATGTTTTTAAAATAAATAAACATGGATTTTTAAATAAAATTTACATTGATTTTTTTAATAGAAAACTGGAATTGTGATTACAAAGAAAAATTAGCTTTGATTACAAAGTAAAATTAGCGTTGCCTACAAAGAAAAATTAGCTTTGATTACAAAGTAAAATTGGCGTTGTTTACAAAGTAAAATTAGCATGTTTAAAAATACAAAAAAAATCATTGTTTTGGAAATATAAAAATATCATTGCTTAAAAATATGGTTTTTAATATGAATTTCACAAAAACAGATTGCAATGGAACGTACAGGAAAACAAATAAAAACCATCCGATAAAGAATGGAGGAGTGGATCCCCAGGGTGAGAACTTCTCACTTTAAATCTTGTTTTCTAGTTAAAATATATTCTAGGATGCAGACGGTGCTTAGTAGCACCCGACACCCGTCGTCCACAGACCATGGACGACCTGTATGCTTGTTTGATTTTGTTGTAAGAATTGATTGTGATGTGAAGTGAATGGTAAAATATATATTCATGTGTTGAAATAAAATATATATTCATGTGTTGAAATAATAAAATATATATTCATGTGTTGAAATAAAATATATATATTCATTTGTTGGAATAAAATAAATATTCGTGTGTTGAAATAAAATAAATATTCATTCACAAATTGAACGATTTGTTTATGTACAGCAATTTGACTGATATTGATTGGGGCGATAAATTTTACACATCGCCCAACTGCACAAATAAAAATCTGTGTTTGTTGATGTGAAACCCCACACGGGTATTGGGATGATATTTGACGTACACTAATCCCGATTGTTTAGTTGTATGTCAGTCGATGGGTTAACAGACTGTGTAAGCATTAATTATTTATATTTAATGCTTATGCAGTTGTGTGGTGCACTTTGGATGATGGTTGATGATTTATCGTTGCTATTATATACATGTGTTGTAGGGAATCCATATAATTAACGTTATATGGTAATTGATTGGGCCTCATTACCATTTGGAAAATAAGAAATATATATTCATTTGCTGAATAGAAAAATGAATATTCATGTGTTGAATAAAATATATATTCATGTGTTGAATAGAAATAAATATTCATGTGTTGAATAGGAAATATAATATTCATGTGTTGAATAGAAAAATAAATATTCATGTGTTGAATAAAATAAACATTCATGTGTTGAATAGAATAAACATTCATGTGTTGAATAAAAGCCGTCTTGATTAGATTTACGCCATTTAGACGTGAACGATATTTATATCGATTTTATTCATTTTTATAATGAAAATAGAAAAAGAAGTGATTTCAAAATATAACGTTTTGAAAATATTATCATTTATAGATTAATGATGTGGAATATTCAATTTTGATTAGAAATTGAATATGAAGTTGAAATCGTTTTGAAAACGAATTAAAAACGATTTTTAAAATACATTTTAAAGGAAATCAACGAAATATATATAATAAATATTATATATATAGAATGGTCTGAATAGAACGCGCCACGCCACGACAGTTCGCGAATTTCGACCATTGGCTTCGAATAGATATTGCGAGAGATCCGACCATCGGATTCTCCTAAAACCGGAACTGTTGGGTTCGTATCGAAAAGAGCTTTCTAACGAATATTAGAGATTTGAAATCTAACGGTTGGATTTGGAATTACGTCCAAATCAAATTTGGAAAAGGTCGTTGTAAGTGCAGTTCGATGGCCTTTGATGGAAATCGACTGTACGGGCCTTGATAAAATTATTAAAAATAGTAATAATTTGTGTAAAATCATAAGAAATGATTTGTAAAGATTTAAGATGAAAAACTCCATATTTGAAAAGATAAAAATAGATTTTTATCGAAATTAAGTAGTTTTGAACTAGAATAATAATTTATTTATTTTTAAATAAATAAATTGGATTTGAAATGGTTTTAAAAGTGACCAGAAATTCCAATAATTGAATTGGAATAGATCTGAATCGAAATTGTCTTTGGAATATTTCGATGTTAGATTTCGTGATGATACAGATATTGTTATGGGAATTTGAAAGATATATTTATATCGTTATTTCCAATACGATATTTATTGGTCGTAGAATTTGATATTGAATATAAGCCGATATATTTTCTATTCAGAGCCTTGTATTTAATATCAAATGGGATTTGGGTTTGTCATGAATGGTGTCTTCACTAACACTATTCTTAAACCCAGTTGAGAAAAAGATTAAAATCTTTTATTTAGATTTAATGAAGTGTACCAATTAAATGGGATTTAATTGGAATTGGATTAGAATGTGATTTTGGGTTTATCGTGAACCGTGTTTTAAATGACATTGGTTCTTTAACCCAGTTAAAGACAGGATATTGATTTTTGGGAAGATTAAAACTAAGTGGAGTTTTAATGAATCCTTAATTAGATTGAAATAATCGAGAATGAAGTATCACCAGTTCTGCTCCAGGCGATAGTTAAATCTTTAATTAGATTTGAACGTGAAATGGTAATTGAATTTACCGATAACACCGTGCTGTTAGATATGAAGTATGACCAGTTTTACTTCTTGGGATGAATAGGTTGGGATTGAGAAATAAAATAAATGATTACTTCGGTGTGGTTCGCTAATCCCGACTAGTTTGAATTGAAATTCAAAGGAAGATTAAAGAAAAAATTTAAAGAATTTATCCTTGATAAAATTAATGGGAGGGGTTTCCCAAAGTATAAGAATATTTGAATAAAAGAATATTCTGAATTGGAATGAGGCGTATGTTGTGTTTGTGTAACACTGGTTTATTATATACGCGAGTTATTCAGAAAGACCGGGTTTATCCCATTCTGAATAACTGATTCGACGTGATGTTGAAGATGAAGACAGTGGTCGAAGACCGGAGCTCTTCACATCGTTTGGGTGATTACCGATGATCTTGATTGGGTTGTACACCCAAGAGGAGGTAATTAGTTGGTGATTGTCCAGACGTACTTGGAGATCGATGGATATGCAAGGTACAAGGTGCCTTCGGTTTCATTCAGACCTAGAACGAACTTGTAAATGGACTGTGTGTCTGACATTGGATTTTATTCTGTGTGATTGATTTCTATTAAATATATATCTGTTTGGCGACGGAGAATTTATTCTCTTGCTTAACGCCCTTCTCTGAGACGTATGAGCTCAGGGGTTGTATATTGATGGATATCAATCACATGGAGTGAATTTCCTGTGTGGCATGCCTAAGTGGCAATTGATCAAGGCTTCTGTTGAAAAGCAAATTCTTGTAGTTAATGATCAAAGCACCGCATGTGTGGCATAACTTTATGTAACGTTGATTCGCGAGCCTCACACCTTGGTTGTGAACCAGAAACGGGAGAGGACATTAGGGAGGGCATGCTTTTCTTTCTAGCTAGGGTGGTGTCAGTGACCTACCATCCCTGACATTTATATTATTTTCACCTGTGTGGTTGTTGCTGTTGCGAGGCGCCTCAGATATATCGGAGACTGTGTGGAGCCGATGGAGTCATTTGGCTCATTTATGCCCCAAAAGGCGGGGAAACGTAGTGTTCAGGCATTTTAATCTACAACGGTGGACCGGCCCTGATGATCTAAGGCTTGTCTGATCACTTGCCTGAGACAGGTAGGCTAGATTGTCTCGAATTGGTAGAGGACGATCCCGGGCCTCGGTTCACAGATGGAAATCCAATTTCCAAGTATGTGACTTTGCGGTTTTGATTGTAGAGCCTAGTATGGCGACATGATATATGATACCCATGTGTCTATGATTGATATTTATGATTGTAATTGTTTTGACACTATACACTTATAGTAATAAAACATGTAATTTAGCGTATCAAGCATGCTTTGGTTATTATAAGATAAAACCTTATCTTCCGGCTTGTGTTGCATTGTGTGATGAGACCTAGGTCTTATAATAGCTTCATTGTTCTTTATTTTAGCATTGCGCTGTTGTTTTATGCACTGGTATTCTTGGGAGGAAACCCGTTCCGTGTTATACGGCGTGGTCCCTTGATTTACTAACTTTAAAATGAAGATTTATAACTGTTTTAGTTCTCACACCAGTCCCATGACTGACCTGGAGTTTATTGTTTTAACCTAAACTCTGGGTGCCCTTATTTTGACATGGGCAGCTAGTAGTTTTGGTTTTGCAGATTTATATTCACAGGATCCTGATTTATAGCTGGAATGATACTTGGAAAGCTTTGTATCCGTGTATTACTTCTAGTTGTGTTTTGTATTATTTTCCGCTGCTATGTAATGTATTGTAATCTTTGATATTTTATGTTGTGTAATGTTGATTCATACTCTGTATATTCTGGTATTCTGATGAAATTGTTGTAATAAACAATGAAATGTTCTTCTGTCTGCGTTCTTTTGTGGCTTGTTCTCAATTCAATCTGGGCTTTCCTTACCGGGGAAGTTCGGGTCGTATCAGCTTTGTATCAGAGCTTTGGTTTACAGAGCTCGGAGAACGAGGCACATTAGAACCAAACAAAAGAATTCATCAGAAGTTTGATTAGTAATATCCAATGAGAATGACTCGTAAGAGATGGGATCAGTAGTATCCTAGAACGAGTGTGAAGAGTATATTTTTAGAATGAAAACAGAATTTGTTTTGAAAAATTAAATTCAATTATTCGCATTTGAATATTTATTTGTATTGATTTGGACAATCAAGTATATAGATTTTGCATATACATTTGATCCACGTGTATTCGAAGTTTTAATATACTGGATAGATATAGAGTCACACTCTAGTCGCCCAGAGATGGTACTGATGATTGAAGCTTCATCATGAGAATTTATGCTCGAGTTACAAAAGTGGGATTTCTATATATTTCCAATTGACTGGTGTGAGAATCAAAATTAGTAGGGCCTATTGTTGTGATTTGGCACCAAAAATGTGATTTTTTGGACTATGTATCAAAATTATGAATTTGGAAAGCTAATCAACTAATTGATTGCTGGTTGTGTTGTTTGATTATTGTTTGATTAATTAAAATTTGAACCATTTAGCCATCTTGTACCAAAAAGTGAATTGTATTGAAAATTTGTCACATTTGCATGCGTATACATGTACTTACATTGAACAGGTCATAGCAAGGAGGCTAGAGAAGAGGAATAAAATTGTTTGCCTGACAAATAGTTACAGGTTTATTGTATTTCTTGGGTTTTTGATGATTTTATGAGCCGTTTGTCCAGCCGCTTTGTTGTTTCTTTTTCTTTTTCTTTTTGGATTAATGAGGTCCATGGGAGGCTATTTGAAATATCTCGAAGTCCCCGGTGCAGGGGAGGTTATGGCGAAATTTTTCAAAAATTTAGGGTGTTAGCTAAATTTTTGAAAAATTTGAAAAGTTCTTAGAAACTGAAAAGTTGAAGAACTTAAGCCGTAATGAAAATAATGAAAGTTGAGTTGATTAGTTAAACATCTTTCGGCTTCGTTCCCTTTTGGGGATGAAAAGTTTTAAGTGGGGGAGATTGTAATAATCCGGAAATCCGAGCCAATTAAATTTTTTTATTTTGGCAATTTTAGTGAATTTTGAATATTTAAAATGAATTATTTTAAATAATAACGACGAGAAATTTATTTTGAATAGAATTCGAACGTATATATTTATATAGATCGTCGTTAGAATATAAATATTTGTTTATAATTATAAAAGGAACTGAAAATGGCGTGGTAGTTTGAAAATTCGATTACAAAGTTCAAACGAATGTACAGGATTCAATATAAACCGGATTTTAGCAAAACTGAAAATATTAGAATCTATTTGAGAATATCTTTCTAACGAATCCGAAAAATTGAAATTTCATAGTGGGGATAAAAAGTTATGCCCAGATGAAAATTCAGAATAGTCGCCATGGAATTCTGGCCCTTAAAAATAGCCATTTTGGAAACGACCTCAGTTTTCGACGAAACCACTTTTGTTGGATCCGTGATGTCAAGTTATTGCTAGATCCCAATTTGCAGAATTTTCTGAATCAATATGTGAACGTGGCAAAAGAAAACGTGTTTTAACAGTTTCGGTCAATTTGGATCCACCAGAAAATGGCCATTTTTCCAAACGGTCTTCAAATTTGACGAAATTAATTTTGTTGCGACCGTACCGTCAATACGAAGTTAGAAATAATTTTTTGGGGATTTTTAGGATCCATATGTGATCCTGAGTAAATTGAAATGTACGTTTAAAATTGAATATACTGATTTATATTTTAATTTTGATGGAAAATGATCGAAACGATCGAATCAGCCTACGATACATCTCCCATTGTGTTTGGAATGGGGGTAATTAGCTAGGGACAATTAGCTAGGGACGACAGTTGGTGGGTTCAATTTGGGGTTCAAATGAAGAGTGTACTTTTTTATTGGAAAAAAGAGCAAATATAATAATAAATTAAATAAATTTATTCCCTATATAACCCCACCCCAAATCATAAACCGTCGTCTATAACCCTTTCTCCTTTTTTCAGGAATCGTTGCCACCATCGTTCTCCAACCCCACCGTCGCGCCGCCCCTCCCCTCGCGCGCCGCCGTCAACGATACCTCCCCCCCACCCCAGTCGCGCTCAGGCACAACCTTTCGCGTCTCCCTCCCTCTCAACCAAAAATTGATGCAAACCCTAAAACCTCCTTGTCATGCGATGGAGGGCGTTGCCAAGCCCTTCCCGGTGGTGGTCCCTGATCGTCGCCAGAGGGCTCGAGTGGAGGTGCGCCGGCGAACTTTGATGGTGAAGCTTTAATCGTGAAAGCTGGAGCATTTTACAGTAAGGTTATTATTTTTATTTTTATTTTCAATAATTAGAAAAAATATATAAAAAGCATTTATAAATCAGTTTTTAGATTAAATTATAAATTTGCATTGTTTTTAAATTATAAATTAGAAATGTTTTGTTTTTGAAATAGAAATTACTTTGTTTGTAAAATAAAATAAGCGATTTTTTTAAAATAAATAAACATGGATTTTTAAATAAAATTTACATTGATTTTTTTTTATTAAAAAACTGGTACTGTGATTACAAAGAAAAATTAGCTTTGATTACAAAGTAAAATTAGCGTTGTCTATGAAGAAAAATTAGCTTTGATTACAAAGTAAAATTAGCGTTGTTTTCAAAGTAAAATTAGCATGTTTGAAAATACAAAAAAAATCAGTGTTTTGAAAATATAAAAATATCATTGTTTAAAAATATGATTTTTAATATGAATTTCGCAAAAACAGATTGCAATGGAACGTACAGGAAAACAAATCAAAACCATCCGATAAAGAATGGAGGAGTGGATCCCCAGGGTGAGAACTTCTCACTTTAAATCTTGTTTTCTAGTTAAAATATATACTAGGATGCAGACGGTGCTTAGCAGCACGCGACACGTCGTCCACAGACCATGGACGACTTGTATGCTTGTTTGATTTTGTTGTGTAATGAGAATTGATTGTGATGTGAAGTGAATGGTAAAATATATATTCATGGGTTGAAATAAAATATATATTCATGTGTTGAAATAATAAAATATATATTCATGTGTTGAAATAAAATATATATATTCATGTGTTGGAATAAAATATATATTCATGAGTTGAAATAAAATAAATATTCGTTTACAAATCGAACGATTTGTTTATGTACACCAATTTGACTGATATTGATTGGGACGATAAATTTTACACATATCCCAACTGCACAAATAAAAATCTGTGTTTGTTGATGTGGAACCCCACACGGGTATTGGGATGATATTTGACGTACACTATTCCCGATTGTTTAGTTGTATGTCAATCGATGGGTTGACAGACTGTGTAAGCGTTAATTATTTATATTTAATGCTTGTGCAGTTGTGTGGTGCACTCTGGATGATGGTTGATGATTTATCGTTGTTGTTATATACATGTGTTGTAGGGAATCCATATAATAAACGTTATATGGTAATTGATTGGGCCTCATTCCCATTTGGAAAATAAGAAATATAAATTCATGTGCTGAATAGAAAAATAAATATTCATGTGTTGAATAAAATATATATTCATGTGTTGAATAGAAATAAATATTCATGTGTTGAATAGGAAATATAATATTCATGTGTTGAATAGAAAAATAAATATTCATGTGTTGAATAAAATAAACATTCATGTGTTGAATAGAATAAACATTCATGTGTTGAATAAAAGCCATGTTGATTAGATTTACGCCATTTAGACGTGAACGATATTTATATCGATTTTATTCACTTTTATAATGAATATAGAAAAATAAGTGATTTCAAAATATAACGTTTTGAAAATATTATCATTTATAGATTAATAATGTGGAATATTCAATTTTGATTAGAAATTGAATAGAAGTTGAAATCGTTTTGAAAACGAATTTAAAACGATTTTTAAAATACGTTTTAAAGGAAATCGACGAAATATATATAATATATATTACATATATAGAATGGCCTGAATAGAACGCGCCGCGCCGCGGTAGTTCGCGAATTTCGACCATTGGCTTCGAACAGATAATGCGAGAGATCCAACCGTCGGATTCTCCTAAAACCGGAACCGTTAGGTTTGTATCGAAAAGAGATTTCTAACGAATATTAGAGATTTGAAATCTAACGGTTGGATTTGGAATTACGTCCAAATCAAATTTGGAAAAGGTCGCTGTAAGTGCAGTTCGATGGCCGTTGATGGAAATGGACTGTACGGGCCTTGATAAAATTATTAATAATAGTAATTATTTGTGTAAAATCATAAGAAATGATTTGTGAAGAATTGAGATGATAAACTCCATATTTGAAAAGATAAAAATAGATTTTTACCGAAATTAACTAGTTTTGAACTAGAATAATAATTTATTTATTTTTAAATAAATAAATTGGATTTGAAATGGTTTTAAAAGTGACCAGAATTTCCAATAATTGAATTGGAATGGATCTGAATCGAAATTGTCTTTGGAATATTTCGATGTTAGATTTCGTGATGATACAGATATTGTTATGGGAATTTGAAAGATATATTTATATCGTTATTTCCAATACGATATATGTTGGTCATAGAATTTGATATTGAATATAAGCCGATATATTTTCAATTCAGAGCCTTGTATTTAATATCAAATGGGATTTTGGTTTGTCATGAATGGTGTCTTCACTAACACTATTCTTAAACCCAATTGAGAAAAAGATTAAAATCTTTTATTTAGATTTAATGAAGTGTACCAATTAAATGGGATTTAATTGGAATTGGATTAGAACGTGATTTTGGGTTTATCTTGAACCGTGTTTTAAATGACATTGGTTCTTTAACCCAGTTAAAGACGGGATATTGATTTTTGGGAAGATTAAAACTAAGTGGAGTTTTAATGAATCTTTAATTAGATTGAAATAATCGAGAATGGAATATCACCAGTTCTTCTCCAGGCGATAGTTAAATCTTTAATTAGATTTGAACGTGAAATGGTAATTGAATTTACCGATAACACCGTGTGGTTCGCTAATCTCGACTAGTTTGAATTGATATTCAAAGGAAGATTAAAGAATAAATATAAAGAATTTATCTTTGATAAAATTAATGGGAACCTTTCCCAAAGTATAAGAATATTTGAATAAAAGAATATTCTGAATTGGAATGAGGCGTATATTGTGTTTGTGTAACACTTTTTTATTATATACGCGAGTTATCAGAAAGTCCGGGTTTATCCCATTCTGAATAACTGATTCGACGTGGTGTCGAGGATGAAGACGGTGGTCGAAGACCGGAGGTCTTCACATTGTTTGGGTGATTACTGATGATCTTGATTGGGTTGTACACCCAAGAGGAGGTAATTAGTTGGTGATCGTCCAGACGTACTTGGAGATCGATGGATATGCAAGGTACAAGGTGCCTCCGGTTTCGTTCAGACCCAGAATGAACTTTTAAATGGACTGTGTGTCTGACATTGGATTTTATTCTATGTGATTGATTTCTATTAAATATATATATCTGTTCTGGCGGCGGAGAATTTATTCTCCTGCTTAACGCCCTTCTCTAAGACGTATGAGCTCAGGGGTTACATATTGATGGATATCAATCGGATGGAATGAATTGCCTGTGTAGCATGCCTAAGTGGAAATTGATCGAGGCTTCTGTTGAAAAGCAAAGTCTTGTGGTTGATAATCAAAGCACCGCCTGTGTGGCATAGCTTTGTGTAACGTTGATTCGCGAGCCTCACACCCTGGTTGTGAACCAGAAATGGGAGAGGACATCAGGGAGGGCATGCGTTTCTTTTTAGCTAGGGTGGTGTCAGTGACCTACCAGCCCTGACATTTATATTATTTTCACCTGTGTGGTTGTTGCTGTTGCGAGGCGCCTTGGATATATCGGTGACTGTGTGGAGCCGATGGAGTCATTTGGCTCATTTATGCCCCCAAATGCCGGGGAAACGTAGTGTTCAGGCATTTTAATCCACACCGGTGGACTGGCCCTGATGATCCAAGGCTTGTCTGCACGCTTGCCTGAGACATGGTAGGCTAGATTGTCTCGAATCGGTACAGGATGATCCCTGGCCTCGGTTCACAGATGGAAATCCAATTTCCAAATATGTAACTTTGCGGTTTTGATTGTAGAGCCTAGTATGGAAAATGATATATAGTACCCATGTCGTCTATGATTGATATTTATGATTGAAATTGTTTTGACACTAGACACTTATAGTAATAAAACATGAAATTTAGCGTATCAAGCATGCTTTGGCTATTATAAGGTAAAACCCTATCCTCCGGCTTGTGTTGCATTGTGTGATGGGACCTAGGTCTTATAATAACTTCATTGTTCTTTATTTTAGCATTCCAATGTTGTTTTATGCACTGGTATTCTTGGGAGGAAACCCGTTCCGTGTTATACGGCGTGGTCCCTTATTTTACCTAACTTTAAAATGAAGATTTATAACTGTTTTAGTTCTCACACCAGTCCCATGACTGACCTGGAGTTTATTGTTTTAACCTAAACTCTAGGTGTCCTTATTTTGACATAGGCAGCTAATAATTTTGGTTTTGCGGATTTATATTCACAGGATCCTGATTTACAGCTGGAACGATACTCGGAATGCTCTGTATCCGTGTATTACTTCTAGTTGTGTTTTGTATTATTTTCCACTACTATGTAATGTATTGTAAACTCTGATATTTTATGTTGTGTAATGTTGATTCATACTCTGTATATTCTTGTATTCTAATGAAATTGTTGTAATAAACAATGAAATGTTCTTCTGTCTGCGTTCTTTTGTGGCTTGTTCTCAATTCTATCCGGGCTTTCCTTACCGGGGAAGTTCGGGTCGTCTCAGGTTTACAACACTTTGTAAGTACTATCACAAAATATACCATTTAAGAATTTTCTATTACATGTGCATTTAATTAAATTAATTAGTTAGTATAACATAATATATTAAATATATTAACTGAGACGACCCGAACTTCCCCGTGAAGGAAAGCACGGATAGAATTGAGGACAAGACAAAATATAACGCATACAGAAGAACATTTCATTGTTATTACAACAATTCCATCAGATACAAGAATATACAGAGTATAAATGAATAAATTACATTTAACAAATATCAGAGATTTAAATTTCATTTAAATACATCGCAGCGGAAAATAATACAAAAACACAACTAGAAGTAATGCACGGATACAGAGCTTTCCGAGCATCGTCCCAGCTGTTAATCAGGACCCTGTGAATATAAATCTGCAAAACCAAAACTACTAGCTGCCCGTGCGGAAAATAGGGGCACCCAGAGTTTAGGTTAAAACAATAAACTCCAGGTCAGTCATGTGACTGGTGTGAGAACTAAAACAGTTATAATTCTTTATTTTTAAAGTTAGGTAAATCAAGGAACTACGCCGTATAACACGGAACGGGTTTCCTCCCAAGAATACCAGTGCATAAAACAACAGCGCAATGCTAAATAAAGAAAGATGAAGCTGTTATAAGACCCAGGTCCCATCACACAATGCAACGCAAGCCGGAGGATAGGGTTTTTACCTTATAACAGCCAAAGCATGCTTGATACGTTTAAAACACATTATTTTGATATTACTATAAGTGTATAGTGTCAAAACAATTTCACATCATAAATATCAATCATAGGCGGCATTAATGACCCATACCACTATGTCGCCATACTAGGTTCTACAAAGAAAACCGCACTATCACGTATTGGAAATTGGATTTCCGTCATGAGTCGAGGCAAGGGGCAAGCTCCTCTCCGCGTTCGAGACACTCTAGCAAATGCCTCGGGACCGCACACAGCAATCCCCTGGATCCTCCAAGGCCGGTCCTCTCTTACTTTTGAGGATTGGCAATTCCTGAACACACGTTTCCCGGTCCTTACAGACCTATATCCGAGGCGCCTCGTATCCGACAACCACACAGGTGAAAAGTATATAAATGTCAGGGCTGGTAGGTCACTAACACCACCATAGCTAGAAAGAAACGTCGTGCACTCCTTGGGTCCGTATCCCGTTTTTGACTCATACCGAGGTGTGAGGCTCGCGAATTCACGTTATACACAAAGCTACGCCACACAGGCCGTGCTTTGATCATCCACCACAAGACTTTGCTTTTCAACAGAAGCCCTGATCAATTGCCACTTACGCGTGCCACATTGGCAATTCACTCCATGCGACTGATGTCCATCGATATACAACCTCTGAGCTCGTACGTCTCAGAGAAGGGCGTTAAGCAAGAGAATAAATTCTCCGCCGCCAAACAGATGTATATTTAATAGAGATCAATCAACACAGAATAAAATCCAATGTCAGACACACAATCCATTTACAAGTTCGTTCTGGGTCTGAATGAAACCGGAGGCACTTTCCTCGCATATCCATCCATCTCCAAGTACGTCTGGACGATCACCAACTGTTTCCCTCATCTTGGGTGTACAGCCCAATCAAGATCATCAGTAATCACCCAAACGATGTGAAGACTTCCGGTCTTCAACCACCGTCTTCATCTTCGACATCTCGTCGAATCGGTTATTCAGAATGGGTATAAACCCGGCCTTTCTGAATAACCCACGTATATAATAAACGAATGTTACACAAACACAACAAACGCCTCATTCCAATTCAGAATATTCTTTTATTCACAAAATCACATTCTTAGGGAAATGTTCCCATTAATTTTATCCAAGATAAATTCTTCTAAATTTATCCTATAATCTTCCTTTGGATATCATTTCAAACTAGTCGGGATTAACGAACCACACCGAAGTAATTATTTATTTTATTTCCCAATCCCAACCTATATATCCCATGGAGAAAACTGGTGATACTCCACATCTAACACCACGGTGTTATCGGTAAAATTAATTACCATTTCACGTTCAAATCTAATTAAAGATTTAACTATCGCTTTGGAGAAAAACTGGTGGTACTCCATTCTCGATCACCTTTCAGATTTGATAATTTAAATTATCAATCCACATTTTTAATCTAATTAAAGATTCATTAAAACTCCACTTAGTTTTAATCTTTTCAAAAATCAATATCCTGCCTTTAACTGGGTTAAAGAACCAATGTCATCAAAAACACGATTCACGACAAACCAAATCACATTTGATATTAGATACAAGGCTCTGAATAGAAAATATATCGGCTTATATTCAATATCAAATTCTGAAACCAACATATATCGTATTGGAAATAACGATATAAAATATATCTTTCAAATTCCCATAACAATATCTGTATAGTCACGAAATCCAACATCGAAATATCCCGAAGATAATTTCGATTCAACTCCACTTCCACTTCACCTATTGGGAATATTGATTATTTTTAAAATCACTTTCAAATTCAATTTATTTATTTCAAAAATAAATTGATTTTAATTCTAGTTCAAAACTAGTTCATTTTGATAAAAATCCATTTTTATCATTTCAAATGTGGAGTTTTTCATCCCAGTTCTTTCCAATTCACATATTATAATTTTACACAAATTATAGAAATTTTTAATAATTTTATCAAGGCCCGTACAGTCGATTTCCAACAACGGCCATCGAACTGCACTTACAGCGACCTTTTTCGAATTTGATTTGGACATAATTCCAAATCCAACCGTTAGATTTCAAATTTCTAATATTCGATGGAAAGCTCTTTTCGATACGAACCCAACGGTTCCGGTTTTAGGAGAATCCGACGGTCGGATCTCTCGCAATGTCCGTTTGAAATAAATGGTCGAAATTCACGAACTGCCGCGGCGCGGCGCGTTCTATTCAGGCCATTAAATATATAATATATATATATATTATATATGTCGTCGATTTCCTTTTAAAACGTATTATATAAATAGTTTTAAAATTCGTTTCAAAATCTATTTCAACTTCCATTTCCATTCAAAGCCAAAATTGAATTCTTCTTTATAAATTCATTTTTAAAATTCATTTCTATTCAATTCAAATTTTAATTCAATTTGAATTCACTTCAATTCACTTTCAATTCAATTTGAATTCGTTTTCAATCCATTTCGAAATCGTTTTCAATTCAATTCATTTCGAAATCGTTTTCAATTCAATTCATTTCGAAATCGTTTTCAATTCAATTCATTTCGAAATCGTTTCCAATTCAATTCATTTCGAAATTGTTTTCAAATCGATATAAATATCGTTCACGTCGAAATAACGCATCTCTAATCAACACGGCTTTATATTTTTCAAAACTCCTTTATCCTATCCAACAAATGAATATTTATCCCATTCAACACATGAATCTATATTTCTTTCAACACACGACTAATCTCAACACATGAGTACTGTCAACACATCACTATTTTTGTTATGTAAAATATTTTATAAAACTAAGGTATCTATCGTTTGATTTTCAATTAGACTTCTACTGGGAAGTAGTTCTAATTTTAAATGTGATAAAGATGTAATTTATTTTATTTAAAATATTTTACTCAACACATGAATAGTTTCAACACATGATCATCGTCAACACATGACTATTTTTATATTCAACACATGAATTTTCTTTTATAATATTCATTGTTTTTCCGATTGGAATGAGGCCCAATCAATCACCATATAATGTCAATTATATGGATTTCCATACAACACATGTATATACTAGCATTGATAAACAATCAATCATCAACCAAAGTGCACTACACTGCATAAGCATCAAATATAGATATCTAACGCTTATAACAGCCTGTCAATCAATCGATCGACATTTTTAATCAATCAGGATGAGTGAACCTCAAATTTCATCCCAACACCCGTGTGGGGTTTCAAACAATCAAACACAGATTTTATTTGTGCAGTTGGGCGATGTGTAAAATTTATCGACCCAATCAATATCATTCAAATCAGTGTATACAAACAAATCGGCCGATTTGTTTATAAATATTTATTTATTCACTTTCACGTTAAAAATTATATTTTTAACGATCAAACTATTTTATTTTAACACTTGAATTTCTATTCAGTTCATTTATACAATAAAAATGATATTTTTCTAACATATTTTAGAAAATTTCGGCGGCATAACGGCACGATACTAGAAACGGGACAAGGCCTAGCCTTATCCCCGGTCTAGTGAAGGCCCACGCCATTCACACATCAATCAAATCAATTTCATTTCACCAAACAATTTCCATTCAATCAAATATTCTAACTAACTACTCAACCAAACAAACAAGTCCATGGTCTGTGGACGGGTGTCGGGTGCTGCTAAGCACCGTCTGCATCCTAGTATATATATATAACTAGAAAAAGAAATTGAAAGGTGAGAAGTTCTCACCGAAAGCTATCCTAGCTCCACGGCACTTCACTGATAGAAATCTTCATCGCTATCGCATCATCGCCATCTTTGTTGCCCGTAGTCACTATATATATAAAAATCACATATTTTTATATTTTGATGTCTTTAAAATAAAAGCCACATTTTTATTTGTTTACTTTCAATTTAGAAATCATATTTTTATAATCACTTCATATATATAAAAATCGAATTTTTACTATGCTATTCAATATATAAAAATCCCATTTCAAAAATATAGATTTCGCCTTTATAAAAATAAAGTTTTCGCCTTTATAAAAATAAAGTCTTCGCCTTTATAAAAATAAAAATCAGATTTTTATTTTGCCACATATACAAAGGTGATATTTTTAACTTCTCTATCCCATAAAGATCATATTTTTAATACTTTAAAAATATAAAAATCATATTTTTAATACTCCTATCATGCAAAAATTATATTTTGACATCACCTATATAGTAAAGACTATATTTTTAATACTTTAAAAATATAAAAATCATATTTTTACTTCTTCTACTCAATAAAAATTCCGTCTTTTCTATTTTAAAGTTTTAACCTTTTTCTATTTAAAAGATTCAACCTTTTTAATTTCAAAGTTTAAACCTTTCTCTTTTTAGAGTTTGAATCTTTTGCTATTTAAAATCTAAAAATAAAAAATCAGTTTTTAAAACCTTTTCAAAATCAGTTTTCTTTTTATTTATATAAAATAAAAATAAAACTAAATAAGTAAAAAAAACTTACAGGGGGGGCTCGGGGTGCTTGCCGCGGCGGTGGATTGCGAGAGGGGGGGTTTCGCTGTCTCGCGGGTGAGGCGAGAGAGGGGGGGGTCTGGGGTTGGCGGAGGGCGTTCGTCGGAGGCGGGTCCTCAGGTGGGTGGCGCGGTGGGTTTTGGGGGGGGGGGGGCTCGAGATCGATTCGGGGGGGTTTCTTGGCTACGGGCGTTCGAGTGGAGGGAGGAGGAAGGCGGGGAGGGGGTTCGGCAGCAGGCGGAGGTGGAGAAGCGCGGGTCTTGGCCGTCGGCGGCGTCTGATGCGGAGGGCGGCGGGATGGAGATCGACATTTTTTCTCTTTTTTATTTATTTATTTTTATTTCGTTTCTGAACGAAAACGAGAGGGGGGGTTATATAATTTTTTTCATTATTATTTTAATTAATTTATATTTCAAAAAGTTGACTTTTACATACGACCTCGTAACGAGGCCCACCGCCTGCCGTCCATAGTGTTTTACCCCCATTCCGAACACAATGGGATATGTTTCGCAAGCTGATTCGGCTGTTACAATCAGTTTCCGTTAAATTTACATTTAAATCACTTTCCAATTTTAAACGTACATTTCAAATTCTCGGGGTCACATACTAACTCTAAAAATCCCACAAAAATATTTTCTAGCTTCGTATTGACGATACGGTCCTAACAAAACTAGTTTCGTCGAATTCTGAGACCGTTAGAAAAATGGCCAATTTCCAGTCGATTAAAATCAACTGAAACTGGTCAAACGCGTTTTCCTTTGCCACACTCACATATTGATTCGAAAAATTATGAAATTTGGAATCTAGCAATAACTTGACATCACGGACCCAACAAAACTGGTTTCGTCGAAATCCGAGGTTGTTTGCAAAATGTCCATTTTTAAGGGCCTGAATTCCATAGCGACTATTCAGAAATTTCATCTGGACATATCTTTTGATTCCCGCCATGAAATTTCGATTTCCCGGATTCGTTGGAAAGATATTATCAATTAGATCCTAATGTTTTTGGTTTCACTAAAATCCGGATTGTTTTGCACCCAGTACATTCAATTGAAGTTTGAAATCGAATTATCGAACTACCGCGCCATTTTCAATTCCTTTTATAATTATATATAAATATTTATATTCTAACGACGACGTATATAATATATACGTCGAATTATATTGAAAATAAATTTTCTCGTCGATATTATTTAAAATAATTCATTTTAAATATAGAAAATTCGTTATATTTGCAAAAATAAAAATTTCAAACTGGCCCAGATTTTCGGGTTATTACAATCTCCCCCACTTAAAACTTTTCGTCCCCGAAAAGGAACAAAGTCGAAAGTGGTTTGATTATTCAGCTCTACATTCGTTTTGGCTTTCATTCTCCAACTCTTTAGTTTCTGAGAATTTTCAAAATTTCAAAAATTTGGCTAACACCCTAAATTTTTGAAAAATTTCGCCATAACCTCCCCTGCACCGGGAGCATCGGGGAATTTCAAATAGCTTCCCCGGTCCTTCAGATCTCAAAAAGAAAAAGAAAAAGCCAAGCGGCTAGCCAATAGGCTCACAAAATCATCATCACCCAAACAAAACAGGAAATTATGTAGTAAACATGTACCTATTTGTCGGGCAAACAAATTTTATTCTCTGGCTCTAGCCTCCTTGCTATGACCTGTTCAATGATATACATGTATATGCAAGCAAATGCGACCAATTATCAATACAATTCAATATTCGGTTCAATTAGGCATAACGGTTAAAAATTAGCAAACAAATAAACAAACAACACAAACATCAATCAATTAGTGAACTAGAGTTTCAAATTCATAATTTTGATATATATACAAAAATCATGTTTTGATGCCAATTCACAACAAAGTGTTCTAACTATATAAGTTTTGGTTCTCACACCAGTCTAATGGAAATATATAGATATCACACCTTCGTCACTCGAAAATAAATACTGGTAACGCTGCAGCATTATCAGAATCATTCCCGGGCAACTAGAATGTGATTCTATATCTATCCAGTATATTAAAACTTCGAATATACGTTCATGACGCGTATACGCGAAATCTATATATACTCGATTGTCCATATTCCAAATAAATAAATAATCAAATACGTATAAAATGGTTTAAATTTTCAAAACAAAATTGTTTTCATTTGAAAAATATACTCTTCACACTCGTTCTAGGATACTACTGATCCAATCTCTAACGAGTCATTCTAATTGGATATTACTAATCCAATATCTGATGAATTCTTTCGTATGGTTCTAATGTGTCTTGTTCTCGAGCTCTGTAAACCAAAGCTCCGATACCAAACTGAGACGACCCGAACTTCCCCGTGAAGGAAAGCACGGATAGAATTGAGGACAAGACAAAATATAACACATACAGAAGAACATTTCATTGTTATTACAACAATTCCATCAGATACAAGAATATACAGAGTATAAATGAATAAATTACATTTAACAAATATCAGAGATTTAAATTTCATTTAAATACATCGCAGTGGAAAATAATACAAAAACACAACTAGAAGTAATGCACGGATACAGAGCTTTCCGAGCATCGTCCCAGCTGTTAATCAGGACCCTGTGAATATAAATCTGCAAAACCAAAACTACTAGCTGCCCGTGCGGAAAATAGGGGCACCCAGAGTTTAGGTTAAAACAATAAACTCCAGGTCAGTCATGTGACTGGTGTGAGAACTAAAACAGTTATAATTCTTTATTTTTAAAGTTAGGTAAATCAAGGGACTACGCCGTATAACACGGAACGGGTTTCCTCCCAAGAATACCAGTGCATAAAACAACAGCGCAATGCTAAATAAAGAAAGATGAAGCTGTTATAAGACCCAGGTCCCATCACACAATGCAACGCAAGCCGGAGGATAGGGTTTTTACCTTATAACAGCCAAAGCATGCTTGATACGTTTAAAACACATTATTTTGATATTACTATAAGTGTATAGTGTCAAAACAATTTCACATCATAAATATCAATCATAGGCGGCATTAATGACCCATACCACTATGTCGCCATACTAGGTTCTACAAATAAAACCGCACTATCACGTATTGGAAATTGGATTTCCGTCATGAGTCGAGGCAAGGGGCAAGCTCCTCTCCGCGTTCGAGACACTCTAGCAAATGCCTCGGGACCGCACACAGCAATCCCCTGGATCCTCCAAGGCCGGTCCTCTCTTACTTTTGAGGATTGGCAATTCCTGAACACACGTTTCCCGGTCCTTACAGACCTATATCCGAGGCGCCTCGTATCCAACAACCACACAGGTGAAAAGTATATAAATGTCAGGGCTAGTAGGTCACTGACACCACCATAGCTAGAAAGAAACGTCGTGCACTCCTTGGGTCTGTATCCCGTTTTTGACTCATACCGAGGTGTGAGGCTCGCGAATTCACGTTATACACAAAGCTACGCCACACAGGCTGTGCTTTGATCATCCACCACAAGACTTTGCTTTTCAAGAGAAGCCCTGATCAATTGCCACTTACGCGTGCCACATTGGCAATTCACTCCATGCGACTGATGTCCATCGATATACAACCTCTGAGCTCGTACGTCTCAGAGAAGGGCGTTAAGCAAGAGAATAAATTCTTCGCCGCCAAACAGATGTATATTTAATAGAGATCAATCAACACAGAATAAAATCCAATGTCAGACACACAATCCATTTACAAGTTCGTTCTGGGTCTGAACGAAACCGGAGGCACTTTCCTCGCATATCCATCCATCTCCAAGTACGTCTGGACGATCACCAACTGTTTCCCTCATCTTGGGTGTACAGCCCAATCAAGATCATCAGTAATCACCCAAACGATGTGAAGACTTCCGGTCTTCAACCACCGTCTTCATCTTCGACATCTCGTCGAATCGGTTATTCAGAATGGGTATAAACCCGGCCTTTCTGAATAACCCACGTATATAATAAACGAATGTTACACAAACACAACAAACGCCTCATTCCAATTCAGAATATTCTTTTATTCACAAAATCACATTCTTAGGGAAATGTTCCCATTAATTTTATCCAAGATAAATTCTTCTAAATTTATCCTATAATCTTCCTTTGGATATCATTTCAAACTAGTCGGGATTAACGAACCACACCGAAGTAATTATTTATTTTATTTCCCAATCCCAACCTATATATCCCATGGAGAAAACTGGTGATACTCCACATCTAACACCACGGTGTTATCGGTAAAATTAATTACCATTTCACGTTCAAATCTAATTAAAGATTTAACTATCGCTTTGGAGAAAAACTGGTGGTACTCCATTCTCGATCACCTTTCAGATTTGATAATTTAAATTATCAATCCACATTTTTAATCTAATTAAAGATTCATTAAAACTCCACTTAGTTTTAATCTTTTCAAAAATCAATATCCTGCCTTTAACTGGGTTAAAGAACCAATGTCATCAAAAACACGATTCACGACAAACCAAATCACATTTGATATTAGATACAAGGCTCTGAATAGAAAATATATCGGCTTATATTCAATATCAAATTCTGAAACCAACATATATCGTATTGGAAATAACGATATAAAATATATCTTTCAAATTCCCATAACAATATCTGTATAGTCACGAAATCCAACATCGAAATATCCTGAAGATAATTTCGATTCAACTCCACTTCCACTTCACCTATTGGGAATATTGATTATTTTTAAAATCACTTTCAAATTCAATTTATTTATTTCAAAAATAAATTGATTTTAATTCTAGTTCAAAACTAGTTCATTTTGATAAAAATCCATTTTTATCATTTCAAATGTGGAGTTTTTCATCCCAGTTCTTTCCAATTCACATATTATAATTTTACACAAATTATAGAAATTTTTAATAATTTTATCAAGGCCCGTACAGTCGATTTCCAACAACGGCCATCGAACTGCACTTACAGCGACCTTTTTCGAATTTGATTTGGACATAATTCCAAATCCAACCGTTAGATTTCAAATTTCTAATATTCGATGGAAAGCTCTTTTCGATACGAACCCAACGGTTCCGGTTTTAGGAGAATCCGACGGTCGGATCTCCCGCAATGTCCGTTTGAAATAAATGGTCGAAATTCACGAACTGCCGCGGCGCGGCGCGTTCTATTCAGGCCATTAAATATATAATATATATATATATTATATATGTCGTCGATTTCCTTTTAAAACGTATTATATAAATAGTTTTAAAATTCGTTTCAAAATCTATTTCAACTTCCATTTCCATTCAAAGCCAAAATTGAATTCTTCTTTATAAATTCATTTTTAAAATTCATTTCTATTCAATTCAAATTTTAATTCAATTTGAATTCACTTCAATTCACTTTCAATTCAATTTGAATTCGTTTTCAATCCATTTCGAAATCGTTTTCAATTCAATTCATTTCGAAATCGTTTTCAATTCAATTCATTTCGAAATCGTTTTCAATTCAATTCATTTCGAAATCGTTTCCAATTCAATTCATTTCGAAATTGTTTTCAAATCGATATAAATATCGTTCATGTCGAAATAACGCATCTCTAATCAACACGGCTTTATATTTTTCAAAACTCCTTTATCCTATCCAACAAATGAATATTTATCCCATTCAACACATGAATCTATATTTCTTTCAACACACGACTAATCTCAACACATGAGTACTGTCAACACATCACTATTTTTGTTATGTAAAATATTTTATAAAACTAAGGTATCTATCGTTTGATTTTCAATTAGACTTCTACTGGGAAGTAGTTCTAATTTTAAATGTGATAAAGATGTAATTTATTTTATTTAAAATATTTTACTCAACACATGAATAGTTTCAACACATGATCATCGTCAACACATGACTATTTTTATATTCAACACATGAATTTTCTTTTATAATATTCATTGTTTTTCCGATTGGAATGAGGCCCAATCAATCACCATATAATGTCAATTATATGGATTTCCATACAACACATGTATATACTAGCATTGATAAACAATCAATCATCAACCAAAGTGCACTACACTGCATAAGCATCAAATATAGATATCTAACGCTTATAACAGCCTGTCAATCAATCGATCGACATTTTTAATCAATCAGGATGAGTGAACCTCAAATTTCATCCCAACACCCGTGTGGGGTTTCAAACAATCAAACACAGATTTTATTTGTGCAGTTGGGCGATGTGTAAAATTTATCGACCCAATCAATATCATTCAAATCAGTGTATACAAACAAATCGACCGATTTGTTTATAAATATTTATTTATTCACTTTCACGTTAAAAATTATATTTTTAACGATCAAACTATTTTATTTTAACACTTGAATTTTTATTCAGTTCATTTATACAATAAAAATGATATTTTTCTAACATATTTTAGAAAATTTCGGCGGCATAACGGCACGATACTAGAAACGGGACAAGGCCTAGCCTTATCCCCGGTCTAGTGAAGGCCCACGCCATTCACACATCAATCAAATCAATTTCATTTCACCAAACAATTTCCATTCAATCAAATATTCTAACTAACTACTCAACCAAACAAACAAGTCCATGGTCTGTGGACGGGTGTCGGGTGCTGCTAAGCACCGTCTGCATCCTAGTATATATATATAACTAGAAAAAGAAATTGAAAGGTGAGAAGTTCTCACCGAAAGCTATCCTAGCTCCACGGCACTTCACTGATAGAAATCTTCATCGCTATCGCATCATCGCCATCTTCGTTGCCCGTAGTCACTATATATATAAAAATCACATATTTTTATATTTTGATGTCTTTAAAATAAAAGCCACATTTTTATTTGTTTACTTTCAATTTAGAAATCATATTTTTATAATCACTTCATATATATAAAAATCGAATTTTTACTATGCTATTCAATATATAAAAATCCCATTTCAAAAATATAGATTTCGCCTTTATAAAAATAAAGTTTTCGCCTTTATAAAAATAAAGTCTTCGCCTTTATAAAAATAAAAATCAGATTTTTATTTTGCCACATATACAAAGGTGATATTTTTAACTTCTCTATCCCATAAAGATCATATTTTTAATACTTTAAAAATATAAAAATCATATTTTTAATACTCCTATCATGCAAAAATTATATTTTGACATCACCTATATAGTAAAGACTATATTTTTAATACTTTAAAAATATAAAAATCATATTTTTTACTTCTTCTACTCAATAAAAATTCCGTCTTTTCTATTTTAAAGTTTTAACCTTTTTCTATTTAAAAGATTCAACCTTTTTAATTTCAAAGTTTAAACCTTTCTCTTTTTAAAGTTTAAATCTTTTGCTATTTAAAATCTAAAAATAAAAAATCAGTTTTTAAAATCTAGCTTCGAATTGACGATACGGTCCTAACAAAACTAGTTTCGTCGAATTCTGAGACCGTTAGAAAAATGGCCAATTTCCAGTCGATTAAAATCAACTGAAACTGGTCAAACGCGTTTTCCTTTGCCACGCTCACATATTGATTCGAAAAATTATGAAATTTGGAATCTAGCAATAACTTGACATCACGGACCCAACAAAACTGGTTTCGTCAAAATCCGAGGTTGTTTGCAAAATGTCCATTTTTAAGGGCCTGAATTCCATAGCGACTATTCAGAAATTTCATCTGGACATATCTTTTGATTCCCGCCATGAAATTTCGATTTCCCGGATTCGTTGGAAAGATATTATCAATTAGATCCTAATGTTTTTGGTTTCACTAAAATCCGGATTGTTTTGCACCCGGTACATTCAATTGAAGTTTGAAATCGAATTATCGAACTACCGCGCCATTTTCAATTCCTTTTATAATTATATATAAATATTTATATTCTACCGACGACGTATATAATATATACGTCGAATTATATTGAAAATAAATTTTCTCGTCGATATTATTTAAAATAATTCATTTTAAATATAGAAAATTCGTTATATTTGCAAAAATAAAAATTTCAAACTGGCCCAGATTTTCGGGTTATTACATTATCATAGCAAGAAAATACCTTTTGTTTTGAGTAAGATTGGTCAATGAGTTAGATATATGTAACAAATTATATAATTGCTCATACGACATACCCCTTACTCAATTCGGATCATAAAAGATATCTAATGTGTTTCTACTCATAAAATAATAAGAGAGACCCTCTCCAATAATTAGAATAGGGAACCATTCTTTAGGAGATTGCATTAATTCTTAAATTTGTATCCCAACAACATTAGACCTTAGGAAAAAATGTCCAATAAAGTTAAAGCCTAGGTCATTATCACTAGAGTTGATCTCTTGACATCAAGCATATTAGCTACCATGCAATTATAGTATTTAGTTATTTTATTAAGGTGGAGGTGCAAAAATATAAAGCGGGGATACGACAAAAAATAATTGAGGTACAAAAATCTTCTTTAAATATAAAAAAAAAATTGTTAACTGATCCTTATTTTCATGTCATCTACATAGAAAAAGGAGATACCGTTTAATCTTATATCACAAAATTAAATAATATCACATTCATATTATCCAAATTAGGCAATCACAGTAGACATATAACTTATATTGATCACCTTTAAAATTTGGCTTATACCCTTGTGACAACCCAAACCCCTGTACCACAGTGGCAAGGATAATCATTGGAATATAACACATTTATCATATCAGCAGATTACAGATAATAGCATAACATATGAAATCATAGAATAATATACATCATCTAGAATCATAAATGTCATCATCATCAGAGTTACATAGAAACAGGATACTACTTAGTACATAAAAGGTTCCACTAGATAGATAATAAGTCTACGACATCATCAAATGCAGCATACATAAGGTGACGTCTAAATATCCAAAATAAGTGATAAAAGATAGTCTTCATCTCCAACCAAAAGAGCACCTCATGCTACGGTGCATATTCAAAAAAATCCAGCTACCTGTTTACATGGCTGCCCGTGTAAATATAAGGGCACCCGAGTTTGTAAGTGAAAACAAACTACGAGTCAGTCTTGGGACTGATATGAGAAATCTTACTTAACTTATTTAATAATAAGGCTAATCACAGGATCACACCGCTAGCGCGGAACGGGTTTACTCCATTGGATTGCCAGTGCATGAAATAAAATAAATCATTTAAACAACACAATGCTTTTTATAAAAATGAAGCCGTTATAAGACTCAGGTCACATCACACAATGCAACGCAAGCCGGAGGATAGAGTTTTACCTTATAATGGTCAAATATGCTTGATACGTATAAAACAAAAATCAATTGATATTATTACAAGTGTCTAGTCAGTTTAAAACACTTTCAATATAAATGTATCAATCCTAGGCGGCATAGTACCCCATCCTAGTATGTCACCATATATGGCTCAATCAAATCCGTAGTGTGGTACTGGAAATTGGATTTCTGTCATGAGTCGAGGCTAGGGATGGCTCCTCCCGACTCGAGACACTCTAGCAAATGCCTCAGGATTACACACTCTGGGCAACCCTTGGATGTTTCAAGGCCGATACACACGTACGTTAGTGGATTAATTATTCCTGAACACACGTTTCCCGGTCCTATCGGACCTATCACTTGGCCAGTAGCGATAAATATATCAAGGCGCCTCGCAATCCATCAACCACATAAGTAAAAATGTCTGAGATCCATACCATGATACCACTTCTAGGTAGAAAGAAACGTCATGCACTCCCTGCAGTCCTTATCACGTTTCTGACTCATACCGAGGTGTGAGGCTCGCGAATTAACCCTATACACAAAGCTATGCTAATTGAAGCTGTGCTTTGATCATCAACCACAAGACTCTGCTTTTCAACAAAAGCCTTGTTCATTTTCATCTTAGCATGCTACATTGACAATCCACGCCATGCGACTGATGTCTATCAATATATAACCTTTAAGCTCGTACGTAGCAAGAGAATAAATTCTCCACCACCAAACAAATATATATTTAATAGAAATCAATCAACACAAAAAAGAAATCCAACGTCAGACACACATCCATTTACAAGTCCATTCTGAGTCTGAACGAAACCGGAGGCACCTTATTCCTCGTTCCATATGTCCAATACGGAAGAGAGGCCCTCGCATATCCAGACAATCAACAAGCACATCCGGACAACTACCACTATAACCCCTTCCTTAGAGCTAATTATTCTAGGGCATCAATAATAATTCATTCGATGTGAAGATTACCAGTCTTGCACCATTTTCATATCCTTTGACTTTTAATTATCGTTCAATAATTTGAAATGAGATTTAACTTGGCCTTTTCAAATAATTTTTGAATATATATAATTCAAATCATTTCTTTCCTTGGTTCAATTCAATTCAATTCTATAGATTAATGTCAAATGAATCTAAACATTAATATTTCTTTATAAACCAAGTGAAATTGGTTTATTTCCATTTCATATCGCTTATAATATTTTATAATGATTTATCGCTATTTTTATTTATATAAAAATAGCCTATTTAATTCGAACGACGTTTCAGGTCACTACGTGGCACTGGCGCTGCTTTTATTCAGATTTGAATTACACATTTCTCAAAATCTAACTGTTGGATCTAAACAAATTTAATATCATTGGAAAGATATTTCAAAAGCGAACCCAACGACTCCGGTTTTGGGAAAATCCGGTGGTCGGATTTCCCGGTATAATCGTTTAAAGTTACGATTCCAAAGTGCGAACTACCGCACGTGATTCGTTTTAGTTAATATATATATATAATTCGTTCAACGATTTCAAAACCATTTATTCTTCAAATAATAGGCTAATGCCTTTAAATTTTGGAAAATTTCGCCATAACCTCCTTTGTTCAGGAGGGGTCTGAAAAATTCATTAGACCGTATTAGAAACCCAGTAAATCAATAAAAAGCATACACAATTTTTAATGACCTATCTATGCCCAAGGGAGAGTATAAAGATCATATCTCTAGAGATTATATCTCATCACCTTGTCCAGTGTTGGAAAATAAATAATCCATGTGTCGTATCGAAAATTAAGAGAGATGTGAATTATTGTCATCTCCAGACCCGTATGGGTTTTTTATTAATCCTGCCACGAGCACCGTTACATGTGTTCCTTAGTTATGCCAATAATCAGTGTTCGGTCCAACCTGAAATATAGTCATCGCCATATGAGCATCTAGCTCATATGGTAATCCCAACCTCGTCATATAAGCTTCAAAAGCTTATCTGGAATATGATATGAGATGCTACCTTCATGCAGGATGCCATGTGGTGTAGTTCAAAATAAATTTGTTGTTATCCTATGGCGTGATTTATAATCTCACATAGAACAACCATCACACCACATCCAATTTCATTAACAGGAGTTTATATAATAATAAAATTGCGCATCCAACTCATTAAGGTGTACCTATTTGTGGGGCACACAAATTAATTCTTTACTCAACAACAAATCCATTTACCTGTTTAGCATGTGTGTGTGCGTATATATATATATATGCATATCTAAGCTAAAAATAATATTTTTAGCGAACAGCTATTTATTTCCATACATGGCAATTTTATTCACTTCATATACATGTTAAAAATAATATTTTTGGCAAACAATTATTTATTTCAACATATGACTATTTTTATTACTTCACATACATGTTAAAAATAATATTTTTGATGAACAAACATATATTTCAACACATGGTTATTTTATTCACTTCATACACATAATAAAAATAATATTTTTTTGAAATTTAATAAAAATAATATTTATAATGAACAAAAATATATTTCAACACATGGTTATTTTTAACGGTTCATACATACAATAAAAATGATATTTTTATTGTTCAAATTTTTTATTCAACACATGAATAATTTTAATGGTTCATACATACAATAAAAATGATATTTTTATTATTTAAACATTTTATTCAACACATGAATATTTTTAATGGTTCATACAAACAATAAAAATGATATTTTTATTGTTAAAACATTTTATTCAACACATGAATATTTTTAATGGTTCATACATACAATAAAAATGATATTTTTATTGTTCAAAAATTTTATTCAACACATAATATTTTTAATAGTTCATACATATAATAGAAATGATAATTTTAGTGTTCAAACATTTTATTCAGCACATGATTATTTTTAATGGTTCATACATACAATATAAATGTTATTTTTGTTGTTCAAAAATTTTATTCAACACATGAATATTTTTAATAGTTCATTTCAAAAAAATTCGGCATTATAACGGCAGGGTATTGTAGCACTGACATAGTGTCTGAGCACTACCCTCTTCTAACCTAGGCTTGCAACATCACAACAATTTATATCCATTAATCATTCCATAATAGGATTGCCAAACCCATATTCAATAATCTTTTTCAATATAATATTTTCATACATGCATTCACAATCACAATCAATTTCACACCACAATGTGGTACAACGCATATATGTATTTTATATAGCGTATTTATTTATTTATTTATATCGCATTACAATCACAACACAATACAGTCAATTTAAATCGTCCATGGTCTGTGGACGAGGGAGGTGAGCTAACAGGCACCGTATACAATTAATAATGATTTTACAACTCATAAATAATTTACTCCATTTTATTTTAAATTTAGAAATCTCACATTTGGTTCCACTCCTTCTAAAATTGTAGAGATGTAATGATCCGCATTCTACGTATCGGGGGATCGTAGAATATTTATTTCTTTCCCGTATGAAGTCGTATGGTCATGTAACTTTGGGAAACATCTATTAGAGTCATTTCCCATGTTCATGATTTTTGTCGATTTTTAAATGACCATTTTGCCCTTAGTTGGTACTGTTTTGGCCATAACTTTTGATTCGAAAGGAATTTTGACCTGAAACCACTTCCATTGGATTCGTTTGATGGTTTACCTTTCCGTATCGTGGTCATAATAGCCAAACGGACTTACCGTTTGGGAGATATGGCTGAAATAAGGTTTGGAGGGTGAAAAACTGCTTAACCGGGCCAAATCAGGTGACTAATGAGTAGGCCCATAACCCATTTCGGGATTAGGGTTATGGGCAGGCTGAAATGAGATAGATGATTATTCCATTTCAGTTTTCTAGCCACCACTTATCACCAAGGAACCCTAAAAATGGCCTCCAACCTCTAAATCACCTCCAAATCATCTTTTGGTCAAGGATTTGGCTTAGCAACCCCTAATCAAGGAAGATCTACATCAAATCAACATTGGAGCTGCTATTTAGCATAGAGATTCATATCAAATCAGAGACTTATTTTGGATCTTAGTTTATTTTGTGGCTAAGGTGAGTGATTTGCATAGTTTTGCACTAATTATGGCTAATTACGGATGATTAGTGTTAATTAGCGAATTTAAACATGATAAAATTCTGGAAAAATGTTTATAAAATTCGGAATGATGTTTTAGACCTCTGATATGAATTTGGGCTAATTTGGTTAAGTTTTGCTAACCCTATCATTAGTTTCACCTAAATATGCTTAAGGGGAAATATGGGATTTTGGGTATGTTTAATCCATTTTAACCTATCATGTTGATGTTTTGATGTTTGTGGTTGATTATGCATGTTGCTATGACTGTATGAAATGCTTTGTGATTGATTTCAATAGTTAGAATGGTCGAAAACGCCGTCGAGGGGCGTAAACTGTTCGCTGGAAGAACTGCAGGAATCTGCCCGAACCGGACCGGATCGGTGGGTATAGGGGCGATCCGACCAGAAGACAATGATCCGTATAGCCACCCCTAATCGCGGATCTTCTCCACGATCCGATTCAGCTTGATAAGGCGCCATGATCCGAAGGGAGGAGCACGACCCGATCCACTTCAGAAGCTCACGAGCTGACGACCTGGGGAGATGCATCCGACCCGACCCGACCAGTGGGGGAACACGAACTGACGTGAAGGAGGAACCACAACCCGATCCGAATGGGTGACTACGACCCGATCCGAAAGGGTGACTACGACCCGATCCGTAGGGATGACCCCGAGCTGATGACGTGACTCGATCCGAACCGTGGTGACGAGGGAAAACTGGACTCCGAACCGAACCACTATGAACTGAAGTCTACGACCCGATCCAATCTGGTGATGACCAATAACCCGATATGCAAAGGTAGTCCAAATGGAAGTTAGAACTCAGAATCCAGTTGGGAACCAATGAGTTCACTTCATGGTTGGACTTTGCTGCGGGACGTGTGCTAAGGAGTCGTCGATGTTCATAACTTCGATTCACCACTAAAGATGAAGGATGGCTACTTATCAGTGCAGTAGGGTCATTATGACCTGAGGGGCAAGGTGATGGTAGCAAGACTACGTTATCAGAGCAGTAGGGTCATTACGACCTGAGGGGCAAGGTGATGCGTAGTAAGACTATGAGCCAGTGCAATGGGGTTCTTGTGACTCCATGGGGCAGAGTGGACATAGTAAGGATTAGTAAGGATATGAGCCAGTGCAGTGGGGTTCTTGTGACTCCATGGGGCAAAGTAGACATAGCGAAGGATTTGTGGCTACGTTATCAGTGCAGTGAAGCCATTTATGACTTCATGGGACAAAGTGATCGTAGCAAGGTATGTTGGGTGATCGAAGTGGTGAATATCGTATGCTTTGCGCACTGAGTGAGAGATGTGAGGATGGATGCTATGTTTGATTGTTTGCCATCATTATGACATGCACACCTCCCCCACCTCCGGATCTTTACACCATTTGATATGATACCTTAGAGTGTTGTACAGTATGTAGTACTAACTCTTTGGTTGCAGGTTCAGGTATGTTTTAGTCTACCTGTTATTGCTCACTTTAGATGCTTATCGCTCATACCAGGATTTATGTCTGACCCAGAGTTTTATGTCTCCTCTTATTACTCTGGGTGCTCACACGAGCAGACTAGAGACAGGTTAGCTGGTGATGCGTGAGTAGCTGATTTGGAGGCGGGCAGGAGGCTTCCACGTATGATATATATATACACACACATTCTCCCTGTGTCGTTGGTGGTCGCTACTTGGGCATTAGTAGTGTACCTCCTTTATCTTACTTTTTCTTTGAGACAGTTTGAAAGTTGTAATAAGCTGTATTTTGGATTTCCGCTGCTATGATGTTTAGTTCTGATTTTCAGCTTATGCACTGTCTCTCCTGTTTTATGTCAAGTATGCTATTATTATATTTTATTCTATGCGCTGTGAGACATTCTACAGGTTCTTTGTATGTTCATTTCCTTCTTCCCTTTCCTTCTGACAACCCGTTCCGTGCTAACTGGACATGTGTACAGTGCACTTTTGGAGTAAATGTCGGTTGGTGCGGGGCGGGCCGTCACACTTGGTATCAGAGCTCTAGGTTGCGTAGTTAACCTAGGGAAAGACACCAGGGAGAGATAGTACGTATATGAGAGCGCGTATTTGTAATTACTTTGGTTTTCAAAAGCTATGTATATATATACTATTAGTAGTATAAGAATGAAGTCGCACTGCACTAGCACCACTATGGGGTCGTTAATTGTTTCCCTTTTTCAGATTGACGATGAGCCGAGACACGAGGGGTGCTAGTAGAGGGACCAACCAGGGGAATGTCGCTAACGTGAGGGCGATGTTTACTAACCTCATGAGAGATATGCTTAGAGAAGTGCAAGGGGCAGTTCCCAATCCCGGAGTTGGTGTTGGCCCAGTAGTGCAGGCGCCTAGGGTCGATTTCGCCAAGTTGTGCAAGGATTACACTAATCTTGGTGGGAAGCCGTTCCACGGCCCACGGAACGGAGTCGGCCACAGATGTTCAAGATTAGATGGATGGCTGTGATCGTATCTTTGATGACTTGGGTCTTGAGGATGCGATGAAGAGAAGGCTAGCGTCTCGTCAGCTGCAAGGGCGAGCGATGAATTGGTGGAATGCCATTAGAACAGCTACTCCAGGGGACCAAGTTACTTGGGATCAGTTCAAGGCTCGCTTTAGCGAGAAGTTCATTCCAGCTGCCCAGAAGTCAGTATTGTTTAAGAGGTTCTTGGAACTCAAACAGAACGGAAGGGCAGTTTCTGATTATATTGTTGAGTTCGACACTTTGTCGAAGTATGGACTATCTCTTATCTATACTCCTGAGAAGATGAATGAGAAGTTTATTACTGGTTTGGATGGATACTTGGGGGAAAGGCTTATCAACCACATCGATGAGACTTTTGAATCGATTGTGGGGAAAGATTTGAGATCAGAGAGCCTTTACCCTAAGTCAAAGACTAAGGCTGCATCGGCAGAAGGGCCAAAGCCGCAAGCAGGCGGTGGAGGCAAGAATAGCTCTCAGAATAAGAGGAAGCAGGACCAATCTAAAGGTGGCCAGAAAAAGAGCAAGAAGGATGTTGAGTGCTTCAGCTGTGGTAAGAAGGGCCATTATGCTAGAGAATGTCGGGCCAAGCCAGCGGAAAGGAAGTGCTACAACTGTGGTCCAGTGGGACATCAGAAGGATAAGTGTCCGCAACCTCTTAAGGAGAAGCAGATTGTGAAAGCATATGCTATTGATGTTGTTCCTTCTTCGTCGAATGCCCCAACTGCGGCGGTGAAAGGAAAGAATGTTGTTATTCAAGGTATGCTTTCTATTTATGATGTACCAGTTCGAGTTTTGTTTGATACCGGGGCTTCCCGTTCCTTCATATCTAGTGACCTGGTAGATAGGTTGGGACTGGAATCCGAAATAGTCGATAGACCATTGGTTGTGACGAACCCGATTGGTGGTTCAACTAGCCTTAGTATGATTTGCAGGAATTTGGTCTTATCGAGTCATGGATGTATGTTTGTATGTGATTGCTTTGTTTTGGGCTTTACTGGGTATGGCATTATATTGGGAGTCGATTGGCTCCAAAGATACGGGGTGGTGGTAGACTGTGAGGGCTTTTTGGTGACAGTGAGGGCGGATGATGGGCGGAGGGTAGTGTTTGGTAGTCTACCTAGTGATGGGGTTATGGCTAGTTTTGTAAATTCCCTCGACATCCCGCAGGATGAGTTGTCAGATGTGCCCGTGGTTGGCCAGTATCCGGACGTCTTTGAGGAGGTGACCGGGCTTCCACCACACCGAGAGATTGAGTTCCGTATTGATTTAGTGAAAGATGCCAGACCTATAGTGATGCCACTTCGTCGTATGGCACCAAGGGAGCAGCGAGAGCTCGGGGTGCAAGTCAGCAATCTTTTGAAAAAGGGATTTATTAGAAGGAGTGTCTCTGAGTGGGGAGCACCAGTTGTGTTTGCCACTAAGGCAGATGGTTCTCTTCGTTTGTGTGTGGATTATCGCGAGTTGAATAAGGTGACGAGGAAGAATAAGTATCCTCTACCACGGATAGATGATTTGTTTGATCAGTTGGAAGGAGCTAGAGTGTTCTCCCTGTTGGACCTCGCGACAGGATTTCATCAGCTACGAGTAGCGGATGAGAGTGTTCTGAAAATGGCATTTAGGACACCGTCTGGATTTTATGAGTGGTTGGTCATGCCATTTGGGTTGACCAATGCACCAGCCTACATTGTGGATCTCATGAATCGAGTATTCAGAGATCAGTTGAATAAGTTTGTTCTTGTGTTCATGGATGATATCCTTGTTTACTCAAGGACAGAGGAGGAACACAAGGGACACTTGAGGATAGTGATGGAGATGTTGAGGAAACACCAATTGAAAGCGAAATTCTCTAAGTGTCATTTTTGGAGAAGGGAAGTGAGATTCTTGGGTCATGTTGTTTCCGAGAGCGGTATTGCCGTGGACCCTGCGAAGGTGGCTACGGTACAGGATTGGCCTACGCCCAAGAATGCAACAGATGTAAGAAGTTTCTTGGGATTAGCTGGATATTATCGTAAGTTTATCCAGGACTTCTCCAAGATAGCAGCCCCGTTGACCCAATTGACTAAGAAGAATCAGTCCTTCGTCTGGGACAGAGTGTGTGAGGATGCCTTCAAGAGTCTAAAAGAGAAGTTGACGCGTGCGCCAGTGTTAGTCATTCCTAAAGGGAATGAAGAGATGACGGTATACACGGATGCTTGTGGTACCGGACTCGGTGCAGTATTGATGCAAGGAGGTAGGGTTGTAGCTTATGCTAGTCGACAGCTAAAGCCGCATGAGAAGAAGTATCCTACCCATGATTTGGAATTGGCAGCGATTGTGTTTGCGCTGAAGATGTGGAGACACTATCTCTTGGGAGAAAGATTTGAGTTGTTTATCGATCATAAATCGTTGAAATATCTCTTCTCCCAGAAAGATCTGAATCTCCGTCAGCAGAGATGGTTAGAGTTCTTGGCTTCATACGATTTTGATATCGCATATACACCTGGGAAGGGTAACGCGGTAGCCGATGCCTTGAGTAGGAGACATGCCAGCTTAGCGGCAATGTTTCTTGAATGGAAGCAAGTGGAGTATATCGCGGGGTTTGATTTCAGACCAAAGTGCGAATTGGACCCAGTTATGCTAGCTAGTTTGACGATCAGACCCACTTTGATAGAGCAGATTGGTTCCAGCCAGAGGGACGATCCTAACCTATTGGAAATCATCTCCAAGTTAGAGATGGGTATCTATGAGGAGGTGAATGTGTATAGGCTTGATCGAGATGGATGGCTTCGAAAGAATGGAAGACTAGTTGTGCCCAACGTGAATGGTTTGAGAGATGAAGTGCTTAGAGAATGTCATCACTCAAAACTGACTATACATCCCGGTGGTAACAAGATGTATCGAGACATGAGACAGACTTACTACTGGGAAGGGATGAAAAGAGACGTTGGGAAGTTTATATCCAAATGCATGAATTGCCAGCTAGTTAAAGCCGAGCAAAAGAAGCCTAGTGGGTTGTTGGAACCATTAGAAATTCCCGAATGGAAATGGGAGCAAGTCTCGATGGATTTCATCGATGGTTTACCAAGGACTAGATCGGGATATGATAGCATCTGGGTAATTGTGGATCAATTGATTAAGAGTGCAAAATTTATACCAGTCAAATCGACCAGAACGGCAGCCAAGTTGGCAGAATTGTATATGAAGTGGGTAGTGAGATTCCATGGCGTACCCAAAAGCATTGTGAGTGACCGAGACCCGTTGTTCACTAGTGGGTTTTGGAAGAGCTTACAGGAGGCTCTAGGGTTAGGATTACATCTCAGTACCGCATACCATCCTCACACCGACGGTCAGACGGAGAGGGTGAATCGTATATTGGAAGATCTCTTGAGAGCGTGTATATTGGATTTTGGTGGATCATGGGATAACCATTTGCATCTAGTAGAGTTTGCATATAATAATAGCTACCAATCCAGTATCGGTATGGCTCCATATGAAGCTTTGTACGGAAGACCGTGCAACTCACCATCATGTTGGATAGAGACTGGCGAGAAGTTTGTGCTTGGACCAGATGTGGTGAGAGAAACTTCCGATAAGATCAAGATCATTTAGCAACGAATGAAAGCTGCCCAAGATAGGCAGAAGAGCTATGCTGATAAGAGGAGAAGAGACTTGAAATTCTCCTTTGGTGACTTGGTGTTTGTCAAGATCTCTCCGTTGAAGAGCGTGATACGATTTGGCAAGAGAGGCAAGTTGGCACCAAGATTTGTTGGCCAATTCCCTGTCCTTGAACTAGTCGGGAATTTGGCATATAGAGTTGACTTATCAGAGAAGATGGCGGGAGTTCATAATGTGTTTCATGTTTCCCAACCAAGGAAGTTCGTTCACGACTCAGATATGATATTTCACCTGATCAGTTAGAGGACTTCGAAGTAGAACCCGAGGCGGTTGGGAACCGCAAGCCGATTCGTATTGTGGGGCACGATACGAAGCAACTTCGAAGGAAGTCGGTGAAGCTGGTCAAGGTTCAGTGGGGCGAGGACGAGAATGATTGTACTTGGGAGTCAGAGGAGAGCATTAGGAAGGCGTATCCAGAACTCTTTGTCTGTAAGATTTATTTTGCAATTTAGTTTTCCGCATGCTAGGGTAGACTTGTTTTGCTTGTTTGCATGTTTGATTGTTATTTTATGATTGATAGGCATGCGGGACCTTTGTGTGTGTTTTGATTAGGGAATTTCGGGGGTGAAATTTCTTAAGGGGGGAGAGTGTAATGACCCGCATTCTACGTATCGGGGGATCATAGAATAATTATTTCTTTCCCGTATGAAGTCGTATGGTCATGTAACTTTAGGAAACATCTATTAGAGTCATTTCCCATGTTCATGATTTTTGTCGATTTTTAAATGACCATTTTGCCCTTAGTTGGTACTGTTTTGGCCATAACTTTTGATTGGAAAGGAATTTTGACCTGAAACCACTTCCATTGGATTTGTTTGATGGTTTATTTTTCTGTAAAGTGGTCATAATAGCCAAACGGACTTACCGTTTGGGAGATATGGCTGAAATAAGGTTTGGAGGGTGAAAAACTGCTTAACCGGGCCAAATCGGGTGATTAGTGAGTAGGCCCATAACCCATTTCGGGATTAGGGTTATGGGCAGGCTGAAATGAGATAGAGGATCATTCCATTTCAGTTTTCTAGCCTCCACTTTTCACCAAGGAACGCTAAAAATGGCCTCCAACCTCTAAATCACCTCCAAATCATCTTTTGGTCAAGGATTTGGCTTAGCAACCCCTAATCAAGGAAGATCTATTTCGGATCTTAGTTTATTTTGTGGCTGCTGTTTAGCATAGAGATTCACATCAAATCAGAGATTTATTTCGGATCTTAGTTTATTTTGTGGCTAAGGTGAGTGATTTGCATAGTTTTGCACTAATTATGGCTAATTAGGGATGATTAGTGTTAATTAGCGAATTTAAACATGATAAAATTCTGGAAAAATGTTTATGAAATTCGGAATGATGTTTTAGACCTCTGATATGAATTTGGGCTAATTTGGTTAAGTTTTGCTAACCCTATCATTAGTTTCACCTAAATATGCTTAAGGGGAAATATGGGTTTGATCCATTTTAACCTATCATGTTGATGTTTTGATGTTTGTGGTTGATTATGCATGTTGCTATGACTGTATGAAATGCTTAGTGATTGATTTCAATAGTTAGAATGGTCGAAAACGCCGTCGAGGGGCGTAAACTGTTCGCTGGAAGAACTGCAGGAATCTGCCCGAACCGGACCGGATCGGTGGGCATAGGGGCGATCCGACCCGAAGACAACGATCCGTATGGCCACCCCCGATCGCGGATCTTCTCCACGGTCCGATTCAGCTTGATGAGACGCCACGATCCGAAGGGAGGAGCACGACCCGATCCACTTCAGAAGCTCACGAGCTGACGACCTGGGAAGATGCACCCGACCCGACCCGACCAGTGGGGGAACACGAACTGACGTGAAGGAGGAACCACAGCCCGATCCGAATGGGTGACTACGACCCGATCCGAAAGGGTGACTACGACCAATCCGTATGGGTGACCCCGAGCTGATGACGTGACTCGATCCGAACCGTGATGACAAGGGAAAACTGGACTCCGAACCGAACCACTATGAACTGAAGTCTACGACCCGATCCGATCTGGTGATGACCAATAACCCGAGATGCAAAGGTAGTCCAAATGGAAGTTAGAACTCAGAATCCAGTTGGGAACCAATGAGTTCACTTTGTGGTTGGACTTTGCTGCGGGACGTGTGCTAAGGAGTCGTCGACGTTCATAACTTCGATTCACCACTAAAGATGAAGGATGGCTACTTATCAGTGCAGTAGGGTCATTATGACCTGAGGGGCAAGGTGATGGTAGCAAGACTACGTTATCAGAGCAGTAGGGTCATTACGACCTGAGGGGCAAGGTGATGCGTAGTAAGACTATGAGCCAGTGCAGTGGGGTTCTTGTGACTCTATGGGGCAGAGTGGACATAGTAAGGATTAGTAAGGCCATGAGCCAGTGCAGTGGGGTTCTTGTGACTCTATGTGGCAAAGTGGACATAGCGAAGGATTTGTGGCTACGTTATCAGTGCAGTGAAGCCATTTATGACTTCATGGGGAAAAGTTATCGTAGCAAGGTATGTTGGGTGATCGAAGTGGTGAATATCGTATGCTTTACGCACTGAGTGAGAGATGTGAGGATGAATGCTATATTTGATTGTTTGCCATCATTATGACATGCACACCTCCCCCACCTCCGGATCTTTACACCATTTGATATGATACCTTAGAGTATTGTACAGTATGTAGTGCTAACTCTTTGGTTGCAGGTCCAGGTTCAGGTATGTTTTAGTCTACCTGTTATTGTTCACTTTAGATGCTTATCGCTCATACCAGGCTTTATGTCTGACCCAGAGTTTTATGTCTCCTCTTATTACTCTGGGTGCTCACACGAGCAGACTAGAGACAGGTTAGCTGGTGATGCGCGAGTAGCTGATTCGGAGGCGGGCAGGAGGCTTCCACGTATGATATATATATACACACACATTCTCCCTGTGTCGTTGGTGGTCGCTACTTGGGCATTAGTAGTGTACCTCCTTTATCTTACTTTTGCTTTGAGACAGTTTGAAAGTTGTAATAAGCTGTATTTTGGATTTCCGCTGCTATGATGTTTAGTTCTGATTTTCAGCTTACGCACTGTCTCTCCTGTTTTATGTCAAGTATGTTATTATTATATTTTATTCTATGCGCTGTGAGACATTATACAGGTTCTTTGTATGTTCATTTCCTTCTTCCCTTTCCTTCAAACAACCCGTTCCGTGCTAATTGGACATGTGTACAATGCACTTTTGGAGTAAATGTCGGTTGGTGCGGGGTTGGCCGTCATAAGAGAGCTCCAAATATGTTCCAGTCTCTTCTAGAATGTAGAATACATTGTCACGAGTCCAATATCTCCTACTTCATTGGATTTCGACTTCGTATGAGTAAGATATGATTTTTCAAAGGTTACAATACATAGGCTGCGGGTTTTCGCCATGACTCAAAACTAGGTTTGCAAATTTCTTCCAAACCGCGAAGCTAGAGGACAATCGGATAGCACCACGTTGAGGAGCTAGGAGAGTCGCACCACCCCCTAGGAGCACGGCGAACTCGAATTGGCGGTGGCAGCGCAAAGAGGCGACGAACGGCGGCACTTCATGATGAGATTTCGATCAATATGCACAACGATAGAACACCAGGCTTGTATGGATTTGAAGATGGGGAGATTCTCTACAAAATTGCCTCAAGAATCATCGAATTTCATTGAGTGGTTTGAAAGTTATGGAGGAGGAACGGATTGAGCTGTTAATCGTCATCCGTGTTTTAACTACGGCGGGTTTAAAAAGTGATTTAGGGTTTTAACGAAAATATCTGATTGGTGGATATACATACATATATATATTAATTTATTTTTTATTTCATTTAAATCTAAAAATAGTGTTTTCTTATTCAGACTCAAAATGAATCCCAACGAGTGTCGTTCCTAGCTAAACACCCTCATTCCAAATACAATGGAATATGCTTCGTGAGCCCATTCGACTATTTCTGTCAGCTTTTCTAAAAATTAAAATATATAACGTTCAATATTGAATTTGAATGTACATCTTAATTTCCCGGAGCCACATACTGATTCCAAAAATCACAGAAAAATTATATCTACTTATATCTTGATGATACGGTCCTAACAAAATTAATTTCATTGTATTTGGAGACCGTTTGAAAAATGGCCTTTTTCTGATCGATCCACTTTGCACTATATTTGCAAAACACGTTTTCTTTTTCCACGCTCACTATTAATTCCAAAAATTATGTAATTTTAAACTTAGCAATAATTTGACATTTCGGATCTAACAGAAATGGTTTCATTGAAAACGGAGATCATTTGCAAAATGGCTATTTTTAAGGGCTTTGCTATTATTTAAAAATGGAAATTTCAAATTCTGACATATTTTCTGACAAAATTACTCTAATTTTTTTAATTGGTTCTTATTTTCCGGGTTGTTACAATCTCCCCCACTTAAAACTTTTTGTCCCCGAAAAGGAAACAATAGCAAAGTAGGAAACAAAACTGTAATGGAATATATTGTAAATGTACCTTTCACCAGAGATAATCAGAGATGTCCACTCTACACTTGGGATAAGCCTGCTTAATGCTATCTTCGGTTTCCCATGTACAGTCTCTAGGATCCTCGCTCCACTGCACTTTGACTAAATGCACTCACTTGTTTCTGAAAACTTTGGTTTCTTTGCCAATAATCTTCAGTGGCTCTCTTCTCACAGATAGACTCGGAGTAATATCCAAATCTTGTTGCGATGCTTCTTCCACGACCAAGTCTGGATCATATACATGTTTACAAAATTGAGAAACGTGAAACGCATCATGCACTCCTAGTAACCAGTCTGGCAATTGAACCCTATAAGCAAGAGTTCCAATCCTTTCGATTATAGGAAACGGACCAATAAATCTAGGTGCCGACTTCCCTGTCTTCTCTATTCGTACTACTCTTCTCATCAGAGAAACTCTCAAATATACATAATCACCAACAGAAAAGGCCAAATATCTACTTCTAAAATCTGCATAACTCTTCTGTCTGCTTTGAGCTGCTTGTAGTCGCTTCTTAATAAAATCAACTTTGTCTGAAGCATCTCGAACCATGTCAGGACCCAATACCAGTCGATTTCCTGGCTCTACCCAACATGCAGGAGATCTACATGGTATACAGTACAATGCTTCAAATGGAGATAATTTCATGCTTGCTTGATAGCTGTTATTATATGAGAATTCAACCAATGTAGGTGATCTTCCCACGATCCTCCAAAATCAAGAATACAAACCCGCAATAAATCTTCTAATATACGATTCACCCTCTCAGTTTGGTCTTCTGTTTGAGGATGATATGTGGTGCTAAGATTCAGCTTTGTTCCCAACTGTTCTTGAAATGATTCCCAGAACTTACTAGCGAAAATCGGATATCTATCACTAACAATACTGCTGGGCACTCCATGTAGTCTAACAATTTCTTTAAAATATATCTACGCCAGACTCTGAGCTGTTCTATTCGACTTCACAGGAATAAAATGGGCGGTCTTCGTGAAATGATCTACGATCACCCATATATTGTCATTGCCTTTCTTGGTTCTAGGCTAACCATCAATGAAATCCATGGAAATTTGATCCCACTTCTAATCTGGAACCTATAGTGATTGCAACAGTCCTGCGAGTTTTTGCTGATCACACTTGACTTGTTGGCAAATAGAACACATGCTAACGTATATGGAAATGTCTCTTTTCATCGCCTTCCACCAGAATGTGCGCTTAAGATCATGATACATCTTATTTACTCCTGGATGGATACTAAGTTTAGATTTGTGACATTCATCTGTTACCTCTCTTTTGAGCTCGGGAATATCCGGAACATAGATTTGACCTTGCAATCTAGGAGTTCCCTTGCTATCAATTAGGAAGCTTGAAACTTCGCCTTTTTGAACTCGTTTGCTGATCATCTGAATAAACTTATCGTCCTTCTTAAGAACAGAGATCCTATCAATCAATGAAGGCGTAATAATGAGATTAGCGATAATTGCATTCTTTCTGCTAAGTGCATCTGCTACAACATTGGCTTTCCCTGGAGTATACAAAATGTAACACCCCGCATTTTTAACTCAAGATAATAAAATAAGAATAACTTAATTAAATGCTCATAATTAAGTCAAACGGACTGTGCCATTGCGTCCATCTCAAAATTTTGTCCAAGATAGGCACTTGGTTTGCATAAAACGGACACCCTATGAAGAAGTTATGAGCATTAGAAGTTTGTATACATATAAAGAGCTTATATGTATATATATATATATATATATTAAATAAATATATCCAAAAAATTCAAAAATTAGTTCAAAAATCAAAATGGCGGGCGGGAAAGTTCGGAGGGAAAATGGACCGTTGGGGTCGACCTAGGGGTCGACCCACCAATAGGGGTGTTGACCTAGGGGTCAACCCACCCGCGGATCCAAAAAGTTCTTCTGATGTGTTCGGTTACGATATCTTAAATTTTGATCTGAGGGTCCTGGTTCCTCCGCTACTCCGATAAATAAGACCTAACCCTAAATCTCACAATTCGGTAGCTACGCCAGAGCTCTGCCATTACACTCTCTCCCTTCTCAAATCTATTCTGAAAATCAAAATATTAGCCTAGGAAAATAATGAATCCAGATCTGAAAGAGAGAATCAATATTAATAAAAAGATTATTGAATCATGAAAGCAAGGTCTAGATCTGATCTATTCATATTCTTCATATTTCTTTCCCTTCTTTTTTAATGAAAATTAAATGATCAACTATTATTTGGTTTCAAATCAAATTAAAGGCAAAAGGAAACCATGGATGATAGAACGGATCAGATCCAAAATTTGGGGAAAGCATGAAAGGTGAGTGGGTTTAAACTATAGCCTTTAGATAATATTATGATAATCGTTTAGCATTCCCCTTATTACAAATTGTGAAATTGGCAAGTTAATTATAAATTATTGTTATAACAAGTTGAGACGTTAACATGAATAATTTGTACGATGATCAGTTAAAGTATTGGAATGATTATATGTTATATAAACTTGTTAGAATGTGGGCAACGATTACTATTATTGTAATTATATAATTCGCTTGGGGCATATTATTGAGTAAACGACATGTTAAACTTGTTGGATTAAAATAATTGAGATTTAGGGTAAATGATACACTATTGGAGAATTACGCTTAATTTTAAATAAAGTTAATTACATATAGAAAGACATGCGACACATATTGAGATTTAAGACATAATTTGCAATGGGAATTTGGAACATAACATATATTATGTTTTGAGATTTTAATATGGAAGCGCAATTTGATATGAACATAAATGGTTGAATGAAGATGAATATGCCTAGGATTACAATTAGAAATTGTAATTGCACTTATAGCATGAGGTTAGGTTGCATTAGTGGCGGAAGTCTACCCGGATCCGACCGGCATATCCAACAACCACTAATGATTGAACTTAATGTGACAGGCCTAAGTGTAAAATAAAAAAACATGTAATGGTGCTAAGACACGAAGTTAAGTCAACTTGTGGTAGAAGTCTTCCCGGACCCGCCCGGCAAATCCAGTGTCCACAAGTGTAGGCTTAATGTGAGAGGTCTAATGCTTATATATATGTATATAAATATATGTATATAACAAGATATGAATAAATGGCTAACTCAGAAAATAAGAAAGGAAGGGATGTAATGAACTGAGTTAGTGTGATAAGAAGGAAATGTGATGTATTTCCCTAAATGACTTATTTCTGAAAACTTTGTTGCAAGTAAGCCACAGTAAATAAAGAAAAGTAAAAAAATTACTTGCTACCATGGATTTAGATGGGAAAACGTTATGAAAATAAATCTTTCATTCCTTCTATCAAATTGATAAGGGGAATGAAGTGTTTTTCTTAATATAGTAAGGAATATATTTTACAGTGAACGAAGAATAATGGTTTGCAACAGTAAAAGAAAATATTTAAAAAGGGGAATGATAATCACCTACTATAAGTAAATAACGTTAATGAACGTGTTGTAAATAGGTAGACTTGTCCTAGGGACAAGTGGGGATTATAACTTCAGTTATAATAAACTAATAGGGAAATTGGATAACTGGAAATGAGTTAAGGGACACTTAATTGTAAATTAAGTAAGTAGTAAATGGGGAAAGCTGGAAACCAGTTGAGAAAAGGGGGAAAATATATGAAATATAAGAAGTTGTACTTAATTATAAATTAAGTAATCTGTAAGCTTGGAAGTCTGAAACCCGTTGATAAGAATGTTTAGGTTTGTCCTAGGGACAAGAGGAAATTTTAACATACGTTATAATAAGCGGGTAGAGAAACTTATTAATGGGCCTTAGTTAATAGAACTAAGTTAGTAAGTAAACAACGATAAGTTGTACTGACGATGTAAAATGGAATTATGATTAAATGAGAAAGGATGAGGAAAACATATGAAATGAAATAATTTATATTTAATCATAAAAATTAAGTGATATATTAATTGGAAAACATGTGAATTGATTTATGCTTAATTACTTAAGTAAAACATGTTATTGTAATGATGGAATCAACAAAAAGATAAAAAGGGGTTGTGGATTACAGACCTTAGGTCACAATCCAGGGAATAACATGTTGTGGGATTATTAATAAACTTAAATGGATTAAGTTGTATGACTGAAATTAATAAGCAAGAGAAACTTGGTAATTTTAACAAGAATTCAATTTGAATTGGAATAACCATGTTAACTGGAAACCTGACGAGGTGAGACAAGCGCATAAAAGAATGTTTAGGCATAGGGTCTAACAACTTGCTAAAGTAAGACAGTTAGACCAGTCCGTACGGTTGAGGGTGAATAACTCAACGGGGTAGATCATCGAGGTGTTATAAGGCACGAGGAGGACGCACATTCATTTGATTGTTCTGACTGCTCCGAAGAACTGGGAGGGGAAGCACGCAAATTCCTAAGGTACGTAAGTTGCTTCTAGTAGTCCTCTGTGTGGTGATAGATATCTTAAGGTGTGCTCGCAGAGGTTGGGTCTGCGCGTAACTACAAGGTAGGTGGGCCTTGACTGCAGAAGTAGTTATGCAGTCAGAATGCCGTGACACGGTGACACCAGGGTGATTCAGCGGTTGCTTCAACGGGGAGGCGGAGGGTCAAGACCAAGGATAGTAGATCGTCGGATACCCGTCATCGGCAGCCACTGGGATGCGGAAAGACTAGAGCTAAACCCAAGATACCATTTCACCCTTCACTATCGGGGTAAGGGGTTGAGGGGAGATGCCAAATGGATGTTTAGATTGTTTGAGTAAGGGCAGTCGCTTAGCTCTTGTAGTCATTACTAGTTGAGGGAGGGGCCGAGGTGGGGCCATAACCACCATGAAAATAGACCCTAGGTGTATCTGTATATAGAGGCTCTTTAAAGACAAGCCTGTATAGATATGGAAAAGCTCCCGACCGAGTTCCGTGTTTCTTGTATCGCTCTGCCATGGAACTCGGCGTACATTAGAGGATGTGCGATTGAGGCATCGAGCTACAGTTAACAGTACGTACGAGGGACAGTCTAGATACATGCATATCTGCTCTGGGCGGTGTATCATAGATTTAAGGGCATTACTCTGGTATGAAATATGATTCATCAAGGGTGGTAGTCCGTACACTTACTGTAATGACCCAGATTTCTATCGAGTTAATTTTAAATATTTAATATGAATTTAAATATTTAATTGATAATATAAATGAATTATTTATATTAAGTTATCAATTCTTCATAATCGATTTTAATTTAATATCGAGTAGATTAAATTATCGTAACACGAAGTAAATTGAATTCAAATTAAAACTGAATTAAAGTTAGTTCAAATAATCAATACGAAATTCTGTTTGAATCGGAATAATAATATTAAATTATTAACGAATAATTTATTGGTTTGAAATTTAATTTAAATTGATTTAAATTAATATCATCTCCAAATGATTGAATAGAGGTTTGAAACTGGTCCCAGCGTGTTCAGAATAGTGGTTTAACCCTAGGATGGCCTGTTGTTGGGCTCAAATAAGAGTTTGAAATCAAAGTGATAATTTAAAATAAAGGATAACGATTATAAACAAACCAAAAACAAAAACCCGTGCTTCTCTTATGTCCACAAACTAAAATAAAACCATGGCCTTCTCTCCTCTTCATAAATTCATGGCCTCGTTGTTCAAAATTTAGCCACTCCGTTCCTTTATAAAATCAGTGTCGCTCCTTTCCATTTCCAAATCCTATTTCAGAAAAAAACCAAAAGCTTTGAAATCAAAGTAAAATGGCTAATCTGTTTTCCCCTTCTATTTATATCGTGATAAACCCCCGTTCATTTCTATTCATTCTTGTTCTTCTGGAAAAAAATAGCTATGCTAATTCAAAGTACAACGAAAAGAAATCGCGACTTTGGGATGTGGAATTAATGGGTTTTGGGTTCGCGAGGGGTATCGATTGATTGAAACAGGATGGGAGTGCGATAGATTCTAAGGCTCGACATCTTCGAGCATGGAATAGGGTTACGTTGCTAAGGGTCAACTGTAGTGGTGTCAGGATTATGGCAGAAGGTGGTTAGAAGGATTTCAAGTGATATCGAAGCAGACCTGGTTGAATGATGTGATGTCCGGTGGCACTCGAGACGGATGGATGAGGTAACAGTGCTGGGTGTAGAGCTAAGCAGTGCTTCGATGATTGGTACAAAGGAGGGTGAAAGGCACAGTTGTTTTTTTTAATTACTGTTGGAGTTAGCTATTAAGAATGAAGGGGTAGCGTGTGTTGTCCAAGGCAGAATTGCATTTGTAGTTATCTTGATAATGGTGATGGTGTAGTGTTGATGATGGTGGGGGATTATTGAGGTAATGAGAGTTTGGCAGTTGTAAGAGAAAAGTGGGAAGGATCAGTTAAGGAATGCTGAAGGAAAACCAAGGATTTAGGTAAATTATTTAATTTATCTAGTTAATTGATAATGTTTACTACCTAGGAAAAATAATAATATTAGTTTGTAAACAGTTGAGTTACAACTGGGACAAAGTTATCTTCGCAATGGATTTGGTTTTGGGATTTTGAAGTCAAATTGGAATCAGCTTTGGGATTTTAGTTTAAATCGAACATCGTCGGATTTAAGTTAGAATCGTATTGGATTGGCAAATAAAAATATCACGATGAGTAAATCTCACTCACCTGTATTTAGAATTATTTTTATGTCGTTAAAAATAATTGTTATTGCTTGTTTGAATGCTTTGTGGTTGATTTAAATATATTAGTTATTTAGGGATGACTATTATATATATATATATATATGTTGGGTTGATGATTGGATTGTTCCCGCAGTCTCATTAGCAGATTGTAACAACCCGCAAATAACCAATTTAAAATTTTTATTTTAGAAATTTTAATAGTAAAAATAATTTATTTTAAAATAAAAACGACGAATTTTTTTATTTAAATCGAAGTTAGAAAGAAAATTTTAATTTTAATTATAAAAGGAGTTAGAAATAGCGCGGTAGTTTGAAAAGTCAAATTTAAACTTTGACCGAATGTACCAGATTCAATGTTTACCGGATTTTAGTGAAACCAAAAATATTAGAATCTATTTGAAAATATCTTTCCAACGAATCTGAAAAATTGCAATTTCATAGCGGGGATCAAAAGTTATGTCCAGTTTAAATTTCAGAATAGTCGTTGTAGAATTTATATATATATTTTAATATTAAAAATAGCCATTTTTCAAACTATCTCCGTTTTCGACGAAACCACTTTTGTTGGAACCGGAATATCAAATTATTTTTAGGTTTCAATTTTCATAATTTTTCGAATTAATATGTGAGCGTGGCAAATGAAAACGCGTTTTGTCAATTTCAGTCAAATCTGATCGACCAGAAAATGACCATTTTTCAAACGATCTCGGAATTCAACGAAATTAGTCTTGTTAGAACCATATCGTCAAAACATAACCAGAAATAAATTTTCTATAATTTTTAGAGTCAGTTTATGGCCCCGGTAATTTAAAATGTGCTTTCAAATTAAATAATTAAATGATTTATATTGTAATTTAAAGAAAATTGGGCCAATACGATCGAACAGGGTGACGGGACCTAGCCCATTGGATCCGGAACGTGAGTATTTGCCTGGAAACATCCTTCGTTGGGCTGAAATCGGAGTTAGTTAGAACTGACAGTTTTATTTGTAAAATTAAAGCATTTATTAATATTTTATTATAAATAATAGAAAACCCTAATAATACTTCTTCGTTTTCCCCGATCCTCTCAAACCCGCAGCCGCCTCTTCCTTCTTCCCTTCCTCCATTGATTTCTCCTCCTCCAAGCAAAATTACACCATGCTCCTTTAGAATTTTTCAAGCTCTCTTCCTCCTCTTCGATTCCATGTAAGTTTCATCCTCCAAAGCTACACGTAGCTCGAGAATCACCTTGACAAAGCCGCCGCCTTCTTCCCTCCGCCGGGCCTACCACGCTGCACCGCAACCCCCTCTCTTCCTTGCGCACGTGCGCCTCCCTAAGGCCTTCCACCTCCAACTTCCCATTCGTGAAACCGTGCACCGATGCTCAAGTTATATCGGTCTGAAGTTTGGAACCAAATCTGAGGTTTACTGTAAATTCTATTTTATTGATTTGCGACACTTTAAATACGTTGCTAATTGTAATTTAAATGATTAAAATTCATTTTTGGTTCAAATCAACTCAGAACTTGACGATTTTGGTGATGTTGGAACGGTGACGCACAACATAACATTCCAGAACTGTTGTGAACAATTTCTGACTCAATTTGATTTATAGATCTGACAAAATACCAAGGTGAGATTTCTCAGTTTTAACATTTTAAAATAAATATATTTATTTATTTATTTAAAACAGATCGTGATTGTGATGTTATATATATATATATGTATATATATATATATACACACACGTCATGTGCAACACAGATATGTGTTGTATTAAAATTTGGATCGACTGATTGGAATAATATGTTGGAAATAAAGTTTCATTTATGTTAGAAACGTTATATTAGGAATAAATATGTCATTGATTTGAATTAGATCAACATATTATAATTTGTCATTTTTATGTTGAATTAGATCAACAAGATATGATTTGTCACTTATTTGACTTGGATTGACAAAATATGATTTGTCATTTATTTGAACTAGGATTAACAAAATATAATTTGTCATTATGTTGAATTAGATCAACAAAATATGATTCGTCATTTTTTTTGAATTAGAATTGTGAAACAAAGATTGGTATGCATAATGAAAATATCTTTTTAAATGCAAATGTATACATTAGGATTAATGTCCAGAAAAGAAAAATAACATTTTGTGTTAAAACACGTTAGTGAAGAAAAATAACATTTTTGTGCCAAAACATGTTAGTGAATAAAAATAACATTTTTATGTTAAAACACGTTAGTGAAGAAAAATAACATTTTTGTGTTAAAACATGTTAGTGAAGAAAAATAACATTTTTGTGTTAAAACATGTTAGTGAAGAAAAATAACATTTTTGTGTTAAAACACGTTAGTGAAGAAAAAAAACATTTTTGTGTCAAAACATGTTAGTGAAGAAAAATAACATTTTTGTGTTAAAACATGTTAGTGAAGAAAAATAAAATTTTTGTGTTAAAACACGTTAGTGAAGAAAAATAAAATTTTTGTGTTTAAACATGTTAGTGAAGAAAAATAGCGTTTTTGTGTTAAAACATGTTAGTGAAGAAAAATAACATTTTTGTGTTAAAACATGATTATTGAAATAAAAATATAGATTTTGTCAAAACATGATTATTGAAATAAAATATATATTTTGTCAAAACATGATTATTGAAATAAAATATAGATTTTGTCAAAACATGATTATTGAAATAAAAATATAGATTTTTGTCATTTAATTATAAGTAGACAAACATATTCATCTTTTTCAAACTTAAAAGAATGTAACCAAACATTCGTTTTTGTCATTTTGAAAGAATGAAACTAAAAATAGACATTTTTGTACATTGAAAAGAATTAGACAAAAATGAACATTTTTGTACATTAAAAGAATTAGATAAAAATAGACATTTTTAGGTAATATTATTCTCACTAAAAAGAATAGGATTAAAAGATTACATTTTTATGTAATGTTGTTTACAATAAAAAGAATTTAAATAAATAAAGATGGTTCTTTTATTTGCATTCTTTTATGAAAATATACATAGAAATAGAAAAATGCTCTTTTATTTGCATTCTTTTATGCAAATATATATTGAAATATAAAATATTCTTTTATTTGCATTCTTTAACGCAAATATGCATTGAAATAAGGAAAACTATATTTTTGTTTGCTATTTTAGATGCAAACAAAATATTAGAAGTAAAAGTATATTTTTATTTGCAATTTTAGATGCAAACAAACATTAGAGTTAAAATTTCATTTTTGCAATTATAAATGCAAACAAAAACACTGAAATGAATATGACATTTTTATTTTGTATTTTAGATAGAAATGAAAAAAATATGATTTAAAAGAGTTACATTTTTGTTTATAAATTTAGTTGCAAACAAGGCATAAAAAAAATTTATTTGCATATTTAGATGCAAATAAACATCGTAGTTAAAAGATTATATTTTTATTTGCATTCTTTGATGCAAATAAACACCGTATCTAAAAGTCGAATTTCTATTTGCATTCTTTGATGCAAATAAACAACCATATTAAAAAGTTGAATTTGTATGCAAATAAACTATGAAATTAAAAGTTGCATATTTATTTGCATTCCTTGATGCAAATAAAATATTGGATTAGAAGTTGCATTTTTATTTGCAAATTTAGATGCAAGTAAAACCTTGAATTAGAAGTTGCATTTTATTTGCATCATTTTATTTGCATTCTTTGATGCAAATAAAACATGAAGTTAAAAGTTGTATTTTTATTTGCATTCTTTGATGCAAATAAATCATAAATTAAGATATTACATTTTTTATTTGCATTTTAGATGCAAATAAAAAGCATAGCTACAGAAGTTACACTTCTATTACATTTTAGATATATATAAAAGAATAGGATTAAAAATATCATTTTTTTTTACTTTTAAACTAGAGAAAAAGGATTATGATAAAATGTATTCACTTTTGTTATTTTAAAGAAATGAGGTAAAATATTCATTTTTGTGTCACTTATAAAGAATGAAACAAAATGATCATTTTTGTCAATTTACATTAGTTGAAACAAAATAATCACTTTTGTCTATTTGTATTAGTTGAATCAAACATTCATTTTATCGAATTATATTGGTTGAAACCAAAAAGGACATTTTTGTCAAATAAGAATTAAACACTAATAGTATTTTGATAAAATAGAATTGTCGGCAAATGAAGGTATCACTCTTCTTGTACATTTTGTTGAAATAGAATTCATATGCAAATATAAAAATCATTTTTTATTTGCATACTTGCATTGGAACTTATATTCATTTATAAGAATCATATTATTGGTCAAAATATACATTAGATGTATAAGTGTGGTAAGGTGACATCATTATATGTTATTGCATACATTAGAATTTGTGTGCAATTTAAATAAACATTTTTTAGCGGTTGGGTTATACATTGAATAAATATACAATTGGGATTATTCCTTTTATCTGTTCAAATTGAGAATAATTACATACAAATAAAGTATAATGAAAATTATCTTTTATTTGTCATCCGCAATAATGTCATATAAGTTAGTCCCAATATTTATTCGTATGTCAACCGATAGATTGACGGGCTGCGATGAGCGTTATTATTTCATTTTAATGCTCACACAGTTGTGAACTTCACTCTGGATGTTGAAAGGTTTGATGATTATTTATTATTATCGTCATTTACTTATGATGTATGAAATTCCATATAACCAAAGTTATATGGTAAATGATTGAGTCGCTTTCCGATTAAGAATATCTTTTATGTTAAGAATTTTTTTAAAACAAAGAATTTCTTTTAAATAAAGAATAAAATTTTCAACTAAGATTATTGGTATTTCAATTTATATTTATTTATTGGAAAATGATTTTGGGTTTATCGTGAACAATATTTTTAAATGACATTGATTCTTTAACCCAGTAAAAAACAAGATTTATTCCTTAAATTGGAATAATTGTAAAGTAGTGATTTTGATATTAAAACTGAATTTGAATTTTAACAAATCTTTGAAAATAAGATTTAAGAACAAATTTAAAAGAGTTTATCTTTGATAAAATTAATGGGAACCTTTCCCTAATAATACGAATAGTTTATTTAAAGAATATTCTGAATTGGAAAGAGGCGTTGGATGTATTCTTATAACACTTGATTTTTAATTATAAAAATACGCGAGTTATTCGGAATGTCCGGGTTTAACCCATTCTGAATAATTACTACAACGATTAAAAGTCAAAGATGAAGACGGTGGTTGAAGACCGGTGTAATGACCCAAAATTCCGGTCCAATTTGAGCTGACCAAAAACACAAGTTCAACCCCAATAAAACTGGAAATCAGGAAATTAATAGAAAGAAAAACAGAGGGTGAGGAAAGAAAAGATAGAAACTTAGAATAGAAGAAGAAGAAGAAGAAGAAGAAGAACATAATATCAGAGTAACACGAATCTCACAGCGTAACGAATAAATATATTTCATAACATAACTTTGAAATACAAATCTGTACTTGAATATACATATCATTATCAAAGTACAACACTTACAACACAGCGGAAATAACTATAGCTATATGATCCTGAAGCCTCCTGCTCCAAGCTCTTCCAGTATATCTGTAAATCCCGACTACTTGACTGCCCGTACAAATTGAGGCACCCAAGAGTTTAGGGAAACAAACAAATAAACTCCGGGTCAGTCATGGGACTGGTGTGAGTAAAACAGTTTAAAACAGTTCAAGCAGGTAATCGATATCTCATAAGACCACGCCGTATAACGGAACGGGTTTTTCGCTTATGAGAATCCAAATATCTTTATATCAAAAACCTTTTTGATATTATAATAATGTCTATCAACACAATAAAATAATCATCTAGCAGAAACGCTTTCATCTCACGTTCTACATATATAGTATACAATCAAAACCGCAAGCATGTATTGGGTAATGGATTTCCAACTATGACAAGGTATGGAACCACCTTTCGCTAGTGTATCTCTAGAAAGGAATACACTAGGTTCAACAAGAACATCTTGCAACCCTGCCACACATGACCGACCACTCATTTCGCTTGAGTGTATCGAATGTATATCACCAACGGTTGGGATCAGCAACCGTTTCCCGAATGGGACAGCATCAACAATAAATTTTTAGAAGTAAATGAAACTCTAGATCAGGTGGTTACACACCCTACTTCGGTGCGACCGACTTAGCCATGCTGCCTGCCCGATTTCTGTCATTTACCGGATGTGAGCTAGAAGCTACGCTTTATCATCACACCAGATTCACTTTGAATGCCACATCGTCAAATCCATCAAATCACCGACTGACGTTCACAACCATACATTATGTGTTAGCTAAAAGAAGTTTCCTTCTCCGCTTCCACTCTTGGTACGGTTGGTGAAATCAATATACGTGATCGTCGGGAAATACTCTGTCAGACATCCGTCCATACAAGTCATCCAGGAACAGGATAAACCGAAGGCACTATTCTGTAAACAGCAGAGCCCTTGCATAACTCCGTCTTCAATTTCCTTTGGCACATATAATTCGCAACGCTTATGCCAATACAGAGTGGTTCTTTGGATAATAATCCAACCGGTCTCTCCATATTAACAACGTTAAAATGGTTAAAAACTTCGATAGTCTGGGATTTAACTATTGAAGAAAAACACGTGTGCAGACAACGATATTATTTCCAGATGGAAATTCTATCAATCAAACATCATTTAACATTTATCTCTTTATTTCATTAATTTACTTATCTTCTGTTTCCCTATATTCAATATTTCTTATTTTCTAAATTTGGAAAATATACGTTATTAACAATGGAAAACATTTCCATTTCTTGTTTTCTTTATTAGAAAACATTTCTGGTTTCTTATTTGGAAAACATTTCCAAAGCTTATTCATTGGACTTAGACAGATGTTTAAATAAACCATCGTGATGCCAACTCAAACCATTTCCTTTAATTACTAAATTCACTTAACCATCCTTTACTATCGAACCTTAACCATTCCATAGTTAAAAATGAAGTCAATCAAGTTAGGGTAATACTACCTCTCAGACCTTAACTGAACAACGTTTCTAACCTTGAAATAGACAAAGTTCGCCCTTCTAATTCTTTAACAAACTTCCTTACGTAACTCTCTTTCAAATATTTTCTATTCACTTAACTCCTATCCATTTAACTCTAACTCTATTCACTTAACTCCTATCGAATAAACTATATTCGATAACTCTTTTAATTCTATTTGAATAAACTATATATTTGATTTACTCCTTTAATTCTATTTGAATAAACTATATATTCGATTAACTCCCTTATTCTATTTGAATAAACTATATTCGATTAACTCCTTTGCTTTAACTCTAATCGATTAAACTAACATCGATTAACTCCTTTTAACTCGATTAAACTAACATCGATTAACTCCTTTTAACTCGATTAAACTAACATCGATTAACTCTTTTAACTCGATTAAACTAACATCGATTAACTCCTTTTAACTCGATTAAACTATTCATTTATAAAGATTTACTTTTAGTAACGGTTCTTCACTTTACAAATGATTTCCCTTTTTTAATTCTATCCGTTTTATCAACATTTTTCCCTTTTATAAAACTCTATTCATTTTATAAACATTTCCCCTTTTATTTACTTGCGAAATATTTCCTTTTATAAAATCTATTGATTTTATATAATCCCTTTATTTCAATATACATTGAAATAAATTCTTTTTACATCCAAGGGTCTTTTATGATATTTAAAATATCGAATAACAAGGATCAATATCATTCCAACACACAAAATCCATAACAGATTATATAACACATCATATATCACAATATATGAAAAACAGTAAAATAAATGTTGAGGAATCCAGTCGGATTCCTCCAACCTGTTTCCCTGCATCCACAGATGTTATACAATAAAATCAACATCACTTTCAGTTCCATATGATATATTCTGTTAAACAGAATCAATATAGAAATTCAACTAACTGACTAGCAGTTCAATCAAACAATCAACACACAGTCAATCAACCAACATTTAACAGTTCTAAAAATACAACATGAAATTATAAACTGTTCAGAGTTAGTGAGATTTACTCACATTTGCAGTTCATCGTTAAAGAACGATAAACTATTATTTGATCTAAATCAAACAATCTATTTCGCCATAAATTCAAACGAGCTCCAATGGACTTCCAGTCAGTTCCATGTTGTAGCCACCGTCCATACGATCCCAACGTGACTAACGGTTCGTGATTCTGATTTCATATGAATAAGTTATCGCCATTATAAGTTAATACTAATTTAAATAAAACATGGATATATATTAACGGGCTTTAACCTTTATTCTCCGGCCCAACTCTCCATTTACAAACAAAACCCGACCCACGCTTATTCTTTTTCTCCCCCAAATGAATTGTCGTGCTCCAGTAAATCACCACACAGCCATTTCCCAACTTTGAAGCTCCACCGACTCTTCATCTCATCATCGATCTCAAAACCGACACCACCACTTCGATCCTCATCCAAATCTCGACACTCCCATACCAATTTCACTAAACTCGCACCCGTTTTTCACCCCTCGATGTCAAGCCTGCTATAGTACATCGCACCACACAAAATGCGTCGAACTCCCCGATTTTTCCCTCAACGTGTGCTATTTCATCTTCTAATCGCAAAACCAATATCGAATCGAGCTAAAACCCTTTGTACTTGGATCGAAACCCAACCCTAGCTGCTCAAGACCGTCGCTGGAAGTTTCACCGCGAAGGAAACAAGTGTCGAACTCCACTTGAGTTACACCAGATGATAGAGGACCTCAATCTGAATCCATCATTGTATATCTTGTGATTTATTGATTTTATTTGGATTTGTTTGAGATATTTGAACTCATGAAATTTACTTTGCTGAGGAACGAAATGTGACGGCGGTTTTTCCATTGACCAAAGAATTTTCTGATTAGGTTTAGGATGGTATCCTATTTATAGGAAAATTTTAATAATTTTAAATAAATCAAATTTTATATTAATTTATATTCCAATGCTCTTGTATTTATCCTTCTAAAAATCCCTACGGTCACGTATTATACCCAAAAATCACCAAACTGAACATGTAGCTAGAGTTCGACATTACGGTCCCAACGAAACTGGTTTCGTCGAATTCCGACTCCATATGCTCATACAACGTATTTTTAACCGTTGAAATACTAACTGTTTTTCACTCTAAAAATCCATACGGTCACACTGTGACTCTAAAAATCACCAAACTAGGAATCTAACAACAATTTGACATTTTGGATCCAACAAAATTAGTTTCGTCGAATTCCGACTTCGTTTGCAAAAGTGGCCATTTTTAAAGCTATAAATAGCCTATTTAATTATATAAATATATTTAAATATAATTAAATTAAATACAAAGAAATTTATATTATCGTATATACTCACAGTGGAATACCATACAACTCTACTGGGATTTATAATTCGATATTCCAAATCTGGGTTAACCCGGTATTCAATTTATATTGAAATTCCTTTTTAAAATATAAATAATTCCTTTATAAATTATAAAGGAATTCCACAGCGACTTTTCTAAAATTTGATTTGGACATATCTCAAAATCTACACGACGAAATCCCGATTTTTCTCTTCCACTAGAAAGATATTCTCCACCAGCTCCACACGTTTCTTGTTTCACAGAAATCCAGCTTAAAACGAATCCTGTACATTCAGTTGAAGTTCGAATCGCCAATTTATGAACTGCAGCGCCATTTCGAGCTCGTTTATAATTATATTATAAACTATACATTCAACTGTCGTTTATATAATATATTCGTTATTCAAATTCAAATTCCAAGCTGAATTAAATATCACAGATGATCCAGTTCACACCATATCGCCATTTCAGCCAATTCTGATTATTTCAGAATTAAATATATTATCTAATTTATTATTTTAATTAAATATTCATCATATTTTAATTCCACGACCATTTAATTCACCATATCACTATTTATATAATTAAATAAATTAATTATAATACCTCTGCCAATGCGGGTCATTACATTCTTCTCCACTTAAAGTAATTTCGTCCTCGAAATTGCTAAGGTAGAGAACGACCCTATCGACTGGTTAGAACATATTTATTCACTTCTTAACTCCAGTTTCAACTGAACCAATTTAATTTCAATTAAATTATTAATTAATTCTTATCAACGAAAATTTTCAAAAATCTTGAAAATTTTCTAACGCCTTAACTCTTCGAAAAATTTCGCCAGCACCTCCTTTGTACTGGTCAAATCGGTCAAACTCCAACTCGCCTCTATGGGCCATCTCCATCCCAAAAGAAAATCAAACAGCCAAGAGGCTTGCCAATTCGGCTCATAAATCTTATATCCTATGAACTAAAACTTGTACCTTTTCGTCAGGTATATCATTATATCCTTTCCACCTGTTATCAATTCAGCGGATACAAGGGTCATCCCAATCAAATTCCAATCCGCTTTTTTATCCACAATTTCAACCATTCGCTTATACCTAAGTCGAATTTCGTTTCAAACTCGAGTTTCATTCTCGATTCCAAACTCTTTACTTGATTATCAAGTTACACTTCAAATTTGAATCCCCCAAATCCAATTTGTCTCGATATCATTCAAATTCAATCTCAGTTACCACTTTACTGGCTTTACTTTTAATTCAAATTTTGCTTTCACAAATTTTTGTTAAATTTGTTTTTAATTCAAACAGTCTTTCCCTGGGAGTTTTTAAACAGCTTACTCTTTTCAAAAATCAAATTTTCCTTTTGAACATGTCACTGAGCCCTTAATTAATATTCCATTAGTTAAATCACTTCTCTATTTCTTTATCAATATTTATTAACCAAATATTTTCAATAACCATATTGGCCTTTTACGTTAATTGGAAAACATTTCCGAATATCGCCTTCCTTTATTCTCTAAATTTTAGAAAATATATGCTATTTATAATTGGAAAATATTCCAATTACTTATCTCTTTTCCGATCTCGTTTATTTCTATACTTAGGAAATATTCTTCATTATATTTCCAAGCTTACACTTATTTGGGTTAAAACGGATGTTGTGTAAAACATCGTTACGACAACCCAAATACTATATTAAACTAACTCTTATTCAACATTGATCTTCGAGCCTGAAATCTTACTATTTATTTGTTAATAATGAAATCAATCAAGTTATGGTATAGATACCTCTCAGACCTTGACTGAATAACATTTATAACTTCAAAACAGATATGACTACTTACTCGAATAATCAATACCATACAACGACTTATTCACTTTTAAACACGTACAAGCTTCCCCTTTCTATTATTACCAGATTTTATTCTTAATCTTCCTTTTTGATTTTACTATTCTATTTCTAAGTTTGTTTCCTTATCGACTTCTACATATATATATATATATCGATACGTTGATTTCTAACTATCAAATTATCTTAAAAATATTCTAACTCCTTAAATTCCCGGAAAAATTAGCCATAACCTCCTTTGTACTGGGAGCATCGGGATATTTCAAATAACCTCCCATGGCCCTCACCAATCCAAAAGAAAAAGAAAAAAAGCCAAGCGGCTAGCCGATACGGCGCATAAAATCTCATATATGAATTAACACATACCTTTTTGTCGAGCATTCTATTTATATATCTTCATACCTTATCCATACCTATCTCATGTATATTTACCTGCCCAATCTATTTTAACCATACCTGATCGTTTTAACTCAATTCGTTAATTAATTTGTTAATTAACTCTTTAGTCTATTTCACTTTTATATTTGAGCATGACATGTTCAAATATATTTTAACTTGCTTATTAACTAATTTGAATCCAAATTTCAAATTTAAGTTCTGTATTCGATTTCGAATATCCATTTACAAATCCAATTCACCTTTCAAAGTTCAACTTCAAATTCAAAACTCGATTAACTAATTCCTCTTCGACTTAGTTAATTCTATTAAATTTTTATTCAAATTTTATATCACTTATATTATTCAAATCTATATATCAAATTCTATTATTCAAATTCTATATATCAAATTCTATTATTCAAATTCTATATATCGAATTCTATTCAGATTCTATATTATAAATCCCATTTGAATTTCTATATTCAAACTCTATTTCAATCCCATTGAATTTCATATATTCAAACTCCCTTTGAATTTCTATATTCAGTTCTACTTCAATTCCATTGAATTTCATATATTCAAACTCCCTTTGAATTACTATATTCAATTCTACTTCAATTCCATTGAATTTCATATATTCAAACTCCTTTTGAATTTCTATATTCAATTCTATTTTATAAATCCCATTTTGAAATTCAACGCAACTTGTCTTTCCCAAAACAAATTCAAAACAGTATCTCTGGTAGTAATTCGTCACTTACAACTCAAAAATGAATACTGATGATGCAGCTGTCATCACCAGAATCTATTTTCCAGCGATCGAAGTGAGTTCAATACTATAAAACCATTTCTAAACATTTCCACTTTGAAATTCATTTCAAAATATGATTCACACGGCTTGTAAAACAATTTAAAATCTCCCAGGATCTTAAATTTTCCTTATTTTTAATCCAAATCCATTTACAAATACTTATCCAATTTTCCAAAAATTTTAATTCCATTAATTCTGATTTAAGTTTAGATTTAACTCATCTGATTTCACGTATTTTACTTATATGAATTCTGATTGGTTATATATAACCATTTCACATTTTATAATCTTATCTGATTATAATTACTACCAACACATCCTAATATGATAATATATCACATATCCATACTGTGTCGATCCATCGTATTCAAGTGTTTATTTACTCCTACCGATACAGTGGATCAAACTGATCGACCAGAATTCATAAACAACTCAACCAATGAATCTCCACAATAAAAACCATTTTTATATCAAATACAAATATGCACTCGTATATATACACTCAACTCAACCTAGGGTATTACTAACCCTATCTCTACTGAGTCACGCCACAGAGCCAAGGTAATTCTTAACTTAAATTCTGATACCAACTGTAATGACCCAAAATTCCGGTCCAATTTGAGCTGACCAAAAGCACAAGTCCAACCCCAATAAAACTGAAAACCAGGAAATTAATAGAAAGAAAAACAGAGGGTGAGGAAAGATAAGATAGAAACTTAGAATAGAAGAAGAAGAACACAATATCGGAGTAACACGAATCTCACAGCGGAACGAATAAATATATTTCATAACATAACTTTGAAATACAAATATGTACTTGAACATACATATCATTATCAAAGTACAGCACTTACAACACAGCGGAAATAACTATAGCTATATGATCCTGAAGCCTCTTGCTCCAAGATCTTCCAGTATATCTGTAAATCCCGACTACTTAACTGCCCGTACAAATTTAGGCACCCAAGAGTTTTGGGAAACAAACAAATAAACTCCGGGTCAGTCATGGGACTGGTGTGAGTAAAACAGTTTAAAATAGTTCAAGCAGGTAATCGATATCTCATAAGACCACGCCGTATAACGGAACGGGTTTTTCCCTTATGAGAATCCAAATATCTTTATATCAAAAACCTTTTTGATATTATAATAATGTTTACCAACACAATATAATAATCATCTAGCATAAACGCTTTCATCTCACGTTCAACATATATAGTATACAATCAAAACCGCAAGCACGTATTGGGTAATGGATTTCCAACTATGACAAGGTATGGAACCACCTTTCGCTAGTGTATCTCTAGAAAAGAATACACTAGGTTCAACAAGAACATCTTGCAACTCGGCCACACATGACTGACCACTCATTTCGCTTGAGTGTATCGAATGTATATCACCAACGGTTGGGATCAGCAACCGTTTCCTGAATGGGACAACATCAACAATAGATTTTTAGAAGTAAATGAAACTCTAGATCAGGTGATTACACACCCTACTTCGGTGCGACCGACTTAGCCATGCTGCCTGCCCGATTTCTGTCATTTACCGGATGTAAGGCTAGAAGCTACGCTTTATCATCACACCAGATTCACTTTGAATTCCACATCGTCAAATCCATCAAATCACCGATTGACGTTCTCAACCATGCATTATGTGTTAGCTAAAAGAAGTTTCCTCCTCCGCTTCCACTCTTGGTACGGTTGGAGAAATCAATATACGTGATCGTCTGGAAATACTCTGTCAGACATCCGTCCATACAAGTCATCCAGGAACAGGATAAACCGAAGGCACTATTCTGTAAACAGGATAGCCCTTGCATAACTCCGTCTTCAGTTTCCTTTGGCATATATGATTCGCAATGCTTATGCCAATACAGAGTGGTTCTTTGGATAATAATCCAACCGGTCTCTCCATATTAACAACGTTAAAATGGTTAAAAACTTCGATAGTCTGTGATTTAACTATCGAAGAAAAACACGTGTGCAAACAACGATATTATTTCCAGATGGAAATTCTATCAATCAAACATCATTTAACATTTATCTCTTTATTTCATTAATTTACTCATCTCCTCTTTCCCTATATTCAATATTTCTTATTTTCTAAATTTGGAAAATATACGTTATTAACAATGGAAAACATTTCCATTTATTGTTTTCTTTATTAGAAAACATTTCTGGTTTCTTATTTGGAAAACATTTCCAAAGCTTATTCATTGGACTTAGACAGATGTTTAAACAAACCATCGTGATGCCAACTCAAACCATTTCCTTTAATTACTAAATTCACTTAACCATCCTTTACTATCGAACCTTAACCATTCCTTAGTTAAAAATGAAGTCAATCAAGTTTGGGTAATACTACCTTTCATACCTTAACTGAACAACGTTTCCAACCTTGAAATAGACAAAGTTCACCCTTCTAATTCTTTAACAAACTTCCTTACGTAACTCTCTTTCAAATCTTTTCTATTCACTTAACTCCTATCGATTTAACTCTAACTCTATTCACTTAACTCCTATCGAATAAACTATATTTGATAACTCTTTCAATTCTATTTGAACAAACTATATATTTGATTTACTCCTTTAATTCTATTTGAATAAACTATATATTCGATTAACTCCTTTATTCTATTTGAATAAACAATATTCGATTAACTCCTTTGCTTTAACTCTAATCGATTAAACTAACATCGATTGACTCCTTTTAACTCGATTAAACTAACATCGATTAACTCCTTTTAACTCGATTACACTAACATCGATTAACTCCTTTTAACTCGATTAAACTAACATCGATTAACTCCTTTTAACTCAATTAAACTATTCATTTATAAAGATTTACTTTTAGTAACGGTTCTTCACTTTACAAATGATTTCCCTTTTTAAATTCTATTCGTTTTATCAACATTTTTCCCTTTTATAAAACTCTATTCATTTTATAAACATTTCCCCTTTTATTTACTTTCGAAATATTTCCTTTTATAAAATCTATTGATTTTATAAAATCCCTTTATTTCAATATACATTGAAATAAATTCTTTTTACATCCCAGGGTCTTTGATGATATTTAAAATATCGAATAACAAGGATCAATATCATTCCAATACACAAAATCCATAACAGATTATATAACACATCATATATCACAATATATGAAAAACAGTAAAATAAATGTTGAGGAATCCAGTCGGATTCCTCCAACCTGTTTCCCTGCATCCACAGATGTTACACAATAAAATCAACATCACTTTCAGTTCCATATGATATATTCTGTTAAACAGAATCAATATAGAAATTCAACTAACTGACTAGCAGTTCAATCAAACAGTCAACACATAGTCAATCAACCAACATTTAACAGTTCTAAAAATACAACATGAAATTATAAACTGTTCAGAGTTAGTGAGATTTACTCATATTTGCAGTTCATCGTTAAAGAACGATAAACTGTTATTTGATCTAAATCAAACAATTTATTTCGACATAAATTCAAACGAGCTCCAATGGACTTCTAGTCAGTTCCGTGGTGTAGCTACCGTCCATACGATCCCAACGTGACTAACGGTTTGTGATTCTGATTTCATATGAATAAGTTATCGCCATTATAAGTTAATACTCATTTAAATAAAACATGGATATATATTAACGGGCTTTAACCTTTATTCTCCAGCCCAACTCTCCATTTACAAACAAAACCCGACCCGCCCTTATTCTTTTTCTCCCCCAAATGAACTGCCGTGCTCCAGTAAATCACCACACAGCCATTTCCCAACTTTGAAGCTCCACCGACTCTTCATCTCATCATCGATCTCAAAACCGACACCACCACTTTGATCCTCATCCAAATCTCCACACTCCCATACCAATTTCACTAAACTCGCACCTGTTTTTCACCCCTCGACGTCGAGCCTACTGTAGTACATCGCACCACACAAAATGCGTCGAACTCCCCGATTTTTCCCTCAACAGGTGCTATTTCATCTTTTAATCACAAAACTAATATCGAATCGAGCTAAAACCCTTTGTACTTGGATCGAAACCCAACCCTAGCTGCTCAAGACTGTCGCTGGAAGTTTCACCGCGAAGGAAACAAGCGTCGAACTCCACTTGAGTTACACCAGATGATAGAGGACCTCAATCTGAATCCATCAATGTATATCTTGTGATTTATTGATTTTATTTGGATTTGTTTGAGATATTTGAACTCATGAAATTTACTTTGCTGAGGAACGAAATGTGACGGCGGTTTTTCCATTGACCAAAGAAGTTTTTGATTAGGTTTAGGATGGTATCCTATTTATAGGAAAAATTTAATAATTTTAAATAAATCGAATTTTATATTAATTTATATTCTAACGCTCTTGTATTTATCCTTCTAAAAATCCCTACGGTCACGTATTATATCCAAAAATCACCAAACTAGACATGTAGCTAGAGTTCGACATTACGGTCCCCACGAAACTGGTTTCGTCGACTCCGTATGCTCACACAGCGTATTTTTAACCGTTGAAATACTGACTGTTTTTCACTCTAAAAATCCGTACGGTCACACAGTGACTCTAAAAATCACCAAACTAGGAATCTAACAACTATTTGACATTTCGGATCCAACAAAATTAGTTTCGTCGAATTCCGACTTCGTTTGCAAAAGTGGCTATTTTTAAAGTTCTAAATAGCCTATTTAAATATATAAATATATTTAAATATAATTAAATTAAATACAAAGAAATTTATATTATCGTATATACTCACAGTGGAATACCATACAGCTCTACTGGGATTTATAACTCAATATTCCAAATCTGGGTTAACCCGGTATTCGATTTATTTTGAAATTCCTTTTTAAAATATAAATAATTCCTTTATAAATTATAAAGGAATTCCACAGCGACTTTTCTAAAATTTGATTTGGACATATCTCAAAATCTACACGACGAAATCCCAATTTTTCTCTTCCACTAGAAAGATATTCTCCACCAGCTCCACACGTTTCTTATTTCACAGAAATCCGGCTTAAAACGAATCCTGTACATTCAGTTGAAGTTCGAATCGCCAATTTACGAACTGCAGCGCCATTTCGAGCTCGCTTATAATTATATTATAAATTATATGTTCAACTGTCGTTTAATTATAATATATTCGTTATTCAAATTCAAATTCCAAGCTGAATAAAATATCACGGATGATCCAGTTCACACCATATCGCCATTTCAGTCAATTCTGATTATTTCAGAATTAAATGTATTATCTAATTTATTATTTTAATTAAATATTCATCATATTTTAACTCCATGACCATTTAATTCACTATATCACTTTTTATTTAATTAAATAAATTAATTATAATACCTCTGCCAATGTGGGTCATTACAACCGGCGGTCTTCACATCGAATGTATGAGGACTACTGATGCCTTTGATTGGAGTTGCTACCTTGAAAAGGTTCCAGTGGTAGTTATGCGGACGTATTGTTGATCGTTAGGATATGCGAGGTATAAGGTGTCTCTGGTTTTGTTCAAACCCAGAATGGACTTGTAAATGGATGAGTGTCTGACATTGGATTTCATTCCATGTAAATTGGTTTCTATTTAATATATATCTGTTGGTGGCGGAGAATTTATTCTCTTTCTTAACACGTTTCTCCGAGACGCATGAGCTCAGAGGTTATATATTAGTAGTTATCGATCGCATGGTGTGGATTGTCAGTGTGGCATGCCAAGATGCAATTGATCAAGGCTTTTGTTGAAAAGCAGAGCCCTGTGGATGATGATCAAAGCATAGCCTATTTAGGCATAGCTTTGTGTATTTCGTTGCTTCGCGAGTCGGTAGAGTCAAAAACGGAGCAAGGGAATACAGGGAGTGCACACGTTTCTTTCTAGCAAGAAGTGGTGTTTGGGTTTAACACGACCTGACATTTAACTTATGTGGTTGATGGATTTTGAGGCGCCTCGGATTTTATTGGCCGCAATGGCCAATTTATAGGTCCAATAGGATCGGGAAGCGTGTGTTCAGGCATAACTAATCCAACCCATTGCACTATTGGGGGACCGGCCCAACAGGATCTAAGGGTTCGTCAGCGTCCGAATCCTGAGACATTGCTAAAGTGTCTGGAATCGGTAAGGAGATCGTTCCTAGCCTTGAATCTTGATGGAAATCCAACCTCCAATACGACATCCTGCGGTTTTGATTGTATACCTATATAGGGCGACATAGTAGGATAGGGTGATATGCCATCTATGATTAATACATTATGATTGAAATGTTTTTAAAACATATATACACTAATAATAATATCAAATCTGTTTTTATCGTATCAAGCATTTTTTACCATTATAAGGTAAAACTCTATCCTCCGACTTGTGTTGCATTATGTGATGGGACTAGAGTTTTATAATGGTTTCATTTTTCTAAAAAACATTGCATTGTTTTTAACGATTTACTTTATTTATCACTGGCAATCCAATGGAGTAAACCCGTTTCGCGATAGCGGCGTGGTCCTGTGATTAGCCTCCTTATTAGTTAAGTTAAATAAAGATTTCTCACACCAGTCCCATGACTGACCCGTAGTTTGTTTCACTTTGCAAACTCGTGTGTCCTCTTTTCCACATGGGCAGTCGAGTAGCTTATTTTGCAGATATTGAGCAGGATTCTGGATTGAAGCTTAAAGCTGTGTCCAGAGCATGGATAGTCTTCCGCTGTGATTAATTTAATTATTCCGCTGAATTGTATTAATTATGTTGTGATTAAATATTTCGCTGTATTATTTATCAATGTACTCTAATATTATGTACTCTGATGTAACATTTTTATAATGTTTATAAAAGTATGTTGTTATCTGTTCTGATGTGTTGTATTCCCAAAGTTAACGTATTCAGGTTTTGAGCGGTCTTGGTCGATTTAGCGATTGATCAGGTTGGGTGAAATCCGGGTCGTTACAGTTGGTATCAGAGCTTTGGTTAGCTCAAATTTTTGGGGTACAACTCGTTAGAACTGAACAAAAGTCTCATCAAAGATTGAATTAGTAATATCCAATAAGAATAACTCGTTAGAGATGGGATCAGTAGTATCCTAGAACAAGTGTGAAGAGTATTAATTTTTAAATTAAATATGCAAACAAATTTAGTTTTGAAAATTTAAAATCTTATTATATGTATTTGAAGATATTATTTTATTTTATTTTATTTTGGACAATCGAGTGTATAAAGATTTTGCATATACACCTAGCTAGCGTGTATTCGAAGTCTCAAATATACTAGAAAGATATAGAATCACACTTTAGTCGCCCAGAGATGTTCTGATGGTGGTTCGAAACATCATCAGAATTTATGTCCAAGTTTCGAAAGTGATATATCTATATATTTCCATTGACTGGTGTGAGAACCAAAACTAGATAGGGTCTAATGCTGTGATTTGCACTAAAAATATGATTTTTGACTATATATAAAAGTATATATAATTGAAAAGTTAATCACCTAATAGATTTCTGGTTGTGATGTTTGATAATTAGTTTAACTAGTTAAAATATTGGAATAATAATTAATTCAACCAATATATAAAAGAATGATAAATTTAACTAAATCATATTTAATATTGAACTAAACTAAAAATTGATTAAAATTAAAAGTTGAGTTGGTTAATTAAACGACCTTTAGCTTCGTTCCTTTTCGAGGAAGAAAAGATTTTAAGTGAGGGAGATTGAAATAACCCGCAAATTCTGAACCAATTTAAAATTTTTATTTTAGAAATTTTAATAGTAAAAATAATTTATTTTAAATAATAATGATGAAAAAATTTATTTAAATTAAAGTTAGAACAAAAATTTTAATTTTAATTATAAAAGGAGTAAGAAATAGCGCGGTAGTTTGGAAAGTCAAACATGAACTTTGACCGAGTGTACCGGATTCAATGTTTACCGGATTTTAGTGAAACCAAAAATATTAGAATCTATTTAAAAAATCTTTCCAAAAAATCTAAAAAATTGCAATTTCATAGCGGGGATCAAAAGTTATGCCCAGTTTAAATTTCAGAATAGTTGCTGTAGAATTTATATATTTTTTAATATTAAAAATAGCCATTTTTCAAACGACCTCCGTTTTCGACGAAACCACTTTTGTTGGAACCGGAATATCAACTTATTGTTAGGTTTCAATTTTCATAATTTTTCGAATTAATATGTGAGCGTGGCAAAAGAAAACGTGTTTTGTCAATTTCAGTCAAATCTGATCGACCAGAAAAAGACCATTTTTCAAACGATCTCGGAATTCAACGAAATTAGTCTTGTTAAAACTGTATCGTCAAAACATAACCAAAAATAATTTTTCTGTAATTTTTAGAGTTAGTTTATGGCCCCGGTAATTTAAAATGCGCGTTCAAATTAAATAATTAAATGATTTATATTGTAATTTAAAGAAAAGTGGGCCAAGACGATCGAAGGGGGTGACGGGACCTAGCTCATTGGATCCGGAACGGGAGTATTTGCCTAGTAACATCCTTCGTTGGGCTGAAATTGGAGTTAGTTAGAACTGATGGGTTTATTTGTAAAATTAAAGCATTTATTTATATTTTATTATAAATAATAGAAAACCCTAATATTAATTCATCGTTTTCCCCGATCCTCTCAAACCCGCAGCTGCCTCTTCCTTCCTCCCTTCCTCCATTGATTTCTCCTTCTCCAAGCAAAATTACACCATGCTCCTTTAGAACTTTTTCAAGCTCTCGTCCTCCTCTTCGATTCTATATAAGTTTCATCCTCCAAAACTAAACGTAGCTCGAGAATCACCTTGACAAAGCCGCCTTCTTCGCTCCGTCGGGCCCACCACACTGCATCGCACCCCCTCTCTTCCTGGCGCACGTGCGCCTCCCCAAGGCCTTCCACCTCCAACTTCCCGTTCGTGAAACCGTGCACCGATGCTCAAGTTATATCGATCTGAAGTTTGGAACCAAATCAAAGCTTTACTTTAAATTCTATTTTATTGATTTGCGACACTTCAAATATGTAGCTAATTGTAATTTAAATGATTAAAATTCATTTTTGATTCAAATCAACTCAGAACTTGACGATTTTGGTGATGTTGGAACGGCGACACACAACATAACATTCCAGAACTGTTGTGAACAAATTCTGACTCAATTTGATGTAACAACCCGCATTCTACGCATCAGAGGATCGTAGAATATTTATTTCTTTCTTATATGAATACGTATGGCCATGTAACTTTGGGAAACGACTATTGGGGTCATTTCCCATGTTCATGATTTTTGCCGATTTTTAAATGACCATTTTGCCCCTAGCTAATCTTGTTTCATTCATAACTTCTGACTGGAGAGGAGTTTTGACATGAAACCACTTCCATTAGATCCGAATGATGGTTTACCTTTCCGTAGAGTGGTCATAATAGTCAAACGGATTTACGGTTTGGGAGATATGGCTGAATTAATGTTTAGAAGGCTAAAAACAGCTTAATTGGGCTTAACAGGGTGATTAACAGCTAGGGCCAATGGGGGATTTCGGGTATAGAGGTATTTAAGGGCTGCTAGGGTTTAGAAAACGATTTTTACTTCATTTTCCAGCCGCCACAGACATGTCTTTCACTCTAGCCATGGCCTCCACCTTCTAGTTTCATCTCAAATCGCCTCTAATCACTTTCTAATCGAAGATTAAGCAGAACTACATCAAATCAAGGGGGATTAGCACCAAATCAGAGAGTGTTGCTAGAACACATTAGAATTCGACCCAAACAGGGAATCCTTTCAGATCTATAGTTTACTTTGTGGCTAAGGTGAGTGATTTGCATTGTTTTTCACTAATTACGGCTAATTAGGGTAATTAGCGAAGATTAGCGAAATTATAACTCAGAAAATTCTAGAAAAATTTGTAAAATTCTGGAATATTATTTTATGCCTCTGATATAAACTTGGGTTAATTTGGACTAATTTTGCTAATCCCGGAATTTAGGGGATTAAGGGATGATTATGATAATTAGCGAAATTATGCGCCATAAAAATCTGGAAAAATATTCAAAAATTCTAAAATATTGTTTTAGACCTCTGCTAGAAAATTTGGCTAATTTGGTTAAGTTTTACTAATCCTATCATTAGTTGTTGTTGAACATGTTTAAGAGAAAATATGGGTTTTGGGTATATTTGATCCATTTTACATGCTATGATTGTTGTTTTGCTGTTTATGATTGATTGTACATGTTGCTATGACTGTATGGTATGATTTGTGATTGTCTAGAAGTGTTAGATTGGTCGAAAATGCCGTCAAGTGGCGTATAAACAGTTGTTGGAAGTTGTAGGAAAAGTGCAGAAAAGTACCCAAACCGGATCAGATCGGATGGGAGGCCGAACCGAACCGTTGTGAAGCTCTTCCCCACGAACTGCTAGCGGAGCATCTTCTCCAATCCGACCTGTGTAGTCTTCTCCGCACCGATGGGAGCATTAATCTCCGTACCGATCCGCTTACCTGGAAAGTCCACGATCCGAATCATGTTACTCGACCCGAACCGATGCGCCATGGAAGAACTAGAGGAACTTGACCCGATCCGAGGTGATGAAGCATTTCAATCCGAACCGCTGTAGGAAGGCCACCCCGACCCGACCCGCATAGCCAACTCTGAACCGAACCGATGTATGGCGATTGGACTCGAAGGCCCCGACCCGATCCACCAGGGGTGATGACGACGATCCGAACCCGATGGGAGTACGATTCGAAGCAAAGTAAAAGAAGAAGACCAATAACTCGAGATGCAAAGGTAGTCCAAATAAGAAGTCAGAGCTCAGGATCCAATTGGGAACCGACGAATCAACTTCATGAGTTGGGTTTTGCTGCGGGACGTGTGCAAAGGGGTTGTCGGTATTCATAACTTTGGTTCACCACTGAGAGATGGATAGTGGGCTTGTAGTGATAGTTGTACGAGATTGGATTCCGTCATGGCCCAATGGATAGGTGACCAAGGTAGTGAATATCGTATGCTTTACACACTGAGTGAGAGATGTGAGGATGGTTGCTATGTTTGATTTGTTTGCCATCATTATGACATGCATAACCCCATCCCGTATTCTTTACAACATTTGTTTAGTGGCACCTTAGAGTATTGTACAGTATGTAGTGCTAACTCTTTGGTTGCAGGTCCAGGTTCAGGTATGGTTGGATTATACCTGTTATTGTTCTGTTTTGTTGTTTATCGCTCATACCAGACTTTTTGTCTGACCCAGAGTTTTGTGTCTCTTCTTATTACTCTGGGTGCTCTCACGAGCAGACTAGAGACAGGTTAGCTGGTGATGCACGAGTAGCTGATTCGGAGGCGAGCAGGAGGCTTCCACGTATGATATATATAGATATTCTCCCTGTGTCGTTGGTGATCACTACTTGGACATTAGTAGTGCACCTCCTTTATCTTGCTTTTAACTTTAGAGACAGTTTGAAAAGTTGTAATAATGATGATGTGGAACATAAGCTGTATTTGGATTTTCCGCTGCTATGATAGTTTGTTTTCAGCTTATGCACTGTCTCACCTGTTTTATGTCAAGTATGTTGTTATTATATTTTGTTCTATGCGCTGTGAGACATTCTACAGGTTCCTTATTGATTCTTCATCTTATTTCTTTCCTTCTGACGACCGTTCCGTGCTAACTGGACATGTGTACAACGCACTTTTGGAGTAAATGTCGGTTGGTGCGGGGCGGGTTGTCACATTTGGTATCAGAGCTAGGTTGCAAGTTAACCTAAGGAAAGACACTAGGGAGAGATAGTACGTATATGAGAGTGCGTATTTGTGATTACTTTGGTTTTCAAAAGCTATAAATATATACTATTAGTATAGTTAAGAATGAAGTCGCACTGCACTAGCACCACTATGGAGATGGTTAATCGTTTTCTCTTTACAGATTGAACGATGAGCCGATACGCAAGAGGTGCTGGTAGGGGAGCCAATAATGGGAATGCTGCTAACATGAGGACGATGTTTACTGACCTCATGAGAGAAATGCTTAGGGATGTGCAGGGGGAAGCTCCCAATGCCGGTAATGGTGGTGGTCCAGTAGTGCAGGCGCCTAGGGCCGATTTCGCCAAGCTGAATAAGGATTATACTAGTCTTGGTGGGAAGCCGTTCTACGGAACGGAGTCGACCACAGATGTTCAGGATTGGTTGAATAGCTATGATCGTATCTTCGACGAATTGTGCGATGAAGAGAAGGCTAGCGTCTCATCAGTTGCAAGGACGAGCGATGAATTGGTGGAATGATATTAAGACAGCCACTCCAGAGGATTAGGTTACTTGGGATCAGTTTAAGGCTCGCTTTAGCGAAAAATTTATCCCAGCTGCTCAGAAGTCAGAATTGTTTAGGAAGTTCTTGGAGCTTAAGCAGAATGGTAGGGCAGTCTCGGACTATATTGATGAGTTCGACACTTTGTCGAAGTATGGATTATCCCTTATCGATACTACCGAGAAGAAGAACGAGAAGTTCATAAAAAGTTTGGGTCAGTACTTGAGGGAAAAGCTTATTAACCACATCGATGAGATGTTTGAATCGATTGTGGGGAAAGCATTGAGGTTATAGAGTCTTTACCCTAAGCCAAAGACTGAGGTTGCTATTGCATCTGCAGAGGAGCCAAAGCCGCAAGCAGGCGGTGGAGGCAAGAATAATTCCCAGGATAAGAGGAAACAAGACCAAACCAAGGATGGTCAGAATAAGAAAAATAAGAAAGATGGCGAGTGCTTTAGCTGTGGTAAGAAGGACCACTACGCCAGAGATTGTCGGGAAAAGCCTAGGGAAAGGAAGTGCTTTAATTGTGGCCAAGCGGGACATCACAAGAATGAATGTCCACAACCTCCTAGGGAGAAGCAGATCGTGAAAGCATATGCTATCAACACTTTTCCTTCTTCGTCGAATGCCCCAACTGCGGCGTAGAAGGAAAAAGGTGTCGTTATTCAAGGTATGCTTTCTATTTAAGATGTTTTTGATCGAGTTTTGTTTGACAAACCTGAGTTAGTCGATAGACCTTTAGTAGTGACAAACCCGATAGGTGGTTTGACTAGCCTTTGTAGGATTTGTCGTAATTTGGTCTTATTGAGTCATGGATGTATGTTTGTTGTGATTGCTTTATTTTGAGCTTTACTAGGTCTAGCTTGATTTTTGGGAGCCGATTGACCTCAAAGGTATAGAGTGATAGTAGATTATGAAGAGTCTTTGACAACCATTATAATGGATGATGGACGAAAGGTGGTAATGGATCGCCTACCTTATGATGAAGATGATAAAGGGAGTTAGAGAAGCGAATGTACATTGGATGTACATCAGTTTGGTCAGGACTTGGCCATGCGATCGACGATAGTCTCATGCGAGATTGGCAAGGATAGCTAGAGTTAGTTATGGATGCTTGAGTGTTTGGATGTTTTGCTAGTATCACCTCACATGGATTGTCCGAATTCGGAGGAGATGTTCCTTAGGTGCTTGTCTGATATTGGTTTAGGCCTTTGGGGCTTGTGCTTGGGGAATGTCGAGTTCGATTAGGATGGTTTGCATAAGAGATAAATAGTTGTTGTGATTTTTCATTGGATGATATCTTGGTTTACACGAGGAGTAATGGGCAGCTGTGACAGGATAAGACTATTCAGTGGTATGGACTGCCCCGAGTTAGACTCAATAGGATTATGAGATGACTCGAGTGGGACTCGAGAAAGATGCAAAATAATGGATTGTTTAGGACCTTATGTTGATGTTATTTTTGAAGAAATAGGATGTGTTTGTCGATCATGGAAGATGCAACGAAGATTAGGACGATTCAAGTTGGACTTGAACTCATAAAAGAAAATGGGTGTTCGTTGATCTTGGAGATGCAACGAATAGGGAGACGACTCACGTTGGACTAGGGTCTGTAGGTAATGGATACTCAAGACTGGGTCTGAGTTTATGGGTAATAGATTGACTCGACTCGGGAAGGCTGCGAGGAATTGGATTGGTTGGAGTTGGACTCGAGAGGGCAGCAAGATAATGGATAGACTTGGGTGGGACTCGAGTGTTTCAGGCGGACTAAAAGCAGGGGTATCTGGGGATGACCACTTACCTTGGATCCGTTGGACGTGATCTAGTTATCCTTAGAGGATAAACGTACGTTGGACGTACGGTAGTCCGTTTGGAGGCAGAGTTTCCATTAGTTATTAATGTTGGTTAGACCAGACATACAGATATCGACGTATTCATGGCTTTAGCAGGTGATAGATAGGATTTGTTTGATGGATGCTATGGTTGTTGTGTTTGCTCCTACCTTTCTTCTCTTGAGTATCACCTGTAGGATCCTGTTAAATGGAAATAGTACAAGTTCGTTGATCATGGTGATACGACGGGCGTAAGATACTTTACGTTAGACTTGAAGTATGTTGGGCATTGTGGAGCGTCCGTTGACCTTGGAGATTCAGCGGATATAGGAGCTTCAAGTTGGACTTGGACTTGAAGGTAGAGTACCTAGATTCATTGGATGAGTCTAGTTCACCTTTAGAAGGTGAATGTACGTTGGACGTGCAGTACGAGTATAAGTGGAGTACCTAGGTTCATTGGATGGGTCTAGTTTGCCTCTAGGAGGTGAATGTACGTTGGACGTGCAGTACGAATGTAGGAAGGACTCAAGTTGGACTTGAAAGGATATTTGGAATGTAGATGAAAATTTGACATATAGGGTTGGATTACCTAAGAAGATGACAGTAGACAAATGTCATAGTACCGGACTGGGTGTGATAGCTGATACATTTGGGTAGGAGACATGCCAGTTTAGAGGCTATTTTTCTAGAATGGAAGCAGCTAGAGTATATCATGGGATATGACTTCAGACTTAAATGTGAATTGGATTCAGAAACGCTAATAAGCTTGACGATTAGATCGATCTAGATTAAGTGGATTGGTTCCAGTCAGAGGGACAATTCCAACCTATTGGAAATTACCTCTAGGGTAGAGATGGGAATCGATGGCGAGAGAACGACTGTACTTGGGAAGTAGAGAATGATATAAGAAAGTTGTATCCAAAGCTCTTTGCCTGGTAAGATTTACTTTGCAATTTAGTTATTCTGCATGCTAGGATAGACTTATTTTGCATGTTTGATTGTTGTTTTATGGCTGATAGGCATGCGGGACCCTTTGTGTGCTTTGGTTAGGGAATTTCGGGGACGAAATTTCTTAAGGGGGGAAGAATGTAACAACCCGCATTCTACGCATCGGAGGATCATAGAATATTTATTTCTTTCTTATATGAAGACGTATGGCCATGTAACTTTGGGAAACGACTATTGGGATCATTTCCCATGTTCATGATTTTTGCCGATTTTTATATGACCATTTTGCCCCTAGCTAATTTTTGTTTCGTTCATAACTTTTGACTGGAGAGGAGTTTTGACATGAAACCACTTCCATTAGATCCGAATGATGGTTGACCTTTCCGTAGAGTAGTCATAATAGTCAAACGGATTCACCGTTTGGGAGATATGGCTGAATTAAGGTTTAGAAGGCTAAAAACAGCTTAATTGGGCTTAACCGGGTGATTAACAGCTAGGCCCAATGGGGGATTTCGGGTTTAGAGGTATTTAAGGGCTGCTAGGGTTTAGAAAACGATTTTTACTTCATTTTCCAGCCGCCACAAACATGTCTTTCACTCTAGCCATGGCCACCACCTTCTAATTTCATTCCAAATCGCCTCTAATCACTTTCTAATCGAAGATTAAGCAAAACTACATCAAATCAAGGGGGATTAGCACCTAATCAGAGAGAGTGTTGCTAGAACACATTAGAATTCGACCCAAACAGAGAATCATTTCGGATCTATAGTTTACTTTGTGGCTAAGGTGAGTGATTTGCATTGTTTTTCACTAATTACGGCTAATTAGGGTAATTAGCGAAGATTAGCGAAATTATAACTCAGAAAAATCTAGAAAAATTTGTAAAATTCCGGAATATTATTTTATCCCTCTGATATGAATTTGGGTTAATTTGGACTAATTTTGCTAATCCCGGAATTTAGGAGATTAAGGGGAGATTAGTGATAATTAGCGAAATTATGCGCCATAAAAATCTGGAAAAATATTCAAAAATTCTAAAATATTGTTTTAGACCTCTGTTAGAAAATTTGGCTAATTTGGTTAAGTTTTACTAATCATATCATTAGTTGTTGTTGAACATGTTTAAGGGGGAAATTTGGGTTTTGGGTATGTTTGATCCATTTTACATGCTATGATTGTTGTTTTGCTGTTTATGATTGATTGTACATGTTGCTATGACTGTATGGTATGATTTGTGATTGTCTAGAAGTGTTAGATTGGTCGAAAACGCCGTCGAGTGGCGTATAAACAGTCGTTGGAAGTTGTAGGAAAAGTACAGAAAAGTACCCAAACCGGATCGGATCGGATGAGAGGCCGAACCGAACCGTTGTGAAGTCCTTCCCCAAGAACTGCTAGTGGATCATCTTCTCCGATCTGACCCGTGTAGTCTTCTCCGAACCAATGGGAGCATTAATCTCCGGACTAATCCGCTTACCTGAAAAGTCCACGATCCGAATCATGCTACCCGACCCGAACCGATGCGCCATGGAAGAATTAGAGGAACTTGACCCGATCCGAGGTGATGAAGCATTCCGATCCGAACCGCTGGAGGAAGGCCACCCCGACCCGACCCGCATAGCCACCTCCGAACCGACCCGATGTATGGCGATTGGACTCGAAGGCCCCGACCCGATCCTCCAGGGTTGATGACGACGATCCGAACCCGATGGGAGTACGATCCGAAGCAAAGTAAAAGAAGAAGACTAATAACCCGAGATGCAAAGGAAGTCCAAATAAGAAGTTAGAGCTCAGGATCCAGTTGGGAACCGACGAGTCAACTTCATGAGTTGGGCTTTGCTGCGGGACGTGTGCAAAGGGGTTGTCGGTATTCATAACTTTGGTTCACCACTGAGAGACGGATAGTGGGCTTGTAGTGATAGTTGTACGGGATTGGAATCCGTCATGGCCCAATGGATAGGTGACCAAGGTAGTGGATATCATATGCTTTACGCACTGAGTGAGAGATGTGAGGATGGTTGCTATGTTTGATTTGTTTGCCATCATTATGACATGCACAACCCCACCCCGTATTCTTTACACCATCTGTTTAGTTGCACCTTAGAGTATTGTACAGTATGTAGTGCTAACTCTTTGGTTGCAGGTCCAGGTCCAGGTATGGTTGGATTATACCTGTTATTGTTCTGTTTTGTTGCTTATCGCTCATACCAGACTTTTTGTCTGACCCAGTGTTTTATGTCTCTTCTTATTACTCTGGGTGCTCTCACGAGCAGACTAGAGACAGGTTAGCTGGTGATGCACGAGTAGCTGATTCGGAGGCGAGCAGGAGGCTTCCACGTATGATATATATAGATATTCTCCCTGTGTCGTTGGTGGTCACTACTTGGGCATTAGTAGTGTACCTCCTTTATCTTGCTTTTAACTTTAGAGACAATTTGAAAAGTTGTAATAATGATGATGTGGAACATAAGCTGTATTCGGATTTTCCGCTGCTATGATAGTTTGATTTCAGCTTATGCACTATCTCACCTGTTTTATGTCAAGTATGTTGTTATTATATTTTGTTCTATGCGCTGTGATACATTCTACAGGTTCCTTGTTGATTATTCGTCTTATTTCTTTCCTTCTGACGACCGTTCCATGCTAACTGGACATGTGTACAGCGCACTTTTGGAGTAAATGTCGGTTGGTGTCGGGCGGGTTGTCACATTTGATTTATAGATCTGACAAAATATCAAGGTGAGATTTCTCAGTTTTAACATTTTAAAATAAATATATATATTTATTTACTTAAAATAGATCGTGATTATGATGTTAGATATATATATATACGTCATATGCAACACAGATATGTGTTGTATTAAAATTTAAATTGACTGATTGATGGTGGGTTGTGATGATCTGTGAATTGCCTGTTCTTGTTAATATAAAATTTCCACTTTTAATTACAAAAATGTTATGTAAACTAGAATAACAATTTTGGTTATAAATACATTTTGTAAATCAAATATAACATTTGATTGGAATCATATGTTAGAAATAAAGTTACATTTATGTTAGAAATGTTATATTAGGAATAAATATGTCATTGATTTGAATTAGATCAACATAATATAATTTGTCATTTTTATGTTGAATTAAATCAACAAGATATGATTTGTAACTTATTTGACTTAGATTGACAAAATATGATTTTTCATTTATTTGAACTAGGTTTAACAAAATCTAATTTGTCATTATGTTGAATTAGATCAACAAAATATGATTCGTCATTTTTTTTGAATTAGAATTGTGAAACAAAGATTGGTATGCATAATGAAAATATCTTTTTAAATGCAAATGTATACATTAGGATTTATGTCTATAAAAGAAAAACAACATTTAAACATGTTAGTAAAGAAAAATAATATTTTTGTGTCAAAACATGTTAGTGAAGCAAAATAACATTTTTGTGTTAAAACACATTAGTGAAGAAAAATAACATCTTTGTGTTAAAATATGTTAGTGAAGAAAAATAACATTTTTGTGTTAAAACACGTTAGTGAAGAAAAATAACATTTTTGTGTTAAAACACGTTAGTGAAGAAAAATAACATTTTTGTGTCAAAACATGTCAGTGAAGAAAAATAACATTTTTGTTTTAAAACATGTTAGCGAAGAAAAATAACAATTTTGTGTTAAAACACGTTAGTGAAGAAAAATAACATTTTTATGTTAGTGAAGAAAAATAACATTTTTGTGTTAAAACATGATTAATGAAATAAAAATATAGATTTTGTCAAAACATGATTATTGAAATAAAATATAGATTTCGTCAAAAAATGATTATTGAAATAAAATATAGATTTTGTCAAAACATGATTATTGAAATAAAATATAGATTTTGTCAAAACATGATTATTGAAATAAAAATATAGATTTTTGTCATTTAATTAGAAGTAGACAAACATACTCATTTTGTCAAACTTAAAAGAATGTAACCAAACATTCCTTTTTGTCATTTTGAAAAATGAAACTAAAAATAGACATTTTTGTACGTTGAAAAGAATTAGACAAAAATGAACATTTTTGTGCATTAAAAGAATTAGATAAAAATAGACATTTTTAGGTAATATTATTCTCACTAAAAAGAATAGGATTAAAAGATTACATTTTTATGTAATGTTGTTTACAATAAAAAGAATTTAAATAAATAAAGATGGTTCTTTTATTTGCATTCTTTTATGCAAATATACATAGAAATAGAAAATTGCTCTTTTATTTGCATTCTTTTGCGCAAATATATAATGAAATATAAAATATTCTTTTATCTGCATTCTCTAACGCAAATATGCATTGAAATAAGGAAAACTATATTTTTGTTTGCTATTTTAGATGCAAACAAAACATCATAAGTAAAACAATATTTTTATTTGCAATTTTAGATGCAAACAAACATTAGAGTTAAAATTTCATTTTTGCAATTATAAATGCAAACAAAAACACTAGAATGAATATGACATTTTTATTTTGTATTTTAGATAGAAATAAAAAAATATGATTTAAAAGATTTACATTTTTGTTTATAAATTTAGTTGCAAACAAAGCATTAAAAAAATTATTTGCATATTTAGATGCAAATAAACATCGTAGTTAAAAGATTATATTTTTATTTGCATTCTTTGATGCAAATAAACACCGTATTTCAAAGTCGAATTTCTATTTGCATTCTTTGATGCAAATAAACAACCGAATTAAAAAGTTGAATTTGTATTTGCATTCTTTGATGCAAATAAACTATGAAATTAAAAGTTGCATATTTATTTGCATTCCTTGATGCAAATAAAATATTGGATTAGAAGTTGCATTTTTATTTGCAAATTTAGATGCAAGTAAAACCTTGAATTAGAAGTTGCATTTTATTTGCATTCTTTGATGCAAATAAAACATGAAGTTAAAAATTGAATTTTTATTTGCATTCTTTGATGCAAATAAATTATAAGTTAAGATATTACATTTTTTATTTGAATTTTAGATGCAAATAAAAAGCATAGCTAAAGAAGTTACACTTCTATTACATTTTAGATATATATAAAAGAATAGGATTAAAAATATCTTTTTTTTTTTTACTTTTAAACTAGAGAAAAAGGATTATGATAAAATGTATTCACTTTTGTTATTTTAAAGGAATGAGGTAAAATATTCATTTTTGTGTCACTTATAAAGAATGAAACAAAATGATCATTTTTGTCAATTTACATTAGTTGAAACAAAATAATCACTTTTGTCTATTTGTATTTCAAACATTCATTTTGTCAAATTATATTGGTTGAAACCAAAAAGGACATTTTTGTCAAATAAGAATTAAACACAAGTAGTATTTTGATAAAATAGAATTGTCGGTAAATGAAGGTATTACTCTTCTTATACATTTTGTTGAAATAGAATTTATATGCAAATATAAAAATCATTTTTTATTTGCAAACTTGCATTGGAACTTATATTCAATTATAAGAATCATATTATTGGTCAAAATATACATTAGAATGTATAAGTGTGGTAAGGTGACATCATTATATGTTATTGCATACATTAGAATTTGTGTGCAATTTAAATAAACATTTTTTAGCTGTTGGGTTATACATTGAATACATATACAATTGGGATTATTCCATTTATGTGTTCAAATTAAGAATAATTGCATACAAATAAAGTATAATGAAACTATAATGAAAATTATCTTTTATTTGTCATCCGCAATAATGTCATATAAGCAAATTACATTCTATTAGATATTAGAAATTATGCGAGTCAAATATATTTTATTTCGACATTTGGAATAAAATATCATGTTTTGTCTATCATTATCAACATGTTGATAGTATTAAAGTTGGTTAAATTAATTAACCCATTATTTATTTATATGTACTGTTGTTGGCTGAAAACCCCACACGGGTATTATGATGATAATTGATATACACTAGTCCCAATATTTATTCGTATGTCAATCAATAGATTGACAGTAATAACCCGGAACTATGAGCCAGTTTAAAATATTTATTTTGGCAATTTTAGTGAATTTTGAATATTTAAAATGAATTATTTTAAAGAATAATGACGAGAAATTTATTTTGAATAAAATTAGAACGTATAGTTTTTTTTGAATCGTCGTTAGAATATAAATATTGTATTTATAATTATAAAAGGAATTGAAAATGGCGTGGTAGTTCGAAAATTCGATTTCGAAGTTCAAATGAATGTATAGGATTCAAAATAAACCGATTTTAGCGAAACCAAAAATATTAGAATCTATTTGTGAATATCTTTCCAATGAATTCGAAAAATTAAAATTTCATAGCGGGAATCAAAAGATATGCCCAGTTGAAATTTCAGAATAGTCGTTATGAAATTTTGGCCCTTAAAAATGGGAATTTTGCAAACGACCTCGGTTTTCGATGAAACCACTTTTGTTGGATCCGTGATGTCAAGTTATTGCTAGATTCCAAAATTCATAATTTTCTGAATCAATATGTGAGCATGGCAAAGGAAAACGCGTTTGACCAGTTTTAGTTGATTTTAATCGACTGGAAAATGGCCATTTTTCAAACGGTCTCAGAATCTGATGAAATTAGTTTTGTTAGGACCGTATCATCAATACGAAGTTAGAAAATATTTTTCGAGAATTTTTAGAGTCCATATGTGGCTCCGATGAATTGAAATGTGCGTTCAAATTCAATATATAGATTAATATTTTGATTTTGAAGGAAACTGATCGAAACAGTCGAATCAGCTTACGATACATATCCCATTGTGTTCGGAATGAGGATAATTAGCTATGAACGACAGTCGGTGGGTTCAATTTAGAGGTCGAAATTAAAAGTTACCTTTTTGAAATAATTAAATAATAGAATATATAAATATATAACCCTCATTAGTCAACCCTCCCCCCTTCTGCTATTCTCTCTCCCCTGTTTTAGATCGAGATAGAAGGAAAAAAACCCAAACCCGCGGTCGTGCCCCCCCCAAAGCGACGCTGTCGCGCTCCAACCTCTGCCGTACCACAGTCGTCCGCCACCAACCGCACCCCCCTGAAACCCTAGAACGCCGCCAGGGCCACCGACCCGGAGGCCACCCACGATCCTCCTCCACCTCGATTCAAAGCCGACGCCACCTGAGCTAGCCGCAAACCACCCTCCGACGCACCAACAATGAGTTTTTTTTTATTATATACATAGAATTAAAACTGATTTTTGTTTAGCTTTAAAACTGATTTTTGTTTAGCTTTAAAACTGATTTCTTTAGTGATAAAAGCCTGATTTTTATAATGAAGAAAGGTAAGATTTTTTTAACGAAGAAAGGTAAGATTTTTTTAATGAAGAAAGGTAAGATTTTTATAACGAAGAAAGGTAAGATTTTTATAACGAAGAAAGGTCGGATTTTTATATGAAGTGATTTGAAATAAAAATGTGATTTTTATATGAAGTGGTTTGAAATAAAAATGCGATTTTTATATGAAGTGATTCAAAATAAAAGTGCGATTTTTATATGAAGTGATTTTAGAAAAGATTATATTTTTGAAGTTAAAAGATAAAGATTAGATAAAATATAATTTTTATATAATGTAGAGAATAAAAATATGATTTTTATAGTATATAAAGAATAAAAATACGATTTTTATATTCTATAGTTAGTAAAAATTCAATCTTTATATCATAGGAAGAATAAAAATATGATTTTTATTCATGTAGAGTAATTAAAATATAATTTTTATCTATATAATAGTGGTGTAAAAATATAATTTTTATCTATATAGTAGCGGTGTAAAAATATAATTTTTATCTATATAGTAGCGGTGTAAAAATATAATTTTTATCTATATAGTAGCGGTGTAAAATATAATTTTTATATATGTAATGGCTACGGACAGTGAAATTGACGAAAGGCGAGAACAGCGGAGATTTCCTACATATGAAGAGTTGTGGCGTTTGGTTTAGCTTTCGGTGAGAACTCCTCACCTTTAATTTATTTCTAGTTTGAAATATATGCTAGGATGCAGACGGTGTGTAGTAGCGCCCGACACCCGTCGTCCACAGACCATCGATGGCTTGTTTGTTTGATTGCTATATTGTGAAATTTGATGGTGTGATGTGGAATGAAATAAAATATTTTATAGTTAAAAATATGATTTTTAACGTGTATATAAGATAAATATTTATAAACAAATCGGACGATTTGTTTATATACACTGATTTGACTGATATTGATTGGGACGATAAATTTTACACATCGCCCAACTGCACAAATAAAATCTGTGTTTGTTGTTTTGAAACCCCACATGGGTATTGGGATGATATTTAACGTACACTAATCCCGATTGTTTAGTTGACAGACTGTGTAAGCGTTAATTATTTATATTTAATGCTTATGCAGTTGTGTGGTGCACTCTGAATGATGGTTGATGATTTATTGTTGCTGTTATATACATGTGTTGTAGAAAATCCATATAATTAACATTATATGGTAATTGATCGGGCCTCATTCCAATTTGAAAAATAAGGAATATTATAAAAGAAAATTCATGTGTTGAATCGAAAGAAAATTCATGTGTTGAATTGAAAGAAAATTCATGTGTTGAATTGAAAATAAAATTCATGTGTTGAATTGAAAATAAAATCCATGTGTTGAATTGAAAGAAAATTCATGTGTTGAATTGAAAATAAATTCATGTGTTGAATTGAAAATAAAATTCATGTGTTGAATAGAATAAACATTAATGTGTTGAATAAAAGGCGTGTTGATTAGATTGACGCCGTTTTGACGTGAACGATATTTATATCTATTTTATTCATTTTTATAGTGAATATAGAAAACGAAGTGATTTCAAAATATAACGTTTTGAAAATATTATCATTTGTGTATCGATGAAATGGAATATTCAATTTTGATTAGAAATTGAATATGAAGTTGAAATCGTTTTGAAAACGAATTTAAAACGATTTATAAAATACGTTTTGAAAGGAAATCGACGAAATATATAATATATATATATATATATATATATATATATTATATATAATGGCCTGAATAGAACGCGTCGCGCCGCGTTAGTTCGCGAATTTCGACCATTGACTTCGAATGGATATTACGGGAGATCCGACCGTCGGATTCACCTAAAACCGGAACCGTTGGGTTCGTATCGATAAGAGCTTTCTAAGAATGTGAGAAATTAGAAATCTAACAGTTGGATTTGGAATTATGTCCAAATCAAATTTGGAAAAGGTCGCTGTAAGTGCAGTTCGATAGCCATTGATGGAAATCGACTGTACGGGCCTTGATAAAATTATTAAAAATAGTAATAATTTGTGTTAAATCATAAGAAATGATTTAGGAAGAACTGGGATGAAAAACTCCATATTTGAAAAGATAAAAATAGATTTTTATCGAAATGAACTAGTTTTGAACTAGAATTATAATTCTATTTATTTTTTTAAAATAAATAAGGTGGATTTAAAAGGGTTTAAAAGGTAACCAGGATTTCCAATAATTGAATTGGAATGGATTTGAATCAAAATTGTCTTTGGAATATTTCAATGTTGGATTTCGTGATTATACAGATATTGTTATGGAAATTTGAAAGATATATTAATATTGTTATTTCCAATGCGATATTTGTTGGTCGTAGAATTTGATATTGGATATAAGCCAATATATTTTCTATTCAGAGCCTTGTATTTAATATCAAATGTGATTTGGGTTTGTCGTGAATGGTGTCTTCATTAATATTGTTCTTAAACCCAGTTGAGAGAAAGATTAAATTTTTTATTTAGATTTAATGAAGTGTACCAATTAAATGGTATTTAATTGGGATTGAATTGGAATTGATTTTTGGGTTTATCGTGAATGGTGTTTTAAATAACACTTGTTCTTTAACTCGATAATTAATGGAATGTGATTTTGGGTTTATCGTGAACCGTGTTTTAGATGACATTGGTTCTTTAACCCAGTTAAAGGCAGGATATTGATTTTGGGTAGATTAAAACCAAGTGGTATTTTAATGAATCTTTAATTAGATTGAAGTGATCAAGAATGGAGTATCACCAGTTTTGCTCAAGGCGATAGTTAATTCTTTAATTAGATTTGAACGTGAAATGGTAATTGAATTTACCGATAACACCGTGGTGTTAAATATGAAGTATGACCAGTTTTACTTCATGGGATGAATAGGTTGGGATTGGGAAATAAAATAAAAGATTACTTCGATGTGGTTCGCTAATCCCGACTAGTTTGAATTGATATTCAAAGAAGATTAAAGAATAAATTTAAAGAATTTATCTTTGATAAAATTAATGGGAACCTTTCCCAAAGTATAAGAATATTTGAATAAAAGAATATTCTGAATTGGAATGAGGCGTATGTTGTGTTTGTGTAACACTTATTTATTATATACGCGAGTTATTCAGAAAGACCGGGTTTATCCCATTCTGAATAACTGATTCGACGTGGTGTCAAGGATGAGGATGGTGGTCGAAGACCGGAGGTCTTCACATCGTTTGGTTGATTACTGATGATCTTGATTGGGCTGTACACCCAAGAGGAGGGAATCAGTTGGTGATCGTCTAGACGTATTTGGAGATCGATGGATATGCGAGGTACAAGGTGCCTCCAGTTTCGTTCAGACCCAGAACGAACTTTTAAATGGACTGTGTGTCTGACATTGGATTTTAGTCTATGTGATTGATTTCTATTAAATATACATCTGTTTGGCGGCGGAGAATTTATTCTCTTCCTTAATGCCCTTCTCTGAGACGTGCGAGCTCAAGGGTTATATATTGATGGATATTAATCGCATGGAGTGAATTGCCTGTGTGGCATGCCTAAGTGGCAAATGATCAAGGCTTTTGTTGAAAAGCAGAGTCTTGTGGTTGATGATTAAAGCACGACCTGTGTGACATAGCTTTGTGTAGCGTTGATTCGCGAGCCTCACACCCTGGTTGTGAACCAGAAACGGGAGAAGGATCCTGTAACGACCCAGATTTTTCTGGTCAGTTTATTTTAAATATTTAAATATTATTTTAAATATAGAGCTGATAATATAAATCGATTTTTCATATTTAGTCATAGATCTAATTACCGTAATACGAGATATATTGAATTCAAAGTTAGAATTGAATCAAAACGATTCAGATAATAAATATAAATTCTATGTGAATGTAATCGATAATGGTAATGATATATTATCGAGAAATTTATTTGTTTATAAATTTAAATAATTTAATATCTTTATAAAATAATTATTCTATATACGTTTAAATTAAATATAAAATATATTCGGTTAGTTCAGAACAGTGTTAAACTGTTGAAATAACAATGGTTGCGTTAAAATAGCGGTTCGGGATTTGCTATTTAGGAACCACGAGATATTTCGAAATATTTTATATAATAAAATCCATTACATCAGCCGACCTCTATTTCATTCAGCAGACCTATTATCCTTCTCGAGCACCAATTTTTGTCCCTAACCTTCAACGCAAAGCTAAACAAAGAAATTAATGTCCTCGTACCCATTGTCCCCTCTTCAATTATATAAACGCAACATCTCCTCCCCTTATTTCTTTCATTTTGGTTCTTCTGTAAATCGATCTCGAGAGCTTCACAAACAAAAATGGCCATCGCACCACTTTTAAAAAAACCACGACACCCTCCCTCTTCCTTTTGTTAATTCTCCTTCTCCAGAAAACAAAATCAAGAGCAAATATCTTTTTCCCATCATTTTATAACTCGCGGTGGAAAGGGGGTAAACCCATCTTCAAAAATCAATTCGATAGGGAAAGAGAGAGAAGGAATCGAACTGAATTCGATTTCGAGTAAGGCGAGCCTGAGTCCTCACGCAACAGTAGAAATCGCGACGTCAGTGGTGGGGGTAAGGGATGTCGCGATTTAGCAATGACATCTACTGAAGCTATCGACGTCTTTCTGGAGCCACTCGAAGTTGCAGGAAGGACAATCGATTTTGGGTAGGGTTGAAGAACATCGAGCTCCTTGTCTAGATGATGAGAGGGTCCTGTAGCAGTGCATGTAAGAATTGGGAGAAAGGAACTTGAAGATCGAAGGTCATGCAGTGGATTAAGGATTAAATTCTGGTCGGATTTGAGTTCGAGATCGAACTAGAGGGTGTCGCGTTTTACTGTGAAAGGTATATTTTATTTTTGAAATTTTAATTTTTATAAAACATGGTCTATATTAAGTAATAACAAAGTAGATTAACCTGTATAAACTTATATAAAGCTAGGGAAGTAATTAAATTATGAACTAAACATTTATACAAAATTAGAATTAAAAAAGGGTAGATTTTTATTTTATCGTTAATTTAATAATAAAATATCATTTAATTTCTACAAGGTTCAAAAATCTTGAAAACAAGACAAACTAGTCCATGGCTATCAACTATTCGGGCTAGAAGTCGTTTGGAATTTGATGGAGTAGCGAGAAATTTAATTTAATCAAATGTGGTTTGAGTTGCTCAGAATGGATCGCAAATAAAATCCCGGTGAGTAAATCTCACTCACCTTTAGAATTATTTTTATTTCATTAAAAATAATTGTTTGTTGCTTGTGTGAATGTTTTCTGGTTGTTTTATATATATTAGTTATTTAGGCTATTATATATATATTGGGTTGATTGATTGGTTGGATTCCCGCAGTCTCATTAGCGGATGCCCGCAGTTTCATAGCGGATGATTACCCTATACGCCCCACGCTATGATTAGTGGATGACCTTCTATACCGCGATATTCTGCCACGAAGCAGAATGGGTATTATTTATGTGCTAACATCTGTGGATGCAGGAAAACAGGTTGGAGGAATCCAACTGGATTCCTCAAAAATATATTATCTGTTTGTTTATTGGTTGCATATATATTGTTATATATGATGTGTTAGAAAAATAAACAATTGGTTGCTTTGTGTGTTTTATCACTGGGCTTAAGTAATGATATTTAAAAATATCGTAAAAAGGATATTGGAAATTTAAAAAAAAAAAGGGGAAATTCTATTTTTAAATAGAATTTGAATTTAAATGGAAATAAAAGTATAAACTTGTTTTAAAATAAAACAAGCAGTTTCTTTATAAACGAAGTTTATAAATAGTTCTTTTATAACGAAATTATAAATGAAGTGAAAAGAATTATCATTCGATAATTCAGAAATAGAAATACAAGTGTGAAATTGGGATTTGAAATGAAATTTCAAAACAGATGTGAAATGAAATTTTAAAATATATAACTCAAATGAAATTTGAGTATAACATTTGAATTTTAAAAGGGGTTTAAATAGTTGAATTTTAAGAATGAATTTGAATATTAGAAATTCGAATAGTGTTGAAATTGAATTTGAATATTAGAAATTTAAAGGGTGTTGAAAATGAATTTGAAACATTTAGAAATTTAAATGGAGTTTGGATACTTAAATTCAAGTATGAATTTCAAAGATAGAAATTCCAAAAAGGAGTTGGATTTGAAATGGGAATTCGAATAAAGAATTTGCAAAGGAATTCGAATAAAGAAATTCAAATAGAGATTCCAATATAGAAATTCAAATAGAGATTTGAATATAGAATTTCAAAGAAGAATTAAATAGAATTTGAAATATAGTATTTCAAAGAAGAATTCAAATGTGAAATTTGAATAAGAATTTGAAATGGAATTCAAATATGAAATTTGAATTGAGATTTGAAATAGAAACTTGAGTATTGAATTTAAACATGGAATTGAATACGGAAATTCAAGTAGAAATTTGAATATGAGATTTCAAAATGGAATTTGAAACAGATTTTGAAAATAAGATTTTCAAAGTAGAATTGGAAATAGAATTTCAAATAAGATTTCAAAATAGGAAACCCAACTGGTTTTGAAATGGAATTTGAATCCAAGGGAATTCAAATGGATTTGAGTGAAGGAATTCAAGTGGGATTGGAATAAAGGAAATTCAAAATGGAATTTCAAATAAAAGAAATGTAATTTGAAATATTGAGAATTTCAAATAAGAGAAAATGGAATTTGAAGCATTTAGAATTTCAAATAAGAATTTAACTGGAGTTCGAATAGTTGAATTTCAAATAGAATTTAAATATGGGATTTGAATATAGCAATTCAAGTAGAATCTGAATAAATGAATTTGAATATCCAATAGAGAAGGAATTGGGATTTGAAATATAGAATTCAAAAGTAAGACTTGAATTTGAATCAAGGAATTCAAATAGAGCTAAATGGAATTGAATTCATTTTAAAGAAGTTTAGAAGTTTAAAAGTTTATATTTATAAATATAATTAAAACGAACTCGCCGCAGCGCTGCAGTTCGAAAAATAGCAATTCGAACTTCAATCGAGTATACAGAACGCAATTGAAGTCGGAATTCTTCGAAACAAGAAACGTCAGGACCGATTTGATAATAGTTTTCTAATGAAGGAGAAAAATCTGAATTTCGTCGTATATATTTTGAGTTATATAAAAATCAAATTTTCAGAAAAAGCAGCGCCAGAATCGTTTTAAAACCACAATGGTTTATTTAATGTTATAAAAGGATTTTGAGCAAAAGAAAATCCGAATTGTCTATTTAGAACATTTCAGAGTTGAGTTGTAAAATATATGCGAATTCGAGTTGTGTCAATGAATATGATTTTTGAAACTAAAATCAGATTTTTGATTATTGAATAGAATTAACTAATTCGAATAGTAATTGGTAAATGAGATGTCGAATTAATATTGGGCCTTAAATAAGTGAGTTCGATTTGAAAATTTATATTCGAAATAGAAAAGGAAACTAGAATTGAAATCGAAATTCGATTTGGTTATGAACAAGTTAAATATTTTGTTTAAACATGTTATGTTCAAACGAAGAAGTAAAATAGGCAAAATGACTAATTAAAGAATAAATGGGCGAAACTGAATTCAAACGATTAGATGGTATTGAATTGAATTGAAAACAGGTGAACAGGTGTTAGACAGGTATGGGATGAGGTATATGAAGTTTATAAATGTAATGCCCGACAAAAAGGTACATGTTTAAATTCATATATGGGTTTTATGCGCCGTATCGGCAAGCCGCTTGGCTTTTCCTTTTTCTTTTTGAAATTAGAAGATACCGGGATGCTATTTGAAATTTCCCGATGCTCCCGATACAGGGGAGGTTATGGCGAAATTTTCCGGGAATTTAAGGAGTTAGAATATTTTTAAGAAATTTGACAATTAGAAATCTATATATCGATATATATAGAATTCGATAAGGAAGCGAAAACAAAAATAGCGTAAAGGGCCAAGATTGATTTTTGAAATATTTGGATAACAAATATTGATAGAGGAAATGGGGAAAAGTGATTTAATTAATAAAATATTAATTAAAGAGCCCAGTGATTTGTTTGATATGTTTGGATGAACACTTGTTTTATTCGATAGTTAAATCACAGACTATCGAAGTTTTTGACCATCGTTGTCAATATGGAGAGACCGGTTGGATTATTATCCGAAGAACCACTCCGTATCGGCATAAGCGTTGCGAACCAAGTATGCTGAATATATTGAAGACGGAGTGAAGTGCAAGGGCTTTTCTATTTATAGAAATAGTGCCTTCGGTTTCGTTCAATCCCAGAACGAACGTAATATGGACGAATGTCTGACAGAGTATTTCCAATGATCAAATGGGTTGGTCTGTATGAATATATATGGTTGCAACGGATTTATCCCTTAGCATAATATCCAGAATATTTATGCAAACTCAACTAGTGATTAACGGATCTGACGATGTGGCATTCAAAGTGATGGTGTTATCAAGGAATGGTAAGTATGCGTAGCCTCAGGCCTCAACAACCGGGAAAGGACAAAAATCGGGCAGGCAGCATGGCTATGTGGGTCGCACCCATTAGGGTGTATAATCACCTATCTAGAGAAATTCCTTTTGTTCTAAATCTATCGATTCTGCCCATTCGGGAAACGGTGGTTTGAGTCCAACCGTTGGTGATATACATTCGATACACTCAAGCGAAATGAGTGGTCGGTCATGTGTGGGCCGGGTTGCAAGATGTTCTTGTTGAACCCAGGTGTGTTCGCCTCTAGAGATACATCATCGGAAGGTGGTCCCATACCTTGTCATGTTGGAAATCCAATCTCCAATAAGCGCCATGCGGTTTTTGATTATATACTATATATGTGGAGCGTGAGATGCAAGCGTTCTACTATTTGGTTATTTACTTGATGTAGACATTATTATAATATCACTGGATTTTTGTATCAAAGTGTTTTGGGTTATAGTAAGGTAAAAACCATCCATGTTTATGTGTGGGCTGGTCTTACTATTATCTTTTCTTTTGAAAGGATTTTTAAAAGTTAAACAAGTGGTTGGAGTTTACTCACACCAGTCCCATGACTGACCCAGAGTTTGTTTTGTTTTGTTTTCCCTAAACTCTTGGGTGCCCAAATTTGTACGGGCAGTCAAGTGTTTCAGGCTTTTACAGATACACTTGGAGGAGCTTGAAGCAGGAGGCTTCAACGTTAGTTATTTAGAGTTACTTCCGCTGGATCAAATGTTATGTGTACTCTGATGATGGTATGTATGTATGTACAAAAACAGATTTGTATTTCGAAGCTTATGTTATATAATATATTTTATTCGTTCCGCTGTGAGTTTGTGATCTTCGTTTTCTTCTATTCTAATATTTCTTTCTTTCTATTTCTCATCCTCTAACTTCTTTCTAATAATGAGTCGTATTTCTGTGCAATTTGGGTTGGACGTGTAGTGTTATTAGTCAACTCAGATAGCACGGATTTGCGGGTCGTTACAGGTGGTATCAGAGCTTAGGTTGAGCGAATACCTAGGCTTGTGTGGCATGTGCTCATTAGAGATAGGGTCAGTAGCACCCTAGAATGAGTTGAGCGTACATATACGAGAGAGCGTATTTGTTAGTTGATATAAAAATTGTTTTATATTGTGTTGGCTAGTCTGTTGAGTGGTTTATGAATTCTGGTCGAATCGTGGGACGCCACGACGTCGATAGGAGTTTCTAAATACTTGAACAGAAGATTGAACACAATATAGTTTTAAAGAGGGTAAATGAAATAATTTTACCCAAAATTTCTATTTTGATATAGAAAGAATAATTTTCTAGAATTATTATTATATGGATGTGTTGAATGTTGATTTTATAATCAAATGAGATTATAAAATTTGAATGGTTATTTATAACCAAATAGGATTTGTATAGAAATTAAATATACAAATGAGATGAATTAGAATTAAATTCAAACCAGAATTAAGAATTCAAAATCCTGGGAAGTTGAAAAATATTTTTCAAAGTATATTAAAATAATATAGCTTTGTTTTGAAAGGATTTTTGAATAAAAATCAGTTTGAGTGGATATTGTAAGTGATAAAGCACTGAACTCACTTCAGTCGCTGGGAAGTAATTCTGATGATGATTGCAACATCATCAGTATTCATTTCCGAGTTTCTAAGTGATGAATTGCTACCTTAGAAAAATTTTGATGGAAATTTGTTTGGAAGAAAACAAATTGGTTTGAATATTCAAATGTTTTGAATTTGAATTAGTTATAAATATATGTGATTTCAGAAGAATTTGAAAAGAAAACCCAGGGATTTGAATTCTGGAATTTAAATTTAACTTAAACAAGTTAAATGGGTCGAAGTGAATGAATTGATTAGAATCAATTTAAATAGATTTATTGAAATAAATTGAAATAAATATGAATTGAATATGAAGGCATATGAAAGGAAGAAGACCAAAAGTTTTGGTTGAAAATAAAGTCATAGAAATATGAGGAGTTGAGTTTCAACATAAGTGAGATGTTGAAAAGAAATGGATTTGTACCATTTTTCTACCTAAGCAATTTCGAGGACGAAATTATTTTAAGGGGGGAAGAATGTAACGACCCAGATTTTTCTGGTCAGTTTATTTTAAATATTTAAATATTATTTTAAATATAGAGCTGATAATATAAATCGATTTTTCATATTTAGTCATAGATCTAATTACCGTAATACGAGATATATTGAATTCAAAGTTAGAATTGAATCAAAACGATTCAGATAATAAATATAAATTCTATGTGAATGTAATCGATAATGGTAATGATATATTATCGAGAAATTTATTTGTTTATAAATTTAAATAATTTAATATCTTTATAAAATAATTATTCTATATACGTTTAAATTAAATATAAAATATATTCGGTTAGTTCAGAACAGTGTTAAACTGTTGAAATAACAATGGTTGCGTTAAAATAGCGGTTCGGGATTTGCTATTTAGGAACCACGAGATATTTCGAAATATTTTATATAATAAAATCCATTACATCAGCCGACCTCTATTTCATTCAGCAGACCTATTATCCTTCTCGAGCACCAATTTTTGTCCCTAACCTTCAACGCAAAGCTAAACAAAGAAATTAATGTCCTCGTACCCATTGTCCCCTCTTCAATTATATAAACGCAACATCTCCTCCCCTTATTTCTTTCATTTTGGTTCTTCTGTAAATCGATCTCGAGAGCTTCACAAACAAAAATGGCCATCGCACCACTTTTAAAAAAACCACGACACCCTCCCTCTTCCTTTTGTTAATTCTCCTTCTCCAGAAAACAAAATCAAGAGCAAATATCTTTTTCCCATCATTTTATAACTCGCGGTGGAAAGGGGGTAAACCCATCTTCAAAAATCAATTCGATAGGGAAAGAGAGAGAAGGAATCGAACTGAATTCGATTTCGAGTAAGGCGAGCCTGAGTCCTCACGCAACAGTAGAAATCGCGACGTCAGTGGTGGGGGTAAGGGATGTCGCGATTTAGCAATGACATCTACTGAAGCTATCGACGTCTTTCTGGAGCCACTCGAAGTTGCAGGAAGGACAATCGATTTTGGGTAGGGTTGAAGAACATCGAGCTCCTTGTCTAGATGATGAGAGGGTCCTGTAGCAGTGCATGTAAGAATTGGGAGAAAGGAACTTGAAGATCGAAGGTCATGCAGTGGATTAAGGATTAAATTCTGGTCGGATTTGAGTTCGAGATCGAACTAGAGGGTGTCGCGTTTTACTGTGAAAGGTATATTTTATTTTTGAAATTTTAATTTTTATAAAACATGGTCTATATTAAGTAATAACAAAGTAGATTAACCTGTATAAACTTATATAAAGCTAGGGAAGTAATTAAATTATGAACTAAACATTTATACAAAATTAGAATTAAAAAAGGGTAGATTTTTATTTTATCGTTAATTTAATAATAAAATATCATTTAATTTCTACAAGGTTCAAAAATCTTGAAAACAAGACAAACTAGTCCATGGCTATCAACTATTCGGGCTAGAAGTCGTTTGGAATTTGATGGAGTAGCGAGAAATTTAATTTAATCAAATGTGGTTTGAGTTGCTCAGAATGGATCGCAAATAAAATCCCGGTGAGTAAATCTCACTCACCTTTAGAATTATTTTTATTTCATTAAAAATAATTGTTTGTTGCTTGTGTGAATGTTTTCTGGTTGTTTTATATATATTAGTTATTTAGGCTATTATATATATATTGGGTTGATTGATTGGTTGGATTCCCGCAGTCTCATTAGCGGATGCCCGCAGTTTCATAGCGGATGATTACCCTATACGCCCCACGCTATGATTAGTGGATGACCTTCTATACCGCGATATTCTGCCACGAAGCAGAATGGGTATTATTTATGTGCTAACATCTGTGGATGCAGGAAAACAGGTTGGAGGAATCCAACTGGATTCCTCAAAAATATATTATCTGTTTGTTTATTGGTTGCATATATATTGTTATATATGATGTGTTAGAAAAATAAACAATTGGTTGCTTTGTGTGTTTTATCACTGGGCTTAAGTAATGATATTTAAAAATATCGTAAAAAGGATATTGGAAATTTAAAAAAAAAAAGGGGAAATTCTATTTTTAAATAGAATTTGAATTTAAATGGAAATAAAAGTATAAACTTGTTTTAAAATAAAACAAGCAGTTTCTTTATAAACGAAGTTTATAAATAGTTCTTTTATAACGAAATTATAAATGAAGTGAAAAGAATTATCATTCGATAATTCAGAAATAGAAATACAAGTGTGAAATTGGGATTTGAAATGAAATTTCAAAACAGATGTGAAATGAAATTTTAAAATATATAACTCAAATGAAATTTGAGTATAACATTTGAATTTTAAAAGGGGTTTAAATAGTTGAATTTTAAGAATGAATTTGAATATTAGAAATTCGAATAGTGTTGAAATTGAATTTGAATATTAGAAATTTAAAGGGTGTTGAAAATGAATTTGAAACATTTAGAAATTTAAATGGAGTTTGGATACTTAAATTCAAGTATGAATTTCAAAGATAGAAATTCCAAAAAGGAGTTGGATTTGAAATGGGAATTCGAATAAAGAATTTGCAAAGGAATTCGAATAAAGAAATTCAAATAGAGATTCCAATATAGAAATTCAAATAGAGATTTGAATATAGAATTTCAAAGAAGAATTAAATAGAATTTGAAATATAGTATTTCAAAGAAGAATTCAAATGTGAAATTTGAATAAGAATTTGAAATGGAATTCAAATATGAAATTTGAATTGAGATTTGAAATAGAAACTTGAGTATTGAATTTAAACATGGAATTGAATACGGAAATTCAAGTAGAAATTTGAATATGAGATTTCAAAATGGAATTTGAAACAGATTTTGAAAATAAGATTTTCAAAGTAGAATTGGAAATAGAATTTCAAATAAGATTTCAAAATAGGAAACCCAACTGGTTTTGAAATGGAATTTGAATCCAAGGGAATTCAAATGGATTTGAGTGAAGGAATTCAAGTGGGATTGGAATAAAGGAAATTCAAAATGGAATTTCAAATAAAAGAAATGTAATTTGAAATATTGAGAATTTCAAATAAGAGAAAATGGAATTTGAAGCATTTAGAATTTCAAATAAGAATTTAACTGGAGTTCGAATAGTTGAATTTCAAATAGAATTTAAATATGGGATTTGAATATAGCAATTCAAGTAGAATCTGAATAAATGAATTTGAATATCCAATAGAGAAGGAATTGGGATTTGAAATATAGAATTCAAAAGTAAGACTTGAATTTGAATCAAGGAATTCAAATAGAGCTAAATGGAATTGAATTCATTTTAAAGAAGTTTAGAAGTTTAAAAGTTTATATTTATAAATATAATTAAAACGAACTCGCCGCAGCGCTGCAGTTCGAAAAATAGCAATTCGAACTTCAATCGAGTATACAGAACGCAATTGAAGTCGGAATTCTTCGAAACAAGAAACGTCAGGACCGATTTGATAATAGTTTTCTAATGAAGGAGAAAAATCTGAATTTCGTCGTATATATTTTGAGTTATATAAAAATCAAATTTTCAGAAAAAGCAGCGCCAGAATCGTTTTAAAACCACAATGGTTTATTTAATGTTATAAAAGGATTTTGAGCAAAAGAAAATCCGAATTGTCTATTTAGAACATTTCAGAGTTGAGTTGTAAAATATATGCGAATTCGAGTTGTGTCAATGAATATGATTTTTGAAACTAAAATCAGATTTTTGATTATTGAATAGAATTAACTAATTCGAATAGTAATTGGTAAATGAGATGTCGAATTAATATTGGGCCTTAAATAAGTGAGTTCGATTTGAAAATTTATATTCGAAATAGAAAAGGAAACTAGAATTGAAATCGAAATTCGATTTGGTTATGAACAAGTTAAATATTTTGTTTAAACATGTTATGTTCAAACGAAGAAGTAAAATAGGCAAAATGACTAATTAAAGAATAAATGGGCGAAACTGAATTCAAACGATTAGATGGTATTGAATTGAATTGAAAACAGGTGAACAGGTGTTAGACAGGTATGGGATGAGGTATATGAAGTTTATAAATGTAATGCCCGACAAAAAGGTACATGTTTAAATTCATATATGGGTTTTATGCGCCGTATCGGCAAGCCGCTTGGCTTTTCCTTTTTCTTTTTGAAATTAGAAGATACCGGGATGCTATTTGAAATTTCCCGATGCTCCCGATACAGGGGAGGTTATGGCGAAATTTTCCGGGAATTTAAGGAGTTAGAATATTTTTAAGAAATTTGACAATTAGAAATCTATATATCGATATATATAGAATTCGATAAGGAAGCGAAAACAAAAATAGCGTAAAGGGCCAAGATTGATTTTTGAAATATTTGGATAACAAATATTGATAGAGGAAATGGGGAAAAGTGATTTAATTAATAAAATATTAATTAAAGAGCCCAGTGATTTGTTTGATATGTTTGGATGAACACTTGTTTTATTCGATAGTTAAATCACAGACTATCGAAGTTTTTGACCATCGTTGTCAATATGGAGAGACCGGTTGGATTATTATCCGAAGAACCACTCCGTATCGGCATAAGCGTTGCGAACCAAGTATGCTGAATATATTGAAGACGGAGTGAAGTGCAAGGGCTTTTCTATTTATAGAAATAGTGCCTTCGGTTTCGTTCAATCCCAGAACGAACGTAATATGGACGAATGTCTGACAGAGTATTTCCAATGATCAAATGGGTTGGTCTGTATGAATATATATGGTTGCAACGGATTTATCCCTTAGCATAATATCCAGAATATTTATGCAAACTCAACTAGTGATTAACGGATCTGACGATGTGGCATTCAAAGTGATGGTGTTATCAAGGAATGGTAAGTATGCGTAGCCTCAGGCCTCAACAACCGGGAAAGGACAAAAATCGGGCAGGCAGCATGGCTATGTGGGTCGCACCCATTAGGGTGTATAATCACCTATCTAGAGAAATTCCTTTTGTTCTAAATCTATCGATTCTGCCCATTCGGGAAACGGTGGTTTGAGTCCAACCGTTGGTGATATACATTCGATACACTCAAGCGAAATGAGTGGTCGGTCATGTGTGGGCCGGGTTGCAAGATGTTCTTGTTGAACCCAGGTGTGTTCGCCTCTAGAGATACATCATCGGAAGGTGGTCCCATACCTTGTCATGTTGGAAATCCAATCTCCAATAAGCGCCATGCGGTTTTTGATTATATACTATATATGTGGAGCGTGAGATGCAAGCGTTCTACTATTTGGTTATTTACTTGATGTAGACATTATTATAATATCACTGGATTTTTGTATCAAAGTGTTTTGGGTTATAGTAAGGTAAAAACCATCCATGTTTATGTGTGGGCTGGTCTTACTATTATCTTTTCTTTTGAAAGGATTTTTAAAAGTTAAACAAGTGGTTGGAGTTTACTCACACCAGTCCCATGACTGACCCAGAGTTTGTTTTGTTTTGTTTTCCCTAAACTCTTGGGTGCCCAAATTTGTACGGGCAGTCAAGTGTTTCAGGCTTTTACAGATACACTTGGAGGAGCTTGAAGCAGGAGGCTTCAACGTTAGTTATTTAGAGTTACTTCCGCTGGATCAAATGTTATGTGTACTCTGATGATGGTATGTATGTATGTACAAAAACAGATTTGTATTTCGAAGCTTATGTTATATAATATATTTTATTCGTTCCGCTGTGAGTTTGTGATCTTCGTTTTCTTCTATTCTAATATTTCTTTCTTTCTATTTCTCATCCTCTAACTTCTTTCTAATAATGAGTCGTATTTCTGTGCAATTTGGGTTGGACGTGTAGTGTTATTAGTCAACTCAGATAGCACGGATTTGCGGGTCGTTACAGATCCAGGGAGGGCATGCGTTTCTTTCTAGCTAGTGGTGGCGTCAGTGCTTAAACTGGCTGACGTTTATATACTTTTCACCTGTGTGGTTGTTGCTGTTGCGAGGCGCCTCGGATAGATCGGTGACTGTGTGGAGCCGATGGAGTCATTTGGCTCATTTACGCCCCAAAGGGCGGGGAAACGCAATGTTCAGGCATTTTAATCCACATCGGTGGACCGGCCCTGTGGCTCCTAAGTGCAGTTGCGGCTGTAGCCTGAGACATGGGTTAGATTGTCTCTAATTCGGTGAGGACTATCTTTTGCCTCGGTTCACAGATGGAAATCCAACTTCCCAATACGTGACTTTGCGGTTTTGATTATAGAACTAGTATGGCGACATGATATATGGTACCCATGCCGTCTATGATTGATATTTATGATTGAAATTGTTTTGACACTATACACTTATAGTAATAAAAGATGAAATTTAGCGTATCAAGCATTCTTTGGCTATTATAAGGTAAAACCCTATCCTCCGGCTTGTGTTGCATTGTGCGATGGGACCTGGGTCTTATAATAGCTTCACTGTTCTTTATTTAGCATTGCGCTATTGTTTTATGCACTGGTATTCTTGGGAGGAAACCCATTCCGTGCTATACGGTGTGGTCCCTTGATTTACCTAACTTTAAAATAAAGATTAATAACTGTTTTAGTTCTCACACCAGTCACATGACTGACCTGGAGTTTATTGTTTTAACCTAAACTCTGGGTGCCCTTATTTTGACACGGGCAGCTAGTAGTTTTGGTTTTGTAGATTAATATTCACATGATCCTGATTTATAGCTAAAACGATACTCGGAAAGCTCTGTATCCGTGTGTTACTTCTAGTTGTGTTTTGTATTATTTTCCGCTGCTATGTAATTTATTGTAATCTCTGATATTTAGTGAATGTGTAATATTGATTTATACTCTGTATATCCTTGTATTCTGATGGAATTGTTGTAATTAACAATGAAATGTTCTTCTGTTTGCGTTCTGATGTGGCCTGTTCTCAACTCAATCCGTTATTTCCCGTAAGCGGGATTTCAGGTCGTAACATTGACAGGCTGCGATGAGGGTTATTATTTTATTTTAATGCTCATACAGTTGTGAACTTCACTCTGGATGTTGAACGGTTTGATGATTATTTATTATTATCGTCATTTACATACGATGTATGAAATTCCATATAACCAAAGTTATATGGTAAACGATTGAGTCGCTTTCCGATTCAGAATATCTTTTATATAAAGAATTTTTTTTAACAAATAATTTCTTTTAAATAAAGAATAAATCTTTCAACTAAGATTATTGGTATTTCAATTAATATTTATTTATTGGAAAATGATTTTGGGTTTATCGTGAACAATGTTTTTAAATGACATTGATTTTTTAACCCAGTAAAAAATAAGATTTATTCCTTAAATTGGAATAATTGTAAAGCAGTGATTTTGATATTAAAACTGCATTGGAATTTTAACAAATCTTTGAAAATAAGATTTAAGAACAAATTTAAAAGAGTTTATCTTTGATAAAATTAATGGGAACCTTTCCCTAATAATATGAATATTTTATTTAAAGAATATTCTGAATTGGAAAGAGGCGTTGGATGTATCCTTATAACACTTGATTTTTAATTATAAAAATACGCGAGTTATTCGGAATGACCGGGTTTAACCCATTCTGAATAATTACTACAACGATTAAAACTCGAAGATGAAGACGGTGGTTGAAGACCGGCGGTCTTCACATCGAATGTATGAGGACTACTGATGCCTTTGATTGGAGTTGCTACCTTGAAAAGGTTCCAGTGGTAGTTGTTCGGACGTATTGTCGATCGTTCGGATATGCGAGGTATAAGGTGCCTCCGGTTTTGTTCAGACCCAGAACGGACTTGTAAATGGATGTGTGTCTGACATTGGATTTCATTCCATGTAAATTGGTTTCTATTTAATATATATCTGTTGGTGGCGGAGAATTTATTCTCTTACTTAACACCCTTCTCTGAGACGCATGAGCTCAGAGGTTATATATTAGTAGTTATCGATCGCATGGTGTGGACTGTCAGTGTGGCATGCCAAGATGCAATTGATCAAGGATTTTGTTGAAAAGCAGAGCCTTGTGGATGATGATCAAAGCATAGCTTATTTAGGCATAGCTTTGTGTATTTCGTTGCTTCGCGAGCCTCACACCCCGATAGAGTCAAAAACGGAGCAAGGGAACGCAGGGAGTGCACACGTTTCTTTCTAGCTAGAAGTGGTGTTTTGTTTAACACGGCCAGGCATTTTACTTATGTGGTTGATGGATTTTGAGGCGCCTCGGATTTTATTGGCCGCAATAGCCAATTTATAGGTCTAATAGGATCGGAAAGCGTGTGTTTAGGCATAACTAATCCAACCCATTGCACTATTGGGGGACCGGCCTTGCAGGATCCAAGGGTTCGCCAGCGTCCGAATCCTGAGACATTGCTATAGTGTCTCGAATCGGTAAGGAGATCGTTCCTAGCCTTGACTCTTGATGGAAATCCAACCTTCAATACGACATCCTGCGGTTTTGATTGTATACCTATATATGGCGACATAGTAGGATGGGGTGCTATGTCGTCTATGATTAATACATTATGATTGAAATGTTTTTAAAACATATATACACTAATAATAATATCAAAACCATTTTTATCGTATCAATCATTTTTGACCATTATAAGGTAAAACTCTATCCTCCGGCTTGCGTTGCATTGTATGATGGGACTTGAGTCTTATAATGGTTTCATTTTTCTAAAAAGCATTGCATTGTTTTTAACGATTTACTATATTTATGCACTGGAAATCCAATGGAGTAAACCTGTTCCGCGATAGCGGCGTGATCCTATTATTAGCCTCCTTATTAGTTAAGTTAAATAAAGATTTCTCACATCAGTCCCATGACTGACCTGTAGTTTGTTTCTCTTTGCAAACTCGGGTGCTCTCTTTTCCACACGGGCAGTCGAGTACCTTATTTTGCAGATATTGAGCAGGATTCTAGATCGAAGCTTAAAGGTGTGTCCAGAGCATGGATAGCCTTCCGCTGTGATTAATTTAATTATTCCGCTGCATTGTATTAATTATGTTGTGATTAAATATCCCGTTGTATTATTTATCAATGTACTCTGATATTATGTACTCTGATGTAACATTATTATAATGTTTATAAAAGTTTGTTGTTATCTGTTCTGATGTGTTGCATTCCCAAAGTTAACGTATTCGGGTATTGAGCGATCTTGGTCGATTTAGCGATTGATCAGGTCGGGTGAAATCCGGGTCGTTACACGGATGCCCGCAGTTTCATAGCGGATGATTTCCCAATGCGCCCTACAAAAATATATTAGTGGATGACCTTCATACCGCGATATCCTGCCTCGAAGCAGGATGGTATTATTTATGTGCTAACGTCTGTGGACGCAGGAAAACAAGTTGGAGGGATCCAACTGGATTCCTCAAAAATATATATTATCTGTTTGTTTATTTGTTTGCATATATACCGTCATATATGATGTGTTAGAAAACCTATAATAAATAATTGGTTTTTTGCGTGTTTAAATACCACTGGGCCTAAGTGTTTATTTATAAAAATATCATGGAAATGATATTTGAGATTTAAAAGGAAAATTCTATTTTTTCTAAAATAGAAATTTGAAATTCAAATAGAATAAAAATATTAACTTGTTTTGAATATTTAAAACAAGTAGTTCATTTATAAACAAAGTTTATAAATGAAGTGAAATGAATTATCATTGGATAAATCAGGAAATATAAATACAAGTGTTAATTTGAAAAGGGAAATTTATTTTTCCAAAGTAGAAAAATATTTATTTCAAATAGATTTGGAATCGAGACTTGTTCAAATATATAAACAAGTAATTTATAAACGATGTTTATAAACAAAGGTGAAAAATCATCAATTAGATAATACGAATATTTAAATTTGAAATGTGAATTAAAAATGAGAAGTAGAGTCGTTTTAAATAATAAACGATTAACTTTATTCCGATATTCGGAATGTAAATGAAGTTGGAGAAATCCCTAGGATTTTTAAATAGATTTGAACAGAACTTGTTTTATTATATAAAACAAGTAAATTTATAAACAAGGTTTATAAATACGGTAAATGAATTATCATGAGATAAATTTGGTATTTTTGAATCCAAGTATGAATCTAAAATAGAATTTGAATTTGTTTCAAAAACGGAATAACTGTTTTCATTTTGGAATTCATAATGTAAAATGAATTTAGTTTCAAATAGATTTTTGAAATGAAACTTATTGTATAATTGAAAACAAGGAAGTCAATTTATAAAAGGGTTTATAAATTTAGTAAGCTAGGTATCGTGGGATAGTCTGGAATTTTAAATCCAAGTTTAAATTTAAAAGCGATTTGGATTTGTAATGTATATTCGAAATTGAATATGAATCTTGAATTGAAATTAGAATTAAATTAGTTTATAATTAAGTTGAAATATTTTTGAGCGTGTTATATTCAAATATGAAAGTGAAATAGGCAAAAGAATTGATTAACAAATTTATTAACGAGTTGAGTTAAAACAAGCGTATTAAGTTGAAATGAATTAGAAATGTATGGATATACATGAGACAGGTTTGAAATGAAGTGTTAGAAGAGATATAAATATAATGCTCAACAAAAAGGTACGTATTTAAATTGAATATGAGATTTTATGCACCGTACAGGCTAGCCGCTTGGTTTTTCCTTTTTCTTTTTGATTGGAGAGGGCCTGTGTGGCAAGGTTTGACTTTTCCGGTAACCCCGTACAAAGGAGGTTATGGCGAATTTTTCTGGGAATTCAAGGAGTTAGAATATTTTTAAGAAGATTTGATAAACTAGAAATCAATGTATCGATATATATAGAATTCGATAATGTAACGAACTTAATATAGAATATTATAAACGAAAAGGAATTTTATAAATAAAACCCTGGGACATACACCTTTTAAAGTGAACGATGATTTAAAAGCAAATGATTTGCAGATTTAAAATGATCGTGTTAATAAGAAGTTAATCAAATGGAGTTAAAGAAACAGAGTTAAGCAGAATTAGAAACTGGCTGGAAATTAGTTGAGTTGAAAGACTTTTTGAGTATCGATCTGTTGTTGGTTTCGGCCTTCGGGGTTTATACTTAAGAAGTTGTTATCTTACTAGTTTATAGTTAGAGTCTGATAGATGTGGAAGAATAGTGATATGTAAATATGAAATGGGAATGTTTTCCAGAGTTAATAACATATATTTTCTTGATATAGAAAATAAGGAAACATGAATATATATATATATATGTTTGATGATGTGATCGATAATTCCATTTGGAAATTAGATCATTGTGTGTACACGGACATTTTTCATTTGATAGTTAAATCACCGACTATCAAAGTTTTGACCATTTTAACGTTGTCAATATGGAGAGACCGGTTGAATTATTATCCGAAGTACCACTCTGTATTGGCATAAGCGTTGCGAATCAAGTATGCCAAAGATAATTGAAGACAAAGTAAAGTGCAAGGGATGTTGTATAAGTCCTAGGCGGAGATTTCCTAGGATGGATGTACGAAATAGTGCTTTCGGTTTCGTTCCGTCCCAGAACGAACGTGTATGGATGAATGTCTGATAGAATATTTCCAATGATTGCATATGTTGGACTGTACAAATATATATGGTGGCAACGGATTTATTCCCTTAGCATAATATCCAGAATATTTGTGCAAATCAATTAATGATTAATGGATCTGACAATGTGGCATTCAAAGTGATTGTGCTATCAATGAAGGGCAAGTAAGCGTAGCCTCAGGCCTCAACAACCGGGAAATGACAATAATCGGCAGGCAGCATGGCTATGTGGTTAGCTCCCATTAGGGTGTATCATCACCTATCTAGAGATTCATTTAATTCCTTATTCTATTCGATACTGTCCCATTTGGGAAACGGTTGTTGATCCCAACCGTTGGTGAGATACATTAGATACACTCAAGCGAAATGAGTGGTCGATCATGTGTGGCTGAGTTGCAAGATGTTCTTGTTGAACTCGGTGTATTCTCCTCTAGAGATACACTAGAGGAAGGTGGTTCCATACATTGTCGTAGTTGGAAATCAAATCCCTAATAAGTGCTCGCGGTTTTGATTGTATATTACATATATGGAACATGAGATGCAAGTGTTCCACTAGATTTCTATTTATTGATTTAGACACTATTATGATATCAAAAGAGTTTTGATATAAAGATCATTTTGGATTCTCGTAAGGGAAAACCCGTTCTGTGTTATACGGCGTGGTCTTATGAGATATCGCTTGTTTCCTCAAGCTGTTTTAAACTGTTAACTCGTACCAGTCCCCTGACTGACCCGGAGTTTATTTTGTTTTGTTTTACCTAAACTCTTGGGTGCCTAAATTTGTACGGGCAGTCAGGTAGTTCAGGTGTTTACAGATATTTGGAGGAGCTTGGAGCAGGAGGCTTCAACGTTAGTTATCTAGTTTTATTTCCGCTGTGTTGTAAGTGCTGTACTCTGATGATAATGTTATATATATAGTCAAATTTTGTATTTCAAAAGCTGTTATATATTATATTTTATTCCGCTGCGATATGGGATTCTGTGTTGTGTTTCTGTTCTTATTCTTCTATTCTACGTTTCTTTCTTTCTATTTTCTCATCCTCTAACTTCTTTCAATTAATGATTCGTATTTTCGTGATATTTGGGTTGGATGTATGATGTATGTAGTCAACTCTGATATTACGGCTTTGCGGGGCGTTACAGTTGGTATCACAGCTTAGGTTGAGCGAATACCTAGGCTTTGTTGGGATTGTGCACATTAGAGATAGGGTCAGTTGTACCCTAGAATGAGTTGAGCGTATATATACGAGGGAGCGTATTTGTTAATTCATATAAAATTTGATTTATATAATATTGGCTTGTCTGTTGAGTTGTTTTATGAATTCTGATCGAATCATGGGACGCCATGAAGTCGAAAGGAATTTCTAAACACTTGAATAGAAAATTCGACACAATATAGTTTTAAGTGGGTAAATGAAATAATTTTACCTAAAATTCTGTTTTGATAGAAAAAGAATAATTTTCTGAAAATATCATAATATATGGATGTGTTGAATGTTAATATTATAATCAAATGAGATTATAAAATTGAAATGGTTATATATAACCAAATAAAATTTGTATATAAAAGAAATATACAAGTGAAACAAATTAAAATTTGTTTCAGAACTAGAATTTGGAATTTAATCCTGGGAAGTTGGAAAATACTTTATGGAGTAAAAATATTGATTGTTCAAATAAAAAGAATGTAAACCACATGTTTTGGTAGAACTAAAAATTTGTTGAAAATTAAAGAGTTAAGTTTCAACATAAGTGAGTTTTGAAAAAAAAGTTAATGGGTTTGCAGCACTTTTCCTACCTTAGTAATTTTGGGGACGAAATGCTTTTAAGTGGGAAGAATGTAATGACCTAGATTTCTGTCGAGTTAATTTTAAATATTAAATATGAATTTAAATATTTAATTGATAATATAAATGAATTATTTATATTAAGTTATCAATTCTTGATAATCAATTTCAATTTAATATCGAATATATTAAATTATCATAATACGAAGTAAATTGAATTCAAATTAAAGTTAGTTCAAATAATCAATACGAAATTCTGTTTGAATCAGAATAATAATATTAAATTATTATCAAAGAATTTATTGGTTTGAAATTTAATTTAAATCGATTTAAATTAATATCATCTCCAAATGATCGAATAGGGGTTTGAAACTGGTCCCAGCGTGTTCAGAATAGTGGTTTAACCCTAGGATGGCCTGTTGTTGGGCTCAAATAAGAGTTTGAAATCAAAGTGATAATTTAAAATAAAGGATAATGATTATAAACAAACCAAAAACCAAAACCCATGCTTCTCTTATGTCTACAAACTAAAATAAAACCGTGGCCTTCTCTCCTCTTCAAAAATCCATGGCCTCGCTATTCAAAATTTAGCCACTCCGTTCCTTTATAAAATAAGTGTCGCTCCTTTCCATTTCTAAATCCTATTTCAGAAACAAACCAAAAGATTTGAAATCAAAGTAAAATGGTTGATCTGTTCTCCCCTTCCACTTCTATTTATATCGTGATAAACCCCCGTTCATTTCTATTTATTCTTGTTCTTCTGGAAAAAATAGCTTTGCTAATTCAAAGTACAACGAAAAGAAATCGCAACTTTGGGATGTGGAATTAATGGGTTTTGGGTTCGCGAGGGTATCGATTGATTGAAACAGGATGGGAGTGCGATAGATTCTGGGGCTCGACATCTTCGAGCATGGAATAGGGTTACGTTGTTGAGGGTCGACTGTAGTGGTGTCGCGATTATGGAAGAAGGTGGTTAGGAGGATTTCAAGTGATATCGAAGCAGATCCGGTGGTTCACTTCGACGTTGAATGATGTGATGTCCGGTGGCACTCGAGACGGATGGATGAGGTAATGGTGCTGTGTGTGGAGCTGAGCAGTGCTTCGATGATTGGTACAAAGGAGGGTGAAAGGCACAGTTGTTTTGTTTAATTACTATTGGAGTTAGCTGTTAAGAATGAAGGGGTAGCGTGTGTTGTCCAAGGCAGAATTGCATTTGTAGTTATCTTGATAATGGTGATGGTGTAGTGTTGATGATGGTGGGGGGATTATTGTGGTAATGAGAGTTTGGCAGTTATAAGTGAAAAGCGGGAAGGATCAGTTAAGGAATGCTGAAGGAAAACCAAGGATTTAGGTAAATTATTTAATTTATCTAGTTAATTAATAATGTTTACTACCTAGGAAAAATAATAATATTTGTTTCTGAAAACTTTGGTTTTTTGCCAATAATCTTCAGTGGCTCTCTTCTCACAGATAGACTCGGAGTAATATCCAAATCTTGTTGCGATGCTTCTTCCACAACTGTAATGACCCGGACTCTTAGGGGTTAATTTTAAAATATTTAATACGGATTTAAATATTGAGTTAAGTAAATAAATCAATTTTTATAGGGAGTTATCGATTTAAAAATCGATTTCAATTTAATATTGAAAATATTTAAATTATCAGAATAAGAAAATGGATTTAGTTGAATTCAAATTTTTATTTGAATTGAAAACAGTTCAAATAATTAATATGAAATTTTAACGGTAATAATATTTGAATATTATCGAGGAGAATAAATAGTTTGAAATTTAATTAATTATTTTGAATTAAATTTATATCAGTTTAAAATTTATATCTTCCACAAACGATAGAATTGAACTTCGTGACCTATCCGAGTGTGTCCGAAATAGGGATATTACCATAGAATCGTCAGTTGTTGGGTTCAGAAGGGAGTTCGGGATCACGGGGTATGGTGAATTTACTGATATCGGTTAAATCAAAAAGAAAACATTTATATTAATATCCTAAGTTAAAGGAGGAGACAGAACCACGTCTTCCTCTTCAACTCCACACAACAGCAAATGGAAGAAGATAGGCCACGCAATTTACTTTAAAACCACATTCTTCTTCTATAAAATCAAACTGGACGTTTTCCTTACCCATTTCCCCTTTTAAAAACAACCGAAGCCCTTTCTTAAAATTTCCTTCGCAAGCTTCAAAACCGAAATCGAGACTCGCGAATCAAAGACCAGGGAAAGGGAAAATCGCGATGGATTCTGGGGTTCGAACGAGGTAAGGTTATCGCGATTCAGGAGTTCGATCTTGATGTTGGGGAGAGCGATGGTGTCGGCAGTTCAAGGAAGAAACTCGCGAACTGGAAATTGCTATGAGCGATCGATGCCGGAATTCATGAATTAGGGTAGTTCGTGGTGGGCCAGTCGACGAAGCGAAGTGCTCTGGAGGAGGTTGCGAAGGGGATTCCGACACTGAGCAACTCGAGTGGGGTTTTGGTTGTTGTCAGACCTGCGAGTTGTTCTAGGGTGATTTTGGTTGGTTTTGGTGTCGCGACTTGACTGGTGATGGTCGAATGGGGCTGCTCGACGCAAACTGGAGGGGAGACTCTGAAAGGACGCGACAGAGCATCATGATGGGAATGAACCAGAAAGAACCAAAGTCGTGGTGACATTTCGATGGTCTGAGAGCAAGCTGAGGTGAAGAGGGAGTCAGGTAATCTCGAGCTTGGCAAAGGGGCGACAACTCTGACAGGTTAATGAAGAAGGATTTAATACTCTAATGATGGAAATCGTGAAGACTGAACACTGTGGTATCTCGTCCAAATCACTGAAGGATTTTATATGAGAAAAGAGAATTTAAAACAATTAAGGCAATTTCTGTTTTAGCTTGATCTATGTGTCATTTAAAAACATTCGTACTATGTTGGACAGGGAATACCATTTTCTGCTAAATTAGATTTAGAAACTGAAATAAATTATTTAGCAAATCATTATATGAAGTATAAATTAAATAATCAGGGAATGGTTAGGATTTAACTAGTCTATCGATTAAGGTTAGTTAATTTATTTAGAAAGAGTTATTTTAAAATGTTAAAATAATTGATCGATAATTTAAAATTTAATTATCGTAGGTGCTAAACAAATAAATTCGAGAAGATTCATAGCCAGGGGTTTGGAAATAAACAGGATATTCGACAACTGCAATTACGGTGAGTAAACCTCACTCACCATTTATTTAGAATTATTTTTATATAGTTAAAAATAATTGTCTGTGCTTGTTTGAATGCTGTCTGATTGTTTTAAAATATATATTAGTTATTTAGGGCTATTATATATATATATTGGGTGATTGATTGGTTGGATTCCCGCAGTCTCATTAGAGGATGCCCGCAGTTTCATAGCGGATGATTACCCTATACGCCCCACGCTATGATTAGTGGATGACCTTCATACCGCGATATCCTGCCTCGAAGCAAGATGGGTATTATTTATGTGCTAACGTCTGTGGATGCAGGAAAACAGGTTGGAGGAATCCAACTGGATTCCTCAAAAATATATTATCTGTTTGTTGTTTGTTTGATTCCATATATATTCATATATGATGTGTTAAAAATCAAATGATTGAAAATTGGTTGATTAGATTGTTTAGAAATTCAAATGGAATTTGAATATTGATTCATAATAATATCAAAAAGAGTATTTGAGGTTTAGAAAGGGAATTCTATTTTTATAAATAGAATTTGAATTTTAATTAAAACTATAGAAAATATTAACTTGTTTTGAAGGTATATAAAACAAGTAATCGAATTCATAAACTTGTTTATAATTGAAAGGTGGGTTTTGAATTGGAATTAATAAACGTTGTTTATAAATGGAAAGGTGGGATTTGAATTGAAGTTATAAACGTTGTTTATAAATAATGCAGAGAATTCAAATGGAGTTTAACTATAGAGTTTGAAAATAGAAATTCAAATGGAGTTTAACTATAGAGTTTGAAAATAGAAATTCAAATGGAGTTTAACTATAGAGGTTGAAAATAGAAATTCAAATGGAGTTTAACTATAGAGTTTGAAAATAGAAATTCAAATGGAGTTTAATTATAGAATTTGAATATAGAATTCAAATGGAGTTTAACTATAGAATTTGAATAAAGAATTCAAATGGAGTTTAACTATAGAGTTTGAAAATAGAAATTCAAATGGACTTTAAACTATAGAATTTGAAAATAGAATTCAAATGAAGTTTAAATAAAGAGAATTCAAATAGAATTGAATTGGAATTTGAATAAGAAGTCGATAAGAAAACGAGAGTATGAGTATAATTAGAATTTGTTAATATGCAGTTAAAATATATTTGAACATGTCATGTTCAAATATAAAAGTGGATTAGACTAAGAAGTTAATTAACAGATTTAATTAACAAATTTGGTTAAAAAGATTGGTATAGTTAAAATAGATTGGAAAGGTATAAATATACAGGAGACAGGTTTGGAATAAAGTATAGAAGTGAAATAAATAGAATGCCCGACAAAAAGGTACGTATTTAATTTCCATATGATATTTTATGCGCCGTATCGGCAAGCCGCTTGGCTTTTTCTTTTTCTTTTTGAGATGAGAAGGACCGGGAAAGCTATTTGAAATTTCCCTATGCTCCCGGTACAAAGGAGGTTATGGAGAATTTTTCCGGGAATTTAAGGAGATAGAATATTTTTAAGATAATTTGATAGTTAGAAATCAACATATCAAATTATATAGAAGTCGATAAGGAAACAAACTTAGAAATAGAATAGTATAATTATAAAGGGAAGTATAAGAATAAAATCTCGTAGGAATAGAAAGAGAAAATGTATATGTGTTTAAAGGTGAATAATCAGTTGTATGGTATTGATTATTCGAGTAAGTAGTCTTGTCTGTTTTGACGTTAAATGTTATTCAGTCAAGGTCTGAGAGGTAATTATACCCCAACTTGGTTGATTTCATGATATACCAATAAGTTGCAAGATTCAGGCTCGAAGATCAATGTGGAATAAGAATTAGTTAAATACTGTATTTGGGTTGTCGTAACGATGTTTTACACAACATCTGTTTTAACCCAAATATGTGCAAAGCTTGGAAATAGAATAACGAATATTTCATAGCATAGAAAATAAAGGAAGGCGATATATGGAAATGTTTTCCAAAGAACGTAAAAGGCCAATATGGTTATTGAAAATATTTGGTTAACAAATATTGATAAAGAAATAGAGAAGTGATTTAATTAATGAAATATTAATTAAAGGCTCACTGACTGTTGGATGTTTGGATGAACACTTGTTTTATTCGATAGTTAAATCATCGACTATCGAAACACTTGCTTTTATTCGATAGTTAAATCACAGACTATCGAAGTTTGGACCCTCGTTGTCAATATGGAGAGACCGGTTGGATTATTATCCGAAGAACCACTCCGTATTGGCAGTAGCGTGCGAATCAGATTATATAAAGAAAATCGAAGACGGGGTAGAGTGCAAGGACTTTTTCTATTAATAGAAATAGTACCTTCGATTCATCCTGTTTCTGGGTGACCTGTATGGACGAATGTCTGACAGAGTATTTCCAGAAAGGTCACGTACATTGATTTCTTTAACTGTACCAAGAGTGGAAGCGGAGAAGGAAACTTCTTTTAGCTAACACGTAATGTACTGTTGAGGACGTCAATCGGTGATTTGATGGATTTGACGATGTGGCATTCGAAGTAAATCTGGTGTGATGATAAAGCGTAGCTTCTAGCCTCATCAACCGGTAAATGACAGAAATCGGGCAAGCAGCATGGCTATGTAGGTCGCACCTATTAGGATGTATAATCACCTGATCTAGAGTTTCATTTACTTCTAAAAATCTATTGTCGATGCTATCCCATTCGGGAAACGGTTGCTGATCCCAATCGTTGGTGATATACATTCGATACACTCAAGCGTAATGAGTGGTCGGTCATGTGTGGCTGAGTTGCAAGATGTTCTTGTTGAACTCGGTGTATTCTCCTCTAGAGATATACCAGCGAAAGGTGGTTCCATACCTTGTCATAGTTGGAAATCCATTACCCAATACGTGCTTGCGGTTTTGATTGTATATATATGTGGAACGTGAGATGCAAACGTTCCACTAGATTGTTATTTACTTGATTTAGACATTATTATAATATCAAAAGAGTTTTGATATAAAGATAAGTCAAGTGTTTGGATTCTCATAAGGGAAAAACCCGTTTCGTGATATACGGCGTGGTCTTATGAGATATCATTTAGTTTTCTGAAACTGTTTTAAGCTGTTTACTCATACCAGTCCCATGACTGACCCAGAGTTTATTTTGTTTTGTTCTACCTAAACTCTTGGGTGCCAAAATTTGTACGGGCAGTCAAGTAGTTCAGGATTTTACAGATTTATCTAAAGGAGCTTGTGCAGGAGGCTTCAGCGTTATCTAGTTATAGTGTTGTTCCGTTGTGTTGTAAGTGTTGTACTCTGATAAGTGTATGTTATACAGTTAAGATTTTGTATTTCAAAGATATGATATATTATATTTTGTTCCGCTGCGATGTGAGATTCTGTATTGTTATTTCTGTTCTTCTTCTATCTCTTTCTTCTAAAAAAAATGTTCCGTATTTTCGTGATATTTGGGTTGGACGTATGATGTATATAGTCAACTCCGATGTTATGGAAATCTGGGTCGTTACAGTTGGTATCAGAGCTTAAGTTAAGAATTACTTGGCTCTGTGGCGTGACTTGGTAGAGATAGGGTTAGTAATACCCTAGATTGAGTTTGAGTGTATATATATACGGGAGAGCGTATTTGTTATTTGATATAAAAATTGTTTTATATTGTGTTGACTAGTCTGTTGAGTGGATTATAAATTTTGGTTGAATCGTGGGACGCCACGATGTCGATAGGAGTTTATAAACATTTGAACAGAAGATTGGACATGATATTGTTTTCAAATAGTTGAGTTGATTGTTAGGATTATAATCGAATTAGATTTTAAAACAGAAATAGTTATATATATAACCAATGAAATTTGTATATGAAATCAAATATACAAATGTGATAAATTGAAATTGAATTCCAACCAGAATTCAGAATTTAAAATCCTGCGAGTTTGGAAAATATTTTTCTAAATGGATTTTGAAAGAAATATAGTACTGAACTCATTCAGTAGCTGGGAAATAATTCTGATGATGGTCGCAACATCATCAGTGTTCATTTTCGAGTTTCTAAGTGATGAATTGCTGCCTTAGAAAAGTTTTGATGGAAAATTGTTTGAAAAGAAAACAAGTTGTTTGAAAATTCAAATGTTTTGAATTTGAGATAGATATAAATATGTATATATTTATATTACTTCAAAGGAATTTTGAAATGAGAATTGGAATATAGATTTCAAATAGAAGTAAAATAAAGGAATTTGAATATGTATATAATTCAAATAGAAGTGAAATAGAATTTGAATTCAAAGGAATTCAAATGAGTTTGAATAAAGAAAATTCAAATAGAAATTATATAAGAAAAATTGAAATGGAATTTGAATTCAAAGGAATTCAAGTGGATTTGAATAAAGAAAAGTCAAATAGAGATTTGAATATTATAATTCAAATGGAATTTGGTTAAACAAAATTTCAAAGAGAATACAAAGTGGAGGTTGAATATTAGAATTCAAAGAAAATATAAAGTTTGAAATAGGAATTTAAATTCAAAGGAGTTAAAATAGAATTTAAATTCAAAGGATTTCAAATAGAAATTGAATAAAGGAGTTAAAATAGAATTTAAATTGAACAAAGGATTTCAGATGGATTTTGAATAAAGGAATTCAAATAGGAATTGAAGATAAGAAATTCAAATAGAATCTGAAGATAAGGAAATTGAATTAGAATTTGAATTGAAGAAAATTCAAATAGAAATTGAGTAGTAGGAAATTCAAATATAGAGTTTGAATAAAGAAATTCAAATGGAATTTGAATATTTTAAATTTAGATATAGGATTTGAATATTAGAAGTGAAATAGATCGGAAATATTATGTGAAATGGATTAGATATATATTAAAAATATATCAGAATGGAGTTGAATTTATTATAAACAAAGTTAAAACGTATATATTTATAAATATAATTAAAACGAGCTCGCCATAGCGCGGCAGTTCGTAAATTGGCGATTCGAACTTCAATTTAGTATACAGAACTCAATTGAAGTCGGAATTCTGTGAAACAAGAATCGTCGGGACCGGTTGGATAATAGTTTTCTAATGAAAGAGAAAAATCTGGATTTCGTCGTATAGATTTTGAGTTATGTCAAAATCAAATTTTTAGAAAAGCAGCGCCAGAACTATTATAAAACCATAACGGTTTAATTAAATGAATAAAAGGGATTTTTAGGAAATAAAATCCGAATTGGCATTAGAAAAATCCAGACTGGAGATATAAAATAAATATGAACTCCAATGAAGTAAGTGAAATGATTTTTAAAACAAAAATCATATTTTAAATGGTTAAATAGAATTAACTAAATTGGAGAATAATTAGTTAAAGGAAATTTGAATCGAAATTGGGTTTTTGGATAAGTGAAAGAGATTGAGAATTTATATTCGAAATCGAATATATAACTAGAGTTGAAAATATAATTAGATTAGTTTATAATTAAGTTGACATATATTTGAACAAGTTATATTCAAATAAAAAGGGTGAATTTGGCAAAACAGTTAATTAGCAACTAGTTAATGGGAATTTGAATGATTGAAATTAAATTTAACTTAAGTAAGTTAAATGGATCGAAATGAATACATTGAGTAAAATCAATGTGAATGAAATATGAATTGGGTGTGAATAAACGAATTATATTTGTAAAACAAATACAAAGGAAGTTATGTGCAATCAAATAGAAGGAGAAATATTTGTAAAAACATTTATAAATAGAATTTAAAAAGGAGAAATATTTGTAAAACATTTACAAATAGATTCAATGGAAATATTTATTTATAGTAAATAAATAGAATGTTATAAATGAGATATTTATTTGTTAAATAAATAGAAATAAATCAAAGGAATATTCAGAAGATGAATAGAAAATGGAAATCTGTTTTTAACGGATAAATAGAAAAGATTAATTTATAAATAACAGTTTATAAATTAAATTAAATATTTATCATTCGATAAATGGAATATATAAGTCTAAACTTATATAGAGAAGAGATATTGGTTTTTAACACCGATAGTTTTAAATAGAAGGGGTATACAACACTTGTATAAGTGAAGTAACGTTATTAGAGAGAACATGTATAAAGTGAAGAACCGTTACTAAAAGTAAATCTTTATAAATGAATAAACGTTATCCAATAGGAGTTATTCGAATAGGGGAAGTCGATTGGAGTTAGAATAAATCGATTAGAGTAAGAATTAACCAGTTAGAGTTAATCAGTTAGGGTTAATCCGTAGAGTTATTTGAATATTAGTTATTCAATTAGAATTTATCAAATATTTGTTATTCAAATTAAGAGTTAACCAGATAGAGTTAATTGAACATAGTTAATCGAATTAGAATTAATTGAATGTTAGTTATTCAATTAAAGTTGACCGAATATAGTTATTGAGATAGAGTTAGTCAAACATAGTTACTCAGGATAAGTTGCCATTTCGTACGACTGCTAACGTAATTCGAAGGGCTGCAGATAGCCTAGGGTGGTCGGATGTTTCCTGAGGGAATCAGGCGTAACCATTGTGATCGCTGCGATCTAGAGTCAAGCGAATGGAGTTAAATCAAATATTGGTTATTCAGATAGAATTAAAGGAGTTATCGATTATTAGTTAATCGAAATGAGTTATCGATTATAGTTTAATCGAAAAGAGTTATCGATTATAGTTTAATTGAAAATAGTTATCGATTAGTTTAATCGAAGTGAGTTATAGAATATTGGTTATTCGAAGGAGTTATCGAATTTAGTTATTCGATGGAGTTAATCGAAAAGAGTTAAATCCAATAGAATTAATTGATAAGAGTAAATTGAATAAAGGAGTTATCGAATATAGTTATTCGAAGGGAGGAGTTATCGAATAAGGATTTATTCAAAAGAGAGTTACGTACGGAAGTTTGAAATGTTGAGTATCAACATAAATAAATATTGAAAAGATAAATGGGTTTGTAGCACTTTTTCTACCTTAGCAATTTTGAGGACGAAATTATTTTAAGTGGGGAAGATTATAATGACCCGGACTCTTAGGGGTTAATTTTAAAATATTTAATATGGATTTAAATATTGAGTTAAGTAAATAAATCAATTTTTATAGGGAGTTATCGATTTAAAAATCGATTTCAATTTAATATCGAAAATATTTAAATTATCAGAATAAGAAAATGGATTTAGTTGAATTCAAATTTTTATTTGAATTGAAAACAGTTCAAATAATTAATATGAAATTTTAACGGTAATAATATTTGAATATTATCGAGGAGAATAAATAGTTTGAAATTTAATTAATTGTTTTGAATTAAATTTATATCAGTTTAAAATTTATATCTTCCACAGACGATCGAATTGAACTTCGTGACCTATCCGAGTGTGTCCGAAATAGGGATATTACCATAGAATCGTCAGTTGTTGGGTTCAGAAGGGAGTTCGGGATCACGGGGTATGGTGAATTTACTGATATCGGTTAAATCAAAAAGAAAACATTTATATTAATATCCTAAGTTAAAGGAGGAGACAGAACCACGTCTTCCTCTTCAACTCCACACAACAGCAAATGGAAGAAGATAGGCCATGCAATTTACTTTAAAACCACATTCTTCTTCTATAAAATCAAATTGGACGTTTTCCTTATCCATTTCCCCTTTTAAAAACAACCAAAGCCCCTTCTTCAAATTTCGTTCGCAAGCTTCAAAACCGAAATCGAGACTCGCGAATCAAAGACCAGGGAAAGGGAAAATCGCGATGGATTCTGGGGTTCGAACGAGGTGAGGTTATCGCGATTCAGGAGTTCGATCTTGATGTTGGGGAGAGCGATGGTGTCGGAAGTTCAAGGAAGAAACTCACGAACTAGAAATCGCTATGAGCGATCGATGCCGGAATTCATGAATTAGGGTAGTTCGTGGTGGGCCAGTCGACGAAGCGAAGTGCTCTGGAGGAGGTTGCGAAGGGGATTCCGACACTGAGCAACTCGAGTGGGGTTTTGGTTGTTGTCAGACCTGCGAGTTGTTCTAGGGTGATTTTGGTTGGTTTTGGTGTCGCGACTTGACTGGTGATGGTCGAATGGGGCTGCTCGACGCAAACTGGAGGGGAGACTCTGAAAGGACGCGACAGAGCATCATGATGGGAATGAACCAGAAAGAACCAAAGTCGTGGTGACATTTCGATGGTCTGAGAGCAAGCTGAGGTGAAGAGGGAGTCAGGTAATCTCGAGCTTGGCAAAGGGGCGACAACTCTGACAGGTTAATGAAGAAGGATTTAATACTCTAATGATGGAAATCGTGAAGACTGAACACTGTGGTATCTCGTCCAAATCACTGAAGGATTTTATATGAGAAAAGAGAATTTAAAACAATTAAGGTAATTTCTGTTTTAGCTTGATCTATGTGTCATTTAAAAACATTCGTACTATGTTGGACAGGGAATACCATTTTCTGCTAAATTAGATTTAGAAACTGAAATAAATTATTTAGCAAATCATTATATGAAGTATAAATTAAATAATCAGGGAATGGTTAGGATTTAACTAGTCTATCGATTAAGGTTAGTTAATTTATTTAGAAAGAGTTATTTTAAAATGTTAAAATAGTTGATCGATAATTTAAAATTTAATTATCGTAGGTGCTAAACAAATAAATTCGAGAAGATTCATAGCCAGGGGTTTGGAAATAAACAGGATATTCGACAACTGCAATTACGGTGAGTAAACCTCACTCACCATTTATTTAGAATTATTTTTATATAGTTAAAAATAATTGTTTGTGCTTGTTTGAATGCTGTCTGATTGTTTTAAAATATATATTAGTTATTTAGGGCTATTATATATATTGGGTGATTGATTGGTTGGATTCCCGCAGTCTCATTAGCGGATGCCCGCAGTTTCATAGCGGATGATTACCCTATACGCCCCACGCTATGATTAGTGGATGACCTTCATACCACGATATCCTGCCTCGAAGCAGGATGGGTATTATTTATGTGCTAACGTCTGTGGATGCAGGAAAACAGGTTGGAGGAATCCAACTGGATTCCTCAAAAATATATTATCTGTTTGTTGTTTGTTTGATTCCATATATATTCATATATGATGTGTTAAAAATCAAATGACTGAAAATTGGTTGATTTGATTGTTTAGAAATTCAAATGGAATTTGAATATTGATTCATAATAATATCGAAAAGAGTATTTGAGGTTTAGAAAGGGAATTCTATTTTTATAAATAGAATTTGAATTTTAATTAAAACTATAGAAAATATTAACTTGTTTTGAAGGTATATAAAACAAGTAATCGAATTCATAAACTTGTTTATAATTGAAAGGTGGGTTTTGAATTGGAATTAATAAACGTTGTTTATAAATGGAAAGGTGGGATTTGAATTGAAGTTATAAACGTTGTTTATAAATAATGCAGAGAATTCAAATGGAGTTTAACTATAGAGTTTGAAAATAGAAATTCAAATGGAGTTTAACTATAGAGTTTGAAAATAGAAATTCAAATGGAGTTTAACTATAGAGTTTGAAAATAGAAATTCAAATGGAGTTTAACTATAGAATTTGAATATAGAATTCAAATGGAGTTTAACTATAGAATTTGAATATAGAATTCAAATGGAGTTTAACTATAGAGTTTGAAAATAGAAATTCAAATGGACTTTAAACTATAGAATTTGAAAATAGAATTCAAATGAAGTTTAAATAAAGATAATTCAAATAGAATTGAATTGGAATTTGAATAAGAAGTCGATAAGAAAACGAGAGTATGAGTATAATTAGAATTTGCTAATATGCAGTTAAAATATATTTGAACATGTCATGTTCAAATATAAAAGTGGATTAGACTAAGAAGTTAATTAACAGATTTAATTAACAAATTTAGTTAAAAGGATTGGTATAGTTAAAATAGATTGGACAGGTATAAATATACAGGAGACAGGTTTGGAATAATGTATAGAAGTGAAATAAATAGAATGCCCGACAAAAAGGTACGTATTTAATTTCCATATGAGATTTTATGCGCCGTATCGGCAAGCCGCTTGGCTTTTTCTTTTTCTTTTTGAGATGAGAAGGACCGGGAAAGCTATTTGAAATTTCCCGATGCTCCCGGTACAAAGGAGGTTATAGTGAATTTTTCCGGGAATTTAAGGAGATAGAATATTTTTAAGATAATTTGATAGTTAGAAATCAACATATCCAATTATATAGAAGTCGATAAGGAAACAAACTTAGAAATAGAATAGTATAATTATAAAGGGAAGTATAAGAATAAAATCTCGTAGGAATAGAAAGAGAAAATGTATATGTGTTTAAAGGTGAATAATCAGTTGTATGGTATTGATTATTCGAGTAAGTAGTCTTGTCTGTTTTGACGTTAAATGTTATTCAGTCAAGGTCTGAGAGGTAATTATACCCCAACTTGGTTGATTTCATGATATACCGACAAGTAGCAAGATTCAGGCTCGAAGATCAATGTGGAATAAAAATTAGTTAAATACTGTATTTGGGTTGTCGTAACGATGTTTTACACAACATCTGTTTTAACCCAAATATGTGCAAAGCTTGGAAATAGAATAACAAATATTTCCTAGCATAGAAAATAAAGGAAGGCGATATATGGAAATGTTTTCCAAAGAACGTAAAAGGCCAATATGGTTATTGAAAATATTTGGTTAACAAATATTGATAAAGAAATAGAGAAGTGATTTAATTAATGAAATATTAATTAAAGGCTCACTGATTGTTGGATGTTTGGATGAACACTTGTTTTATTCGATAGTTAAATCATCGACTATCGAAACACTTGTTTTTATTCGATAGTTAAATCACAGACTATCGAAGTTTGGACCCTCGTTGTCAATATGGAGAGACCGGTTGGATTATTATCCGAAGAACCACTCCGTATTGGCAGTAGCGTGCGAATCAGATTATATAAAGAAAATCGAAGACGGAGTAGAGTGCAAGGACTTTTTCTATTAATAGAAATAGTACCTTCGATTCATCCTGTTCTTGGGTGACCTGTATGGACGAATGTCTGACAGAGCATTTCCAGAAAGGTCACATACATTGATTTCTTCAACTGTACCAAGAGTGGAAGCAGAGAAGGAAACTTCTTTTAGCTAACACGTAATGTACTGTTGAGGACGTCAATCAGTGATTTGATGGATTTGACGATGTGGCATTCGAAGTAAATCTCGTGTGATGATAAAGCGTAGCTTCTAGCCTCATCAACCGGTAAATGACAGAAATCGGGCAAGCAACATGGCTATGTAGGTCGCACCTATTAGGCTGTATAATCACCTGATCTAGAGTTTCATTTACTTCTAAAAATCTATTGTCGATGCTGTCCCATTCGGGAAACGGTTGCTGATCCCAATCGTTGGTGATATACATTCGATACACTCAAGCGTAATGAGTGGTCGGTCATGTGTGGCTGAGTTGCAAGATGTTCTTGTTGAACTCGGTGTATTCTCCTCTAGAGATATACCAGCGGAAGGTGGTTCCATACCTTGTCATAGTTGGAAATCCATTACCCAATACGTGCTTGCGGTTTTGATTGTATATATATGTGGAACGTGAGATGCAAACGTTCCACTAGATTGTTATTTACTTGATTTAGACATTATTATAATATCAAAAGAGTTTTGATATAAAGATAAGTCAAGTGTTTGGATTCTCATAAGGGAAAAACCCGTTCCATGATATACGGCGTGGTCTTATGAGATATCATTTAGTTTCCTGAAACTGTTTTAAGCTGTTTACTCATACCAGTCCCATGACTGACCCGGAGTTTATTTTGTTTTGTTCTACCTAAACTCTTGGGTGCCTAAATTTGTACGGGCAATCAAGTAGTTCAGGATTTTACAGATTTATCTAAAGGAGCTTGGAGCAGGAGGCTTCAGCGTTATCTAGTTATAGTGTTGTTCCGCTGTGTTGTAAGTGTTGTACTTTGATAAGTGTATGTTATACAGTTAAGATTTTGTATTTCAAAGATATGATATATTATATTTTGTTCCGCTGCGATGTGAGATTCTGTGTTGTTATTTCTGTTCTTCTTCTATCTCTTTCTTCTAAAAAAAATGTTCCGTATTGTCGTGATATTTGGGTTGGACGTATGATGTATATAGTCAACTCCGATGTTACGGAAATCTGGGTCGTTACAACAACCAAGTCTGGATCATATACATGTTTACAAACTTGAAAAACGTGAAACGCATCATGCACTCCTAGTAACCAGTCTGGCAATTGAACCCTATAAGCAAGAGTTCCAATCCTTTCAAGTATAGGAAACAAACCAATAAATCTAGGTGCCGACTTCCCTGTCTTCTCTAATCGTACTACTCTTCTCATCAGAGAAACTCTCAAATATACATAATCACCAACAGAAAAGGCCAAATATCTACTTCTAAAATCTGCATAACTGTTCTGTCTGCTTTGAGCTGCTTGTAGTCGCTTCTTAATAAAATCAACTTTGTCTGAAGCATCTCGAACCATGTCAGGACCCAATACCAGTCGATTTCCTGGCTCTACCCAACATGCAGGAGATCTACATGGTATACCATACAATGCTTCAAATGGAGATAATTTCATGCTTGCTTGATAGCTGTTATTATATGAGAATTCAACCAAATGTAGGTGATCTTCCCATGATCGTCCAAAATCAAGAATACAAACCCGCAATAAATCTTCTAATATACGATTCACCCTCTCAGTTTGCTCTTCTGTTTGAGGATGATATATGGTGCTAAGATTCAGCTTTGTTCCCAACTGTTCTTGAAATGATTCCCAGAACTTACTAGCGAAAATCGGATATCTATCACTAACAATACTGCTGGGCACTCCATGTAGTCTAACAATTTCTTTAAAATATATCTACGCCAGACTCTGAGCTGTTCTATTCGACTTCACAGGAATAAAATGGGCGGTCTTCATGAAATGATCTACGATCACCCATATATTGTCATTGCCTTTCTTGGTTCTAGGCTAACCATCAATGAAATCCATGGAAATTTGATCCCACTTCTAATCTGGAACCTATAGTGATTGCAACAGTCCTGCGAGTTTTTGCTGATCACACTTGACTTGTTGGCAAATAGAACACATGCTAACGTATATGGAAATGTCTCTTTTCATCGCCTTCCACCAGAGTGTGCGCTTAAGATCATGATACATCTTACTTACTCCTGGATGGACACTAAGTTTAGATTTGTGACATTCATCTGCTACCTCTCTTTTGAGCTCGGGGATATCCGGAACATAGATTTGCCCTTGCAATCTAGGAGTTCCCTTGCTATCAATTAGGAAGCTTGAAACTTCGCCTTTTTGAACTCGTTTGCTGATCATCTGAATAAACTTATCGTCCTTCTTAAGAACAGAGATCCTATCAATCAATGAAGGCGTAATAATGAGATTAGCGGTAATTGCATTCTTTCTGCTAAGTGCATCTGCTACAACATTGGCTTTCCCTGGAGTATACAAAATGTAACACCCCGCATTTTTAACTCAAGATAATAAAATAAGAATAACTTAATTAAATGCTCATAATTAAGTCAAACGGACTGTGCCATTGCGTCCATCTCAAAATTTTGGCCAAGATAGGCACTTGGTTTGCATAAAACAGACACCCTATGAAGAAGTTATGAGCATTAGAAGTTTGTATACATATAAAGAGCATATATGTATATATATTAAATAAATATATCCAAAAAATTCAAAAATCAGTTCAAAAATCAAAATGGCGGGCGGGAAAGTTCGGAGGGAAAATGGACCGTTGGGGTCGACCTAGGGGTCGACCCACCAATATGGGTGTTGACCTAGGGGTCAACCCACCCGCGGATCCAGAAAGTTCTTCTGATGTGTTTGGTTCTGATATCTTAAATTTTGATCTGAGGGTCCTGGTTCCTCCGCTACTCCTATAAATAAGACCTAACCCTAAATCTCACAATTCGGTAGCTACGCCAGAGCTCTGCCATTACACTCTCTCCCTTCTCAAATCTATTCTGAAAATCAAAATATTAGCCTAGGAAAATTATGAATCCAGATCTGAAAGAGAGAATCAATATTAATAAAAAGATTATTGAATCATGAAATCAAGGTCTAGATCCGATCTATTCATATTCTTCCTATTTCTTTCCCTTCTTTTTTAATGAAAATTAAATGATCAATGTTTATTTGGTTTCAAATCAAATTAAAGGCAAAAGGAAACCATGGATGATAGAACGGATCGGATCCAAAATTTGGGGAAAGCATGAAAGGTGAGTGGGTTTAAACTATAACCTTTAGATAATATTATGATAATCGTTTAGCATTCCCCTTGTTACAAATTGTGAAATTTCCAAGTTAATTATAAATTATTGTTATAACAAGTTGAGACGTTAACATGAATAATTTGTACGATGATCAGTTAAAGTATTGGAATGATTATATGTTATATAAACTTGTTAGAATGTAGGCAACGATTACTATTATTGTAATTATATAATTCGCTTGGGGCATATTATCGAGTAAACGACATGTTAAACTTGTTGGATTAAAATAATTGAGATTTAGGGTAAATGATACACTATTGGAGAATTACGCTTTATTTTAAATAAAGTTAATTGCATATAGAAAGACATGCGACACATATTGGGATTTAAGACATAATTTGCAATGGGATTTTGGAACATAACATATATTATGTTTTGAGATTTTAATATGGAAGCGCAATTTGATATGAACATAAATGGTTGAATGAAGATGAATATGCCTAGGATTACAATTAGAAATTGTAATTGCACTTACAGCACGAGGTTAGGTTGCATTAGTGGCGGAAGTCTGCCCGGATCCGACCGGCATATCCAACAACCACTAATGATTGAACTTAATGTAACAGGCCTAAGTGTAAAATTAAAAAACATGTAATGGTGCTAAGACACGAAGTTAAGTCAACTTGTGGTAGAAGTCTTCCCGGACCCGCCCGGCAAATCCAGTGTCCACAAGTGTAGGCTTAATGTGAGAGGTCTAGTGCTTATATATATGTATATAAATATATGTATATAACAAGATATGAATAAATGGCTAACTCAGAAAATAAGAAAGGAAGGGATGTATTGAACTGAGTTAGTGTGATAAGAAGGAAATGTGATGTATTTCCCTAAATGACTTATTTCTGAATAATTTGTTGCAAGTAAGCCACAGTAAATAAAGAAAAGTAAAAAAATTACTTGCTACCATGGATTTAGATGGGAAAACGTTATGAAAATAAATCGTTCATTCCTCCTATCAAATTGATAAGGGAAATGAAGTGTTTTTCTTAATATAATAAGGAATATATTTTACAGTGAACGAAGAATAATGGTTTGCAACAGTAAAAGAAAATATTTAAAAAGGGGAATGATAATCACCTACTATAAGTAAATAACGTTAATGAACGTGTTGTAAATAGGTAGACTTGTCCTAGGGACAAGTGGGGATTATAACTTCGGTTATAATAAACTAATAGGGAAATTGGATAACTGGAAATGAGTTAAGGGACACTTAATTGTAAATTAAGTAAGTAGTAAATGGGGAAAGCTGGAAACCAGTTGAGAAAAGGGGGAAAATATATGAAATATAAGAAGTTGTACTTAATTATAAATTAAGTAATCTGTAAGCTTGGAAGTCTGAAACCCGTTGATAAGAATGTTTAGGTTTGTCCTAGGGACAAGAGGAAATTATAACATAAGTTATAATAAGCAGGTAGAGAAACTTATTAATGGGCCTTAGTTAATAGAACTAAGTTAATAAGTAAACAACGATAAGTTGTATTGACGATGTAAAATGGAATTATGATTAAATGAGAAAGGATGAGGAAAACTTATGAAATGAAATAATTTATATTTAATCATAAAAATTAAGTGATATATTAATTGGAAAACATGTGAATTGAGATATACTTAATTACTTAAGTAAAACATGTTATTGTAATGATGGAATCAACAAAAAGATAAAAAGGGGTTGTGGATTACAGACCTTGGGCCACAATCTAGGGAATAACATGTTGTGGGATTATTAATAAACTTAAATGGATTAAGTTGTATGACTGAAATTAATAAGCAAGAGAAACTTGGTAATTTTAACAAGAATTCAATATGAATTGGAATAACCAAGTTAACTGGAAACCTGACGAGGTGAGACAAGCGCATAAAAGAATGTTTAGGCATAGGGTCTAACAACATGCTAAAGTAAGGCAGTTAGACTAGTCCGTACGGTTGAGGGTGAATAACTCAACGGGGTAGATCATCGAGGTGTTATAAGGCACGAGGAGGACGCACATTCATCTGATTGTTCTGACTGCTCCGAAGAACTGGGAGGGGAAGCACGCGAATTCCTAAGGTACGTAAGCTGCTTCTAGTAGTCCATTGTGTGGCGACAGATGTCTTAGGTTGTGCTCGCAGAGGTTGGGTCTGCGCGTAACTACTAGGTAGGTGGGCCTTGACTGCAAAAGTAGTTATGCAGTCAGAATGCTGTGACACGGTGACACCAGGGTGATTCAGCGGTTGCTTCAACGGGGAGGCGGAGGGTCAAGACCAAGGATAATAGATCGTCGGATACCCGTCATCGGCAGCCACTGGGATGCGGAAAGACTAGAGCTAAACCCAAGATACCATTTCACCCTTCACTATGGGGGTAAGGGGTTGAGGGGAGACGCCAAATGGATGTTTAGATTGTTTGAGTAAGGGCAGTCGCTTAGCTCTTATAGTCATTACTAGTTGAGGGAGGGGCCGAGGTGGGGCCATAACCACCATGAAAATAGACCCTAGGTGTATATGTATATAGAGGCTCTTTAAAGACAGGCCTGTATAGATATGGAAAAGCTCCCGACCGAGTTCCGTGTTTCTTGTATCGCTCTTCCATGGAACTCGGTGCACATTAGAGGATGTGCGATTGAGGCATCGAGATACAGTTAACAGTACGTACGAGGGACAGTCTAGATACATGCATATCTGCTCTGGGCGGTGTATCATAGACTTAAGGGCATTACTCTGGTATGAAATCTGATTCATCAAGGGTGGTAGTCCGTACACTTACTGTAATGACCCAGATTTCTATCGAGTTAATTTTAAATATTTAATACGAATTTAAATATTTAATTGATAATATAAATGAATTATTTATATTAAGTTATCAATTCTTCTTAATCGATTTCAATTTAATATCGAATAGATTAAATTATCGTAACACGAAGTAAATTGAATTCAAATTAAAACTAAATTAAAGTTAGTTCAAATAATCAATACAAAATTCTGTTTGAATCGGAATAATAATATTAAATTATTATCGAATAATTTATTGGTTTGAAATTTAATTTAAATCGATTTAAATTAATATCATCTCCAAATGATCGAATAGAGGTTTGAAACTGGTCCCAGCGTGTTCAGAATAGTGGTTTAACCCTAGGATGGTCTGTTGTTAGACTCAAATAAGAGTTTGAAATCAAAGTGATAATTTAAAATAAAGGATAACGATTATAAACAAACCAAAAACCAAAACCCGTGCTTCTCTTATGTCCACAAACTAAAATAAAACCATGGCCTTCTCTCCTCTTCAAAAATTCATGGCCTCGTTGTTCAAAATTTAGCCACTCTGTTCCTTTATAAAATAAGTGTCGCTCCTTTCCATTTCCAAATCCTATTTCAGAAACAAACCAAAAGCTTTGAAATCAAAGTAAAATGGCTGATCTGTTTTCCCTTTCTATTTATATCATGATAAACCCCCGTTCATTTCTATTCATTCTTGTTCTTCTGGAAAAAAATAGCTACGCTAATTCAAAGTACAACGAAAAGAAATCGCGACTTTGGGATGTGGAATTAATGGGTTTTGGGATCGCGAGGGGTATCGATTGATTGAAACAGAATGGGAGTGCGATAGATTCTAAGGCTCGACATCTTCGAGCATGGAATAGGGTTACGTTGCTAAGGGTCAACTGTAGTGGTGTCAGGATTATGGCAGAAGGTGGTTAGAAGGATTTCAAGTGATATCGAAGCAGATCTGGTTGAATGATGTGATGTCCGGTGGCACTCGAGACGGATGGATGAGGTAACGGTGCTGGGTGTAGAGCTAAGCAGTGCTTCGATGATTGGTAAAAAGGAGGGTGAAAGGCACAGTTGTTTTGTTTAATTACTGTTGGAGTTAGCTATTAAGAATGAAGGGGTAGCGTGTGTTGTCCAAGGCAGAATTGCATTTGTAGTTATCTTGATAATGGTGATGGTGTAGTGTTGATGATGGTGAGGGGATTATTGAGGTAATCAGAGTTTGGCAGTTGTAAGAGAAAAGTGGGAAGGATCAGTTAAGGAATGCTGAAGGAAAACCAAGGATTTAGGTAAATTATTTAATTTATCTAGTTAATTAATAATGTTTACTACCTAGGAAAAATAATATTATTAGTTTGTAAACAGTTGAGTTACTACCGGGACAAAGTTATCTTCGAAATGGATTTGGTTTTGGGATTTTGAAGTCAAATTGGAATCAGCTTTGGGATTTTAGTTTAAATCGAACATCGTCGGATTTAAGTTAGAATCATATCGGATTGGCAATTAAAAATATCACGATGAGTAAATCTCACTCACCTGTATTTAGAATTATTTTTATGTCATTAAAAATAATTGTTGTTGCTTGTTTGAATGCTTTATGGTTGATTTAAATATATTTTAGTTATTTAGGGTTGACTATTATATATATATTGGGTTGATGAACTGATTGTTCCCGCAGTCTCATTAGCGGATGCCCGCAGTTTCATAGTGGATGATTTCCCTATGCGCGCCACAAATATATATTAGTGGATGACCTTCATACCGTGATATACTGCCTCGAAGCAGGATTGTATTATTTATGTGCTAACGTCTGTGGATGCAGGAAAACAGGTTGGAGGGATCCAACTGGATTCCTCAAAAATAAATATTATCTGTTTGTTTATTTGTTTGCACATGTACAGTCATATATGATGTGTTAGAAAACCAGTAATAAATAACTGGTTGTTTGTGTGTTTAAATACCACTGGGCCTAAGTGTTTATTTATAAAAATATCATGGAAAGGATATTTGAGATTTAAAAGGAAAACTTTATTTTCTAAAATAGAAATTTGAAATTTGAATAGAGTTAAAATATTAACTTGTTTTGAATATTTAAAACAAGTAGTTCATTTATAAACGAAATTTATAAAGGAAGTGAAATGAATTATTGTTGGATAAATCAGGAAATATAAATACAAGTGTTGATTTGAAAAGGGAAATTTATTTTTCCAAAGTAGAAAAATATTTATTTCAAATAGATTTGGAATCGAGACTTATTTAAATATATAAACAAGTAATTTATAAACGATGTTTATAAACAAAGGTGAAAAATCATCAATTGGATAATACGAATATTTAAATTTGAAATGTGAATTGAAAATGAGAAGTAGAGTCATTTTAAATAATAAACGATTAACTTTATTCCAATATTCGGAATGTAAATGAAGTTGGATAAATCCATAGGATTTTTAAATAGATTTGAATAGAACTTGTTTTGTTATATAAAACAAGTAAATTTATAAACAGGGTTTATAAATATGGTAAATGAATTATCATGAGATAAATTTGGTATTTTTGAATCCAAGTATGAATCTAAAATAGAATTTGAATTTGTTTCAAAAAGGGAATAACTGTTTTTATTCTGGAATTCATAATGTAATTTCAAATAGATTTTTGAAATGAAACTTGTTGTAAAATTTAAAAACAAGGAAGTCAATTTATAAAAGGGTTTATAAATTTAGTAAGCTAGGTATCGTGGGATAGTCTGGAATTTTAAATCCAAGTTTGAATTTAAAAGTGAATTGAATTTGTAATGTATATTCGAAATCGAACATGAAACTTGAATTGAAATTAGAATTAAATTAGTTTATAAGTAAGCTGAAATAATTTTGAGCGTGTTATATTCAAATATGAAAGTGAAATAGGCAAAAGAATTAATTAACAAATTTATTAACGAGTTGAGTTAAAACAAGTGTATTAAGTTGAAATGAATTAGAAATGAATGGATATACATGAGACAGGTTTGAAATGAAGCGTTAGAAGAGATATAAATATAATGCTCGACAAAAAGGTACGTATTTAAATTGAATATGAGATTTTATGCGCCATATCGGCTAGCCGCTTGGTTTTTCCTTTTTCTTTTTGATTGGAGAGGGCCTGTGTGGCAAGATTTGACTTTTTCCGGTAACCCCGTACAAAGGAGGTTATGGAGAAATTTTCCGGGAACTTAGGAGTTAGAATATTTTTAAGAAGATTTGATAAACTAGAAATCGATATATTGATATATATAGAATTCAATAATGTAACAAACTTAAAATAGAATATTATAAATTAAAGGAATTTTATAAATATAATCCTGGGAGATATACGTTTTAAAGTGAACGATAATTCAAAAGCCAATGATTTGCAGATTTAAAATGATCGTGTTGATAAGAAGTTAATCAAATGGAGTTAAAGAAATAGAGTTAAGCGGACTTAGAAACTGACTGGAAATTAGTTGAGTTGAACGAATTTTTGAGTGTCGATCTGATGTTGGTTTTGGCCTTCGGGGTTTATACTTAGGAAGTTGTTCTCTTACTAGTTTACAGTTAGAGTCTGATAGATGTGGAAGAATAGTAATATGTAAATATGAAATGGGAATGTTTTCTAGAGTTAATAACATATATTTTCTTTATATAGAAAATAAGGAAATATGAATATATATATATATATGTGTGTGTGTTTGATGATGTGATCGATAATTCCATTTGGAATTAAGATCGTTGTGTGTACATGGGCATTTTTCATTTGATAGTTAAATCACCGACTATCAAAATTTTGACCATTTTAACGTTGTTAATATGGAGAGACCGGTTGGATTATTATCCGAAGAACCACTCTGTATTGGCATAAGCGTTGCGAATCAAGTATGCCAAAGATAATTGAAGACGGAGTAAAGTGCAAGGGCTGTTGTATAATTCATAGGTAGAGATTGCCTAGGATGGATGTACGGAATAGTGCCTTCGGTTTCGTTCCGTCCCAGAACGAACATATATGGATGAATGTCTAATAGAATATTTCCAATGATCGTATATGTTGGACTGTACAAATATATATGGTGGCAACATATTTATTCTCTTAGCATAATATCTAGAATATCTGTGCAAATCAATTAATGATTAATGGATCTGACAATGTGGCATTCAAAGTGATTGTGCTATCAATGAAGGGCAAATAAGCGTAGCCTCAGGCCTCAACAACCAGGAAATGACAAAAATCGGGCAGATATCATGGCTATGTGGTTAGCTCCCATTAGGGTGTATCATCACCTATCTAGAGATTCATTTAATTCCTTATTCTATTCGACGTTCTCCCATTTGGGAAATGGTTGCTGATCCCAACCGTTGGTGATATACATTCGATACACTCAAGCGAAATGAGTGGTCAGTCATGTGTGGCTGAGTTGCAAGATGTTCTTGTTGAACTCGGTGTATTCTCCTCTAGAGATACACTAGCGGAAGGTGGTTCCATACTTGGTCATAGTTGGAAATCAAATCCCTAATAAGTGCTAGCGGTTTTGATTGTATATTTTATATGTGGAACGTGAGATGCAAGCGTTCCACTAGATTTCTATTTATTGATATAGACACTATTATAATATCAAAAGAGTTTTGATATAAAGATCATTTTGGATTCTCATAAGGGAAAACCTGTTCTGTGTTATACGACATGGTCTTATGAGATATCGCTTGTTTCCTCAAGCTGTTTTAAATTGTTTACTCATACCAGTCCCATGACTGACCTAGAGTTTATTTTGTTTTGTTTTACTTAAACTCTTGGGTGTCTAAATCTGTACGAGTAGTCAAGTAGTTCAGGTATTTACAGATATTTGGAGGAGCTTAGAGCAAGAGGCTCCAACGTTAGTTATCCAGTGTTATTTCCGCTGTGTTGTAAGTGTTGTACTCTGATGATAATTTTATGTATATACAGTCAAATTTTGTATTTCAAAATCTGTTATATACAATATTTTATTCCACTGCGATGTGAGATTCTGTGTTGTGTTTCTGTTCTTCTTCTATTCTAAGTTTCTTTCTTTCTATTTCTCATCCTCTAACTTCTTTCAATTAATGATTCGTATTTTCGTGATATTTGGGTTGGATGTATGATGTATGTAGTCAACTCAGATATTACGGATTTGCGGGATGTTACACTTACGTAGCGTAGTGATGGCAGGTATATGCTAATCGTAACATTGTTATATAGAGATCCGTACGTCGCTCCAGCGTAGGATGAGGAACTACGAGCATTTCGGTTGCATTACGGTTTGTGTGGGGTACGATGAGGTGTACCTCGATATAAGGGTAGCTATATATATATATACTCTCTTAGGTTAATCCACTTGGAAGTAAATGGGTACTACGTGTGTGTAAGCCTTGAGTGTTGTTAACCCAAGTAACCTAATAAATAAGAAAATATGATTGAACGGTATATGTAGGATTATCCAAAGTGTATAGTTTAAATCTAATCACCAGAACTTGTTTTCTGACCCCCTCCTCATAACATACTCACAGGTTAGAATTGTGGCAGGGACATGATAGCCTTGGATACTGGTTAGGCAGTATTATTAATACGGTAAGGCTATATTTTGATTACATTATATTTTATCCTTTCCGCTGTGAGATATTTTCTGAGCTCTGACATATTTTATCTCTCTATCTTTTCTGCAGGATACCAGAGTAAACCAATCCAAGTTTCGATAGATTGGAATTTTGAAAAAAAATTGGTCTGTCAAAATTGGGGTTGTCACACAAACTATATAGATCGCACGCTGCAAGAAATTCTAACCAACGCTAATGTCTCAAATTCAAGTCTTTCTGGGTGAATAGATATTTTAATGACTTATGATCTGTATATAATTCGAACTTCTCACCCAAAAGATAGTGCCTCCATATTTTAAAAGCAAATACGACGGGTAGCAACTCAAGATCATGAGTAGCATATCTCTTCTCATGCGGCTTCAACTGACGACTAGCATAAGCAACTACTTGGCCTTTTTGCATTAATAGCGCACCAACACCTTCAAGAGAAGCATCTTTATAGACTGTCAAATCTTGATTGCCATCAATAATAGTCAACACTGGAGTAGTAGTCAATCTTAATTTTAGCTCTTGGAAAGCGGTCTCACAATCAGTCGTCCAATTAAACCTTGCATGCTTCTTGGTAAGCTTCGTTAATGGACTAGATAGCTTTGGAAAATCCTTAACAAATTTCCAATAATAACTAGCCAATCCTAGAAAACTTTTGACTTCTGTGGGTATGGTAGGCTGCTTCCGATCTCGAATGGCTGTGATTTTTCCTGGATGCACTGAAATTCCTTCCTTCGATACTACATGACCGAGGAACGTTGCTTCTTCTTGCCAGAATATGCATTTAGAAAATTTGGCTTTTAATACATCTTTCTCAGAATTTCCCAAACCTCTTCCAAATGCTTCACATGCTCTCTAGCTGACTTAGAGAAGATTAAAATGTCGTCAATGAAAACCAGCACAAATTTATTCAAGACATCACGGAATACTCTGTTTATTAAATCGAAAAAATAAACAGGAGTGTTACATAAGCCGAACGACATTACTTATCACTTATAAAATAGTCTGGACCTCTAAAAACTGTCAAAGGAACACATTCTTTGGCAATTTGCTGCTGATGGAAACCTGTAGCTAGGTCCATTCTAGAAAATACTTGCGCTCCATTCAAGTGATCTAACAAATCATCAATTTGCGGTAATGGATATTTATTCTTCAACGTCTGCTTATTCAAGTCATGATAATCCATGCATAATCTGAGGGTACCATCTGACTTTGGAACAAACACTACGGCTGCTCCCCAACACGAAAAGCTAGGCCTGATCAGATCTTTCCATAACAATTGTAGAGTTTGATCGCCCAATTTTTCTTTCTCTTTCAATATCATTCTTCGAATAGCATGCACTACTGGCCTTGCATTCAAAATTAAATCGATCTTGAAGTCAATTTCTCTTCGTGGAGGCAACCTATCAACTTCTTCTAAAACATCCGCATATTCTTTAACTATGGGAATATTCTCGATAGAAGTAGGAGTAACTTCTAGAGAAGACCAAAATTCTTTTCTATCCATTTCTGAGCCATGGCATGGTATAAATATATCCTCAAGCTTCATTTTAGCCTTAACAATTCTTTTGGCACATCTAACTTCGGCCTCATGTCTTGTTAACCAATCTAGCCCAAGAATAACAACGAACTCAAAAAAATTCATGACGATCAAATTAATAGGAAACTGGTAATAAGAATAAGAGATCGACACTCTACAATATAAACCGAGAACAAGAGAACCTCCTATCGGATTATGAACACTAATCGATTCTTTAAGATCCCTTGATTTTACTTTAACTTTTTAACTGTGTTACTTGAAATAAAACTTTGTGATGCACCAATGTCAAATAATACTATAATAGGAATATTTTTAATAGTAAGGTTATCTTCCAAAACATTTGGTTTACCTGCTTCTGTAGAAGAAGCTGGTGCATTCTCCCCATCGTAAACATGAGCCACTTCGGACTTTCTCTGCAATGGACAGTTCCTGCTAACATTCCCCGTCTTATGGCACTTGAAGCGCTCTCTAGTATCACTAGGATTCCGACTAGGCCCTGATTCACTTCTCTTTTGCTTCTTTGGAGCATTGCATTCATTAGAATAATGTCCGAGCTGGTAGAAATTATAGCATATACCCTTCGGTTTCGTATTCTCTTAAGGCTTAGCGGCTTCAGTGTTGCTCGCTTCTGTATTCTTACTAGAATATTTCCTTTTGTTACTAGCTTGATTTCTCTCGCGATCTTCCTGAGAATTCTTCTTGTCAATACCTTCATACCTACAAGCCATTTCAATCACCTTAGTAAATGGGAGCTCGATGTGGGCAGTCACTCGGTTGTGGTACCTTCTAAGAAGACCCTTTATGAACCGCTTGTTCTTCTGAAGTGGGTCTTGAATCAATTCGGGTGCATAGCAAGAGAGCTCTTCCAATTTGTTCACATACTCACGAATGGTCCGATCACCTTGCTGGAGATTAGCAACCTCATCGCGCAAGCGCTCGACTTCTTGTCGAGGACAAACCTTTCATTAAAAATCTCTTTGAACCTAGCCCTTGTCATGTCAATATCAATATCGCCAATAGTCACTGCATCCCACCATATCAAAGCCTCATCCTTAAGTATCCAAGATGCCATAAACCTCTTCCTCTGGTCTTCTAAATCTAGGCCCGCGAAGATTCGTTCGCGTGACCTTAACCAAGCTTAAGCCTCGGTTACTGTTCCACTGCCAGAGAATGGCACACCACCCAAATTATTGTACTTCTTAGCAACCCTATCAAAATTAAACACGGGTTATTGTGGCACTGCATCTTCAATGTTATTGTCTATTTCACCTTCTTCAAAGATTGGGCTGATTTGGATCTACGGGATCTCACCCCTTCCTCGACCCCTACCTCTCCTACCTCTTCCTCTGCCACTCATTTTCTGTTAGCATGACAAATTTTAAGAAAAGCGTCAGAGCCACAGGAAAGATATCTTAAGGAATGATAAATTCATAAGGACATATGCATAAATAATGATGCAATGATCAAGTTATAATGTTATTCTGCTGCACTCATTCTAGGACATTACTAATCCTATCTCTAATGAGTTACTCGTCCTAGAATAGTATTGATTCTATTTATGACGAGTTGTTTTAAATATATTATACTCCAGAGCTAAGGTAACCAATGCTTTGATACCACGTTTGTGACAACCCAAACCCCTGTACCAAGGTGGCAAGGATAATCATTGGAATATAACACATTTATCACATCAGCAGATTACAAATAATAGCATAACACATGAAATCATAGAATAATATACATCATCATAATAATAGAGGAATCATAAATGTCATCATCATCAGAGTTACACAGATACAGGATACTACTTAGTACATAAAAGGTTCCATCAGATAGATAATAAGTCTACAACATCATCAAATTCAGCATACATAAGGTGACGTCTAAATATCAAAATAAGTGATAAAAGATAGCCTTCATCTCCAGCCAAAAGAGCACCTCATGCTACGGTGCATAACCAAAATAAATCCAGCTACCTGTTTACTTTACTGCTCATGTAAATATAAGGGTACCCGAGTTTGCAAGTGAAAACAAACTACGAGTCAGCTATGGGACTGGTGTGAGAAATCTTACTTAACTTATTTAATAATAAGGCTAATCAAAGGACCACGCCGCTAATGCGGAACGGGTTTACTCCATTGGATTGCCAGTGCATGAAATAAAGTAAATCGTTTAAACAACGCAATGCTTTTTAAAAAAATGAAGCCATTATAAGACTCAGGTCCCATCACACAATGCAACGCAAGCCGTAGGATAGAGTTTTACCTTATAATGGCCAAATATGCTTGATACGTATAAAACAAAAATCATTTGATATTATTACTAGTGTCTAATCAGTTTAAAACACTTTCAATATAAATGTATCAATCCTAGATGGCATAGTACCCCATCCTTCTATGTCGCCAAATATGGTTACAATCAAATCTGTAATGTCGTATTGGAAAATGGATTTCCGTCTTGAGTCGAGGCTAGTGATGTCTCCTCCCAATTCGAGACACTCTAGCAAATGCCTCAGGATTACACACTTTGGACAACCCCTGGATGCTTCAGGGCCGATCTGCACTTATGTTAGTGGATTAATTATTCCTGAACACACATTTCCTGGTCCTATTGGACCTATCGCTTGGCTAGTAGCGACCAATATAACGAGGCGCCTTGCAATCCATCGACCACATAAGTAAAATTATCTAGGCTCCAACCATGACACCACACCCATATAGAAAGAAATGCATGTTCTCCCTGTAGTCCTCTCCCGTTTCTAGTTCATGCCGGGGTGTGAGGCTCGCGAATTAATGTTATACACAAAGCTATGCTATTTCAAGCCGTACTTTGATCATCAACCATAAGACTCTGCTTTTCAACAGAAGCCTTGATCATTTGCATCTCAGCATGCTACACAGGCAATTCACGCCATGCGATTGATGTTTATCGATATATAACCTCTATGCTTGTACGTCTCTGAGAAGGGTGCTAAGCAAGAGAATAAATTCTCTGCCACCAAACGGATATATATTTAATAGAAATCAATCAACACAGAACGAAATCCAATGTTAGAGACACCTCCATTTACAAGTCCGTCCTAGGTCTGAACGAAACCGGAGGCATCTTATTCCTCGTTCCATATGTCCAATACGGAAGAGAGGCCCTAGCAAATTCGGACAATCAACAAGTACGTCCGGACAACTACCACTATAACCCCTTCCTGGGAGCTAATCAATCCAGGGCATCAGTAGTAATCCACTCGATGCGAAGATTACCTATCTTGCACCGTCTTCATTTCCTTTAACTTTTAATCGTCGTTTAATTATTTGAAATGAGATTTAACTTGGCCTTTTCAAATAATTTTCAAATATATATAACTCAAATCATTTCTTTCCCTGGTTAATTTCAATTCAATTCTAAAGATTAATGTCAAATGAATCTAACCATCAATATTTCTTTATAAACCAAGTGAAATTGGTTTATTTCCATTTCATATCTCTTATAATATTTTATAGCGATTTGTTGCTATTTTTATTTATATAAAAATAGCCCATTTAATTCGAATGACGTTTTAGGTCATTACGCGGCACTGACGCTGTTTTTATTCATATTTGAATTACACATTTCTCAAAATCTAACCATTGGATCTTAACAAATTTAATATCGTTGGAAAGATCTTTCCAAAGAGAACCCAACGGTTTTAATTTTGGGAAAATCCGATGGTCGGATCTCCCGGTATAATCGTTTAAAGTTACGGTTCCAAAACGCGAACTACCGCATGCGATTCGTTTTAGTTTAATTATATATATATATATAATTCGTTTGACGATTTCTAAACCATTTATTCTTCAAATAATTGGCTAACGACTTTAAATTTTGGAAAATTTCGCCATGACCTCCTTTGTTCGGGAGGGGTCTGAAAAATTTATTGGGCCGTATTAGGCACCCAATAAATCAATAAAAAGCATACACAATTTTTAATGACCTATCTATGCCCAAGGAAGAGTGTAAAGATCATATCTCTAGAGAATATGTTTCATCACCTTGTCCAATGTTGGGAAAATAAATAATCCATGTGCCGTATCTAAAATCGAGAGAGACGTGAATTACTGTCATCTCCAGATCCATGTGGGGATTTTATTTATCCTTCCTCAAGCACCATTACATGTATTCCTTAGTTATGTCAATAATCAGTCTTCGGTCCAACTTGAAATATAGTCATCGCCATACGAGTATCTCGCTCGTATGGTAATCCCAACCTCATCGTATAAGCTCCAAATGCTTATATGGAATATGATATGAGATGCTATCTTCATGCAGTATGTCATGTGGTGTAGTTCAAAATTAATTTGTTGCTATCCTATGGCGTGGTTTATAATCTCACACAGAACAACCATCACACCGCATTCAATTTCATTCACAGGAGTTCATAGAATAATAAAATTGTGCATCCAACTCAATAAGGTGTACCTATTTGTCGAGCACACAAATTAATTCTTTACTCAACAACAAATCCATTTACCTGTTTAGCATGTGTATATATATATTCATATCTAAGCTAAAAATAATATTTTTAGCGAATAACTATTTATTTCCATACATGACAATTTTAGTCACTTCATATACATGTTAAAAATAATATTTTTGGCCAACCAATATTTATTTCAACACATGACTATTTTTATTACTTCACATACGTGTTAAAAATAATATTTTTGATGAACAAACATATATTTCAACACATGGTTATTTTATTCACTTCATACACATGATAAAAATAATCTTTTTAATGAACAAAATTATTTTTCAACACATGGTTATTTTTAATGGTTCATACATACAATAAAAATGATACTTTTATTGTTCAAAATTTTTATTCAACACATGAATATTTTTTATGGTTCATATATACAATAAAAATGATATTTTTATTGAGATTTTAATCAACACATGAACATTTTTATTGGTTCATACATACAATAAAAATGATATTTTTATTGTTCAAACATTTTATTCAACACATGAATATTTTTAATGGTTCATACATACAATAAAAATGACATTTTTATTATTTAAAATTTTTATTCAGCGCATGAATATTTTTAAGAGTTCATATATACAATAAAATTGATATTTTTATTGTTCAAACATTCTATTCAACACATGAATATTTCTAATAGTTCATAAATACAATAAAAATGATATTTTTGTTGTTCAAAAATTTTATTCAACACATGAACATTTTTAATAGTTCATTTCAGAAGATTTCGGCATTATAACGGCAGGGTGTTGTAGCACCGGCATAGTGTCTGAGCACTACTCCTCTTATAACCTAGGCTTGCGACATCATAACAATTTATGTCCATCAAGCATTCCATGTAACGACCCGAAAAATCTGAACCAATTTAAAAAATTTAGATTGGCTATTTTGGTGGATTTTAAATATTTAAAATAAATATTTTAAATAATAACGACGAAAAGCAAGTTTGAATCGACATTTGAAAACGAATATAATTATTTCTAATTATAAACAAGGCCTGAAATGGCTCGGTAGTTTCAAATTTTGAATTCAAACTTTGATTGACTGTACCGAGTGTAAAACAAGAACGAATTTTAGTGAAACCAAAAATATTTAAATCTGTTAGAGACTATCTTTCTAATGAATCTGATAAATCGAAGTTTCATAGCGGGAAGCAAAAGTTATGGCTAAACGAATTTTCAGAAAGGTCGCTATAGAGTTTATATAGCCCGTGAAAAAGGGCCATTTTGCAAATGACCTCGGAATTTGACGAAACCACTTTTGTTGGATGCGGGATGTCAAATTATTGCTAGGTTTCAAATTTCATAATTTTTGAAGCTAGTATGTGGGCGTGGCAAAGGAAAATGTGTTTGGTCGATTTCTATTAAATTGGATCGACCAGAAAAGGGCCATTTTTAAACGGTCTCAGAATTCGACGAAACTAGTTTTGTTGGGACCGTATCGTCAAAATATAGCTAGATTTATTTTTCGGGAATTTTTAGAATCAGTATGTGGCCCCGGCAAATTGAAATGTACGTCCAAATCGAATATTGAATGTTTTATATTTTAATTTGAAGAAAAACAGACTGAAACAGTCGAATGGGCCTACGAAACATATCCCATTGTGTTCGGAATGGGGGTATTTAGCTAGGGACGACAGTCGTTGGGTTTGGATTGGAGCTAGTATGTGAAGAGGGGTATTTTTGGAATTTTAAAAAATATATAAATAAAAAAATACACAGGCCAATCAAATTCATTGGCCACTTTCTCTCTCCCCGACAACACGTTCCAGGCGACAGCGGAAAGAGGATGATTCTTTCTCCCCCCGATTTCTCCTTCCACACACAAAATCAGACCTTCCTCTAGTTGAGAATTTTGTAGAGGACATCCCCAGCTTCAAATCCATATAAAGGTTGGATTTTTTCATTGCGTGTCGAGGCCGGATCAACCTCCTGAAGTCGACAACTTCGAGCCGCCACCGGAGCCACCCACTGTCGTCGAGTTCAACGAAACCCCCACCCCCTTGTGCGCCTTTCCAAGCTCTTCACCGCTGCGAAGGCCGATCGTCGAATCACTGCGAGATTGGGTCGAAATTCCTAAACCTAGTTTTGAACAGTTCAAAAAGGTAACGGTTTAAATTATTTTGAACCATATTATAGCAGTTTAAAGTGCTACGGTTTTTGATTTCACTGTAAAAATCATATCTTTTTCGTTTGTTGACGAAATTCAGTGAAACAAGACACAGTGGACTCGTGTGGACGTCTTCTACATTCTAGAAGAGACCGCATATTTTTCTGAGCCTCCTGCTATTTTTGGGGTAATGGAACCCAATGTGAGATTTCTAAACTATAAACAATATGGAAAACGACGATGTATAAATTATATAGTCGATGTATGAGTTATATAAGCGTTGTACACCTCATGTATAAGCATTGTATAAGTTGTACGTTCGATGTATAAGTTATATATGCGTTGTAAAAATTATATATGTGTTGAATGGAAGTGAAATATACTTATATAAATATACATACATATACATATATATATATATACGCCCCTCGTCCACAAACCATGGACGATATTTATTGGTTGTGATTGGTGTGAAAATTGATTGATAGCAAATGGTTGATTAGAATTGTTTGTGGTTGAAATTGATTGATTGTGGTTGAAAAATACCCGTTTGTGGTTGAGAATTATTTGGTTGAAACCACATAGGATTAGTTTGTGGAAATGAAAAAAATATACATGCCGCCGGCGTACGAACTAGATGCATGAAATCCCCATTGTCAAAAGCTGCTAGGCTTTAAGGTAGAGCGAGGAGCCGTACTAGGGACGGCCCCGGTTTTAAGTACCCTGCCGTTATGCTGCCGAAATTTTCTGAAATATTCATGTGTTAGAATTATTTTCATTTGTTGAAATTATTTTCATACGTCGAAACTGCATTCATGTGTTGAATATAAATTCATTCGTTGAATAGAAATTCATGTGTTGAATGGTATTCGTGTTTTAAATAAATTGTTTTAACAATAAAAATACATTTTTATTTTATATATACAAACTATAGAAAACATTCATGTGTTGAATAGAAATTCATTCGTTGAATAGAAATTCATGTGTTGAGTGGTATTCGTGTTTTAAATAAATTGTTTTTAACAATAAAAATCACATTTTAATTTTATATATACAAACTATAGAAAACCTTCATGTGTTGAATAGAAATTCATTCGTTGAATAGAAATTCATGTGTTGAATGGTATTCGTGTTTTGAAATAAATTGTTTTATAATAAAAATCATATTTTATCATGTATATGAACTATATAAAATAGTCATGTTTTGAAATAAATTGTTTTATATTAAAAATCATATTTTTATCACCTATATGAACTATATAAAATAGTCGTATTTTGAAATAAATTGTTTTGCAATAAAAATCACATTTTTATTATATACATGAATTGTTAAACATAGTGAAGTGTTGAAATAAAAGTCTATTGGATAAAAATATCATTTTTATCAAATGTATGAATAGAAAATAGTTTTGAAATCGAAGAATCGATTATATATATATAATTGAAATTTATCGAATAACGAAGCTGCAGTTCGTGTTTTGAAACCGTGATTTCAAACGATTAGTGCGGGAGATCCGACTATCGAATTTTCCTGAAACCAAAACTGTTAGGTTCGCTTTGGAAATATTTTTCCAACGACACCAACTTTGTAAAGATCCAACGGTTGGATTGTCTAGAATGTTTAATTCAAATCTGAAGAAAACTAGCGCCAGAATCGATTATGTTTATATATATATAAATATAATTAAATTAAATCGAATAACGACGGTGCAGTTCGTATTTTGAAATCGAAACTTCAAACGATTGTACCGGGAGATCCGACCGTCGGATTTTCCTAAAACTGGAACCGTTGGATTCGTTTTGAAAAGATCTTTCTAATGATATAAATTTTGTGATGATCCAATGGTTAGATTTTCATATATGTGTAAATCAAATCTGAAGAAAAACAGCGCCACGGCCGCGTTATGCCCTGAAGCGTCGTTTGAATAAATTGGCTATTTTTTAAAATAAATAAAAATAGCGATAAATCATTATAGAATATTATAAACGATATGGAATGTGAAATTAGAAACTAACTGAAGGTTAGCTAAGTCGAATGGTTTCCTGAGTTTTGATCTGATGTTGGTTTCGGCCTTCGGAGTTAATATTTGGGAAATCGTTCTCTTATTGATTTACGCTTAGTGACTGATGAATTGAAATGGGGCGTATGTCGTGTTTGTGTAGCACATTTTATTATATACGCGAGTTGCTCAGAAAGACCGAGTTTATCCCATTTTGAATAAACGAATCGACGATAAGAAGTCGAAGATGAATACGTTGGTTGAAGACCGGAGATCTTCACCTCGTTTGGATGGTAACTGATGTCCTGATTAGGAGGCATCCTGAAATATGGATAATGAGTGGTGATCGTCCAGACGTACATGGAGATCGATGGGTATGCGAGGTATATAGTGCCTCCGGTTTCGTTCAGACCCAGAACGGACTTGCAAATGGACTGTGTGTCTAACATTGGAATTCAGTCTGTGTGATTGATAGCCATCAGTTCCATGGTGTGAATTGCCTGTGCGGCATGCTAAGATGCAGTGATCAAGGCTTCTGTTGAAAAGCAAAGTCTTGTGGTTGATGATCAAAGCACCGCCTGTGTGGCGTAGCTTTTTGTATAACGTGAATCCGCGAGCCTCATACCCCGGCATGAACCAGAAACGGGGGAGGACCTCAAGGAGGGCATGCGTTTCCTTCTGGCTAGAGGTGGTGTCTGTGCTTGAACTGGCTGACATTTATATTACTTTCACCTATGTGGTTGTTGCTGTTGCGAGGCGCCTCGGTTATATCGGTCTATCCGGGACCGATGGAGTCATTCGTTGGCTCATTTACGCCCCAAAGGGCGGGGAAACATAGTGTTCAGGCATAATAATCCACATTGGTGGACCGGCCCTGACGATCCAAAGGGTTGATGCGTTCTGATCCTGAGGCTCGGGCTAGAGAGTCTCGAATTCGGTAAGGACTATCTTTTGCCTTGGTTCATGACAGAAATCCAATTTCCAAATACGTGATTGTGCGGTTTTGATTGTATACCTATATATGGCGACGTGATATAGGGTACCCATGTCGTCTATGATTGATTGTTATGATTGAAATTGTTTTGAAACCTATAAACACTAGTAATAATATCAAATTTTTTGTTTTTTTCGTATCAAGCATATTTTGGCCATTATAACGTAAAACTCTATCCTCCGGTTTGCGTTGCATTGTGTGATGGGAACTGAATCTTATAATGGTTTCATTTTTATAAAAAGCATTGCGATGTTTAAAAGATTTACTTATTGTAAAGCACTAGCAATCCAATGGAGTAAACCTGTTCCGCGAAAATGGCGTGGTCCTGTGATTAGCCATATTATAAAATGTGTTAAGTAGATTTCTCATACCAGTCCCATGACTGACTCGTAGTTTGTTTCACTTGCAAACTAGGATGCCCCTCTTTCTACACGGTCAGCCTTGTATTCAGGTTTTAGCAGGCTTGGAGCTGAAGATGGATTCTATCATTTATCTATTTTATGTTGTTCAGCTCCTATTGTACATATTATGTTTGTTTTCCGCTGTAGACATTTATGTATAGCTGAACTGTATTTGTATTAAGTATGATCCTGTATACTATGTAACTCCGGTGATTACGTTTATCCAGTGTATTATTTGTACATTATCTGGTGTATTTATTTAATTTTGTTCTTCTATTATCTGTTTATGTGTTATACTCCAAAGATAACCCTTGCTACCGTCAGTACGGGGTTTGGGGTCGTCACATTCCATAATAGGGCTGCCAAACCCATATTCAACAATCTTTTTCAACATAATATTTTCATATATTGCATTCACAATCACAATCAATTTCACACCATAATATGGTACAAAGAATATATATTTTATATAGCATATATATTTTTTTATTTATATCTCATTACAATCACAACACAATACGGTCAACTTAAATCGTCCATGGTTTGTAGAAGAGGGAGGCGAGCTAACAGGCACCATATACAATTTATAATGATTTTACAACTCATAAATAATTTACTCCATTTTATTTTGAATTTAGAAATCTCATATTGGGTTCCACTCCTTCTAAAATTGTAGAGAGCTCCAAATACGTTTCAATCTCTTCTAGAATGTAGAATACATTGTTACGAGTCCAATTTCTCCTGTTCCATTGGATTTCAACTTCGTATGAGCAAGATATGATTTTTCGAAGGTTAATGACAATTTGAAATTAATTAACGAAGTAATTAGTTTAAAAATTAATCTCCTACTTCTTCACAATACACAGGCCTCGGGTTTTCACCTTGACTCAAAACTAGGTTTGCAAATTTCTTCCAAATCGCGAAGCTAGAGGACAATCGGGTAGCACCATGTTGAGGAGCTAGGAGAGTCGCACCACCCCTAGGAGCACGGAGAACTCGAACTAGCGGTGGCAGCGCAAAGAGGTGACGAGTGGCAGCACTTCATGATGAGATTCCGATCAATATACACAATGATAGAACACCAGGCTTGTATGGATTTGAAGATGGGGAGATTCTTTACAAAATTCCCTCAAGAGTCATCAAATTTCATTGAGTGGTTTGAAAGTTATGAAGGAGGAATGGATTGAGCTGTTAATCGCCGTCCATGTTTAACTTCGGCGGGTTTAAAAGTGATTTAGGGTTTTAACGAAAATATCTGATTGGTGGATATATATATATATATATTAATTTATTTTTAATTTCATTTAAAACCAAAAATAGTGTTTTCTTATCCGAACTCCAAACGAATCCCAACGAGTATTATCCCTAGCTAAATACCCTCATTCGAAACACAATGGAATATGTTTCATGAGACCATTCGACTTTTTCAGTCATTTTTTCTCAAAATTAAAATATATAACGTTCAATATTGAATTTGAACATACATCTTAATTTCCCGGAGCCACATACTGATTCCAAAAATCACAGAAAAATTATATCTAGCTATATCTTGACGATATAGTCCTAATAAAATTAATTTCATCGTATTTGGAAACCGTTTGAAAAATGGCCTTTATCTGGTCGATCCACTTTGCACTATATTTGCAGAACACGTTTTCTTTTGCCACGCTCACATATTATTTCCAAAAATTATGAAATTTTAAATTTAGCAATAATTTGACATTCCGGATCCAATAGCGGTGGTTTCGTCGAAAATGGAGATCGTTTGCAAAATGGCTATTTTTAAGGGCTTTGCTATTATTAAAAAAACGGAATTTTTAAATTCTGACGTATTTTCTGACAAAATTACTATAAATTTTTTAAAAAATTGGTTTTGATTTTTCGGGTTGTTACAACCCTAGTGTTATTTATCTGGTTTAAGAAAGAACTAATCAGATCAACCCTTTTATATTAATTTTGCAATAGCATTTTAAAAAAGCCTTGACTTAGCAAATGTAGTAGAAAATCATGCGGCTCACAATGGATTTACTACTCATCGGCGAATTGTTGCGGTCAAAAAAGGCTATGTGCTAATGCAAGGATCTATGGGGGCTTTGATTATGCATATTTGCTACCATCAAGTAAGATAGGGAAGAGATAGTTTACGATCCTTTATGGCATAGTTCAACATGCAACCATCACACTCCAAGGGGGCAGATGAACTAAGTATGGTTATTCCCTTTGGCTAAAGACACATGAATCGCTCCGGGTCATGAAGAGAAATATAATGTAGAACGGTCACCACTTTGAAAGTGCCTACAAAACATTAGTATATTCTTGAATATGAAAGAAGATCAACAAGTGTTAATAATGAACATGGAAGGATGGAAAACAAGTCAAACACACATGAAAAAGCTAGTTACTAGAATAACATATGTTAGACCACTGGGACTTTTAGGAGTATGCAGAAGAACAAGGTATTACTCATAGTTTAAGACTAGGTGCAATGACAACACCCCGCTAGATAAAGATAAGAAAACAATATCTACAATGATTAAGGATCAGGTATTCATATCAGAGGTCTTTCCTGGCCAATCTAGTTATGGGAAAGCCAAGTAAAATGGAAAATATTGAGGGTTCCGCTAACATTATGACCATAAGACGACTGAGTATTGAAACTTGATATATGATAATGAAAAGTTGTTTGGGGGACAAACTACCCAAATATGTAGAGAGAACGTACAACATCCTACATATTTAAACAACTTAATAAGTATTTAATGAAAACTCAGGTAAAAATTAAAATGTTACAAATGAATAAATTACAGTGCGAAGATTGAAATTTTCTAATTAAATATCATTATAAGAACACATTAGGTGGGTTAACAAACTAGATATTATAGCTGAATTAGTGATTTAAAGGGTTGGGCTAAGTTTGATTGTAAAGCTCATTAATAATGAACTTAGATATAAACTAAATTCCTAAAATGGATCAAAAGTTTGTAAAGTTAATATCACTGCTTTTTCGATTATGTCATACTTTCATGTTATAAGGTTAATAGTTTATATCTAAGCTTTGTTAATGCAGCTCAACAATAATTATCCAAAGTTTTATTTATTACTGTATGTTATCAGAAAGTTTATGCTTAGACAATTGATCCGATTTCTTATTTGTTAGCAAAATAGTGCCATATAATATCTTCGTTATTAAAGCACCAGTATACAAGATACAATGTTTCATACTTTGATATCAACTTAAATTATCTGTCTGCATGATTGGATTTATATTGGTTCCCAAATATTATAGGTTTCAGCTTCATGGAAGTGCAGTGTTAGAGGTACCATATTTCATAATTTCTACTAGCATGATGCTATCAGGTAATGTAAAACACGATGCTTTTACCACTTTCTTTGAAATTTATCTTACCAACCAAGATTGTGAAATTTTATCAACTTTATATTATTAAATTTTAGACTGTTTAATATTAATTTTTTCTCCCTGCTGTCAATGAGTTTGAATGTACATAGTTGAACTTATACTACAATTCACACTTAGGATAGATGATATAAAAATTAACAAAATTTAGAAGCAATTTTAGTTTCAAAGTTTTAAGAGATATCCTAATTCAATTGTAACAGTTAAATAATTATATCAAGATAATTTTGCTACTTCTTTCTTTTGAAGCATTTCCACTTTATTTAATACAGCTACAGAAATGCTTGTGAAATATACATTTAAATATTTAGTTGTATGTGATATACTAAAAAATTATATACCGTAATGTATACAAAATATTCAATATAAATATATAATGACTCCTCATGATTAATTAGACTTACCGCAATTGAGCAGTTTATTAGTAATGCAAGCATTTATGTAACAACCCGGATTTTCAGAACCAATTTTTATTTTTTTTATTTTAGCTAATTAATGGATTTTAAATATTTAAAATGAATTGGTTTAAATAATAACAACTAAAAATTTATTTTAATCAAAGTTAGAATGTATAAATTTATTTTAATTATAAAAGGAGTTTGAAATAGCACTGTAGTTTGAAAATTCGATTTTAAATTTCAAATGAATGTACAGAATTCAAAATAAATCGGATTCCAGTAAAACAAGAAATAATTGAATTTGTTTAATTATATCTTTCTAACGAATGTGAAAAACCCAGATTTTATAACAAGAATTGAAAGTTATGTCTTGTTTAAAATTTAAGATAGTTGCTATGGAATTTAATATAATATATAGCCCTTAAAAATAGTCATTTTGCAAACGACCTCCGTTTTCGATGAAACCACTTTTGTTGGATCTGAAATGTCAAATTATTGCTAGATTCGGATTTTCATAATTTTTGAAATTAATATATGAGCGTGATGAATTTAAATGCGTTTGGTGCTTTAAGTTTGAATTTAATCGACTGAAAATTGGTCGTTTTCCAAATGGTCTGCAAATTCGACAAAATTAGTTTTGTTAGGACCGTATCGTCAAAACATAGCTAGATTTATTTTTCGGGAATTTTTGGAGTCAGTATGTGGTCCTGGTAAATTAAAATGTACGTTTAAATTCAATATATATTGATTTATATTTTAATTTAAAGAAAAACTAATCAAAACAGTCGAATTGGCTTACAAAACATATTCCATTGTGTCTGAAATGGGGGTATTATGCTAGTTACAACCATCGTTGGGTTTAATTTGGAGTTCGTAACGATTAACATGTATTTTTGAAAAATAAATATAAATATACATGGTGGGTCAAACATGTCAAACCCTAAATTATCTAACCCGATGTCAATGGTTTCTCCAGTCGCTATACGCGATCGACGATCGGTTTCACCCTAATTTTAATCCCAAAATCCTCTCCACCTATTTTGAATTTGATAATGATTCCAATAGAAAAATGATAGCTCTTCCTTCGATCTTCCATTCTATATAGGAGTGATCAATTTTAATGTTCTATACTGCGCTCAAAGTTCGCAACTTCGTGCTCGTCGCCAGGCTTAGGCGGACCACCAAGTGGTGTGAGGTGGTGGTTGATCGGAGAGGGAGGCATGGCGCTCCATGTGGCATTCTTAGATCGGGTTTTGGCTTCACAAATTGGCAGCGATTTTGAGCCCTAAGGCACGGCTATGGGTTTGTTTCGGTGAACCTGGAGTAGTAATCAATGAAGAAGTAAGAATGGCAGGAACCGTTGGATTTGTGATTAAGGTTCATTTTTAATTTTATAATATTAGTTGATTTAATTTGATAATTAAGCTGTAAATAAAAATTTAATTGAATGATACAGAATAAAAAATAAAAAGAGCACAGTTTTAAAATATAAAAATAGCATTGTTTTAAAAAATAAAAATATACATTTTTTTTGGAAATAAAAATAACATTGTTTTTGAAAATAAAAATGTATATTGTTTTTGAAAATAAAAATATACATTGTTTTTGAAAAAAAATATACATTGTTTTTGAAAAAAAATATATACATTGTTTTTGAAAAAAAAATAACATTGTTTTAAAAATAAAAATAACATTGTTTTTTAAAATAAAAATAGCATTGTTTTTAAAAATAAAAATAGCATTGTGATTTTTAATGAAAAAACATTGTTATTGAAAGAAAATATGATTTTTAGTATATAGATAGCATTGAATAAAAATCTGATTTATATATATATATATAGCATTATAATAAAAATATGATTTTTAATATGTATACCATGTGAAACAGATTGCGATGGAACCGACTAGAAGCAGAACGAAATCCAAATCGTCCGCTAAAGAATGACAGAGTGGAAACCAAAAGTGAGAATTCCTTCTCACTCAATTTATCTTACCTTTAAATATATACCAGGTTGCAGACGGGGCTTAAAAGCCCCCGACACTATTTTTTTTTGTACAAACCATGATTGTCTGTTTGTGTTGTATTGTGGAAATTTGGATTGTGGTTATAAAATTGATTGTGAATAAGATATTTATTCATTAAAAATATCATTTTTAATGTGTATATGAACAATCTAATATATCCATGTATTGAATAAAATGTTTGAACAATAAAAATATTATTTTTATTGAAAGTATGAACTATATAAAAGAGTGAAGTGTTGAAATAAAATTTTTATCATTAAAAATGTAATTTTTAATGTATATATGAACAGCATAAAATTCTCCTGAAATAAATATTCATTTAGAAATCGGACGATTTTTTTATGTACACCCATTTAACTGACATGGATTGGGATGATAAATTTTACACATCGCCCAACTGCACAAATAATATTCAATATTTGTTGGTTGAAACCCCACACGGGTATTGGAATGATATTTGGCATACATTAATCCCAGTTATTTAGTTGTATGTCAATCGATGGGTTGATAAACTGTTGTAAGCATTAATTATTTATATTTAATGCTTATGCAGTTGTGCAATGCACTCTGGGTGATGGCTGACTGTATAATTATTGTTATGTACATGTGTGTATATAAATAACATTATATGATAATTGATTGTGTCCGATTCCAATTCAGAAAGAACGAATATTTTAAAATAATATTCAATAGTGGATTAAAATATGATTTTGAGGTCCGATTTGGGATGGACACGAAAATATTGAAATATGTAAAGCCGTGTTGATTAGATATGCGCCATTTAGACGCCAACGATATTTGTATCGATTTTATTCTTTTTTATAATGAATATCGAAAAGGAAATGATTTCAAAATCTGATATTTTGAAAATATTATTGTAACGACCCGTATTTTTGAGTGTTAAATATTTAATATATTTTATTTATAAATATTGATTTAGAATTTCTGAATGAATTTACAAGGTATAGTTCGTTATTAAATAATATATGGTCGTGCTAATCATATATTTATTTAAGGGCTTTTATAAGAATAGAATATCATTTTATAACTCGGAACAGTTAGTTGTTGAGCTTTGGATCTTCATACTATTTTGGGATCGAAGTTGTGACTTTAATACGATGGTATTAATTTATTAACATTAATTTAACCATTTAAAAACCTAATTTAATTTGCATTAAAAATTTATTAGTTGTGTACAACGTAAACACAGACCAGATTTGCGGTACAACTCCCTGCATGTATTCATACACATATACATATTAACAAAGGAAATATATATATATATATATATATATATGTATGAAACTGGAAATATACACAACCAATATGAAGTCGGAAATTTGCCATACAAATGCAAATATAAGTTAGACCCCTATGGCTAAAGGAAAAGAAAGAAAACAAGGAAAAACATATAAACATTCTTGTCTGTACAATGCACCACACAGAGAAAAAGAAAACTAAAATTTTATAACACAAAGGTTTATTTATATAATACAAGGCCAAATTTATAGTACAATATAAATCCTGAATACAAGATATGAAGTAAGAAAATCAACATGTTGTAGACAGCTTCATGTTCTCCCTTTTTGTGCTGAACCGCTAAAATCCGGATTTGTTCCCATCAAGTTTGAACCTGCGAGAAAGCAAAGAAGGAAACCCATTAATGGGAATGATCTAATAATAGCATTTACTGTATAAAAGAGAAAGAAAAAAATAAACAAAAGAAAAGAAGAAAGAGAAAAAATATATATATTTGCAACAATTATAAGTCACAGGCCAATAGCATCTATTCTCTATTTGACGACTGTGTTTCCAGAAGTTTGCATGTACACACATGTACAAGTACATGTGAGCACTGCCACAACATTCTGGAAGTCATACAAGTGCAAACAAGTGCACACAATGTCAAAAGTCCAAGTATACATAAACAACACATGTACAGCTAAAAAGAACTGGTCTATATACATGAAATCTTGATTGAACGACAAACCCACATGGGTATACAGTAAAATGTTTACTGTTTACATGTATTTAAAAAGGGGAGAGGTCATAGACAAGACTACATGAGAAAAGAAAACAGTAAAAAAAATTATCAGTACAACAGCTAGGGTAAATAGCTGAAACCTAGAGATGAATTATCAAAGTCTGCAAAAGAAAATGTATCAGCTAAAAACAGCTAAAGGAGGTACAAGAACACCTAGAAAAGATATGCATATTGGCACATCAATGTAGACAAAAGTGTACAAAAGAAAAGAAAGATAAAAATAAAACAGAATGTACAATGAACAGTTGAAAGAAAATCAATATGAGACAACAAAAGTATGTATAATCAAGAGGACAGCAAAAAGGAAAAATATATATATACTTTGTACAAATACAAAGTACATAAAGAAAAATAAGATGACTGTGTAGTTATACTTCTCGGTACAAGCAATAGTTGTCGAGAATAAAGAACAGCTAGGAAAAATGAAAAAAAAAAAAAATATATAGCTGTACAGCTATATATGTAGTATGAACACTCATAAAAATCAATGAGCAAAATCAATGTATGTCTTCGGATATATATACGGCTGATTTAACAATACAATAGACAACACAGAAAATGATCAAGGACAAGCTAAGCATGTGAATACACTGTATCTAACCTATATCGACATGTATTTATAGGATCTGTACAACCAAATCAGCCTATGTATTCATATCTATATAGCCAAATCAATATCCATATTTACACTGCAAACATATATATTTATTCATTTTTCTCAAAATCGAGTTCATGAACAAAAGCACATCAGAGCTAAGGCCGACTCTAATGTCTGTAGTTGAAATAACAATTCAAATAGCTTACAGCTAGAATACTATTCCCAAGGATTTTGAATTGAACAACCACATCACGGTTTGCCTAACCTATACGTCTAAGATCAACCCATGTTCCTATTATAGCAGACCAGCAAATAAAAACAAAATCTAAATCGTCACTGCTGGGCAACGCAGGTACCAAGTTCGAATCATCATGTTCGATCAAATCACATCGTTGAAGTAAGAAAGGGAAAATATCACCTAAGAACTAGGTGCAGATAAAAATCTAATCCTATGATTTTACCATTCAATTGTGACATTGATCCTAGCATGACCAACCGCAACTATAAATATGTATTCAGACACAAGTGTTCAACAACCCATTCGAATGAAGTAAATCAGAAGAAAGAAGAAAAAGCCATTCGAAACCAGTAAATTAAATAAAAATAATTCAGCAATAAAAAGAAGATGGAGTAAAAAGGAGACTTAGCTTTCGGTGTGTGACTGATTTCTGTTGAAATCGTTCGCGATGGAAGCCTCGTCTTGAACCCGAAATGGATTTGGGTGTTGGGGGTTTAGGCCGAGCGAGTGAAGAGGGAGAAGGAAGATCGGAGCGTGGTGATGTATTGGTGGTTGCGACGCCAGTTATCTCCAATTTTTGAATTAAGAAGGGGGATTAGGGTTTGATTTTTTCGGTTTAGGGTTTGATTTGGGGGAAAATGATGGAGGCGGCTAGTTATGAGGGGAGGGTTACGGATATAGGGTTTAAAGGGAGATAGCGGGTTGGGTTGACCGGTTGTTGAAGGTAAAGGCCAAGATTTTTTTTCTTTAATTATTAAGTTTAAATAATTCAATTAGTTTATAAGCTTGTTTAAACAATTTCTCACTCATACGATATCAGATTCACGCACGGTCAGTTGCGTTGGGACCGCGGAGACGAGTACGTCGAGATGGAGCAGGCACAGTCCGGATCTGAAGTGACCAGAATTTTATGCGAATTAAAACGTCAGTTAATCTGATCAAAACAAACGGTTCGCCGACAGATTCCAACCGAGGTGAGTTAAACTCACTCAGCCTCCTCGTTTATATTTTTTATAAACTGGGTATTTTATTTCTGCAAGTTCTGATCGTTAGAAGATGACTGTTAGGATATATATGGTTGATTCATCGATTGTTTGAATTTAGAATTACCCACTGTTGGGGATGACCCATGACAAAGTAACTCCTTGGGTTGATCACGTTTATAAAACGTGTTTGAATTTGTTTGAATTGGTTGAATGGATTGTTGTTTGAATTGATGGTCATTATAAGAATGACGAATGGTTGATTTTGATGGTCGTTAACCCATATTTCAATATCCGTTATGATAGTCACCAATGTCTAGAATTGGTTGGGTAATCAGCGTCACTGGACCCAAAAGTCAAACAGTTTGTAAAATATGGATTTTTATAAGCAGTAAATTGATAAAATTTGAAATTTTAAATATATTTTATGACGGGAATTGGATTAGAAAGGTTTTTACCTTGGAAGTTATTAAGAAGGGAAATAAATATTAAATTATTATCTATTGAAAGTTTATTGAAACTTGTTTAAATAAAATGAATTATGATATCGATAAGGACTTTAAATGAAGGACAGGGAATTACCTAGTGACTAGGTATTCGGTTAATCGTAAATAATTAAAAAGAGTTATTTAGATTAATTATATTTAATTAATTTAAAAAGAGGATTTTAACCAGAATGATTTAAGGAAATGGTAATGGTTTGAATTAACCAAGCAGGTTTGAAAAGAAGTGATGAACATGTATATATTGAACTCGGTTTTTTTTATAAAGAAATAAAGGGTTTTAAACCAAAGCGATGGTCAAAGTGAAATGCAAGGGAAAAACACATACCGTTGGTTTGTGTTAAATGCTGATAAATGAATGTTTGAATAAAATCCAAGTTAAGGGAATCTTATTGTAAAGAAAGGACCAAACAGATTTTGGATCCAAGATAAGAGTGGCGTTATTTGATATTTACTTAATCAAACCAATTAAGTAAATGAATTATATGGCAAGGGATTTCAGACGTAAGGAACGGTTTGCGAAACCAGTTTGAAATCGAGTAAGACAAGGAGATTTTGGTGAGGTGCTTAATTGAAAAACTTTTATTATTCTGAGGTAAGAAGGTTGTTGATCAAGGTCTGAGAGGTAACTAAAATACCCCAACTTGGTTGGCTTCACGATTATCAAGAAATGGTATTAGTTGGAGTGAGTTAAGGTGTGAAGTTGGTTTCATCTTATACGGGAAATACCAAACACTAAATGCAAGGTTTTTGGGAAAGAAATAACATTGCGAATATTGATTTCAAAGGGAATAAGAATATTGATTTTAAAATTTACACGGAATTTGAGTTGATCGAATATTTTGCTTAAGTGAGAGTTAGTCAAACCATAGTTATTCAAAAGATGCTATTGCGTACGGCTGCTAGCGTAATTCTCAGGGCTACAGACGGCCTAAGGCGAACAGATGTTTCCTGAGGAAATCAGGCGTAACCATTGTGATCGCTGCGATCTAGAGTCGAGCGAGTGGAGTTAAGTCGCGTATTTGCTAATCGATAAGAGTAATCAAATAAAGGGTTCCAGTTAAGTTAGATAAGTCAAATTAATAAAGTAGAGTTAACCAATTTGAGTTAATTCGAATTAGAGTTATTCAAATATCGTATTTTGAATATTAAAGAGTTTAAAGGTTAAATTTAATCAGTTTAAAAGCCAAGCGTCGTTGAATACTGACCCAGTGTACTCATTTGTTGTTATGTTTGAAGACACTGCTTTTTTTGATAGTTAAAACACCGACTATCAAGTCTGACCTTTACGGTTGTTGGTATGGAAAGACCGGGATCGAATGTTTATTCGGAAACCATTCCGACCAACAAATACGTGGAAATATTTGAAGATGGTCGAGATGGAGCATTGAAGACCGTGGATCTTCATAAGCGGAGGAACTGCTAAGAACCTCTGGTTTAGCGGTCAGAGATAAACTGTGGTTTTGTCGTGGTTGGAATCCACGGGTTGCAAGGACTTCTCGCTACTGATCCTTGGGGTGATTCCTATATGAGATACAGTAGGAGAGTGCCTTCGGTTCATCCTGTTCCTGGGTGACTTGTATGGACGGATGTCTGACAGAGTATTTCCAAAAGGATTTACATGCGTTGATTTCTCCAAATGTACCATAGTTGATGGCGGAGAAATGGTTATTCTCTAGCCAGATAGCTAGAGTATGTTTGTGGACGTCGATCAGTGTGATCTGGCGGATCTGACGATGTGGCATCCAAAGTGTATGATGACCAGATGTGTTCTGACCTCAAGCCTCATCAACCGGGAAATGACAAAAATCGGGCAGGCAGCATGGCTATGTGGGTCGCACCCATTAGGGTGTATTATCACCTATCTAGATAAATTCCTTTTGTTTCTTAATCTATCGATTCTGCCCATTCGGGAACGGTGGTTTGAGTCCAACCGTTGGTGATATACTGTAACGACACGGATTTTGCCCGACCTTAATCGATCACAAAATCGACCAAGACCGTTCAAAACTCGCATACGTTAACTTTGGGAATACAATACATCAGAACAAATAACAGCAGACTTTTATTACATTACAATAATATAACATCAGAGTACAGAATATCAGAGTACAAATAAAGTAAACTACAGCGGAAGATACATTACAACAGATTTAATACATTAAACAGCGGAAGACTTCTAAGCTCTGGACACAGCTTTAGGCTTCGATCCAGGATCCTGCTAAAGAGAGAGATATCTGCAAAAAGCTACTCGACTGCCCGTGTGGAAAGAGGGCACCCGAGTTTGTAAAGTGAAACAAACTACAGGTCAGTCGTGGGACTGGTGTGAGAATTCTAAACTAATTTAATTAATAAGACAAATCCAAGGACCACGCCACTTTCACGGAACGGGTTTACTCCTATGGATTGCCAGTGCATAAACCAAAGTAAATCGAGAAATAACGCAATGTCTTTTTGGAAAAATGAAACCATTATAAGACCCAAGTCCCATCACACAATGCAACGCACACCAGAGGATAGGGTTTTACCTTATAATGGTCAAAAGATGCTTGATACGTATAAAACGGATTTGATATTATTATTAGTGTATATATGTTTTAATAAAAAGATTTGAATCATAAGTATCAATCCTAGACGGCATGGTTACCATATAGCATGTCGCCAATACTAGTTCTACAATCAAAACCGCAAGGTCGTATTGGAGATTTGGATTCCATCATGAGTCGAGGCTAGGGGCAAGCTCCTCTCCGATTCGAGACACTCTAGCAAATGCCTCAGGATCCCCCGCAGTGAACCCTTGGATCTTCAGGGCCGGTCCCCGCCTATGGGCAGTGGATTAGTTATGCCTGAACACACGCTTCCCGGTCCCTTTGGACCTATAGTATGACCACCAACGGCCTATAAAAATAACGAGGCGCCTCAAAATCCATCATCCACATAAGTAAAATGTCAGGGCTGGTAGGTCACTGACACCACTCTAGCTAGAAAGAAACGTGTGCACTCCCTGCAGTCCGTATCCCGTTTTTGACTCATACCGGGGTGTGAGGCTCGCGAAGTCACGCTATACACAAAGCTATGCCTAAACAGGCCGTGCTTTGATCATCAACCACAAGGCCTGCTTTTCAACAAAAGCCTTGATCAATGCATCTTAGCATGCCACATTGTCAGTCCATACTATACCATTAATTTCTACCAATATATAACCTCTAAGCTCGTATGTCTCAGAGAAGGGTGTTAACCACCAAACAGATATATATTAAGAGAGATCAACGAATGTAGTATAAGGGACTACAACGTCAGACATACATTCCATTTATAAACTTATGCCCTGGGTCTGAGCGAAAGTCAAATCCGTGCAATCAACACTACGTCCGGACGGCTACTACTGTCGCCCCTTCAAGGTAGCTACTCCCATCATGGGTCTCAATAGCAACACACCCATTCGATGTGAAGATCGTCGGTCTTCAATCACCGTCTTCAACTCTTCGAACGTCGTATCATTATTTGGAATGAGAGTAAACTCGGACTTCCCAAATAATTCTCGCATATATAAATTTGCAAACCATTCTATATCGTTATTTATTCTTTTATAAATATCGTCCATTCATTTCATGTATATATATCGTCCATTCATTTCATAAATATCGTCCATTCGTTTCCTAAATATCGTCCATTCATTTCATGCATATAAATATATCGTCCATTCATTTCATATGCAGTAATACTACTCTAAACATGAATTTTTATTTCATATGCGGTTTCTTGATTATGCATTTCATATGCGACTTCATGCTTTTTAAACATGTTAAATTTTCATATGCGGTTCATGCTTCTAAATCATGTTTCATTTCATATTTATATCTTTTTATTCGCATGTGAAATGTAAATAAAAATTTCATTCTTATTTTCATTCTTTTTATTTACATGTGAAAAGTAAATAAAAGTTTCATTCTTATTTTTATCTTTTATTTACATGCGAAATGTAACTAAAAATTTCATTCTTATTTTCATTCTTTTATTTACATATGAAATGTAAATAAAAGTTTCATTACTTTTATTTATATAAAATATATAAATAATATAACCATTTCATGTTTTCATTCATTTATTCATTTATATCATGAAAATATTCATTGCTTTATGGTTCATTTTCCATTTTCGATCACTTTCTTAATTCAGTGATCTTAACTACTTAATTCCCTTTCAATCTAATTAAAGATTTAATTAAAATTTTATTTAGTTTTAATCTTCCAAAGTCATTATTAAATGATTATTCAATTTTTAGGGAATTAATTCTATCATAAATTCGGGTTAAAGAATAAATGTTATTTAAAACATAATTCACGATAGACCCAAATTTAAATTTCATAAATTTCCCATTTAATATATATAATTAGACATCATTTATTTCAGAGTATTTCATTTAATCTTAAATAAAATATTAATCATCTTCGATTTCCTTTATAAAATGTATAACATAATTTATACGGGTTAAAATGGAGTTACTATTTTAAAATGGACTGAATAGCCCAATTCATTTTCCTTATCCATTTATTATGTTTATCTTTACATTTTATTATTTAATAGCGGGCCAGACCTCTCACATTAGGCCTACAACTTGTGGATGCTGGATATGCCGGTTGGTTCCGGGCAGACTTCTACCACAGATTGGGCTTAACCTCGTGTCTTGACCCAATTCGTATTTGCGCACTTGGACCTCTCACATTAGGCCCAACATTTATGGCTGCTGGATATGCCGGTTGGTTCCGGGCAGACTTCCGCCATAAATGTGACCTAACCTCGTGTCCAGGTACAATTAAAAAAATTTATTTATAAATATTATCCAAGAATATTATTTTAAAATATTTTATATTTTAAAATATCCTACTACTTAATATCATTCCTTACTTGAAATATTCTTTCATATAAAGCTTTATTATTCCATTTCAATACATATTAACTTTCCATATTATTATGATATTATAATAATAATAATTATAAAAAAAAACGGTTTTAATTTGTGATATTAAAACCTACCATTTCAATATTAAAATGAAATCAATTTAAAACATTTCAAATTTTGAAATCCATCTTCCATTTTTAATGTTAACATAAAAAGTAATCTTTTCAATTTATAATCTTCTTAATATAATTGGAATGTGATTTACTAATTCCAATAATTTGTTTATAACCTTCCAAATGTTAAAGGTTTTTATCTACTTAATTCAAGCGTCAATTAATATCATTAATTGAATAATAAATGGGCATTTATTTCCTTCATTCGAAGGAAATATTGTCAATTCAAAAGCTTCTTTATTATTTCCTTTTTAAATGGAAAATTAAATCATCTAAATACTTCAACTTCCAATTTATTTCATTAATTTGCATATTTATTACTTTACTCAAAATTGGAATGAGACCCACCATTTCCATATAATTTAATTATACGTAAAATCAAACATTAATTACATAACAATTTCAGAACATCCATCCAAAGTGCATTTCTAATTATTCCAAGGGTGACGTGTATTCAAAAGTCAACCCTTGACCCGTGTGGGGTTTCAACCAACACAATTCACATATTTAAAATAAACTGTGCTTCTGGACGATGTGTAAAAATTGATCGTTCACTCACATAAACAAGCCAGGGTCGCTTGTAAATGGCAGTGTATACAGGTGCATAAATGGAACATAGACGATTTGCACAATTTAACAATGTTCACATATTGGGTATTGCCCTTTTTATTTCATTTGATTTAATGACACAAATTCACCATAAAATATATTCCTTTATCTAACTTAAAATAAAAATAAAATCTTTTATTAAAAGTCAAAATTTTAATTATCCTAAAATAAAGATCAAAACTTTATTTATTATAATCGTCTCAAAATAAAGATGAAATTTTTATAACCAAAACAAAGTTTTAATCTTTATAAACAAAACAAAATTTCAGTCTTTTATAAGCACAAACAAGGTTTTAAATCTTTACCAACAAAACAAAGTTTTGTTCTTTTTAAACAAAACAAAATAAGGTTTGAACTTTTATTCAATAAACAAAACAAAGTTTTGTTCTTTTTCATAAACAAAATAAAGTTTGTTCTTTTCAAAAACAAAATAAAGTTTCAATTTTATATATAAAAAAAACGCAAACAAAGTTGTAATTTTTTTTTTTAGAACAAAAACAAAGTTGTAATCTTCTTAATCCCATTCAAAGTTATAATCTCTGTAAACATAAACAAAGTTTCATTTTTTTCTGAACAACAATGAAAATTGTAACTTTTATTTAAATATAAATTTCCATACATTTTAAATAAATAAATAAAAATGAACTTATCATTTACATCATGTACATCGTTTCTATTGATTCAACAAATTTCATCAACAGTGTATGCAACAACAATTTGTCCATAATAACCTAAACAACTATCACCAATTCTCAAACAGACATCATACATCATCAATCCACATTCATGTACATACAAACATCAAAACCACAAGAAAAATAATTTAAATTTAATAAATTATAAAATAGAATCTCACATTGATTTTTGCTGAAAATTTGACTGTCTCGGATTCAGCTCTGGTCTGCGCCATCACGAAGAGCACGGAAAGACGAGTCCAACACAATTTACGGTTCGTCAATCGGACCTCGTACGAGAGAGTTATGAATTATTAAAGTTGGACATAATTAAATAATTAATTAATATTCGTGAAAAATACCTAAAAATTTCACTGTCTCAGAATTGGACAAAATTAGTGTCCACGCGTCCATCTCATCGCCACGATCCCAACGCACCTGAAATCGTCGATTTTCGACTTCGTATGAGTGAGTTATGCAATTTTAAAGTTCTGGAAATTAATTAAATAATTTAAAAATAAAATAGAAAATACCCTCAGCCCGTTGACCGAAAAACACTATTCACCGCCGAACTTTGACCGCACTTTGCCGCTGCCTCGGGCCACCTGACGCCACGGGACCACCGCCAATGTCTTCGTCTTGGCGAGACGCACCACCACCAGAAAGAGCCGCCCCTAAAGCTTCTCCGATCATCGGGAAATCGCCTAGAAAGGATTTCGCCTCGCGGGTCCCACAGGCCGCCTCACACCTCCAAACTGCCTGAAATTTTCTGAGCATCTTCGTCTTGCGTAGACGAAGAACTTCCGTGTTCGTGACTTCGTCTAATTCTTCCTCGATTCACGGGAATTTCTTGATTTACGTTTTGAGTTTCTGAATTTCGAAAACAGCGAGCTTTAAGACGAGATTCCGGCGAATCCGAGCGCTGTTTGACAAAACCGACTACACCATTAGCTTCGTATCGTCGAGACCTTCGAGAAAACATATAATTTGCTATGGTTTGAAGAGATTTTATTTTTTTATGAATTTTAGAGGAAGAGGGAGCCGCCATGGAAATTGAGAAAAAAAAAATGATGGAAAAGAGAGTGGCTGCTGTGCATTTCGAATTTCAGCCCTAAAACTCAGAAAAAAGATAATATATACCATGGGTTTAATTTTGGTTTGGGCCCAAATATCATTATGTGCCCAATTACTCAATTTTCAACTGTTTTCTTCAGTTCAAAAATTCTTATAAATACATGCTGATTTCAAAATTAATAAAATTTTAAACATAATTATTTCAGGTCATTACGAATCCAACGAACCTGATTTCGTAATTTTCCGAGTCCGTATGAATTTATTATGAATTTCCGAAGTCTGAAAATATGCTATTTTTCACTGTAAAAATTATACCGGCCACAAAATAATTCCAAAAATTATAAATTTTAGAATTTAACCTTAATTTAATATTCCGAATCCATAGAAACTGGTTTCGTCGAATTCGGAGTTCGTTTTCAAAAATTCTATTTTTCAGGTGTATATTTTAATATTTAAAAATACCAAAAATAGTGGAATTTTTCCGAAACTAAAAAATATAAGTTCTTATAGTCATTTTTATATGTAAACAACATTCTAAAACCAATGGAGATGGTTTCGGGTCCTAATTCCTTATTCTGCAAAATGTAGCATTTTGGCCCTTATAAATTTCATAGCGACCATTCTAGATTTTAATTTTGACATAACTTTTGATTCCCGTTATGAAATTTCGATTTTTCGGGTTCGTTGGAAAGATAAATTTAAATAGATTCTAATATCTTTGGTTTCACTAAAATCCGTTAAATTTTGCATCCTGTACGGTCAGTCAAAGTTCTAGTTTGACTTTTCAAACTACCGCGTTATTTCTAACTCTTTTTATAATAAAAATTAAATCATTCATTCTAACTTCGATTTGAATCAAATTTGTGATCATTATTATTTAAATAAATTATTTTATATTGTCAAAATTCATTAAAATTTTCTAAAATAAAATTTTTAAATTGGTCCTGATTTTTGCGGGTTGTTACAATCGCCCCCACTTAAAAACTTTTCGTCCTCGAAAAGGAACTAAGGTAAAAGTTGTTTAATTAACTAACTAAATTTTAATTTCTCTTATTAATTTCATTTGTTGACTAACTTATCAAATATACATACTCTTTTATATATTTAAAAATCATATTTTCAAAAATAGATTATATAATCAAAAATACGCTAATCATAAGCTTATCACTCTGAACTCATTCTAGGGCATTACTAACCCCATCTCTAATGAGTTTTCTCATTCTAGGATACTGCTGATCCTATCTCTAATGAGTATTCTTATTGGACATTGCTAATCCAATCTCTGATGAGTCTTTTGTTCAGTTCTAACGAGTTGTACCCCAAAGATTTGAGCTAACCAGAGCTCTGATACCACCTGTAACGACACGGATTTTGCCCGACCTTAATCGATCACAAAATCGACCAAGACCGTTCAAAACTCGCATACGTTAACTTTGGGAATACAATACATCAGAACAAATAACAGCAGACTTTTATTACATTACAATAATATAACATCAGAGTACAGAATATCAGAGTACAAATAAAGTAAACTACAGCGGAAGATACATTACAACAGATTTAATACATTAAACAGCGGAAGACTTCTAAGCTCTGGACACAGCTTTAGGCTTCGATCCAGGATCCTGCTAAAGAGAGAGATATCTGCAAAAAGCTACTCGACTGCCCGTGTGGAAAGAGGGCACCCGAGTTTGTAAAGTGAAACAAACTACAGGTCAGTCGTGGGACTGGTGTGAGAATTCTAAACTAATTTAATTAATAAGACAAATCCAAGGACCACGCCACTTTCACGGAACGGGTTTACTCCTATGGATTGCCAGTGCATAAACCAAAGTAAATCGAGAAATAACGCAATGTCTTTTTGGAAAAATGAAACCATTATAAGACCCAAGTCCCATCACACAATGCAACGCACACCAGAGGATAGGGTTTTACCTTATAATGGTCAAAAGATGCTTGATACGTATAAAACGGATTTGATATTATTATTAGTGTATATATGTTTTAATAAAAAGATTTGAATCATAAGTATCAATCCTAGACGGCATGGTTACCATATAGCATGTCGCCAATACTAGTTCTACAATCAAAACCGCAAGGTCGTATTGGAGATTTGGATTCCATCATGAGTCGAGGCTAGGGGCAAGCTCCTCTCCGATTCGAGACACTCTAGCAAATGCCTCAGGATCCCCCGCAGTGAACCCTTGGATCTTCAGGGCCGGTCCCCGCCTATGGGCAGTGGATTAGTTATGCCTGAACACACGCTTCCCGGTCCCTTTGGACCTATAGTATGACCACCAACGGCCTATAAAAATAACGAGGCGCCTCAAAATCCATCATCCACATAAGTAAAATGTCAGGGCTGGTAGGTCACTGACACCACTCTAGCTAGAAAGAAACGTGTGCACTCCCTGCAGTCCGTATCCCGTTTTTGACTCATACCGGGGTGTGAGGCTCGCGAAGTCACGCTATACACAAAGCTATGCCTAAACAGGCCGTGCTTTGATCATCAACCACAAGGCCTGCTTTTCAACAAAAGCCTTGATCAATGCATCTTAGCATGCCACATTGTCAGTCCATACTATACCATTAATTTCTACCAATATATAACCTCTAAGCTCGTATGTCTCAGAGAAGGGTGTTAACCACCAAACAGATATATATTAAGAGAGATCAACGAATGTAGTATAAGGGACTACAACGTCAGACATACATTCCATTTATAAACTTATGCCCTGGGTCTGAGCGAAAGTCAAATCCGTGCAATCAACACTACGTCCGGACGGCTACTACTGTCGCCCCTTCAAGGTAGCTACTCCCATCATGGGTCTCAATAGCAACACACCCATTCGATGTGAAGATCGTCGGTCTTCAATCACCGTCTTCAACTCTTCGAACGTCGTATCATTATTTGGAATGAGAGTAAACTCGGACTTCCCAAATAATTCTCGCATATATAAATTTGCAAACCATTCTATATCGTTATTTATTCTTTTATAAATATCGTCCATTCATTTCATGTATATATATCGTCCATTCATTTCATAAATATCGTCCATTCGTTTCCTAAATATCGTCCATTCATTTCATGCATATAAATATATCGTCCATTCATTTCATATGCAGTAATACTACTCTAAACATGAATTTTTATTTCATATGCGGTTTCTTGATTATGCATTTCATATGCGACTTCATGCTTTTTAAACATGTTAAATTTTCATATGCGGTTCATGCTTCTAAATCATGTTTCATTTCATATTTATATCTTTTTATTCGCATGTGAAATGTAAATAAAAATTTCATTCTTATTTTCATTCTTTTTATTTACATGTGAAAAGTAAATAAAAGTTTCATTCTTATTTTTATCTTTTATTTACATGCGAAATGTAACTAAAAATTTCATTCTTATTTTCATTCTTTTATTTACATATGAAATGTAAATAAAAGTTTCATTACTTTTATTTATATAAAATATATAAATAATATAACCATTTCATGTTTTCATTCATTTATTCATTTATATCATGAAAATATTCATTGCTTTATGGTTCATTTTCCATTTTCGATCACTTTCTTAATTCAGTGATCTTAACTACTTAATTCCCTTTCAATCTAATTAAAGATTTAATTAAAATTTTATTTAGTTTTAATCTTCCAAAGTCATTATTAAATGATTATTCAATTTTTAGGGAATTAATTCTATCATAAATTCGGGTTAAAGAATAAATGTTATTTAAAACATAATTCACGATAGACCCAAATTTAAATTTCATAAATTTCCCATTTAATATATATAATTAGACATCATTTATTTCAGAGTATTTCATTTAATCTTAAATAAAATATTAATCATCTTCGATTTCCTTTATAAAATGTATAACATAATTTATACGGGTTAAAATGGAGTTACTATTTTAAAATGGACTGAATAGCCCAATTCATTTTCCTTATCCATTTATTATGTTTATCTTTACATTTTATTATTTAATAGCGGGCCAGACCTCTCACATTAGGCCTACAACTTGTGGATGCTGGATATGCCGGTTGGTTCCGGGCAGACTTCTACCACAGATTGGGCTTAACCTCGTGTCTTGACCCAATTCGTATTTGCGCACTTGGACCTCTCACATTAGGCCCAACATTTATGGCTGCTGGATATGCCGGTTGGTTCCGGGCAGACTTCCGCCATAAATGTGACCTAACCTCGTGTCCAGGTACAATTAAAAAAATTTATTTATAAATATTATCCAAGAATATTATTTTAAAATATTTTATATTTTAAAATATCCTACTACTTAATATCATTCCTTACTTGAAATATTCTTTCATATAAAGCTTTATTATTCCATTTCAATACATATTAACTTTCCATATTATTATGATATTATAATAATAATAATTATAAAAAAAAACGGTTTTAATTTGTGATATTAAAACCTACCATTTCAATATTAAAATGAAATCAATTTAAAACATTTCAAATTTTGAAATCCATCTTCCATTTTTAATGTTAACATAAAAAGTAATCTTTTCAATTTATAATCTTCTTAATATAATTGGAATGTGATTTACTAATTCCAATAATTTGTTTATAACCTTCCAAATGTTAAAGGTTTTTATCTACTTAATTCAAGCGTCAATTAATATCATTAATTGAATAATAAATGGGCATTTATTTCCTTCATTCGAAGGAAATATTGTCAATTCAAAAGCTTCTTTATTATTTCCTTTTTAAATGGAAAATTAAATCATCTAAATACTTCAACTTCCAATTTATTTCATTAATTTGCATATTTATTACTTTACTCAAAATTGGAATGAGACCCACCATTTCCATATAATTTAATTATACGTAAAATCAAACATTAATTACATAACAATTTCAGAACATCCATCCAAAGTGCATTTCTAATTATTCCAAGGGTGACGTGTATTCAAAAGTCAACCCTTGACCCGTGTGGGGTTTCAACCAACACAATTCACATATTTAAAATAAACTGTGCTTCTGGACGATGTGTAAAAATTGATCGTTCACTCACATAAACAAGCCAGGGTCGCTTGTAAATGGCAGTGTATACAGGTGCATAAATGGAACATAGACGATTTGCACAATTTAACAATGTTCACATATTGGGTATTGCCCTTTTTATTTCATTTGATTTAATGACACAAATTCACCATAAAATATATTCCTTTATCTAACTTAAAATAAAAATAAAATCTTTTATTAAAAGTCAAAATTTTAATTATCCTAAAATAAAGATCAAAACTTTATTTATTATAATCGTCTCAAAATAAAGATGAAATTTTTATAACCAAAACAAAGTTTTAATCTTTATAAACAAAACAAAATTTCAGTCTTTTATAAGCACAAACAAGGTTTTAAATCTTTACCAACAAAACAAAGTTTTGTTCTTTTTAAACAAAACAAAATAAGGTTTGAACTTTTATTCAATAAACAAAACAAAGTTTTGTTCTTTTTCATAAACAAAATAAAGTTTGTTCTTTTCAAAAACAAAATAAAGTTTCAATTTTATATATAAAAAAAACGCAAACAAAGTTGTAATTTTTTTTTTTAGAACAAAAACAAAGTTGTAATCTTCTTAATCCCATTCAAAGTTATAATCTCTGTAAACATAAACAAAGTTTCATTTTTTTCTGAACAACAATGAAAATTGTAACTTTTATTTAAATATAAATTTCCATACATTTTAAATAAATAAATAAAAATGAACTTATCATTTACATCATGTACATCGTTTCTATTGATTCAACAAATTTCATCAACAGTGTATGCAACAACAATTTGTCCATAATAACCTAAACAACTATCACCAATTCTCAAACAGACATCATACATCATCAATCCACATTCATGTACATACAAACATCAAAACCACAAGAAAAATAATTTAAATTTAATAAATTATAAAATAGAATCTCACATTGATTTTTGCTGAAAATTTGACTGTCTCGGATTCAGCTCTGGTCTGCGCCATCACGAAGAGCACGGAAAGACGAGTCCAACACAATTTACGGTTCGTCAATCGGACCTCGTACGAGAGAGTTATGAATTATTAAAGTTGGACATAATTAAATAATTAATTAATATTCGTGAAAAATACCTAAAAATTTCACTGTCTCAGAATTGGACAAAATTAGTGTCCACGCGTCCATCTCATCGCCACGATCCCAACGCACCTGAAATCGTCGATTTTCGACTTCGTATGAGTGAGTTATGCAATTTTAAAGTTCTGGAAATTAATTAAATAATTTAAAAATAAAATAGAAAATACCCTCAGCCCGTTGACCGAAAAACACTATTCACCGCCGAACTTTGACCGCACTTTGCCGCTGCCTCGGGCCACCTGACGCCACGGGACCACCGCCAATGTCTTCGTCTTGGCGAGACGCACCACCACCAGAAAGAGCCGCCCCTAAAGCTTCTCCGATCATCGGGAAATCGCCTAGAAAGGATTTCGCCTCGCGGGTCCCACAGGCCGCCTCACACCTCCAAACTGCCTGAAATTTTCTGAGCATCTTCGTCTTGCGTAGACGAAGAACTTCCGTGTTCGTGACTTCGTCTAATTCTTCCTCGATTCACGGGAATTTCTTGATTTACGTTTTGAGTTTCTGAATTTCGAAAACAGCGAGCTTTAAGACGAGATTCCGGCGAATCCGAGCGCTGTTTGACAAAACCGACTACACCATTAGCTTCGTATCGTCGAGACCTTCGAGAAAACATATAATTTGCTATGGTTTGAAGAGATTTTATTTTTTTATGAATTTTAGAGGAAGAGGGAGCCGCCATGGAAATTGAGAAAAAAAAAATGATGGAAAAGAGAGTGGCTGCTGTGCATTTCGAATTTCAGCCCTAAAACTCAGAAAAAAGATAATATATACCATGGGTTTAATTTTGGTTTGGGCCCAAATATCATTATGTGCCCAATTACTCAATTTTCAACTGTTTTCTTCAGTTCAAAAATTCTTATAAATACATGCTGATTTCAAAATTAATAAAATTTTAAACATAATTATTTCAGGTCATTACGAATCCAACGAACCTGATTTCGTAATTTTCCGAGTCCGTATGAATTTATTATGAATTTCCGAAGTCTGAAAATATGCTATTTTTCACTGTAAAAATTATACCGGCCACAAAATAATTCCAAAAATTATAAATTTTAGAATTTAACCTTAATTTAATATTCCGAATCCATAGAAACTGGTTTCGTCGAATTCGGAGTTCGTTTTCAAAAATTCTATTTTTCAGGTGTATATTTTAATATTTAAAAATACCAAAAATAGTGGAATTTTTCCGAAACTAAAAAATATAAGTTCTTATAGTCATTTTTATATGTAAACAACATTCTAAAACCAATGGAGATGGTTTCGGGTCCTAATTCCTTATTCTGCAAAATGTAGCATTTTGGCCCTTATAAATTTCATAGCGACCATTCTAGATTTTAATTTTGACATAACTTTTGATTCCCGTTATGAAATTTCGATTTTTCGGGTTCGTTGGAAAGATAAATTTAAATAGATTCTAATATCTTTGGTTTCACTAAAATCCGTTAAATTTTGCATCCTGTACGGTCAGTCAAAGTTCTAGTTTGACTTTTCAAACTACCGCGTTATTTCTAACTCTTTTTATAATAAAAATTAAATCATTCATTCTAACTTCGATTTGAATCAAATTTGTGATCATTATTATTTAAATAAATTATTTTATATTGTCAAAATTCATTAAAATTTTCTAAAATAAAATTTTTAAATTGGTCCTGATTTTTGCGGGTTGTTACATATACATTCGATACACTCAAGCGAAATGAGTGGTCGGTCATGTGAGGGCCGGGTTGCAAGACGTTCTTGTTGAATCCTGTGTATTCGCCTCTAGAGATACACGTGCGGAAGGTGGTCCCATACCTTGTCAAGTTGGAAATCCAATATCCACTAAGCGCCCGCGAGTTTCGATTGTATACTATATACGGGGAGCGTGAGATGCAAGCGTTCCTCTAGATGTGTTAATTATTTATATTTAGACACTATGATAATATCAGAGGGGATATTGATTACGAAAACTGGTTTGGGTTATCGTAAGGTAAAAACCGTCTGTGTTTATGTGTGGATCGGTCTTACGATTATCTTTCTTTCGAAAAGATTTTTACTTTAAAATCAAGTTGGATGATTTGTCTTATTACTGTGCGAGTTTATCTCACTCTGGTCCACCAGACTGACCCGGTGTTTTGTAAATGCTCGGGTTAGACCGAGGTGTACAGGTTCAGGTTATCAGGTACCGAGAAGTCCAGAGACGAGCTGAAGATGTTCAGATGCATGATATTCCGCTGTGTGATTTTATATATGAGGACAGATTATCAAAACTGTCCAGCTGTGTGTTGTACTCTGATATTGTAAGTATTTTGAAATTTTCAGTAAAGAATTATTCCTGTATTATATTTTGTTCCGCTGCGATGTGAGACTCTGTGTTGGTTCCTCTTCTTCTTCTATTCTAATATTTCTTTCTTTCTTATCTCACCCTCTAACTTCTTTCTAGATGTCCCAGTGTTTTCGGTGTTTGGAGGATCGGTATAAGATACGGTAAAGATATTTATATCGATTTTCGAGGCCGAAAATCCGCTGGGTCGTTACAATTATCATGTTAATATTATAATAATATGGAATATTCAATTTTGGTTTAAAATTGAAAATGAAGTTAGAATCGTTTTAAAATGAATTTATAAATGACTTATAAAATATGTTTTAAATGGAAATCGATGAAATATACATAATATATATTTAATGGCATAAATAGAATGCACCACGGCGCGACCATTCGCGGGTTTCGACCATTGATTTCGAATTGACATTACGGGAGATCAGACCGTTGGATTCTCCTAAAATTAGAACCATTGGGTTCGTATCGAAAAGAGCTTTCCAATGAATATAAGAGATTTGAAATCTAATGGTTGGATTTGGAATTATGTCCAATTTAAATTTGGAAAAGGTTGTTGTAAGTGCAGTTCGATGACCAGTTACGGAAATCGACTAAAAGGGCCTTAATAAAATTATTAAAAATATTAATAATTTGCGTAAAATCATAATAAAGGATTTTGAAAGAATTGGGATGAAAATTTCCATATTTGAAAAGATAAAAATATATTTTATCAAAATAACTAGTTATTAACTAGATTTATAATCCAATTATTTTTAAATAAATAAATTGGATTGAGAATGGGTTTTAATATAACCAGAATTTCCAGTATATGAATTGGAATGGATTTGAATGGAAATCATCTTTGAAATACTTCGATGTTGGATTCCGTGATTAAACGGATATTGTTCAGGAATTTGGAAGATATATATATCGTTATTCCCAAAATGATATTTGTTGGTTTCAGAATTTGGTATTGAATATAAGCTGATATAATTTCTATGCAGAGCCTTGTATTTGATATCAAATTGGATTTTGGGTTTGTCTTGGACGGTGTCTTAAATAACACTATTCTTAAACCCAGTTGAGAAAAGAATAAATCTTTAATTTAAGATTTGGTGAAGTTTTCCAATTAATTAATATTTAATTGGAATTGAATAAAAGAATTGGATTTTTAGGTTTATAGCGAACGATGTTTTTAACAACATTCGTTCTTTAACCCGATTAACAGTGATGTGATTTGGAATTTATAGATCTTTTTATTAAGATTTAATGGGAATTTTCCAAAGTAAAGATTTCCAATTTAATATATTAAATTGGAATTTAGTGGAATTCGATTTGGTAATAATCGATGTGAGATTCTGTGGAGGAAGACTGCTAACATATATGGAATTTAAAAGACTTTGTCATTATTCCATTTATATTATTAGTTGGATACGGAAATTGAAATCGATTATATATTGATTTGTTTTCCGTGAAAATTCCGTTATTAATGGAATGTGATTTTGGGTTTATCATGAACTGTGTTTTAAACGACATTGGTTCTTTAACCCAGTTAAAGGCAGGATTACATGTCTAACATTGTATTTCGAACCATATTGTTGATCTCTGCTATATATATATATATATATCTGTTTGGTGGCTGAAAATTTATTCTCTTGCTTAACACCCTTCTCTGAGACGTATGAGCTTTGAGGTTATATATCGGCAGAAATCAATGGTACAATGTAGATTGTTCATGCGACATGTTTGATTTCCCAAAGATAAATAATCATTAATATTGATTTTTGGGAAGATTAAAACTAAGTGGAGTTTTAATGAATCTTTAATTATATTGGAATGTGAATGTGATAATTTAAATTATCCAATTTGGGGAATGATCGAGAATGGAGTATCACCAGTTTTGCTCCAAGCGATAGTTAAATCTTTAATTAGATTTGAACGGGAAATGGTAATTAACTTTACCGATAACATAATGGTGTTAGATATGGAGTATCATCGATTTTTCTCCATGGGACGAATAGGTTGGGATTGGGATAATAAAAGAAATGATTACTTTGGTGTGGCTCGATAATCCCGACTAGTTGATAAACCTTAATTTGGTTTATAATTGATATCCAAAGGAATATTAATGAATAAATTTAAAAGAATTTATCTTTGATAAAATTAATGGGAACTTATCCCTAAAGAAATAATATTTGAATAAAAGAATATTTTGGATTGGAATGAGGCGTATGTTGTGTCTTTGTAGCACTTGTTTATAAGATACGCGAGTTATTCGGAAAGACCGGGTTTATCCCATTCTGAATAACTGATTCGATGATAAGTTAACGATGAAGACGGTGGTTGAAGACCAGATGTCTTCACATCATTTGGATGATTACTGATGTCTTGATTGGGTTGTACACCCAAGACAAGGTAATAAGTGGTGATCGTCCAAACGTACTTGGAGATCGACCGGATATGCGAGGACCTCTCTCCTATATTGGACATATGGTGCCTCCAGTTTCGTTCAGACCCGGAATGGACTTGTAAATGGATGTGTGTCTAACATTGGATTTTATTCCGTGTTGATTGATTTCTATTAAATATATATTTGTTTGGTGGTGGAGAATTTATTCTCTTGCTTAACACCCTTCTCTGAGACGTATGAGCTTAGAGGTTATATATCGATAGACATCTGTCGCATGGCGTGAATTACCTGTGTGGCATGCTGACATGTAAATGATCAAGGCTTCTGTTGAAAAGCAGAGTCTTATGGTTGATGATCAAAGCACGGCTTTAAATAGCATAGCTTTGTGTATAGCATTACTTCGCGAGCCTTACAACCGGTATGAACCAGAAACGAGAGAGGACTGCAGGGAGAACATGCTTTTCTTTCTAGCTAGGAGTGATGTCATGTATGGAGCCCAGACATTTTTACTTATGTGGATGATGGAAAGTGAGGTACCTCAGATATATCGATCACTACGAGGCCGACGGATGATTTGGTCGACATATTGACCAGACTTACGCGCCATATAGCGGGGAAACGTATTTTTCAAGAATTGCCAATCCTCAAGCGTAAGAGAGGACCGACCCTGAAGATCCAAGGTGCAGTTGCGGCTGTGCCTGAGACATGGGCTAAATTGTCTCGAATTCGGTAAGGACGATCCCTTGCCTTGGTTCATAGATGGAATCCAACTTCTAATACGACATTGTGCGATTTTAATTGTAGAACTAGTATGAAGACATAGTAGCATTAGATACTATGCCGTCTATGATTGATACATTTATATTTGAAGTTGATTCTGACACTATTCTTATAGTAATATTAAACAGATTTGTTTTGAAGACTACCAAGCATATTTGGCTATTATAAGGGAAAACTCTATCCTTTGACTTGCGTTGCATTGTGTGATGGGACTTGAGTCTTATAATAGCTTCATTTTTCGAAAAGCACTGTGCTGTTTATAATTGTTTATGCACTGGTATTCTTAGGAGAAAACCTGTTCTGTGCGATACGTCGTGGTTCCTTGATTTACTTTATTTTTAAAGTAAAGTTTTAAATAACTATTTTAGTTCTCACACCAGTACCATGAGCGACCTGGAGTTTATTGTTTTAACCTAAATTTTGGGTGCCCCTATTTTCCATACGGACAACTAGTAGTTTTGGTTTTGCAGATATTATATTCACAGGTTCCTGGATTTACAGCTGGAACTATACTGGGAAAGCTCTATATCCGTGTATTTCTTTCAGTTGTGTTATGTATTATTTTTCCGCTGCATTGTAATTTTAAATCTCTGATATTTTCCAACGTGTAATATTTATTCATACTCTATTATATTCTTGTACTCTGATGCAAATTGTTGTAATAAGCAATGAAGTGTTCTTCTATTTGTGTTCTGATTTGTCGTGTTCTCAACTCAATCCGGGCTTCCCGTAAAGGCAAGTTTGGGTCGTGTCAATTTACAAATTATATCTATCAATGTTTTGATGAACGATGTTTCTATGTTTGTAGTAAACACAATAAATTTCAATGAATTCAGTTTCTACAGTTGTAAGGTATTTTTAAAAGTCCCGTTCTCATATATAAATTTTATTTCATTTTTTATTTCCCTAATTTTTCTATGTGCCATAATTTTATTATTGCTTAATACATTATCTGTAATGGCCCACAAATTTGTACTATCTGAGTTGACTAATAATACCACATGTCCAACCCAAATTGCAAAAAATACGAAGCATTATTAGAAAGAAGTTAGAGAATGAGAAATAGAAAGAAAGAAATATTAGAATAGAAGAAAACGAAGATCACAAACTCACAATGGAACGAATAGAATATATTCGGTTACTTATACACATACCATCATCAGAGCACAACAAATATTTCTGGAACAGTTATAAACACTTATTTCCAGATACAAACATGGTACACAACGGAATATATGATAGTCTATAGTTAACTGGTGAAGCCTCCTATAACACCCCACATCCGTTAGTGTCACTCACAAAGGGAATGCACTAAGTTATGTGGAGCATTTAAGGAAAAAGATGCAGATAAATTACAAGACAGATAATTAAAGCAGCGGTAAATAAAAACTTTACTTTATTGATAAAATAGTTTGTACAACAATTATTTTCCAATACCAGAATATTTGTCTTACAAAATAAAGAAGCATAAAATAATATTCGTAATCCCCAATGTAGCGTGAGCCAGCCATAGCAATGGAAAAGAGAATCCAAGCAAAACTTCGACTAATCTTCAGCTTGGGAAGAAAACTGGGCTTGGTAGTGATATTCCCTCCCTGCGAACCTGGGGTGGGGGAAACGGAAGACAAGAAAGCGAAAGAAAACAGAGTCAGACATAAAGTCTGGTAAGTTCAGTAACTTTCAGCATGTGAACAGGTAAAAAGCAACATGGCATGAATTAACTGTATACAAGACTACACCATGATAACGGGAATCATAGGGTTAGCCCGAGATATGATAAGGTAAGATAAACTGGATACACTACTATACTTTCTCTGCTTTGGCACTACCTTGTTATTCTAATTTCTATATCCCTGCACCACCTAACTGTATAAACTGATAAGAACAGATACGTGATCCCAATTCCCATTATTTTGGTTGTTTCAAGTGTACATCTATCATTTATTACCTAGGTCTAACCTAGGGTTTTATATCGAGTGCATTCTAGATCCAACCAGGTTTTTCGCTATCCAGGGCTACTGGGGTTTATGCTACCTATTGAACAGTTCTCGGATTTTAGGGTTTACGCGACCTAGGTCCAACTAGGGATTATGCTACCTATCGAACGACGCCCCTAATCTAGGACACACTACCTAGAGTGGTATATGTTCCTAGACTTCCCCCACGTATGTGTCGTGGATTGTTATCGCTGTCTAGATGCACATGTCCTCTATATGTGTGACCCGAGTCTCGTGGCAGGGAAAATCAAGAAACACGGAACTCGGTCGGGAGCTTTCAGATATCTGCCGATGCAGATGCTAAAGTCTGTTATTTTTTTCCAGTGGGTATGTCCCACCTGACCCCTCCCTCAACTAATGAAAGGAACACCTTGAAAAATGAGAACTATACGCAGGCCCTCTATGCCCCCACTAACCTATGGCCATCCGCACCCATAACTAGATAGCAAGTATATGGTATGCTGGAGTTCTCTGCCTTTCCGCTTCACGTATCTCGATTGACTCAAGATGGCAGGTAGACGACGAGTTGCTATCACAGGGCTACTGGTCTCGCCGAATCACGCTGGTCCATACTAGTCTTTAGGTTGCCTCATATTGCAACCAAGGCATATCCTTGGTTCTTCTAACGCAGACCGTAACCTCTGTGAGCCCAGGCGGATCATCTGCAGCCTCACAGAGGGATATCAAGAATACCCTCACGTCCCCTCGAAGCCACATGCTTCGTAACCCAGTTTGGAGCCTTCTTTAAGATTTGATGGACATTCGTTCCTTCTCGTGTTGTACTAAGGTTTACTACTTAGTTCCTGAATCGTAATTTTCTTAACTAAGGTTTACAACTTAGTCCTCTTAACTAAGGTTTACTACTTAGTTCTTTTTTTCTCATCAAGTTGGATTGGTTAAGTGTCATTAGTCCATTCAAGTTAACTTAACCCATTCATTTGTCATGTTAAATTGGTTAAGTGTTTTAAGTAGTTCATGTTGAGTTAACCCTACCACAAATCTAGTTATATTGGTTAAGTATTTCGTATTACTTAACCCCACCCCTTCATCTTGTACTGGTCGAGTATCCATTTTAACTTAACCCTGCCCCTTCTGTTTAACTAACATGCTAAAACGGTTAAGTGTTCTCTTAGCTAACTCAACCCTAACATCTATTTAATTCACATGTTCTAATGGTTAAGTATTGTCCCTTCATGTTTTAACTTAACCTTGTTCATTTGGCACACTACGATGGCTAAGTGTTCTAAGTTTACTTAACTCCACCTTCTAGTCTAGTTGACATGTTAAATTAGCTAGGTGTATTTTACTTAACCCCTACAAGTCTTGTTAACATGTTAAGTTGGCTAAGTATTCCTATGGACTTAACCCTCCCATTCTAGCTTAACCGTTTCTTCGATTTAAATTATTCTTTAAAGCACCAATCACTCACATTAGACAGATATCGTTGCGATTACTGGATGTGCTGGTCGGTTCCAGGCAGATTTACACCGTATCTCAGTCTAACCTCAGGTTCTTTTGGGTTCAATGCTCTGACCACCCACATTAGATAGGTATTGTTACGGTTGCTAGATTTGTCGGGCGGTTCCGGACAGTCTTATACCATAACTCAATCTAACCTCGGGTTAGGTATATTCGTCTTTCTCTAGATTTACATATTTGTCTTTTTTTAGGTTTATATGTAAATTGCTAACAACTCTTTAAAACAAATTTGGCCTATAACCTATTCATTTAACCCATCCATAGTTTTCTGCCAATTTAAATCTAGTCTTCCCATTTACAGTTCATGTCAAAACTAGATTTGATACTCTAGATTACAGTTTATGCCCAAAACTTGGCTTACATGCCAATAACATACTTTGCGACCAATTAACAATTTACCATTATACGCCCAAGTCTAATATGCATGTAATATTTACTATTATAGCCAATTCATATTCATATCAACATGTTTGTTAGCCAAATTATAAATTAAGCTACGCCCAAATTCCCCCACCGTAGTCGTACGTATAACATGATTTCACAAGTTTCTAAGTACTTATGAAATGAAACTAGCAAAAAGGATCAGGGGATAAGCACGAGAATTTGACATAAAAGAATAGGCATGCGAAAGCGAACCAAATACAAAGATATTGGTTCCAAAAAGTTTGATATACATAACAGTGAATAGGAATAAACTAGACAAGCTACATCATAAATCTAAGACCAACATAATCTAGGGAGTAGGCATAGGTGTTTTGGTCCAACATGATTCCAGTTCGTTGTACAACATGATTTGTAACTATAGTGTTATGGGCATACGCAACTAACCATACAGGTCAAAGGCAATTAACCACAATAGTCCTAGGAAATTAACCACAATATAATCCTAGGCAATTAACCACAATAGTCATAGTTATGAATCATGGGCGATTAAACACAATAGTCATGGATAATTAACCAAAATAATTTCAAAGTCATGGTCATGGACAATAGTCTTATAATCATAGGCAGTAATCTCATAGTCATGAGTTATAGGTGATTAGCCACAATTGTCTTTGTCATAGTCATAGGCGATAGTTTTATGTTCACATTCATAGGCATAGGCTATTAACAATAGTTTCAACGTCATAGGCACAGTCTCATCGGTAATTAATCTCAATAGTTCTTAATCGAATCCAAAGGCATATTCAAATGAGAGGATCGGGCATATTCTTATATCCATTTAATTACATGCCACAAATAGATTTAGATGTTCAAATCTAAAAAGTAACTGACTTACATTGATCGGCTTTAGAAAAGGATAATAAGATAACATTGAGGTGATTTGCGCAACGTTGCTCAAAGCCATTGAATTAGCCTTTCCTTCCCTTCTTGAAGCTCTAACTTGATTTGAATCTCCAATTTGAAATTCCTAGTCGTAGTCTTCAAGAATAGTCTTCATGTTTTATTTTAATTTATTTATTTCAATTATTCCAGAGGCCGCATAAGGAGAGAATGAAATGGTGTAAAGAGAATGAGGCTAGGATGCTGTTTATATAGGATTAGGCGGACGAATCTAGACAGAAAACGTGACCAGATACATCAGAATGAACCCAGGCTCAGAACTGGGTTCTGTCACCAGGTCGACCTGGTCCCTGGGAGGTCGACCATAGTGTCGACCCCCAGGTCGACCTGATCTTGGGCGGGAAAATTCCCGCCCAGTCTGCGCTGGCGTTTGAATTCGAATTTTAAATTCGAATTTCGAGCTATTTTCGATTCTGAAAATCTCTGAAACTTCGGAGGGTCATATCTTCCTCATACGGACTCCGTTTCTCGAAAACTCGGACTCGTTTCCTAGTGGAATTTCGAGACGAACACAATGGCGCAACTCATTTCCCCTAATTCTTATTTTAAAATTTAATTACACTTTAATTTGCGAAACTTAATGTTACAGAATTACGGGGTGTTTTATTCTCCCCCTCTCAAAAGGATTTCGTCCCCGAAATCTTCAAGTTAGGAAGAACGTATCCTACCAGCCAATCACCCTTCTACTCAACCATTCAATCACAGGCATTCATTGTCCTTAAAATGATTTCTAATGCGTTCATGTTCATATGCATAGTGTGTGTATATGTCTTTATCTATTGCAAAATTAGGCGGTCTACTGATTCAGTTGACCTCCTTGTTGCGAACTATGTCAGTGCCATGCATCCAATCATGTATGAAAGCATCCCTAGTTATGTAAATACTACATGTGTGCATAGCCATTCATCCATATGCAACATCCATATGATAACATATCCAGTTAAATCCGTTAAAAAAAAACATATATGCTAATGCAATATGAAAGTGACTGAGTCGTTCTAGCGCCTATGGTCTGTATATGCATCCACGAGCAACCATTTGCAACCATCAATCATAACATGTTTCAGACACATGTTTAAATCCATTGGCTTCTACCTAAGGATCGATGATACACCCTAGAGGATATACCTTAAAAGCTAGAAAGTATGCATAAAATTCCTAGAAAAAGAGATCAAGGATGTACCCTTAAGAAAAAGGGTATGATGCGTGTATCTAGTCTTTAGTCTTCTAAGACGCACCTTCTTGAGCTTCACTGTTATGTACCTCATCTAATTAATCTTCACGATTGCGAAGCTTTTTGACCTCCATTTCCAAAACTGTCGTTGATCGGATAGCTGGCTTTTCATTATCAACTAGATACATGCGGAAGTCTATCCTGCGTTCAAGGGGTAAACTCCTAACCTAATCAAAAACATCTGCGTACTCATGGACTACCCTAACGGATTTCAAATCATTGATAAATGCATTAAGCGATTCTAGCTAGCTAAGCCTAACTGATTCTTTACACTGAATCTCGAGGGTATTCCCAAGGTAAGTCAAAAGTCTAACTACCCTCCGTTCAGAGTCATTAGCCAACCAACCCATGCCTAGAATCAACTCATAGCCCATGGAACCAAAAACATAAGCATTACGCTTAAACTCAACATTTAATATTGTTATTCTCAAATCCTTACCAACCAAAGGTAAACGGGCCGAACCATCCATTGGATTTGAGATACTAATGGGATCTTCTACTATACAAGTACTAAGGTGCAGAGACTCGGCTATGGAAGTAGATATGAACAAATGCGAAGCGCTAATATCAAAAGAGTACTAACTGGTTGATCAAATGAAAAGCTAAAATTTTCTAACAGAGACTTTTACTATCTCTCTCAGGTATTCTGGTGGTGAAAGCATGCACTTGCCCTTCTGAAAATCCTGTCCCTCGTCCTTCCCCTTGTCCTTAATTATATGCCCTATCCTACCATGGAAAAGATACTTCCTCTCGTCTTAGGTTTTATAATCCCTTCTTTCTTCTTGAGTCGAGTTTATATCCATGAATTTCTCATTCTTACGTTGAGCTCCCTAGCCAACTCCCTCATCCTCATCTTTACCATTCCTGTGTATCATATTGATAAGTTTCTCAAAAGCTGCCTCCACCGCACGGAAAACCCTCCAAAGCTTGAAAGAAAGCTAGCTGCAGGTGAAACTACTATGGCTATAGATGGGAGTCAGGCACTACTTTGCCCTTCGATAGGTATTATAGTCTTATCAAGCATACGGAACCGTGCCGCGATGAGGTCACCTCCTAAAAAGCCAGGAGCCCCGAAGACTCAAGAAAGAAGGGGAAAAGAATTCAAACAGAGGATTAGAAGATAGTGCGTATGACTTTTGGGGAATATGCCTTTAAAACAAAACTTTTCTTTTGAAAAATGCTTCTTTTAAAACTGTTGAAAATAATATTTCAAATCTTTTATCTGATCCAGTAATCTTCAGCTCTGATACCACGTGTAACACCCAACATCCGTTAGTGTCACTCACAAAGGGAATGCACTAAGTTATGTGGAGCATTTAAGGTAAAAGATGCAGATAAATTACAAGACAGATAATTAAAGCAGCGGTAAATAAAAACTTTACTTTATTGATAAAATAGTTTGTACAACAATTATTTTCCAATACCAGAATATCTATCTTATAAAATAAAGAAGCATAAAATAATATTTATATTCCCCAATGTAGCGTGAGCCATCCATAGCAATGGAAAAGAGAATCCAAGCAAAACTTCGACTAATCTTCAGCTTGGGAAGAAAACTAGGCTTAGTAGTTCCCCTCCCTGCGAACCTGGGGTGGGGGAAACGGAAGACAAGAAAGCGAAAGAAAACAGAGTCAGACATAAAGTCTGGTAAGTTCAGTAACTTTGTCATGTGAATAGGTAAAAAAGCAACATGGCATGAATTAACTGTATACAAGACTACACCATGATAACGGGAATCATAGGGTTAGCCCAAGATATGATAAGGTAAGATAAACTGGATGCACTGCTATACTTTCTCTGCTTCGCCACTACCTTGTTATTCTAATTTCTATATCCCTGCACCACCTAACTGTATAAACTGATAAGAACAGATACGTGATCCCAATTCCCACAATTTTGGTTGTTTCAAGTGTACATCTATCATTTATTACCTTGGTCTAACCTAGGGTTTTATATCGAGTGCATTCTAGATCCAACCAGGTTTTTCGCTATCCAGGGCTACTGGGGTTTATGCTACCTATTGAACAGTTCTCGGATTTTAGGGTTTATGCGACCTAGGTCTAACTAGGGATTATGCTACCTATCGAACGACGCCCTTAGTCTAGGACACGCTACCCAGAGTGGTATATGTTCCTAAACTCCCCCCCCCGTATGTGTCGTGGATCGTTATCGTTGTCTAGATGCACATGTCCTCTATATGTGCGACCCGAGTCTTGTGGCAGGGCAAATCAAGAAACACGGAACTCGGTTGGGAGTTTTCAGATATCTGCCGATGCAGATGCTAAGGTCTGTTTTTTTCAGTGGCTATGGTCCCACCTGACCCCTCCCTCAACTAATGAAAGGCACACCTTGAAAAATGAGAACTATACGCAGGCCCTCTATGCCCCACTAACCTATGGCCATCCGCACCCATAACTAGATAGCAAGTATATGGTCGGTTGGAGTTCTCCGCCTTTCCGCTTCACGTATCTCAATTGACTCAAGATGGTAGGTAGACGACGAGTTGCTATCACAGGGCTACTAGTCTCGCTGAATCACGCTGGTCCATCCTAGTCTTTAGGTTGCCTCATATTGCAACCAAGGCATATCCTTGGTTCTTCTAACGCAGACCTTAACCTCTGTGAGCCCAGGCGGATCATCTGCAGCCTCACAGTGGGATACCAAGAATACCCTCATGTCCCCTCGAAGCCACGTGCTTCGTAACCCAGTTTGGAGCCTTCTTTAAGATTTGATGGACGTTCGCTCCTTCTCATGTTGTACTAAGGTTTACTACTTAGTTCCCTTAACTAAGGTTTACTACATAGTTCGTGAATCGTCATTTTCTTAACTAAGGTTTACAACTTAGTCCTCTTAACTAAGGTTTACTACTTAGTTCTTTTTTTCTCGTCAAGTTGGATTAAGTGTCATTAGTCCATTCAAGTTAACTTAACCCATTCATTTGTCATTTTAAACTGGTTAAGTGTTATAAGTAGTTCCTGTTGACTTAACCCTACCACAACTCTAGTTATATTGTTTAAGTATTTCGTATTACTTAACCCCACCCCTTCATCTTGTACTGGTTGAGTATCCATTTTAACTTAACCCTGCCCCTTCTGTTTAACTAACATGCTAAAACGATTAAGTGTTCTCTTAGCTAACTCAACCCAAACATCTGTTTAATTCACATGTTCTAATGGTTAAGTATTATCCCTTCATGTTTTAACTTAACCTTGTTCATTTGGCACACTACGATGGCTAAGTGTTCTAAGTTTATTTAACTCCACCTTCTAGTCTAGTTAACAGTGAAATTAGCTAGGTGTATTTTACTTAACCCCTATAAATCTTGTTAACATGTTAAGTTGGCTAAGTATTCCTATGGACTTAACCCTCCCATTCTATCTTAACCGTTTCTTAGATTTAAATTATTCTTTAAAACACCAACCACTCACATTAGACAGATATCGTTGCAGTTACTAGATGTGCCAGTCGGTTCTGGGCAGATTTACACCGTAACTCAGTCTAACCTCGGGTCCTTTTGGGCTCAATGCTCTAACCACCCACATTAGATAGGTATTGTTACGGTTGCTGGCTTTGCCGGGCAGTTCTGGGAAGTCTTATACCGTAACTCAATCTAACCTCGGGTTAGGCATATTCGTCTTTCCCTTGATTTACATATTTGTCTTTTTTTAGGTTTATATTTAAATTGCTAACAACTTTTTAAACAAATTTGGCCTATAACCTATTCATTTAACCCCACCCACAGTTTTCTACCAATTTAGATTTAGTCTTCCCATTTACAGTTCATGTCAAAACTAGATTTGATACTCTAGATTACAGTTTATGCCCAAAACATGGCTTACATGCCAATAACATACTTTGCGGCCAATTAACAATTTACCATTATACGCCCAAGTCTAATATGCATGTAATATTTACTATTATAGCCAATTCGGATTTATATCAACATGTTTATTAGCCAAATTATAAATTAAGCTACGCCCAAATTCCCCTGCCGCAGTCGTACGTATAACATGATTTCACAAGTTTCTAAGTACTTATGAAATGAAACTAGCAAAATGGATCAGGGGATAAGCATGAGAATTTGACATAAAAGAAAAGGCATGCGAAAGTGAACCGAATACAAAGATAATGGTTCCAATAAGTTTGATATACATAACAGTGAATAGGAATAAACTAGACAAGCTACATCATAAATCTAAGATCAACATAATCTAGGGAATAGGCATAGTTGATTTGGTCCAACATGATGCCAGTTCGGTGTACAACATGATTTGTAACTATAGTGTTATAGGCATACGCAACTAACCATACTGGTCAAAGGCAATTAACCACAATATTCCTAGGCAATTAACCACAATATAATCCTAGGCAATTAACCACAATAGTCATAGTTATGAATCATGGGCGATTAAACACAATAGTCATGGATAATTAACCAAAATAATTTCAAAGTCATGGTCATGGACAATAGTCTTATAATCATAGGCAGTAATCTCATAGTCATGAGTCATAGGTGATTAGCCACAATTGTCTTTGTCATAGTCGTAGGCGATAGTTTTATGTTCACGGTCATAGTCATAGGCATAGTCTTATGTTCACAGTCATAGGCATAGGCTATTAACAATAGTTTCAACGTCATAGGCATAGACACAGTCTCATCGGTAATTAATCTCAATAGTTCTTAATCAGATCCAAAGGCATATTCAAATGAGAGGATCAGGCATATTCTTATATCCATTTAATTACATGCCACAAATAGATCTAGATGTTCAAATCTAAAAAGTAACTGACTTACATTGATCGACTTTAGAAAAGGATAATAAGATAATGTTGAGGTGATTTGCTATGATTTGCGCGACGTTGCTCGAAGCCGTTGAATTAGCCTTTCCTTCCCTTCTTGAAGCTCTAACTTGATTTGAATCTCCAATTTGAAATTCCTAGCCGTAGTCTTCAAGAATAGTCTTCATGTTTTATTTTAATTTATTTATTTCAATTATTCCTGAGGCAGCATAAGGAGAGAATGAAATGGTGTAAAGATAATGAGGCTAGGAGGTTGTTTATATAGGATTAGGCGGACAAATCTAGCATGAAAACGTGACCAGATACATCAGAATGAACCCAGGCTCAGAACTGGGTTCTATCACCAGGTCGACCCCCAGGTCGACCATAATGTCGACCTGGTCCCTGGGAGGTCGACCATAGTGTCGACCCCCAGGTCGACCTGGTCCTGGGCGGGAAAATTCCAGCCCAGTCTGCGCTGGCATTTGAATTCGAATTTAGAATTCGAATTTTGAGCTGTTTTCGATTCTGAAAATCTCTGAAACTTCGGAGGGTCATATCTTCCTCATACGGACTCCGTTTCTCGAAAACTCGGACTCGTTTCCAAGCAGAATTTCGAGACGAACGCAATGGCGCAACCCATTTCCCCTGATTCTTATTTTAAAATTTAATTATACTTTAATTTGCAAAAATTAATGTTATAGAATTGCGGGGTGTTACACCTCCTGCTTCAAACACCTTCAAGTAAATCTGTAAAATCCCGACTACTTGACTGCCCATACAAATTTGGGCACCCAAGAGTTTAGGGAAAACAAACAAAATAAACTCTGGGTCCTTCATGGGACTGGTGTGAGTAAACTCCAAATATTTGTTTAGCTTTCCAAATCCTTTCGAAAGAAAGAATAATAGTAAGACCAGCCCACACATAAACATGGATGGTTTTTATCTTACTATAACCAAAAACACTTTGATACAAAAAGCCAGTGATATTATAATAGGGTCTAAATCAAATAAATAAGAATCTAGCGGAACACTTGCATCTCACGCTCCATATATAATATGAAATCAAAAACAGCAGGGCGCTTATTGGAGATTGGATTCCGACTATGACAAGGTATGGAACCACCTGCTGATAGTGTATCTCTAGAGGGGAATACACTGGATTCAACAAGAATATCTTGCACCCTGGCCCACACATGACCGACCACTCATTTAGCTTGAGTGTATCGAATGTATATCACAACAGTTGGGATCAGCAACCGTTTCTCAAATGGGACAGCATCGAATAGAATAAGGAATTAAATGAATTTCTCTAGATATGTGATTATACACCCTAATGGGACCGACCCACATAGCTATGCTGCCTATCTGATTTTTGTCATTTCCCAGTTTTTGAGGCCTGAGGCTATGATTTCTTATCATTCATTGATAGCACAAGCACTTTGAATGCCACATCGTCAGATCCGTTAATCTCTAATTGATTTGCACAAATATATTCTGGATTTTTTTGCTAAGAGAATAAATCCTGCTCCACCATATATATTTATACAGACCAACATATTTGATCATTGGAAATACTTTGTCAAACATTCGTCTATATACGTTTGTTCTGGGATTTGACGAAACCAAAGGCACAATTTCTATTAATAGAAAAAGTCCTTGCACTTTACTCCATCTTTGATTATCTTCATATAATCCGATTCGCAACTCTACTGCCAATACAGAGTGGTTCACGGATAATAATCCAACCTGTCGCTCCATATTGACAACGATATGGGCAAACATTTTGATAGTCGGTTATTTAACTATCGAAGAAAATAAACATTCATTCATAACATCAAACAATCACCGGGCCCATTAATTGATATTTCATTAATTGAAATTCATCTCCATTTCCTTATCTTTCTTCGTTAACACGATATTTTCGATAATCATCTTGACCTCTTACATTATTTGGAAAACATTTCCATATATCGCCTTCTTTTATTTTCTATACTTAGAAAATATCTTTTACTTATAATTGGAAACATTCTAATTATTTATCTCTTCCAGAACTGAAGCGACCCGAACTTCCCCAATCTCCGAAGAGAGGAGAAAGGACGAATTACCGTGAGGACAAGACGAATCAGAACACAAACAGAGGAACATTTCATTACTTATTACAACAATTCCATCAGAGTACAAGAATATACAGAGTATGAATAAATATTACACATTTGATAAATATCAGAGATTTAAATTACATTTAAATACATAGCAGCGGAAAAATAATACAAAACATAACTGAAAGAAATACGCGAATACAAAGCTTTCCGAATATCACTTCAGCTATAAACCAGGATCCTATGAATATAAATCTGCAAAATCAAAACTACTAGCTGCCCGTGTGGAAAATAGGGGCACCCAGAGTTTAGGTTAAAACAATAAACTCCAGGTCAGTCATGTGACTGGTGTGAGAACTAAAACAGTTATTAATCTTTATTTTTACAGTTAGGTAAATCAAGGGACCACGCCGTATAACATGGAACGGGTTTCCTCCCAAGAATACCAGTGCATAAAACAAACAGCGCAGTGCTAAATAAAGAAAAATGAAGGTATTATAAGACCCAGGTCTCATCACACAATGCAACGCAAGCCGGAGGATAGGGTTTTACCTTATAATAGCCAAAGAATGCTTGATACGCTAAATTTCATCTTTTATCATTACTATAAGTGAAGAAAACAACTTCAATATAAACGTATCAATCATAGATGGCATGGGTACCATATATCATGTCTCCATACTAGGCTCTTCAAATAAAACCGAAATGTCACGTATTGGAAATTGGATTTCCGTCATGAGTCGAGGCAAGGGGCAAGCTCCTCTCCGTTCGAGACACTCTAGCAAATGTCTCAGGACTACACATAGCGATCCTTGGAACCTCCAAGGTCGGTCTTCTCCTACCTTTGAGGATTAATTATTCCTGAACACACGTTTCCCGGTCCTATAGGACCTATATCCGAGGCGCCTCGCATCCAACAACCACACAGGTAAAAAGTATATAAATGTCAGCGCTAGAAGTCACTGACACTACCTATATCTAGAAAGAAACGTCATGTTCTCCTTGGGTTCTTATCCCGTTTTTGACTCATACCGAGGTGTGAGGCTCGCGAATTAACGCCATACACAAAGCTATGCCACATAGGCCGTGCTTTGATCATCAACCACAAGACTTTGCTTTTCAACAGAAGCCTTGATCATCTGCCACTTAGGCATGCCACACCGGTAATTCACTCCATGCGACTGATTTCTATCGATATATAACCTCTGAGCTCGTACATCTCAGAGAAGGGCGTTAAGAAAGAGAATAAATTCTCCACTGCCAAACAGATGTATATTTAATAGAGATCAATCAGCATAGAACAAAATCCAATGTCAGACACACAGTCCATTTACAAGTTCGTTCTGGGTCTGAACGAAACCGAAGAAACCATATTCCTCGCATATCCATCGATCTCCTAGTACGTCTGGACGATCACCAACTAATTCCCTCCTCTTGGGTGTACAGCCCAATCAAGATCATCCGTAATCATCCAAACGATGTGAAGACCTCCGGTCTTCAACCACCGTCTTCATCTATGACTTATCGTCGAACCAGTTATTCAGAATGGGTATAAACCCGGCCTTTCCGAATAACCCGTGTATATAATTAACAAGTGTTACACAAACACAACATACGCCTCATTCCAATTCAGAGTATTTTTTATTCAAATATTCACATCCTTTGGGAAAGGTTCCCATTAATTTTATCAAAGATAAATTCTTCTAAATTTATTCTTTAATCTTCCTTTGGATATCATGTCAAACCATGTTAAGGTTTTCCAAACTAGTGGGATTAGCGAACCACACCGAAGTAATTATTATTTTTATTTCCCAATCTCAACTTATTCATCCTATGGAGCAAAACTGGTAACACTCCATATCTAACATTATGGTGTTATCGGTAAATATTAATTACCATTTCACGTTCAAATCAAATAAAAGATTTAACTATCGCTTTGGAGCAAAATTGGTGGTACTCCATTCTCGGTCATTTCAATCTAATTAAAGATTCATTAAAATTCCACTTAATTTTAATCTTCCCACAAATCAATATTAATGATTATTCAAAGCTAAGAAGTTACTCTTATCTTTAACTGGGTTAAAGAACCAATGTCATTTAAAAACATGGTTCACGACAAACCCAAAATCCCATTCCATTGTTAATTGGGTTAAAGAGAAGGTGTTATTCAAAACACCGCCCACAATAAACCCAAAAACTAATTTAAATTCAATTCCAATTAAATACTAATTAACTGGACAACTTCACCAAATCTTAATTAAAAGATTTATTCTTTTCTAAACTGGGTTCAAGAACAGTGTTATTTAAGACACCATTCACGACGAACCCAAAATCCCATTTGATATTAAATACAAGGCTCTGAATAGAAAATATATCGGCTTATATTCAATATCAAATCCTGAAACCAACAAATATCGTATTTGAAATAACGATATAAATATAGCTTTTAAATTTCCACAACCATATCCGTATAATCACGAAATCCAACATTGAAATATTCTGAAGATAATTTTGATTCAAATCCATTCCAATTCTTATATTGGAAATTCTAATCATTTTTAAAACCACTTCAAATCCAATTTATTTATTCAAAAAATTGGATTATAATTCTAGTTTATAACTAGTTCATTTCGATAACAATATATTTTTACCCTTTTTAAATATGGGATTTTTCACCCTAATTCTTTCTAAATCATTTATTACAATTTTACACAAATTATTGATAATTTTTAGTAATTTTATCAAGGCTCGTACAGTCTATTTCCAATAACGGTAGTCGAACTGCACTTACAACGACCTTTTCCAAATTTTATTTAGACATAATTCCAAATCCAACCATTAGATTTCAAATTTCTAATATTCATTAGAAATCTCTTTTCAATATGAACCTAACGGTTCCGGTTTCGGGAGAATCCGACGGTCAGATCTCCCATAACGTCAATTCGAAGTCAATGGCCGAAATTCGCGAACTGCCACGGCGCGGCGCGTTCTATTCAGGCCATTTAATACATATAATATTTCATCAATTTCAATTCTAAACGTATTTTATAAATCGTTTAAATTCATTTTAAAAACGATTTCAAGTTCATATTCAATTTTAAATCAAAATTGAATATTCTATATCATTAATATAAAAATGATAATATTTTCAAAACATTATATTTTGAAATCACTTCCTTTTCTATATTCATTATAAAAATGAATATAATCGATATAAATTTCGTTCGTGTCAAAATGGCGCAAATCTAATCAACACGGCTTTATATATTTCAATAACTTCGTTATTCTATTCGACAAATGAATATATTTTTTGAACACATGAATATTTTTTTTTCAACGCATGAGTTTTTATTCATTCTTACTTACAATAAAAATGTGAATTTTATTGTATAAATATTTTATTCAACACATGAATATATATTTTATTCAACACATGAATATAATTCATTATAATCTTTATTTTCTAAATTGGAATGAGGCCCAATCAATTACCATATAATGTTAATTATGTGGATTCAATACAATACATGTATATAATAGACATGATAAATAATCAACCATCATCCAAAGTGCACTACACAACTGTCTGTCAACCTATCAATTGACATACAACTAAACAATCGAGATTAGTGTACGTCAAATATCATCCCAATACCCATGTGGGGTTTCAGTCAACAAACACAGATTTTTATTTGTGCAATTGGGCAACATGTAAAATTTATCGTTCCAATCAATTTCCTTCAAATGGATGTACATAAACAAATCGTCTGATTTGTAAATGAATATTTATTTATTCACATTCACGTTAAATTTATATTTTTAACAATAATTTATTTATTTAAACACATGAATATATATTTTATTTCATTCCACATCATAATCAATTTTCACCACACAACAAAATCAAACAAGTCGTCCATGGTCTGTGGACAATGGGTGCCGGGTGCTGCTAAGCACCATCTGCATCCTACTATATATTTCAAACTAGAAACTAAAATAAAAGTAAGGAGTTCTCACCAAGAGCTAAACCCAACTCCGCGACTCTTCATATGTAGAAAATCTTCGCTATGCTTACCCTTCCGTATTCGCTACATATATAAAAATCACATTTTTATATTCTTTAGTATATAAAAATCATATTTTTTATTCGCTACTTCATATATGTAAAAATCGAACTTTTATTCTAATGATATCCATATAATGATCGTATCTTTTCTCTTTATAAAAATCATTTCTTTCACTAATTAAAAATCGAATCTTTCTTTACATTAAAAATCAAATCTTTCTAACAATGTTCATATCATAAAAATCAAAACTTTCCTATGACTAAAAACCATATTTTTATCCGCTTAAAAATCATGTTTTTACTTCTCTAAAATATAGAGAAAAATGGTTTCTTTGATATGATAAAAATGTAATCTTTTCTATCATAAAAATCTAATATTTCTCTAATGTTTTTAATTTATATAACGCTATATATATACATAAAAACCCCATTTTTATCCACATAAAGATTATATTTTTATGACCTAAAAATAAATAAAAATAACAATAAAAAGCCCACCGTTCTTCGCATCTAGGGGTTTGGAAGAAGGAGCTTGCTGCGATGGTTGGGTGGTGGTCAGTACAGGCGGTGGTGTGACGGCAAAGAATTTCGCTCGGTCCGAACCAGTCGCTAAACCGACCCAGACCATTCGAAACGCCATATCGTTTGAGAATAAGCCACAACAGAATGCATACAAAAGAACGTTTCATTGTATATTACAACAATGCATCAGATTACAAGAATATACAGAGTATAAATGAATAAATATTACACAGAAATATCAGAGATTTAAATTACATTAAAATACATCGCAGTGGAAAATAATACAATGCACAACTAGAAGGAGATATACAGATACAAAGCTTTCCGGATATCATTCCAGCTGTAAACCAGGATCCTGTGAATATAAATCTGCAAAACCAAAACTACTAGCTGCCCGTGTCAAAATAAGGGCACCCAGAGTTTAGGTTAAAACAATAAACTCCAGGTCAGTCATGGGACTGGTGTGAGAACTAAAACAGTTATTAATCTTTGTTTTAAAGGTTAGGTAAATCAAGGGACCACGCCGTATAACACGGAACGGGTTTCCTCCCAAGAATACCAGTGCATAAAACAAACAGCGCAATGCTAAATAAAGAAAAATGAAGCTGTTATAAGACCCAGGTCCCATCACACAATGCAACGCAGCCGAGGATAGGGTTTTCCCTTATAACAGCCAAAGAATGCTTGATACGGTTAAAACAAATCGTTTTGATACTATTATAAGTGCATAGTGTATAAAACAACTTCAAATCATAAGTATCAATCATAGACGGCATGGGTACCATATATCATGTCGCCATATATAGGTTTACAATTAAAACCGCAAATGTCACGTATTTGGAAGTTGGATTTCCATCTATGAACCGAGGCAAAAGATAGTCCTCAACCGATTCGAGACAATCTAGCCCATGTCTCAGGAACAGCCGCAACTGCCCCATGGAGCGACAGGGCCGGTCCACCGATGTGGATTATTATGCCTGAACACTACGTTTCCCCGCCCTTTGGGGCGTAAATGAGCCAACAAATGACTCCATCGGACCCGGATCGTCCGATCAAACCGAGGCGCCTCGCAACAGCAACAACCACATAAGTCAAACTCGTCAGGGCGTGTAAAACCACTGACGCCACTTTTTAGCTAGAAGGAAACGCATGCCCTCCCCGAGGTCCGTCTCCCGTTTCTGGTTCATACCGGGTGTGAAACTCGCGAATTCACATTACACAAAGCTGTGCCACACAGGCTGTGCTTTGATCATCACCACAAGACTTTGCTTTTCAACAGAAGCCTCGATCTATTGCCACTTAGGCATGCCACACAGGCAATTCACTCTATGTGTTTGATATCCATCAGTATATAACCCCTGAGCTCGTATGTCTCAGAGAAGGGCGTTAAGCAAGAGAATAAATTCTCCGCCGCCAAACAGATATATATTTAATAGAAATCAATCACACAGACTAAAATCCAATGTCAGACACACAGTCCATTTACAAGTCCGTTCTGGGTCTGAACGAAACCGGAGGCACCTAGTGCCCCGCATATCCATCGATCTCCAAGTACGTCTGGACGATCACCAACTGTTTCCATCTTCTTGGGTGTACAGCCCAATCAAGATCATCAGCAATCTCCCAAACGACGTGAAGACTTCCGGTCTTCGACCATCGTCTTTATCTTCGACTTATCGTCGTATCAGTTATTCAGAATGGGATAAACCCGGTCTTTCCGAATAACTCCCGTATATTTTAAATAAGTGTTACACAAACACAACATACGCCTCATTCCAACTCATCAGTCACTAGCCGTAAATTAATCAAGAGAATAATTCCCCAAATATTAACCCCGAAGGCCGAAACCAACATCAGATCAATATCCAGAAAACCATTCTGCTTGGCTAACCGACAGTTAGTTTCTAAATTTCACGTTCATAGGGAAAGGTTCCCATTAATTTTATCCAAGATAAATTCCTTGAATTTATTCTTTATTCTATTCTTTTGAATTTCGATTCAACTAGCCGGGATTAACGAAACTTACCGAAGTAATCATTTGTTTAATTTCCCAATCCCAACCTATTTATCCCATGAAGTAAAACTTTCATATCTAACACCACAGTGTTATCGGTAAATTCAATTACCATTTCACGTTCAAATCTAATTAAAGATTTAACTATCGCCTGGAGCAAAACTGGTGATACTCCATTTTCGATTATTTCAATCTAATCAAAGATTCATTAAAACTCCACTTAGTTTTAATCGTTAACTGGGTTAAAGAATCAGTGTCATTTAAAACACGGTTCACGATAAACCCAAAATCACATTCATTAATTATCGGGTTAAAGAACAAGTGTTATTTAAAACACTGTTCACGATAAACCCAAAAATCAATATCAATTCAATTCCAATTAAATATTATTTAATTGGTACACTTCATTAAATCTAAATAAAAAGATTTAATCTTTTCTCCACTGGGTTCAAGAACAGTGTTAGTGAAGACACCACTCACGACAAACCCAAATCACATTCGATATTCAATACAAGGCTCTGAATAGAAAACATATCGGCTTATATTCAATATCGAATTCTACGACTAACAAATGTCGTATTGGAAATAACGATATAAATATATATCTTTCAAATTTCCATAACAACATCTGTATAATCACGAATTCCAACATCGAAATATTCCGAAGACAATTTCGATTCAAATCCACTCCAATGCAATCATTGGATATTCTGGTTATTTTTAAAACCCTTTTTAAATTCAATTTATTTATTTAAAAATAAATAGAATTATAATTCTAGTTCAAAACCAGTTCATTTCGATAAAAATCTATTTTTATCTTTTCAAACATGAAGTTTTTCATCCCAAATCTTCACAAATCATTTCTTATGATTTTACACAAATTATTACTATTTTTAATAATTTTATCAAGGCCCGTACAGTCGATTTCCATCAACGGTCATCGAACTGCACTTACAGCGACCTTTTTCGAATTTGATTTGGACATAATTCCAAATCCAACCGTTAGATTTCTAATTTCTAATATTCGTTAGAAAGCTCTTTTCGATACGAACCCAACGGTTCCGGTTTTAGGAGAATCCGACGGTCGGATCTCCCGCAATGTCCGTTTGAAATAAATGGTCGAAATTCACGAACTGCCGCGGCGCGGCGCGTTCTATTCAGGCCATTATATTATATATATAATATATATATAATATATTTCGTCGATTTCTATTTAAAACGAATTATATAAATAGTTTTAAATTCGATTCAAAAGCAATTTCAACTTCCGTTTCAATTCAAATCAAAATTGAATTCTTCTCTATAAATTCGTTTTAAAATTCATTTCTATTCAATTCAAATTTCAATTCAATTTGAATTCGTTTTCAATTCAATTCATTTCAAAATCGATTTCAATTCTATTCATTTCGAAATCGTTTTCAATTCTATTCATTTCGAAATCGTTTTCAATTCAATTCATTTCGAAATCGTTTTAAAATCGATATAGATATCGTTCACGTCAAAATGGCGTCAATCTAATCAACACGGCTTCATAAATTTCTATTTTCAAATATTCTATTTCAAATATATTTTTTCAAAATAGTTGTTATCAAAATATTTCGTTCAACACATGACCAATCTCAATGGATGAGTACTGTCAACACATGAACTTTTATTTTATATCGATAAAGATGTAAATTTTATTACTAAAATATTTCGTTCAACACATGACCAATCTCAATGGATGAGTACTGTCAACACATGAACTTTTATTTTATAATATTCTTTATTTTTCAAATTGGAATGAAGCCCAATCAATTACCATATAAAGTTAATTATATGGATTTTCATACAACACATGTATATAATAACATTGAAAATAATCAACCATCAACCAAAGTGCACTACACTGTAAAAGCATCAAATATAGATATTCAACGCTTATAACAGCCTGTCAATCAATCGATCGACATATTTAATCAATCAGGATTAGTGAACTTCAAATTTCATCCCAACACCCGTGTGGGGTTTCAAACAATCAAACACATATTTTATTTGTGTTGTTGGGCGATGTGTAAAATTTATCGTCCCAATCAATGTCATTCAAATAGGTGTACATAAACAAACCGTCTGGTTTGTAAATGAATATTCTATTTTATTCACTTCACGTTAAAAATTATATTTTTAACGATAAAACATTTTATTTCAACCTATGAATTTCTATTCAATTCATTCTTTAAATAAAATGATATTTTTATTTTTCTAACTTATTTTAGAAAATTTCGGCGGCATAACGGCACGATACTAGAAACGGGACAAGGCCTAGCCTTATCCCCGGTCTAGTGAAGGCCTACGCCATTCACACATCAATCAAATTCACCAAACCATTCAATTCAAACCAAAGAATTTAACCAACTACACAACCAAACAATTTAACAAACAAGTCATCCATGGTCTGTGGATGACGGGTGTCAGGTGCTACTAAGCACCGTCTGCATCCTAGTATATATATATATAACTAAAAAATTTAAATTGAAAGGTGAGAAGTTCTCACTTATAGCTATCCTAGCTCCACGGCACTTCATTGATAGAAATCTTCATCGCTATCGCATCTTCGTCGTCTTCGTTGCCCGTAGCCACTACATATGTAAAAATCGAATTTTTACTTTGTTATTCAATATATAAAAATCGAATTTTTATTTCGCTATTCAATATATAAAAATCGAATTTTTATTTCGCTATTCAATATATAAAAATCGAATTTTTATTTCGCTATTCAATATATAAAAATCGAATTTTTATTTCGCTATTCAATATATAAAAATCGAATTTTTATTTCGAAGTACAATATATAAAAATCATATTTTCACATTGTAAATCTATAAGCAAAAATCACGTTTTTACCTTGTACTTTTATAAGCAAAAAAAAAAAAAAAAATCAATTCTTTTTCTTCTTGAAAACATTATAAAAATTATTTCTTTCTACAATAAAAGGTATAACTTCTTATAAAAAACTATTCTTTCTTTTGCTAATGAATAAATAAAAATCATTTCTTTCTTTGCTAATGAACAACATAAAAATCAACTTTTTCTATATGATAAAATCAACTCTTTTACTTAATAAAACTTGCATATAAACTGATTTTATAAACATATATTTATCATAAAAAAACTGATTTTATAAGTATATTTTTAACAAAAAAAAAACTGATTTAAAATAAAATAAATAAATAAAAAAAATAACACAAAACTTACAGCAGAAATCGAAGGAGGGGGGTGTCAGTGGAGTTCGTCGGAGGTGGGTCGCGCTCTGGCTGGACGGTGGAGGACTGGGCGGAGGCGGAGGTGGGTGGCGGCTCTGGGTCTCGGTGGCGATTTGGGGCGAGGGGGCTTGGGTTTTGGGGCGTTCGAATGGAGGAAGAAGGAGGAGGGGGCTGCTGCGCGGGGGGTAGTGGCGAGCTCCGCCTCTGGCGGCGGTCGAGGCAACGGGGGGGGGGGGGGGGAGGGGGGGCGATCGCGATTTAGAGGTAGGTTTTTCCTTTTTTTTATTTAAACTGAATCGGGAAAGAAGAAATAAGAAGGGGGGCTTTTTATAAATTTTTTTATTATTTAATTTATTAATTTTTAATTTTTAAATCCATGAAGGTTGACTTTTTCATACGACCTCTAAACGAGGCCCACCGCCTGTCGTCCATAGCGTTTTACCCCCATTCCGAACACAATGGGATATGTATCGCAAGCTGATTCGATTGTTTAGATCAGTTTCCGTTAAATTTACATTTAAATCACCATATTGAACTTTAAACGTACATTTCAAATTACCGGGGTCACATACTAACTCTAGAAATTCTCGAAAAATATTTTCTAGCTTCGTATTGACGATACGGTCCTAACAAAACTAGTTTCGTCGAATTCTGAGACCTTTTGAAAAATGGCCAATTTCCAGTCGATTAAAATCAACTGAAACCGGTCAAACGCGTTTTCCTTTACCACGCTCACATATTGATTCGAAAAATTACGAAATTTGGAATCTAGCAATAATTCGACATCACGGACCCAACAAAACTGATTTCGTCGAAATCCGAGGTCGTTTGCAAAAAGTCCATTTTTAAGGGCCTGAATTCCATAGCGACTATTCAGAATTTTCAACTGGACATATCTCTTGATCCCCGCTATGAAATCCTGATTTGTCGGATTCGTTGGAAAGATATTATCAATTAGATCCTATTGTTTTCGATTTCACTAAAATCCGGATTGTTTTGCACCCGGTACATCCAATTGAAGTTTGAAATCGAATTATCGAACTACCGCGCCATTTTCAATTCTATTTATAATTATATATAATTATTTATATTCTAACGACGACGCGTATATAATATATGCGTTCGAATTCAATTCTAAATAAATTTCCGTCGATATTATTTAAAATAATTCATTTTAAATATTCAAAATTCGCTAAAATTGCCAAAATAAAAATTTCAAACTGGCTCAGATTTTCGGGTTATTACAATCTCCCCCACTTAAAACTTTTCGTCCCCGAAAAGGAACAAAGTAGAAAGTGGTTTGATTAATCAACTCTACGTTCGATCTGGCTTCCATTCTCCAACTCTTTAGTTTCTGAGAATTTTCAAAATTTCAAAAATTTGGCTAACACCCTAAATTTTGGAAAAATTTCGCCATAACCTCCCCTGCACCGGGAGCATCGGGGAATTTCAAATAGCTTCCCCGGTCCTTCAGATCTCAAAAAGAAAAAGCCAAGCGGCTAGCTAATAGGCTCATAAAATCATCATCACCCAAACAAAACAGTAAATTATGTAATAAACATGTACCTATTTGTCGGGCAAACAAATTTTATTCTCTGCTCTAGCCTCCTTGCTATGACCTGTTCAATGATATATATGTATGTGCAAGCAAATGCGACCAATTTCAATAAAACTCAATATTTGACTCAAATGAACTAAATGGTTCAAATTTTAATTATTCAAACAATAATCAAACAATACAACCATCAATCAATTAGTGAATTAGAGTTTCAAATTCATAATTTTGATATATAGTCAAAAATCAGATTTTTGATGCCAAATCACAACAATAGGCCCTATCTAATTTTGGTTCTCACACCAGTCAAATGGAAATATATAGAAAATCACACCTTCGAAACTCGAATACCAATTCTGATGATGTCTAGACTATCATCAGAATCGTCTCCGGGCGACTAGAGTGTGACTCTATATCTATCCAATATATTAAAACTTCAAATACACGTGGATCAGACGTATACGCAAAGTCTATATATACTGGACTGTCCAAAATCAATATAAACAAATTATCAAATACGAATAGTTGATTTAAATTTTCAAAGCAAAATTTGTTTTCACTTTAAAAATATACTCTTCACACTCGTTCTAGGATACTACTGATCCCATCTCTAACGAGTCATCCTCATTGGATATTACTAATCCAATATCCGATGAATTCTTTCGTACGGTTCTAATGTGTCTTATTCTCTGAGCTTTGTAAACCAAAGCTCTGATACCAACTGTGACGGCAAAGAATTTCGCTCGGTCCGAACCAGTCGCTAAACCGACCCAGACCATTCGAAACGCCCTATCGTTTGAGAACAAGCCACAACAGAATGCATACAAAAGAACGTTTCATTGTATATTACAACAATGCATCAGATTACAAGAATATACAGAGTATAAATGAATAAATATTACACAGAAATATCAGAGATTTAAATTACATTAAAATACATCGCAGCGGAAAATAATACAATGCACAACTAGAAGGAGATATACGAATACAAAGCTTTCCAGATATCATTCCAGCTGTAAACCAGGATCCTGTGAATATAAATCTGCAAAACCAAAACTACTAGCTGCCCGTGTCAAAATAAGGGCACCCAGAGTTTAGGTTAAAACAATAAACTCTAGGTCAGTCATGGGACTGGTGTGAGAACTAAAACAGTTATTAATCTTTGTTTTAAAGGTTAGGTAAATCAAGGGACCACGCCGTATAACACGGAACGGGTTTCCTCCCAAGAATACCAGTGCATAAAACAAACAGCGCAATGCTAAATAAAGAAAAATGAAGCTGTTATAAGACCCAGGTCCCATCACACAATGCAACGCAGCCGAGGATAGGGTTTTCCCTTATAACAGCCAAAGAATGCTTGATACGGTTAAAACAAATTGTTTTGATACTATTATAAGTGCATAGTGTATAAAACAACTTCAAATCATAAGTATCAATCATAGACGGCATGGGTACCATATATCATGTCGCCATATATAGGTTTACAATTAAAACCGCAAATGTCACGTATTTGGAAGTTGGATTTCCATCTATGAACCGAGGCAAAAGATAGTCCTCAACCGATTCGAGACAATCTAGCCCATGTCTCAGGAACAGCCGCAACTGCCCCATGGAGCGACAGGGCCGGTCCACCGATGTGGATTATTATGCCTGAACACTACGTTTCCCCGCCCTTTGGGGCGTAAATGAGCCAACAAATGACTCCATCGGACCCGGATCGTCCGATCAAACCGAGGCGCCTCGCAACAGCAACAACCACATAAGTCAAACTCGTCAGGGCGTGTAAAACCACTGACGCCACTTTTTAGCTAGAAGGAAACGCATGCCCTCCCTGAGGTCCGTCTCCCGTTTCTGGTTCATACCGGGTGTGAAACTCGCGAATTCACGTTACACAAAGCTGTGCCACACAGGCTGTGCTTTGATCATCACCACAAGACTTTGCTTTTCAACAGAAGCCTCGATCTATTGCCACTTAGGCATGCCACACAGGCAATTCACTCTATGTGTTTGATATCCATCAGTATATAACCCCTGAGCTCGTATGTCTCAGAGAAGGGCGTTAAGCAAGAGAATAAATTCTCCGCCGCCAAACAGATATATATTTAATAGAAATCAATCACACATACTAAAATCCAATGTCAGACACACAGTCCATTTACAAGTCCGTTCTGGGTCTGAACGAAACCGGAGGCACCTAGTGCCCCGCATATCCATCGATCTCCAAGTACGTCTGGACGATCACCAACTGTTTCCATCTTCTTGGGTGTACAGCCCAATCAAGATCATCAGTAATCACCCAAACGACGTGAAGACTTCCGGTCTTCGACCATCGTCTTTATCTTCGACTTATCGTCGTATCAGTTATTCAGAATGGGATAAACCCGGTCTTTCCGAATAACTCGCGTATATTTTAAATAAGTGTTACACAAACACAACATACGCCTCATTCCAACTCATCAGTCACTAACCGTAAATTAATCAAGAGAATAATTCCCCAAATATTAACCCCGAAGGCCGAAACCAACATCAGATCAATATCCAGAAAACCATTCTGCTTGGCTAACCGACAGTTAGTTTCTAAATTTCACGTTCATAGGGAAAGGTTCCCATTAATTTTATCCAAGATAAATTCCTTGAATTTATTCTTTATTCTATTCTTTTGAATTTCGATTCAACTAGCCGGGATTAACGAAACTTACCGAAGTAATCATTTGTTTAATTTCCCAATCCCAACCTATTTATCCCATGAAGTAAAACTTCATATCTAACACCACAGTGTTATCGGTAAATTCAATTACCATTTCACGTTCAAATCTAATTAAAGATTTAACTATCGCCTGGAGCAAAACTGGTGATACTCCATTTTCGATTATTTCAATCTAATTAAAGATTCATTAAAACTCCACTTAGTTTTAATCGTTAACTGGGTTAAAGAATCAGTGTCATTTAAAACACGGTTCACGATAAACCCAAAATCACATTCATTAATTATCGGGTTAAAGAACAAGTGTTATTTAAAACACTGTTCACGATAAACCCAAAAATCAATATCAATTCAATTCCAATTAAATATTATTTAATTGGTACACTTCATTAAATCTAAATAAAAAGATTTAATCTTTTCTCCACTGGGTTCAAGAACAGTGTTAGTGAAGACACCACTCACGACAAACCCAAATCACATTCGATATTCAATACAAGGCTCTGAATAGAAAACATATCGGCTTATATTCAATATCGAATTCTACGACTAACAAATGTCGTATTGGAAATCACGATATAAATATATATCTTTCAAATTTCCATAACAACATCTGTATAATCACGAATTCCAACATCGAAATATTCCGAAGACAATTTCGATTCAAATCCACTCCAATGCAATCATTGGATATTCTGGTTATTTTTAAAACCCTTTTTAAATTCAATTTATTTATTTAAAAATAAATAGAATTATAATTCTAGTTCAAAACCAGTTCATTTCGATAAAAATCTATTTTTATCTTTTCAAACATGAAGTTTTTCATCCCAAATCTTCACAAATCATTTCTTATGATTTTACACAAATTATTACTATTTTTAATAATTTTATCAAGGCCCGTACAGTCGATTTCCATCAACGGTCATCGAACTGCACTTACAGCGACCTTTTTCGAATTTGATTTGGACATAATTCCAAATCCAACCGTTAGATTTCTAATTTCTAATATTCGTTAGAAAGCTCTTTTCGATACGAACCCAACGGTTCCGGTTTTAGGAGAATCCGACGGTCGGATCTCCCGCAATGTCCGTTTGAAATAAATGGTCGAAATTCACGAACTGCCGCGGCGCGGCGTGTTCTATTCAGGCCATTATATTATATATATAATATATATATAATATATTTCGTCGATTTCTATTTAAAACGAATTATATAAATAGTTTTAAATTCGATTCAAAAGCAATTTCAACTTCCGTTTCAATTCAAATCAAAATTGAATTCTTCTCTATAAATTCGTTTTAAAATTCATTTCTATTCAATTCAAATTTCAATTCAATTTGAATTCGTTTTCAATTCAATTCATTTCGAAATCGATTTCAATTCTATTCATTTCGAAATCGTTTTCAATTCTATTCATTTCGAAATCGTTTTCAATTCAATTCATTTCGAAATCGTTTTAAAATCGATATAGATATCGTTCACGTCAAAATGGCGTCAATCTAATCAACACGGCTTCATAAATTTCTATTTTCAAATATTCTATTTCAAATATATTTTTTCAAAATAGTTGTTATCAAAATATTTCGTTCAACACATGACCAATCTCAATGGATGAGTACTGTCAACACATGAACTTTTATTTTATATCGATAAAGATGTAAATTTTATTACTAAAATATTTCGTTCAACACATGACCAATCTCAATGGATGAGTACTGTCAACACATGAACTTTTATTTTATAATATTCTTTATTTTTCAAATTGGAATGAAGCCCAATCAATTACCATATAAAGTTAATTATATGGATTTTCATACAACACATGTATATAATAACATTGAAAATAATCAACCATCAACCAAAGTGCACTACACTGTAAAAGCATCAAATATAGATATTCAACGCTTATAACAGCCTGTCAATCAATCGATCGACATATTTAATCAATCAGGATGAGTGAACTTCAAATTTCATCCCAACACCCGTGTGGGGTTTCAAACAATCAAACACATATTTTATTTGTGTTGTTGGGCGATGTGTAAAATTTATCGTCCCAATCAATGTCATTCAAATAGGTGTACATAAAAAAACCGTCTGGTTTGTAAATGAATATTCTATTTTATTCACTTCACGTTAAAAATTATATTTTTAACGATAAAACATTTTATTTCAACCTATGAATTTCTATTCAATTCATTCTTTAAATAAAATGATATTTTTATTTTTCTAACTTATTTTAGAAAATTTCGGCGGCATAACGGCACGATACTAGAAACGGGACAAGGCCTAGCCTTATCCCCGGTCTAGTGAAGGCCCACGCCATTCACACATCAATCAAATTCACCAAACCATTCAATTCAAACCAAAGAATTTAACCAACTACACAACCAAACAATTTAACAAACAAGTCATCCATGGTCTGTGGATGACGGGTGTCAGGTGCTACTAAGCACCGTCTGCATCCTAGTATATATATATAACTAGAAAATTTAAATTGAAAGGTGAGAAGTTCTCACTTATAGCTATCCTAGCTCCACGGCACTTCATTGATAGAAATCTTCATCGCTATCGCATCTTCGTCGTCTTCGTTGCCCGTAGCCACTACATATGTAAAAATCGAATTTTTACTTTGTTATTCAATATATAAAAATCGAATTTTTATTTCGCTATTCAATATATAAAAATCGAATTTTTATTTCGCTATTCAATATATAAAAATCGAATTTTTATTTCGCTATTCAATATATAAAAATCGAATTTTTATTTCGCTGTTCAATATATAAAAATCGAATTTTTATTTCGCTATTCAATATATAAAAATCGAATTTTTATTTCGAAGTTCAATATATAAAAATCATATTTTCACATTGTAAATCTATAAGCAAAAATCACGTTTTTACCTTGTACTTTTATAAGCAAAAAAAAAAAAAAATCAAATCTTTTTCTTCTTGAAAACATTATAAAAATTATTTCTTTCTACAATAAAAGGTATAACTTCTTATAAAAAACTATTCTTTCTTTTGCTAATGAATAAATAAAAATCATTTCTTTCTTTGCTAATGAACAACATAAAAATCAACTTTTTCTATATGATAAAATCAACTCTTTTACTTAATAAAACTTGCATATAAACTGATTTTATAAACATATATTTATCATAAAAAAACTGATTTTATAAGTATATTTTTAACAAAAAAAAAACTGATTTAAAATAAAATAAATAAATAAAAAAAATAACACAAAACTTACAGCAGAAATCGAAGGAGGGGGGTGTCAGTGGAGTTCGTCGGAGGTGGGTCGCGCTCTGGCTGGACGGTGGAGGACTGGGCGGAGGTGGGTGGCGGCTCTGGGTCTCGGTGGCGATTTGGGGCGAGGGGGCTTGGGTTTTGGGGCGTTCGAATGGAGGAAGAAGGAGGAGGGGGCTGCTGCGCTGGGGGTAGTGGCGAGCTCCGCCTCTGGCGGCGGTCGAGGCAACGGGGGGGGGGGGGGGGCGATCGCGATTTAGAGGTAGGTTTTTCCTTTTTTTTATTTAAACTGAATCGGGAAAGAAGAAATAAGAAGGGGGGGCTTTTTATAAATTTTTTTATTATTTAATTTATTAATTTTTAAATCCATGAAGGTTTACTTTTTCATACGACCTCTAAACGAGGCCCACCGCCTGTCGTCCATAGCGTTTTACCCCCATTCCGAACACAATGGGATATGTATCGCAAGCTGATTCGATCGTTTCGATCAGTTTCCGTTAAATTTACATTTAAATCACCATATTGAACTTTAAACGTACATTTCAAATTACCGGGGTCACATACTAACTCTAGAAATTCTCGAAAAATATTTTCTAGCTTCGTATTGACGATACGGTCCTAACAAAACTAGTTTCGTCGAATTCTGAGACCTTTCGAAAAATGGCCAATTTCCAGTCGATTAAAATCAACTGAAACCGGTCAAACGCGTTTTCCTTTACCACACTCACATATTGATTCGAAAAATTACGAAATTTGGAATCTAGCAATAATTCGACATCACGGACCCAACAAAACTGATTTCGTCGAAATCCGAGGTCGTTTGCAAAAAGTCCATTTTTAAGGGCCTGAATTCCATAGCGACTATTCAGAATTTTCAACTGGACATATCTCTTGATCCCCGCTATGAAATCCCGATTTGTCGGATTCGTTGGAAAGATATTATCAATTAGATCCTATTGTTTTCGATTTCACTAAAATCCGGATTGTTTTGCACCCGGTACATCCAATTGAAGTTTGAAATCGAATTATCGAACTACCGCGCCATTTTCAATTCTATTTATAATTATATATAATTATTTATATTCTAACGACGACGCGTATATAATATATGCGTTCGAATTCAATTCTAAATAAATTTCCGTCGATATTATTTAAAATAATTCATTTTAAATATTCAAAATTCGCTAAAATTGCCAAAATAAAAATTTCAAACTGGCTCAGATTTTCGGGTTATTACAGGTGGCGACGCCTTAAGAGGTGGAGGAGGCACTGTTTTTGGATCCTGGAGGGTTTAAACGCGAAGAGGATGGTTAGAGGAGGGAGTGGGGTCGGGATTGGCGGCGCAGGGGGTAGGGTTGGTCGGCAGGGGGTCACGGAGGCGCTGTGGGTGGAGGTTCAGGCGGTGGATGGGTTTAAAGGGTGGTGCGGGTTTTCAGAGAGGAGGAGAAGGGGCTAGGGGCAGCGGTGGTGCAAGGAAGAAGGAGGGGGAGTCAGCCAGCGCGGCGTTGGGCCAGCACGACAGTGCGGTGGGCGGAAAGCGGGTGGCGGCGTCGATATTGAGGAGCGTCTTTTTTTTATCTTCTTTTGTTTGATCTGAAATAGAAAAAGGGGGAGGGGAGTATAAAAGGGAGTCGATCTAGATTTTTATAATTTATTTTATTTTATACCCAAAAAGTAACTTTTTTTTTCGAACTCAAAATCGAACCCTCCGACTGTCGTCCCTAGCTAATTACCCCCATTCCAAACACAATGGGATATGTATCATAAGCTGATTCGATCATTTCGATCTATTTTTGTCAAAATCAAAATATAAATCTATATATTGAATTTGAACGCACATTTTAATTTACCAGGACCACATACGGACTCTAAAAATTCCCGAAAAATATTTTCTAGCTTCGTATTGACGATACAGTCCTAACAAAACTAATTCGATAATTTATGAGATCGTTTGAAAAATGGCCATTTTTAAAAGACTGAATTCCACAGCGACTATTCTGAATTTTCAACTGGACATAACTTTTTATTCCCACTATGAAATTTTGATTTTTCGGATTCGTTGGAAAGATATTCTCAAATAGATTCTAATATTTTTGGTTTCGCTAAAATCTGGTTTATTTTGAATCCTGTACATTCATTTGAAATTTGAAATCAAATTTTTGAGCTACCGCGCCATTTTCAGTCCCTTTTCTAAATAATAATAAATATTTATATTCTAACGACAATTCAAATAAATGTATACGTTCAAATTCTATTCAAAATAAATTTCTCGTTGTTATTATTTAAAATAATTCATTTTAAATATTCAAAATTCATTAAAATTGCCAAAATAAAAATTTTAAATTGGCTCAGAATTTCTGGGTTGTTACAACGACCGTTCATTTCTACACTCAGGACATATTATATTTCCAAAATTTCACTTATTTGGGTTAAAACGAATGTTGTGTAAAATATCAATACAACAACCCAAAATATTGCATTTAACAAACTCTTATTCAAACATTTCTCTTCGAGACTAGATCCTGTTATTTATTGGTTAAAAATGAAATCAAACAAGTTGGGGGTATAACTACCTCTCAGACCTTGACTGAAAACATCCTTAACTTCAAAACGAACAAGACCACTTACCTCGAATAATCAACATCATAAAACCAATTATTCAATTTTAAACCAGCATACGTTTCTCTTCCTAATTTTATCAGATTTAATTAAAGATTTCCCTTTTGTTTATAACATTCTATTTTAATTTCGTTTCCTTGTCGAATTCTATATATGTCGATATACCGATTCATAATTATCAAATCTTCTTAAAATATTCTAAATCCTTAAATTTCTGGAAAATTTCGCCATAACCTCCTTTGTACCGGTCGATAATTCAAACCTCAACTTGCATTTCTAGGCCCTTTCCATTGAAAAAGAAATCAAAAAGCTAAGTGGCTTGCCGATTCGGCGCATAAAACCTCATATGGAATTTAAACATGTACCTTTTTGTCAGGAACTTATATTATAATCTTCATACACTTTGTTACATATCTGTCTAACCCATTTACGCCCATTCCCAATTTATTCCAACTCAATCTGGTCAGTTTAACTCAATTCGTTAATTTATACTTTAGTTGGCTCTTTTGCCTATTTCCCTCTTCAGCTGAACATATCATGTCCATATATATATTTTTAATTTGCTTATAAACTGATCCAATGCCATTACCAATTCCAGTTTCATACTCGATTTTGAACATAATTCACCCATTCAATTCACTTAACCAAAACCCAATTTTTATTCAAATCCCATTAACTAATTGTTCTTTACATTAGTAATTTTTTTTCAAAAATTAAAAATCCGATTTTTGTTTCAAAAATCGGTTCACTTACTCCACTTGAGTTCATATTTATTTTCCATCTCAAGTCTGGATTTTTCTAACAGAAATTTCGGATTTTATTTACTTCAAATCCTTTTATTTATTTAAATAAACCATTATGGTTTTATAATGGTTATGGCGCTGTTTTTTTGAAAATTTGATTTTGACATAACTCAAGATCTATAAGACGAAATTCAGATTTTTCGCTTCCATTAGAAAACTATTATTCAAACGGTCTTGACGATTCTTGTTTCAAAGAATTCCGACATAAATTGAGTCATGTATACTCAATTGAAGTTCGAAACTCCAATTTACGAACTACCACGCTGCGGCGAGTTCGTTTTAATTATATTTAAATATAAACATTTAAACTTCATTTATAATAAATTTCAACTCTATTCTAATATATTTTTAATATACATTAAATCCAGTTTTCAAATCCAACTTAATATTTACGATTATCTCAAATCGTTGATTTTTCATTACTTGGTTATAAATTCGTTTATAACTTAATTTGCTATATTAAATTCCAGTTCCTTTTATAACCAAATTATTTATAAAGTTCAATACAATCGAATTCCTATTTAAATCCCTTGGATTTGACTTAATTCAGTTTATATTCCAAATATCGAAATAAAACCTGTCGTTCCCTTTCTGAAACGATTTCCAATTCATGGTTAAATTCATTTTTGAATTTAAATTTCTAAGTTATCAAATGATAACTTATTTTCCTTAATTTATAAACGTTGTTTATAAATTTAACTTTCTTGTTTTATAAAAACAAGTTTCCATTTCGATTCCATTTCAAAATCTACTTTTCAAATTCATACTTGAATTTGAACCTCTAAATTATCTAATGATAATTTATTTCACTAGATTTATATATATCGTTTATAAATCCAACTTCCTTGTTTCATATATTATTTAAATAAATTTGAATTAATCGAATTCAAATCATAAATCCTTACGGATTTATTTTAGTTCACTTTATATTCTGAATATCAGAATAAATTTCATCGTTTAGTTCTTTAAACGATTCCCCATTTCTACTTTTAAATTCACATTTGAATTTAAATATTGAACTTATCAAATGATAATTTTTCCACTTCATTTATAAATACCGTTTATAAATTGATTTCAATGCCCTGATTATCCAATGAAAATCATTACATTTTATTAATAAACACCGTTTATAAATTTACTTCAATGTCCTGTATTATTCAATTTATAAACATCGTTTATAAATTTCTTCAATTCCCACATTATTTAATTTATAAACATCGTTTATAAATTTCTTCAATTCCCACATTATTTAATTTATAAACATCGTTTATAAATTTCTTTACGTGTTTCATTATTCAAACAAGTTAATATTTCTCAGTTCATTCGAAATTCGAATTCTATTTTTAGAAAAATAGATTTTCCCTTTTTATCTCAAAAATCACTTTTCATGATATTTTTATATAATCACCATTTTAGCCCAGTGATATTTAAATATCCAAAAACACTCAATTATCAAATCACAGTTTTATAACACATCATATATGATAATATATATGTGAAAACAATTAGTAATAAATTTTGAGGAATCCAGTTGGATTCCTCCAACCTATTTTCCCTGCATCCACAGACGTTAGCCAACATGAATAATACCCATCCTGCTTCGATGCATGATATCGCTGTATGAAGGTCATCCACTATATATATTGTGGGGCGCATAGGCAAATCATCCGCTAATGATACCGCGGGCACCCGCTAATGATACTGCGGGAATCCAACCACCAATATATATATAATAGCCACAAACACCAATCCTAAATAACTAATATATATTTAATAATAGCCACACAATAATATTTGCACTTAATGAAACAACCAACAAGTTATTTTTTAATGATAAAAATAATTTAAATAAAATACTTGAGTGAGAATTACTCACTAGAATTTTCCATTGATGAATATCCTGTTTTAATTCTGTATCGTCGGCTACGAACCCACTCAAATGAAATTTATCGTGTACCTACGATTTTATTTTCCAATTATTTCTTCAATTAAGAGAAAGAAAGAGAGTAGTAGGAATTCTCTTAAATTTTATTTAAACTTACTGATTAAACATTTATTCATTAAAATTAACTATTTAAACGAATAAATAATTTTCCTATATATTTTTCCTTCTTTTAAATTAACTAAATTAAACATTAATTTGCATGCTCAAACATTAGTCTACGGATTTTATTTTTATACCAATCAATTTCTTTCTATAAACTGATTATACAAACTAATTTACTTTAAATAAATTACTAATTATATAAATAAATTTTCTTTTAAATTCTGAATTTAAAAATAAAATAAAACAAAATTACCTTAGTCCATCCTATAACATTGAAATACCACAAATATACTCACCCCCATACTGTCCAAACCTCCCTCCTTAGACCCTTCACCACTTCCACTTCTATCACCAGTAAGGCGCAACAATTACTAGGCAAAATCAAACTCCTTTCTAGCATCAACGTTTTCGAACTCTTGCTGCTCTGATGATGAACGCGACTTTCTGCTGTTACTTACATCACGACTTCCACCTTGCCTGCTCCTTTCCAAATCCAACACTCAACCACTTCCATCCACTTCAAACCATCTAAAATCGAAGATCGAAACTCCACCACGCGGTTGAAATCAGAGCCGCCTACACCCCTGCATTCTGCATCGCCCTTCGCACTCCAATTTATCGAACTCAACATCCTCCCTTTTGTCATCACATCAACCTGCTTCCACCCTTCTGAAACCCATCACACTGTAATCTATAATCGTGAACACCCCTGACACCAAAATTGAACTCAACGCCATCCCCTAGCCTATCACGACTTTTACTTCACCCTAAACATCCATCGCGGCCCTTTTATTTGAACGGAAGTGCCTCGATGCCTAAATGGAACACAACCCTACTTGTTGTCCATCGACTACTGCGTTGACGTCGGAGTCCAAGCCTAGGTTATGCTCGTGACAAATCGATCTCCAGAATTATCGGACCCAAAATCGAGACCAGCTAGAGAAGAATCAAGCCTAGCCGAGATCGAACAACACGTTTCACATTTAATCGGATTTTATTTGATTTCTAGGCCCTTTTTAAACTCGCGATTACTTGAGGCGAATTAGATTTAAATGGGAGATAAAAGAAGGCTTTTATTTTTTGAGTATTGAATTGAAGAATTGGGGGAAAGGCTTGGCTTTTATTCGCGATTAAGGATTGGCCATTTCCTATTTGCAAATATAACGAAGAGCGCAATTTTTTTCTTTGTTTACTGAAACATTGGATTTTGGTTTTCAGCAGAAAGAAAATGGAAGGTGAAATGAGCAAAATTTATAGATAACGAAATCTTAAGGATTAAGGAATTTCTTCTACACAAGGTACATGATAGGTTATAGGTTAAGGTACACTATTTTTAATGTGATTTGATTTTGTTTTGACTTCAATTTGATCTCGTATTTAATACGACTCGATATAAAGAGATTTTTATTCTTTTTAGATGGATATCGATTTGATTTCGAGCCTATCCACAATCAATTATCTCAGGGTCCATTAATTTAGATCACGAACTGCTATTTTAGCATATAGACAGACATTCAAATGTAATAACACTATTCTGAATTGAACAGTATATATTCTGAAATTTAATTCGAACGCATATAATTAATATAATTTAAATTCAAAACAAATCATTTCTCGATAATAAATTATTATTATTATCGTATATCTTCAAATAGAGTTTATACCGGTCATCTGGATTGTTTTGATTTAGTTTTTAGCTTCAATTTCAATTATATCTCGTATTACGATAATTTAATATATTCGATATTAAATCAAAATTGATTATTAAATCGATAACATAATATATAAATTCATATATATTATTAACTCAATATTTAAAACGATATTAAATATTTAAAATTAATTGTTCAAAAAATCCGGCTCGTTACATTCTTCCACCCTTAAAATAATTTTGTCCCCAATATTACTAAGGTAGGAAAAATGTTTTAATCCCATTATCTTTTCAAAAACCACTCATGTTGAACTCAACTCTACATATTCTACAACTTTTAGTTCTACCAAAACTTTTGGTTTCCATTTATATTACACACCATATATGCTTACATTCAATTAATTCAAATGATTTTTAATCACCACATTCACATCTGATTCAGTTTCCAGTTAAATCTATTCAAATTGATTCTAGACAATTTATTCACTTTAATTCATTTAACTTGCTTAAGTTAAATTTTAATTCCAAAATTCAAATTTCTTGGTTTTTGTTTCATATCCTTTAGAAATCATATAAATATATCCATATATTTACAACAATTTCAAATTCAAATATTTTGAATTTTTCAAAACAACTTGTTTTGTTCCAAACAAATTTCCAGTAAAACTTTCTAAGGTAGCAATTCATCACTTAGACACTCGAAAATGAACACTGCTGATGCTTCAGTCATCATCAGAATTATTTCCCAGCCACTGAAGTGAGTTCAGTGCTTTATCAATTCCAATATCCATTCAAAAATGGTTTTTATTCAAACAATCTTTTCAAAACAAAGCTATATTCTTTTAATATACTTCGAAAATATTTTCAAACTTCCCACGATTTTAATCCCAATTTACAATTTGAATTTAACTCTAGTTCATCTCATTTTTATATATTATTCATATAAAAATTTTATTTGGTTATATATAACCATTCCAATTTTTATAATCTCATTTGATTATAATATTAACAACCAACTCATCCATATAATATAATAATTTTAGAAAATTATTTTTTTTTCTATCAAAATAGAATTTTGGGTAATATTATTTCATTTACCCACTTAAAAACAATATCATGTTCAATCTTCTATTCAAGTATGTACGAACTCTTATCGACGTCGTGGTGTCCTACGACTCGACCAGAATTCATAAGCCACTCAACAGACTAGCCAACACAATATAAAAACTTTTTATATCAATTTACAAATACGCACTCTCGTATATATACAGTCAACTTATTCTAGGGTATTACTGACTCTATATCTAATGAGCACAACCCTACCAAAGCCTAGGTATTCGCTCAACCTAAGCTCTGATACCAACTGTAATGGCCCACAAATCCGTACTGTCTGAGTTGACTAATAACACCACACGTCCAACCCAAATTGCACAAAAATACAAATCATTATTATTAGAGGATGAGAAATAGGTAGAAAGAAATATTAGAATAGAAGAAAACAAAGATCACAAACTCACAATGGAATGAATAAAATATATTAGGTAACATAAACTTTGAAATACAATTCGGTAACTTTATATACATACCATCATCAGGACACAACAGTTATTTCTAGAACAGTTATAAACACTTGTTTCCAGATACAAACATGGTACACAGCGGGATATATGATAGTCCATATCTAACTGGTGAAGCCTCCTGCTTCAAACTTCTCTAAGTGAATCTGTAAAATCCCGACTGCTTGGCTGCCCATACAAATTTGGGCACCCAAGAGTTTAGGGAAAACAAACAAAATAAACTCTGGGTCAGTCATGGGACTGGTGTGAGTAAACTCCAACCATTTGTTTAACTTTCAAAATCCTTTCAAAAGAAAGAATAATAGTAAGTCCAGCCCACACATAAACATGGACGGTTTTTACCTTACTATAACCCAAAACACTTTGATACAAAAAGACAGTGATATTATAATAGTGTCTAAATCAAATAAATAACAATCTAGCAGAATGCTTGCATCTCACACTCCATATATAATATAAAATCAAAAACCGCAGGGCGCTTATTGGAGATTGGATTCCGACTATGACAAGGTATGGAACCACCTGCCGATAGTGTATCTCTAGAGGGGAATACACTGGGTTCAACAAGAACATCTTGCACCCGGCCCACACTTGACCGGCCACTCACTTCGCTTGAGTGTATCGAATGTATATCACCAACGGTTGGGATCAGCAAACATTTCCCGAATGGGACAGCAACGAATAGAATAAGGAATTAAATGAATTTCTCTAGATAGGTGATTATACACCCTAATGGGAGCGATCCACATAACCATGTTGCCTGCCCGATTTTTGTTATTTCCCAGTTATTGAAGCATGAGGCTACGATTTCTTATCATTCATTGATAGCATAATCACTTTGAATGCTACATCATCAGATCCATTAATCTCTAACTGATTTGCACAAATATATTCTGGATTTTTTTGCTAAGAGAATAAATCCTCCGCCACCATATATATTTATACAAACCAACATATTGGATCATTGGAAATACTTTGTCAGACATTTGTCCATATAAGTTCGTTCTGGGATTGAACGAAACCAAAGGCACAATTTCTATTAATAGAAAAAGTCCTTGCACTTTACTACATCTTTGATTATCTTCATATAATCTGATTCGCAACGCTACTTCCAGTACAGAGTGGTTCACGGATAATAATCCAACCGGACTCTCTATATTGACAATGATATTGGCAAACACTTCGATAATCTGTTACTTAACTATCAAAGAAAACAAACATTCATTCATAACATCAAACAATCACCAGGCCCATTAATTGATATTTCATCAATTGAAACTCTTCTCCATTTCCTTATCTTTATTCATTAACACGATATTTTCGATAATCATCTTGGCCTCTTACGTTATTTGGAAAACATTTCCATATATCGCCTTCTTTTGTTTTCTATACTTAGAAAATATCCTTTACTTATAATTGGAAACATTCCAATTATTTATCTCTTCCACGACCGTTCATTTCTACACTCAGGAAATATTATATTTCCAAAATTCCACTTATTTGGGTTAAAACAAATGTTGTGTAAAATATTGTTACAACAACCCAAAATACTGGATTTAACTAACTCTCATTCAAACATTTCTCTTCGAGACTGGATCCTGCTATTTTTTGGTTAAAAATGAAATCAAACAAGTTGGGGTATAATTACCTCTCAGACCTTGACTGAAAACATCTTTAACTTCAAAACGAATAAGACCACTTACCTCGAATAATCAACATCATAAAACCAATTATTCATTTTTAAACACGCATACGTTTCTCCTCCTAATTTTATCAGATTTAATTATGGATTTCCCTTTTGTTTATAACATTCTATTTTAATTTCATTTCCATATCGAATTCAATATGTATCGATATATCGATTCATAATTATCAAATCTTCTTAAAATATTCTAACTCCTTAAATTTTCGGAAAATTTCGCCATAACCTCCTTTGTACCGGTCGATAGTTCAAACCTCAACTCGCATTTCTAGGCCCTTTCCATTAAAAAAGAAAATCAAAAGGCCAAGTGGCTTGCCGATTCGGCGCATAAAACCTCATATGGAATTTAAATGTGTACCTTTTTGTTGGGCACTTATATTATAATCTTCATACACTTCATTCCATACCTGTCTAATCAATTTACGTCCATTCCCAATTTATTCCAACTTAATCTGGTCAGTTTAACTCAATTCGTTAATTTATAATTTAGTTTGTTCTTTTGCCTATTTTCCTTTTCAGCTGAACATATCACGTCCATATTTTTTTTTAAATTTGCTTATAAACTGTTCCAATACCATTTCCAATTCCGGTTTCATACTCGATTTTGAATATAAATTCACTAATTCAATTCACTTAACCAAAACCCAATTTTGATTCAAATCCCATTAACTAATTGTTCTTTACAATTGTTAATTTTTTTCAACAACTAAAAATCTGATTTTTGTTTCAAAAATCAGTTCACTTACTCCACTTGAGTTCATACTTATTTTCCATCTCAAGTCTGGATTTTTCTAACGGAAATTTCGTATTTTATTTACTTCAAATCATTTTTTATTTAAATAAACCGTTATGGTTTTATAATGGTTATAGCGCTGTTTTTCTGAAAATATTAATTTTGACATAACTCCAGATCTATAAGACGAAATTCAGATTTTTCTCTTCCATTAGAAAACTATTATTCAAACGGTCTTGATGACTCTTGTTTCAAAGAATTCCGACTTAAATTGAGTCCTGTATACTCAATTGAAGTTCGAAACGTCAATTTACAAACTACCGCGCTGCGGCGAGTTCGTTTTAATTATATTTAAATATAAACATTTAAACTTCATTTATAATAAATTTCAATTCTATTCCAATATATTTTTAATATATATTAAATCCAGTTTTCAAATCCAACTTAATATTTCCGATTATCTCAAATCGTTGATTTTTCATTACTTGGTTATAAACTTGTTTATAACTTAATTTGCTATATTAAATTCCAATTCCTTTTATAAATAAATTATTTATAAAATTTGATACAATCAAATTCCAATTTAAATCCCTTGGATTTGACTTAATTCAGTTTATATACCGAATATCGAAATAAAACCCGTTGTTTCCTTTCTGAAACGATTTCCAATTCATGGTTGATTTCATATTTGAATTTAAATTTCTAAATTATCAAATGATAGCTTATTTTCCTTAATTTATAAACGTTGTTTATAAATTTAACTTTATTGTTTCATAAAAACAAGTTTCCATTTCGATTCCATTTCAAAATCTACTTTTCAAATTCATATTTGAATTTGAACCTCTAAATTATCTGATGATAATTTATTCCACTAGATTTATAAATATCGTTTATAAATCCAACTTCCTTGTTTCATACATTATTTAAATAAATTCGAACTAATCGAATTCAAATCATAAATCCTTACGGATTTATTTTAGTTCACTTTACATTCTGAATATCAGAGTAAATTTCATCGTTTAGTTCTTTAAACGATTCCCCATTTCTGTTTTTAAATTCACATTTGAATTTAAATATTCAACTTATCAAATGATAAATTTTCCACTTCATTTATAAATAATATTTATAAATTGATTTCAATGCCCTGATTATCCAATGAAAATCATTACATTTTATTTATAAACACTGTTTATAAATTTACTTCAATGTCCTGTATTATTTATAAACATCGTTTATAAATTTCTTCAATTTCCACATTATTTAATTTATAAACATCGTTTATAAATTTCTTTACTTGTTTTATTATTCAAACATGTTAATATTTCTCATTTTATTCAAAATTCGAATTCTATTTTTAGAAAAATAGATTTTCCCTTTTTATCTCAAAAATATCCTTTCATGATATTTTTACGTAATCACCATTTTAGCCCAGTGATATTTAAATATCCAAAAACACTCAATTATCAAATCATGGTTTTATAACACAATTTACATGATAATATATATGTGAAAACAAACAGTAACAAATTTTGAGGAATCCAGTTGGGTTCCTCCAAACTGTTTTCCCTGCATCCACAGACGTTAGCCAACATTAATAATACCCATCCTACTTCGATGCAGGATATCGCGGTATGAAAAGTCATCCACTATATATATTGTGGGGCGCATAGGGAAGTCATCCTCTTATGATACCATGGGCATCCGCTAATGATACTGCGGGAATCCAACCACCAATATATATAATAGCTACAAACACCAATCCTAAATAACTAATATATATTTAGTAATAGCCACACAATAATATTTGCACGTAATCAAACAACCAACAAATTATTTTTTTAACAATAAAAATAATTTAAATAAAATTCTTGAGTGAGAATTACTCACCAGAATTTTCCATTGCTGAATATCCTGTTTTAATTCTGTATTGTCGGCTATAAACCTTCTCAAATGATATTTATCGTGTACCTACGAAAATTTTATTTAGACTTACAGATTAAACATTTATTCATTATAATTAACTATTTAAATGAATAAATAATTTCCCTATATATTTTTCCTTCTTTTAAATTAACCAAATTAAACATTAATTTGCATGCTCAAACTATTAGTCTACAGATTTTATTTTTATACCAATCAACTTCTTTCTATAAACTGATTATATAAACTAATTTACTTTAAATAAATTACCAATTATATAAATCAATTTTCTTGTAAATTCTGAATTTAAAAATAAAATAAAACAAAATCACCTTAGTCCATCCTATAACATTGAAATGCCACAAATATACTCACCCCCATACTGTCCGAACCTCCCTCTTTAGACCCTTCACCACTTCCACTTCTTTCACCAGTAAGGCGCAACAATTACTAAGCAAAATCGAACTCCTTTCTAGCATCAACATTTTCGAGCTCTTGCTGCTCTGATGATGAATGCAACTTTCTGCTATTACTTACATCACGATGTCCACCTTACCTGCTCCTTTCCAAATCCAACACTCAACCACTTCCATCAACATCAAACCATCTAAAATCGGAGATCGAAAGTCCACCACACGGTTGAAATCAGAGCTGCCTGCACCCCTGAATTCTGCATCGCCCTTCCCACTCCAATTTATCGAACTCAACATCCTCCCTTTTGTCATCACATCTACCTGCTTCCACCCTTCTGAAACCCATCGCACTGAAATCTCTAATCGCGAACACCTTTGACACCAAAATTGAACTCAACGCCATCCCCTAGCCTGTCGCGACTTTCACTTCACCCTAAACATCCATCACGACCGTTTTATTGAACGAAAATGCCTCGATGCCTAAAAGGAACACAACCCTACTCGTTGTACATCGACTGCTACATTGACGTTGGAGTCCAGGCCTAGGTCATGCTCATGACAAATCGATCTCCAGGAATACCGGACCCAAAATCGAGACCACCTAGTGAAGAATCAAGCCTAGCCGAGATCGAACAACACATTTCACATTTAATCGGATTTTATTTGATTTCTAGGCCCCTTTTAAACTCGTGGTTACTTGGGGCGAATTTGATTTAAATAGGAGATAAAAGAAGGCTTTTATTTTTCTGAGTATTGAATTGAAGAACTGGGGGAAAAGGCTTGGCTTTTATTCGCGATTAAGGATTGGCCATTTCCCATTTGCAAATATAATTAAAAGTGCAATTTTTTTCTTTTTTTACTGAAACATTGGATTTTGGTTTTCAGCAGAAAGAAAATGGAAGGAGAAATGAACGAAATTTATAGATGACGAAATCTTAAGGATTAAGGAATTTCTTCTACGCAAGGTACATGATAGGTTACAGGTTAAGGTACACTATTTTTTATGTGATTTGATTTTGTTTTGACTTCGATTTGATCTTGTATTTAATAGATTCGATATAAAGAGATTTTTATAGATGGATATTGATTTGATTTCGAGCCTATCCACAATCAATTATCTCGGGGTCCATTAATTTAGATCACGAACTGCTATTTTAGCATATAGACCAACATTCAAATGTAATAACGCTATTCTGAATTGAACAGTATATATTCTAAAATTTAATTTGAACGTATATAATTAATATAATTTAAATTCAAAACAAATCATTTCTCGATAATAAATTATTATTATCGTATATCTTCAAATAGAGTTTTTATCGGTCATCTGGATTGTTTTGATTTAGTTTTTAGCTTCGATTTCAATTATATTTCATATTACGATAATTTAATATATTCGATATTAAATCGAAATCGATTGTTAAATCGATAACATAATATATAAATCCATATATATTATTAACTCAATATTTAAAACGATATTAAATATTTAAAATTAATTGTTCAAAAAATTCGGGTCGTTACATTACCATACTGATTATTTTGTATTGGTTTATAATGAAAGTCCAAGAGAAATTTTAACCTCAAACCACTTGGGATATGAATTGTTGTCGTTTCTTCATTATATAAATCCTTTAACAACATGTGCACAAAATTTGTGTTGCTGTATTATTATGGAAGGATTGGAAAAGAAGAAAACTTTTGCAAGTTGAGATGTTAAAACATGACTTATTAGTAGATTTTTAGGTATTACGATAACAGTTCTAAAAAATATTTCTCAGAAACCATGTTTCAATCCAAGAAAAAAAATCATGTAATGACTTTAAAAGCATAGAGGTAAGCCTTCAATTTAGGCCATGCACACCCTTTCTAGACTTGAAATAAATTATTCGTATTGTTATTTGTTCTCATGATGTGATTGCTAAAGCTGAAATATGTGTACTCTTGCATCATTCTATGTTGTTATTAGGAAACAAAATGAAAAATAGCTCAGGGGTGATAAATAATTTCATTTGAGACATGGAGAGCCTAACAACATGAACTAACTAGTGAAAATTCATAAAGCAGACGTTATTGACATGTAAACTTCTATTTATAATATTTTTATCATTTTGGCTATTAACATAAGTAACCATAGCACATTTATATGCTCAAATAACCATGTATGCAGATGCTTCCCATGTTCATGTACATCCCAAAATTTTTGCAACAACACAGTTCACATTGTATATTAGATGTGAGAAGATGTCATTAAGCATGGAACAAAAAGTTGATGGATGCTTTATTGTAACGACCCATACTTTTGGTTGTCAAATATTTTATTTAGTTTATTGTTTTAAATATTTTATTTGGTATATTAATAGATTTTTATATTTAATTCATTATTTAAAATGAAGTTTGAATGTTATATATTTATATAATTATAAATCGAGCTCGAAAACGCACGGCAGTTCGTAATATTGAATTTTTAACTTCAACTGAATATACAGGATCCGATATAAGTCGGATTTCTATGAAACGAGAAACGTTGGAATCGTGTTGATTATAATTTTCATATGAAAGAGAAAAATCCAGATTTCGTATTGTAAATTGTAAGTTATAGCCAAATCAAATTTTAAAATAATCGTTGTGGAAATCGTTATTTAAAATATAGGCCTTTAAAATAGCCATTTTTCAAATGGTCTCTGTTTTCGACAAAATCAGTTTCATTGGGACCGTAACGTTAAATTATTGCACGGTGTTAAATGGCATGGCAAACCGATGTCATATGTGACCACGGTAGCAGTAAATGCCCAGTTATTTTCTATAGCGCGTAATTAAATTAATTTAATTTAATAAAGGGATATTCGAGTGTAACTTGAGCAGATGATCGAATTAAACCGTGAAACCAGTTCCTCTGAATTCGTATCGACGATTAGAGTCAGGATAGGTATATAGTTTGTTATTTTTAAAGACCGGCTAATTTGGTATCCAAAATGGCATTGCGATGTGTATAAAAATAACGAACATTATGAAAACAAAGTCGGAATTTAACGAATGTTATTTTACTGGGTCCGGAGCATCAAGAGTTTACAGTATGCCTATTTTCGTCACGATTGAAAATAGTGTATAGTGGTACCAATATTAAACATGTAACGCATTATAACGACAGTTTAATTATTAATTTATACACTATTTCTATTTCCGTATCTTGCCAAACACACACAAACGGATTCTTCGGCAGCAAGGAAATTCTCCCACTGATACGTGCAGCGCACGGTTCTCCATTCCGTGCCTTGCAAGCCACACAAAATAAAGATAAAAGCCTTCCTCGTCACGTATGCTGAGTATATAAAAACCTATCTTCTATTGGTCAACCAACTCTTTCATGGTCAACCTTATATTCTGCCGCCTACACTAGTTCGAAGGCCACAAACCCTTCATTTTTAATTCCTCAGGTTTTCCAAACTCAAACGCTTTCAGATCAAATCTTCTACATGAAGATTGTAGAGCTTTTGGAGCTCTACAGATCAATACTACTGTGATTGAATTCCATGCTTCCAGGGGCCGAAATCGAACTGAAATGGCATCGCGTTGAAGTGCTTCTCGCCGGCGACAGGGAGGATCGGAATCAATCAGACTCGGGGTTGTTGTCGAGCTATGGGAGGCGCTCCAATCACTGGTTGTGGGTGGGCCTCCGATGGTCTGGAGGGGACGATAGGTGATCTATTTTTGGTGTGGTGGGAGGCTTTGGTGCGTGAGCAAGGTTCGGAGGTCGTGAGCGAATGAAGAAAGGAGAAGGAACGAGAAGCAGAAGTTTAAATAGGGAATCAGCTGGTTAAATTTTCATAAAAGTAATTAGCGATAATTAATTATTCAATTAAAGGGGATGTTACATGGATTAGATCCTTATATACGCTAGGTTTATGCAAGGTTGCCTGAATATGGTTTTCGAAGGGAGCCGAAGCATCAGGGGAGACGATTGAGGGTTCGGGCTTGACTTTTATGGCCTGAATAATAGGCTGAACTGTGTTAGTCATTTGTTGAAAAGTAATTAGTTTATACTCTATTATGGTTTAAAAAGTTAGTTTTAAACGGTGTCAGTAAAAAAGGGAACTCAGTTAAACGAAGGGAAATTAGTAATAATAACCGGCCTGATTTAATTGAAGGTAATTAGTCCATCTTATACTTGATCAAGAAATAAATTATTAGGGTAAATACTTATTAAGTTAAATTATGGATTTGCTTGAAACTGTTCGGTATTGACGAACAACAATAGTTGGGGAATGAAAACATCGGTCAACTGTTATAAGTTTAAAACGTAAAACATAATTAAGTTAGTAAGTAATTAATTTTATTAATCAGGGTTAAGGATAGAAATATTTGATTAAATCGTTTAACTTCAAATATTGATAACATATTCATATATCATCAGAATTGAACAAACAAGATGCCGTTGGAGTCTCATTGACGAGAACTACAGCATGGAACATAACTGGACAGAATTGGAATCAACCGTGATTTTCAGTTAAATTAACGTTTGTTTAATTTAACTGAAATAAACTGTTTTACCCGCGAATCAACTCAAGGTGAGTTAAACTCACTCAGTTTTTCCTATTTATATTTTATATAAATTGGGTTTTTATTTTGTGTGCTCTGCTTGCTGATGGTTGACTATTTGCTAGTTATAAATTTATTGGTTGATTTAACCGATGAAATTAAACCGTTGTTTAATTTTAGAAAATTACCAAATCATTATTTTTAACGATTTGGATCCAATAAAGGTAACATACCTTGTTGGTCACGTTTATAAAATAAATGTGGTTAAATTGTTTTGAATTGTTTGAATTGCTTGTGAATTATTTGATGTTATATGGTCGTTATTTGCTTTCATAGAAATTATCAGTTAAATGGAATTAAATGATCTGATTTGTGATAATCAATTTGAATACTGGGAAGAACAGGTTGGAGGGATCCAACGGGATTCCTCAGATATATTATTTGTTTTCATATTATTATATATGAATTGTCATGATTGGGTGATTGGTTTGATTTGTGATCATTGACTGAAAAGTCAACCTATGTTTTGTTTTAACCAATGGGCAATATTGGTTGAGTAATCGGTAGTAAATGACCTAAGAGTAAATTGATTTTTTATATTGATTTACCGTTAGGTGAATCGATAGAACTAAAGTTATAAAATTTATCTTATAACTAGAAATATATGATTTTAAATAAAAGTTTGTTTAAAGGAAATAAATATTTACTTATTTTATTTAAGTTTGTAATTAATAATTAATTGATTTTATAAAATCAATTCTGATGTAAATCAGATCAATAAACATGCGAATAGAAATTAACCTAACTGTTAGGTTTGGATAATTGTTTTGTTAAGGAATAATTAAATGGAATTATTTAAATTAATTATATTATTAATTAGTTTAAAAGGAAGAACGAATTGGAATAGGTTAATGGGATAACCGTGTTTAGAGTTGACTAAATCGACCATTTTCAACTGGAATTAATTAATAAATTAGTTTGTTTGGGTTAATCTAATATAATAGTTTAAAGAATATTTGTTTAATTTTAATAGGGTTTTAAAAAGGGAATTTACTATTTATTTTAGTAAATAAAGAAATTAACCATTGAGGTAGTTAATGAACGAAATAAATTATTATTTTAATTAATAATAATTTAGTGAATTAATTTTTAATTGAAAGTCATTTAAAAAGTAATCGGAATTGAAATAAGATATAATTAAATGGTGAAAGGAGTTATTTTAAACCTGAGTTTATAACGAAGTTATAAAAAGGAAATTTTAAGTGATAGCTTAAATAAATGTGACTTAAATATTCCAATTAAGTGTAAAGGGAATTAAGTAAAAAGGGCTTAAGATAAACCAGGATTATATAATAGTGATGAGGTGTTATATCGTCAATTTTAAATTAACGATACGTAATAATGGGATTAAGTAAAAGCGAGGAATTTAAAATAAGAATTTCAAGCGGGGAATGGTTGAATGAATTTGGAAAGAGATTGGTATAAGTGAATTTGGTAAAATAAGTGGGAAATTTTGGGTTTTTTTGGATTTCAACTTGTATTTATCTTCAGATATGAACGTTGTTGATTAAGGTCTGAGAGGTAATTAAAATACCCTAACTTGAACGACATCAGGATTATCCGAGGATGATATCAGTTGTAATGAAAAAAGGTTTGGTAATAATTTATTAATTCCATTTAAGAAATAATAATGAATCGTGTGGTAAAAATTTGGTGAACATATAACGACGATTCCAAAGTAAAAATAAAAGTAAAATTAAAAAAGGGATTGCATGAAGTTATAACGATATTCGCAAGGTTAAAAGGAAATGTAAAGTTGAGTATTGAAATAGATTTACTCTATATAAATAAGCATTTATTATTGTTGTCAAGTAAGGAACGAAGATGTTTCATAATGTTATTTTCAAATAATAACTTGAATTGATTTCCCAATATTAGATAATAATGTGGCTAGTGTTTCTAAAGTGAAAATAGAAAACCGGATATGATATAGGATTTTCCTAAGTATTAAAATGAATTTGTTTAAAGAAAAATCTTTTGTTAAATAAGTAGCGAAGAACTAAATTCGTAATATCGATATATTTAAGATTTTTAAATTTACATTTGTTTTAATTAAAAGGCCAATTGATGTTGAATACTAAACTAGTGAAACCATTGGATTTCATGATTGAATCACTGTTTATTTTGATAGTTAAATCACCGACTATCAAATCTGTCCAATACGATTGTTGGTATGGAAAGACCGGGATCGAAATGGAGCATTGAAGATCGTAGATTTTCATAAACGGAAGAACTGCTAATAATCTCTGGTCTGCAGCCAATGAGATAATATGGTTCTGTCGTGGTTGGAATCTACAGATTGCAAGGATTACTCGCTACTAATCTATCGGGTGATTCCTTGGATGTGGTAGGAAGGTACCTTCGGTTCATCCTGTTCCTGGATGACTTGTATGGACGGATGTCTAACATAGTATTTTCAAAAGAATTATGTACGTTGATTTCTTCAAACGTACCATAGTTGATGGCGGAGAAATGGTTTTTCTCTAGCCAAATAACTAGAGTATTTTTGTGGACGTCAATTAGTGATAGCTGGCGGATCTGACGATGTTGCATTCAAAGTGAAGGATGATGTGATGTTCTAAAAGTAAATTATGGCCTCAAGCCTCATCAACCGGGAAATGACAAAAATCGGGCAGGCAGCATGGCTATAAGGGTCACTCCCATTAGGGTGTATAATCATCTATCTAGAGAAAATCCTTTTTCTTATTTAATTTATTTCGATGCTATCCCTTTTCAGGAAACGGTGGTTTGAGCCCAACCGTTGGTGATATACATTCGATACACTCAAGCGAAATGAGTGGTCGGTCATGTGTGGGTCGGGCTGCAAGACATTCTTGTTGAACCCAGTGTATTCGCCTCTAGAGATACACTATTGGCAGGTGGTCCCATACCTTGTCATAATTGGAATCCAATCTCCAATAAGCATCTGCTGTTTTGATTGTATATTATATATGTGGAGCGTGAGATGTAAGCGTTCCACTAGATTGATATTTACTTGTATTTAGACATTATTATAATATCAGAAAAGGTATTGATTTCAAAACTTTTTTGGATTATTGTAAGGTAAAAACCGTCCGTATTTATGTGTGGATTTGGTCTTACGATTTTCTTTTTCTTTCAAAAAGATTTTAACTTTAAAAATCAGGTTGTGTGATATCCTTAATACTGTGCGAGTTTATCTCACTCTAGTTCACCAGACTGACCCGGTGTTTTGTAAATGCTCGGGTTAGCCCGGGAAGTACAGGTTTAGGTTATCGAAGGCTGTGAAGAGACGAACTGGAAGAGTTCAGACGTATGATATTATATAGCTACTATTCCGCTGTGTGTTGTATATGAGGACAGGTTATTATAACTGTCCAGATGTGTGATGTACTATGATGGTTGTAAGCATTTTTTTAAAGCTCTCAATAAAGACTTATTTCTATATAATATTTTGTTCCACTGCGATGTGAGACTATGCATTATGGTGTTTATTCTTCTTCTTCTTCTATTCTAATATTTCTTTCTTTCTTATCTCATCCTCTGATTTCTTTCTAATAACGTTCCGGTGTTTTCGGTGTTTGGAAGGTCGGTATGAGTTACAGTAAATGTATTTATGTCGATTTTGAGGGCCAAAAATCATTGGGTCGTTACAGTGGTATCAGAGCTATTGGTTTAGCAATAACCTTGGCTCTGTGGTACAACTCGATAGAGATTGGGTTAGTAATACCCTAGATCGAGATTGAGTGTGTGTGTATATATATATATATATGAGAGCGTAATTGTAAATTTTATATACAAGTGTTTTGTATTGTGTTGTTAATCGGTTCAAGTGTTGACAAGCATCGAACTGGCAATGAATACAATATTGTTTTGAAAATAGGGTAAATGAAATCATTTTACCCAAGTTATATTTTTGTATAGAAAAGAAATAATTTTATCATATTATTGAGATATTAGTGTGTTTAATTGATTTGAATGAAATTCAAATCGGATTGAAAATTTGAATTGAAATTTAACCTGGTTAAGTGAAAGTAACAATGATATTGGAATTAAATTTAATAAATTAAAATTTAATGAATAAATGATAATCAAATTGAAATCAATCGGATATTAATCGATTGATGTTCAAACATGTTAAACCAAAATAGAATGTTAATATTGAATGTAAATTAAATTGATTCGGTTGTGTGTTGCTTGTTGATTATGAATTGGTTGCATTGGATGATAGTTTGTTTGATAGGATATTTAACAAATTTAAGGGATCTAAATGATTTATAAACTAAAGAATAATATCTGGTATAATTTAACTGGAATAAAAGTGAATATGAATTGGATTTATGATTTAACCCTGTGTTTGATTATGAATTGATGTTGTGTGTTTGATTTTAGAATTGGTATAATATTACCAGTTGATTACTGAAATATTATTTCAAAATTTCACATATTTATTACTGATATGTGAATTGAGTTAAGTACAGGTGTCAGAGGGATAGCCAGACTAATATTGGTTGAGCAAATCACATATACGTTGAGTAGATATGCTCAATAATGCTCGTAAAGGTACGCCTTCGTAAAAATATGAAATTTTGGTTTTTGATTTTTGCTTTCCTCATTTAATTCTAATGGTTGGGAACAATATACGTTGCACTAAATCTAGTAAGGTCCTTTCCACCTTTCCATAAATATTACTTCATTTTTGAATAACATGCCATATATTTGGTAAAATAACTAAACAATTGTTAGGTTCTAAATGTAGGAGAAAATTATCCTTATTTTTTATTATGAAATCACTTTTAAATCTAGTCTTTAATTTTCCTATTGAATTATGAGAAATCTCCAGCATTGTTTTGAAAAAATATAGCCAAACCATAAATAGGTATTACAAAATAGCTCACCTACTTAAATTCATTCTACTAGTGTTGTGTGCCATTCATGTAAAATTTATAGTATCCTATTCAAGAAAAGTGTACATTTTCCTCACATTTACGATGATGGAAACCCTTCGAAACAAAGTTATTGCATTTATGAGAAAACTCCGCCAAAAATCAGTGATGACGAAAATACGTCCAAGTTGTTTTGGTAGTTCTCTATATTATAACTTTTTATGATTCTTCTAAATGTCTTTCAACCAAAAATGGAAATACCCATATCTATTTTCTTCGGTATTCATCCACTGCCTAAAAGTATACATTAATTAGTCTTGCTAATTTCATCATTTCAATCGAATGCCACATCCCACATTTATGAGAGAACTCTACAAAAAGTCGGTGATGATGAAAACACCAACAGGTAGTTTTGACATTTCTTTATTTTAATTTTCCATGATCCCTCTAAATGTCTATTAACCAAAACTAAACATACCCATATCTATTTGTCTTCATTATTCATCCATTGCCTAAAAATCATGCTAATTTCATCATCTCGGCCTAACGATACATCCCACTTTCTCCATAATGGCATACTCTCATGCATGGAAACATGTTTGTTTTCGTTCTTCATATTATTGATTTCTTACCAAATTCTTTTGCTGGGTAATTAAATAATACTCTTTTATGTAGGAATTTTTGTTCTTCTAAATTTAACTTTGTATTATTTCCTTTATTTTGTTAAATTTTGGTCATAATCTTTTATTCATGATTGAATTATTTGGTCCTGTTTTTCAGGAACCTGGAATCAATTAAGACAACTAAAGATTTATTACTCAACATTTCCTTTAACTTTTCATATTATTAGAATGAATGGTGATTGTAAGTAAGTACTTTTGGTAAAACTTATTTTCTTAAGCCTTATGCGTTTTGCTATACCTAATTCAACATTGTTGTTTGATAATGGCATACTATTAACTCGTATTCGTATTATTTTGAAGATATTTTCCTATGGATATATACTAGAAGTATATTTATGTTCAATGTGAATTTTATATGAGTTATATTGACGTGTTTTGATTGCCTCTTTCGTTTTAATGACTGAACTTAGAGAAACATATAAGTTTTTGTTTTGCATTACTTAACCAATGCAAACATAAAATGGATAAATTTTGTTAATTTGTTTCGTTTTACTACCTTTTTATTTAACTTTATTAAAATATGAATGTTTGTGAAACTTGAAGTCAAAAGGTTCTTTTATATGATATGTTTATTCCACTAAGACCGTGATGGGAAATTCAACCTTATAAAATAACATTTGTAATCTAGAAATGAAGCTTTTGATGTAGAATAGTAATTAAAAACAAACTTTTATTATTTGTATATGTTTTACACTTAAATTAGTTATGTCGTTCGAAGTGCAGGTACATACATTGACTTATTGTTCCTTACTCCCATTATTTAAATTCTAGGTCAGTTTTGTATTATATTTAAACTATTCTATGTTAAGGCTATGTGTATCGTCTATTTGTTTGCTTAATGTCAACGACTTCAATATTTTCAAATACTTCGGTGACAAACTAAAATGTTATACACACACACACACACACATTCTCTCTCTCTCTCTTCTCAAATTACCGACTGAGTGACTACGTTTATATAGGGTTTGGACTAAAATTGTATGTTATTGCTTATCTTTCATTTATAAAACCGAAAGAAAGAATTTGAAAACATTGTAATCAGGATCGACGATGAAGCATACATCTTTAAAGAATACCCGGTTTTCTCTTCTGTGGGTACCGTTGTATTTTTTTAAATTATGATGTTCGCTATAATTACTGGTATGTTTAAAAGCTATCAAAACTTTCATTCTTCAGTTTTATCTTACCATTCAACATATAAGTATACAACTCAGAATCAATTCAAACATTAACCATCAACATACATATAAAATAGTAACAATGACATCCCACAAATATTTGATAGTTTTTTAGATAATATCCCTTACATGCTTTTGGTTTGTTTTCATATATATGAAAATTATATTGCAGTAGTTTGCTTTTGGTTACTCAAGAGTGATGTTGTACAAATATTTGGTACTTGTTTTATATATCTTTTGTACACGATCAATGTATATGTTACTACCCATAAATAGTATCTTCTATATGCATGGCTTTGTTTCAATTATGATAGTCAAAATTCATTTTTCCTATTCCTCCCTTTAAGTAAGTTGATTTTTTGTTATTATGAATGGGAATGTTAACTATAATTTCTATTTATAACCAATATAGTGTATTATTTTAATTTATATTTTATTATTTGGTTTTAACTATAATTTAGTTATTATAATGAAAATGACCAACCCTTGGTTGTATATGAGTAAATGGCTATTCAAATGTTATCTATATGTAAAGCATCTTAGCTAAATGGGCGTTCTGAAGAATTAAATATTCTGGGGAGGGAATGTAGCTCCATTAAAGGTACTTTATTTTTTTTAAATACCAATATTCTAAAATTTAAAGAAAGAGTAGTTAAACTGAAGTGTTTTAAATTCTAAACCATGTTGTTTTTGTATATTATATTACAATTTAGATTCTAACATATTGGTACATTCAGACTACTAATGCCATAATGTGAATGCATGTTCTCAAAATGACATTACATGTTCGGTTTGCAGTAAACATCTAATTAAGTTGCCATCTTCCTTTTTTGAAAGCATAATTAAGTCGCCATCTTTATAATTGTTATAGCTTTATGTTGGAAGTGCACCCGTCACAAATATTAACTTGAACATTTTTGCAACCTTTTTCAATATAGTTAATTAATGCGATAAGATTTAATCTGAAATGGGATATCTGAACATTTCTGTAATTCAAATCAAAGTGTTGACATTCTCAAGCCCTTTATGATTACTTAATTTGCAATAGGCAATACATATTTACGTAAGAAGTATTTAATGCTTATTTTTTTCTGTACATATATATATGATGTATGGTCTGTAGAACAATGAACTGAATTTCTATTTATCTTTTTATTTGTCTCTAGTGACATCTGATAAAGTTTATGGCATATTAGTAAAGTTCACACATTTAAATACTTTTTAGACTTGCAATTTTATTTATTTATTTTCAAATTATTTATCTGGCCAGTTTACTTGAAGAGAATTCATAGAGATAAAAATATTTTATATTTTAGTTCAGCTAAGTTTTTAATAAGAAGCAAAGAAAAAATTGAAGCAACCACTGCATATAAAATATCTTCTACTAATTTTTTCATACCCTACATTATCTTTAATGAACATAATTTTCATTTTGTTCATTATTGTTACGAACCTTTGAATAGAGAATAAGAAAGTTGTGTGCCTTTGCAATGACGATAAGTTAGATTTAAGATAAATGTAATAACCCAGATTTTTGGTTAATTTGTTTTAAATATTTAATTTGTTTTAAATATTGAGTTGATAATTTAAATTGATTATTATATTGAGTTATCGATTTAATAATACATATACGATTTATTTAGAATATATTTAATTATCGTAATACAAAAATCTGAAATAATTCAATTCAAAAATTCAAAACTGAGTTAGAATGATTCGAATTATTAATAGAAATTCTAACTTACCACAGTAACGAAAATAATAATAAATTATTATTAAAGAATAAATTATTTTGAATTTAATTTATATCGATTTAAATTTTATATCTTTTCCAGACGATAGAATGAGGCTTCAGAACCTGATCCAGAGTGTTTATAATGGTGGTTAAACCCTATATATGTCAATTGTTGTGTTTGGATTGGAGTTCAGGAACTTGAAATATATTATTATAAAATTTAACGGGTAAGCTTAAAACCAAATCGGTATTTATTTAAAAAGAATAAAAATCTCATTAAATCAAATCAGAATTTAATAAAAGTGCTCAAAAAACTGACTAAATTCCTTAATGTTTAAGTCTTCGTCGTCTATAAATCACGCCTACTCCCTCTTCTATTTTTTTCTTTTGCAAATGAAATTGGTTTCCCTTAAAATCCCAAACATTTAAAATCGAATATGCCCCTTTTAATTTTTAAACAAAAACCAAAATGGCAGAGATTCTTTTTTTTTCTTCCATTCAAAAAAATTTGAAACCGCAAGCTATCAAATATGGTCGCGATGATTTTTCGTTCAACCAAAATTAGGAATCGAGAAAAAAGGGAATCGCAGAAAAACACTACTATGCGATTCAGGGTTTTTATGTGCGGTTGCGACTAGGGTGGTGCGGCGTTCAGCGCGATGATGGAGTGTAACGACCCGGATTTTTAGCCATTTTATTTTGAACATTTAAATTGTTTTTAAGTGTTTTGTTGATAATTTAAAAAGGGTTTTATAACGAATTTATTTTTAAAACGAAGTTTGAACGTATAATTTGTAATATAATTATAAAACGTATTCGAAATAGCGCTGCAGTTCGTAATATTTGGTTTCGAACTTCAACTGAGAATACAAGATCCGATATAAGTCAGATTTCTGTGAAACTAGGTACGTTGGAGTCGTATTTATTATAATTTTCGTACGAAAGAGAAAAATTGGGATTTCATGTTATAGATCGTAAGTTATGGCCAAAACAAAATTTGAAATAATCGCTATGGAAATCGTCATTAAAATACAGGCCTCTAAAATAGTCGTTTTGCAAACGGACACCGTTTTCGATGAAATCAGTTTCATTGGGACCATAGCATTAAATTATTGTACAATGTTGAATTGCATGGCAAACTGAGGTCGTATGTGACCACGGTAGCCACAAACGTCCGTTTATTTTCTATAACGCATAATTTCTTTAATAAAGGGTTATTTGAGGATTGCGGTACGTGTAAAAATAACCTACCAGGGGAACGGTCTCAGAATGCGACGAAACTGGTACTATTGGGTTCGTATCGATTAATTATTGATAGATTTCAAAGTTCCACGTTGTTTCGATTTATCTGGTGATCGTGAAAAATTTAAACGCGTGTTTATTTCTGGTTTTATAATGGAAATTTTTTCAAATGATGTCGGAATTCGACGAAACTTGTCCCATTGGATCCAGAATACTTTTTTATACCAAGATTGGCTTTTTTATCAGTAAACAAAAGTCGACCGTGGTTAGTTTTACTTGATACTTCGCTGCGAAGTTTTGTTATAATATAAAATAATATTATCCCTCTCTATATAACCAGATCCCTCTTCTAAAATCCCTAACCCCAATTTCTTTTCTCTCGTTCATTTTCTTCGAAACCAATTCTTACGGGAGGAAAAAAATCACCACTTTCAAAATCCTTAACAGCCTAAAATGAAATGAAACTTTTGAAACTGGATCTGTTGTGACCGAAATAACACTCGTCTCTTGATGTTTGCAAGTATACGGGTTCGAACAAAATGACTAGCTGCTGGATATTCGAAGCAGTGTGACTTTCGGTGGTTTAATGGGAAAGGTTGCATTTTGTTGAGATGGTTCGGGGTTCATCAGGGGAGGAGGTGATCATGGCAGAAGTTTGGTGAGCATCTGGTGGTGTCCAGGGATCTAAGAGGGTGGAGCAACACCTTGAACTGGATGGTGATGCCAATGGCGGTATGGTTTTTTTTTCTGGGAATGACAGTTGGAGCAGAGGCTCTTGATGGGGTTACTGGAACTAAAACTTGAAGTCATGGGGCTAAAGGTTTATGTTTGTGGTAAGGGAACATGAATGCTTTCATGAAGAGGAGTATGAGTTTCACATTCATTGGTAAGGCCGTATTCACTTACGGTGGACCGAAGAGGTTAGAGGAAGAGGGTTGTTTGGTGTTGCCAGGAAGGTTAACGTGGAGGGAGAAAACAACAAAGGATCTAAGCATGGTTGGTGAATGGGAAAGTGGTAAGCACGAATGATTGGTTATTGTGAGTTAAGGCAAATCCTGGGTTCCTATGTGGACTAGAGTGACGAAAAACAGAGAAGTAGTGGAAGGAGTTGACACGCTTTCGCTGCATGTACAAAATGGTGGGGGACAAAGTTTTGAAAACGAGGTGTGGAAGTAAGATTTAAATCACGGTAATGTACCGGTGAAATGGAGGAACTGGTTCAAATAAATGATCGAGGGATCATCATGTATCAAAACATGTTAGGATGGTCAGTACTGGATAAAGCTAACAAAGGGTAATTCATTTTTTTGTTTTATAAGCAAAACCACGTATAATAATAATAGTCATAATGGCATATACGCTGCAGGTTTCAAGTACCTTTGGTTGCGAAAGAAGTATCATTAGCAGTAATCACGAGGATTAAGGAACTGAAACCATGGAGTTAGGAATTTTTATTAAAGGGATAATGTGGGGTAATGACACTAATGAGGGGTTTGGAGGAGAATGTGCACAATCATAGGCTTTGTGAAGAACAACCGGTGTAGTTGTGTTTGAAAATGGTGAAGAGGAGAGAGCGGATCGAAGTAAGAAGCAGCGTTTGTGGTGATTGAGAAAGATGATGAGCAGGTTTGGCAACCATGGTTAAAGAATTTTTAAACGAATTGAACGCAACTGGATTGTTTGGAATAATGACCGTGTGATGTACATTATGGAACCATTGTAGCCGAGAACAGAGCTATCAGTATTTCATGACAAAATCAAACGCTGTTTGTTTTTAAATGAGACAAAAGCAGAACCGTCAACCGTGGAACAAAGTGAGTAAACTCACTCCCTCTAACTCCTTTATATTTTTATATAATTGAGTTTTAAATTATTTATAGTAATTCTATAGTGTGTGATGGTTGTTTGGTTGCATGGTTGATTAAATTGGTTGATAGGATTACATCGTTGATCGATTGTTAGTTTGATATTTCATATTGATGTGAAATAATATTATTGATGTTATTAACATATGTGGATGCAGGGAAACAGGTTGGAGGGGCCCAACTGGGTTCCTCAACATTTATATTGTTGTTTTCATATATTTGCGTTATATGATGTGATATGTATTATATGACAGATTTTGTTGTCACTGGCCCTAGAATTTTAGTGTTTAAATAGCATAAAATATTTTTGAATATGGGAAAAGGAGTTTGGGATTTAAAAAGAAAAATTTATTTTCAAAAATAGAAATTTAGTTTCAAATAAATTTGAAAGTAGAAATCTGTTTAAATGAATGAACATGAAGTTGTTTATAAATGAGTTGTAACTTAAGTGAACTATTTATCATTGGATAAACTGAAATTTTAATTTCAAGTTTGAATTTGCATAAGGGTGGAAATCGGTTTTTAAACCAATATTTGAAATGAGATTCGAACTTGGTAATTATAAAGGAAATTATAAAGGGGATTATAAGTGGTTGGAATAAAATGAGATTCGATATGAATAATTCTGAATAAAGGTTATAAATAGAATTTGGATTTAAGATATGTTTACAAGCATGAAATCAAATTGTATATAAAAGAATTATATTCACGATTTAAGTGAATAATGGTTTAAAGGAAATATTTTGCAGATGAAATATCGATAAAGGAAATTTAGATTTGAATTATAAATTCAAATTGGAACTTGGATGGAAAAGGAAATTTGATAATCGTTTTAAAATGAGAACGATAAGTTTTATTCCAAAATTGGGAATATAAAATAATTGTGATAACGTTTTGTAAATTGAAATGGTTATAAAGGAATTCGTTTGAAAAATAGCAATTTTAACGCTGCCATTATAATTAATGTCTTGTAGGAAAAACAGCGATTATAATGCTGCTATAGTAAATGTTTGTAAATCTAAACTGCGATTTTAACACTGCCGTGGTAATAAGTGTTTTGTAAATCTAAACAGCGATTTTACCGCTGCCGTGGTAATAAGTGATTTATAAATCTAAACAGCGATCTTAATGCTATGGTTATTATAAGTGTTCTATAATTCTAGACAACGATTGTAACGCTGTTGTTAAAGGTGATGTTCTATAAATCAAACATTTGGAAACAACGATTATAACGCTACTGTTATAATCAGTGATTTTTCGTAAAAGGAATGTGTTCTTAGATTGAATCCGAGAGTCGCGTAAGCGACAGTTTGTTTAAAATTGTGAGCTTTGACTATTTCAAAGTCGAGAATGTTGTTCAGTTAAGGTCTGAGAGGTAAATATACCCCAACTTGATTGGCTTCATGATTGATGGAGGAATGGTTAAGGTTCGATGGTGAAAATTGGTTAGCAATATGGTTAGCTAATAAATGGTGAATGGTTTGAATTATAATAACAATGTTTTATAACATCGCGTTAATTTGAAATGTTTTTCCCAAATAAAAATGAGAGATATTTTATATGCATCGAAAATGAAATGAATTGTTAAATGAAGAATTGTGAAATGGAATATGAGAATGTTTTCTGATATTAATAAAGTATAATTTCATAATATAGAAAATAAGGATTCGTAAATATTTAGAAATGTTTTCTAACTAAAATAAGAAATATTTTCTCGGATAAAGGAATTATGATATTGGACATGTTTTCCAATAATCGAGAAAGACAATTGAATTTTGAAAGAATCTGAAAAAGGGAAAAAGGGAAATTGAAAATCGATAACATAATAAGGAATAAATTTAAAGGGGCCAGTTTTGCTTGGTGCTTGATCGGTAGAAATTTCCAATTGGAAATAGGACCGTTGATTGTATGGATGTTTCTTTGATAGTAAATCACCAATTATCAAAGTTTTGATTTATTTTATACCTTCGTTATCAATATGGAGAGACCGGGATCAGATTTAATATCTAAAAACCACTCTGTATTGGTATAAGAGTTATAAATCAACTTATGCTGAAGATAATTGAAGACAGAGTAAATACAAGGGTTGTTCTGTTAATCCTAGGTAGAAATTGCCCAAGAAGGATTTATAGAACAGTGCCTTCGGTTTGTCCAGACCCAGGACAACTTGTAAGGACGAGTGTTTGACAGAGTATTTCCAAAGGGGTTACGTACGTTGATTACTTCAAACGTACGAAGTTGGTGGCATAGAAGGGAAACTTCTTTAGCCTAACAATCTGAGTATTTTTGTGGGAATCAATTAGTGATTTCCGATGGATCTAACGATGTGGTATTCAAAGTGAATGGTGGCCAGATGTTCTGGAAGATAATTAAAACCTCAAGCCTCACAACCGGAAATTGACAAAAATCGGGGAGGCATCATGGCTATGTGGGTCGCACCCATTAGGATGTATAATCACCAATCTAGAGAAATTCCATTTGCTTCTTTAATCTATCGATGCTGTCCCTTTCGGGAGACGGTTGCTGATCCCTACCGTTGGTGATATACATTCGATACACTCAAGCGAAATGAGTGGTCGGTCATGTGAGGGCCGGGGTGCAAGACATTCTTGTTGAACCCAGTGTATTCGTCTCTAGAGATACACTATCGGCAGGTGGTCCTATACCTTGTCATGTTGGAAATCCAATCTCCAATAAAAGCCCTACGGTTTTTGAATTTATATTATATATGGAGCGTGAGATGCAAGCGTTCCGCTAGATTCTATTTATTTGATATAGACACTATTATAATATCACCAGATTTGATATCAAAAATATTTTTGGTTATCGTAAGGTAAAAACCATCCGCGTTTATGTGTGGATCGGTCTTACGATTATCATTTCTTTTGAAAGGATTTTGAAAGTTAAACAAATGGTTGGAGTTTACTCACACCAATCCCATGACTGACCCAGAGTTTATTTTTTTTGTTTTCCCTAATCTCTTGGGTGCCCAAATTTGTAAGGGCAATCAAGTAGTCGGGATTTTACAGATTCACTTGGAGGAGTTTGAAGCAGGAGGCTTCACCAGTTAGCTATAGACTATTATATATTCCGCTGTGTACCATGTTTGTATCTGGAAACAGGTGTTATAACTGTTCCACGAATAACTGTTGTGCTCTGATGATGGTATGTATATATACAGTTACAGTCTTGTATTTCAAAGTTTAAGTTATCTAATATATCTTATTCGTTCCGCTGTGAGTTTGTGATCTTCGTTTTCTTCTATTCTAATATTTCTTTCTTTCTATTTCTCATCCTCTAACTTCTTTCTAATAGTGATTCGTATTTCTGTGCAATTTGGGTTGGACGTGTGGGGTTATTAGTCGACTCAAAGCGTACGGAAATTCGGGTCGTTTCATTTGGTATCAGAGCTGAAGGTTGAGTAGTAACCTTGGCTCTGTGGCGTGACTCAATAGAGATGGGATTAGTAACACCCTAGATTGAGTTTGAGTGTGTATATATATGAGCGCATATTTGTAGATTCGATATAAAAATTGTTTTATACTGTGTTGCCTGGTTTCTTGAGTGGTTTATGAATTCTGGTCGATTCAGGATGTATAACTGTATCGATAGGTGTTTCTAAACTCTCAAACAGAACAATTAGACGCAGTATTGTTTTAAAGCGGGTAAATGAAATAATCTTGCCCAAAAATTATTTTGATATAAAAGGAATAATTTCTGAATTATTATATAAGAATGTGTTGATTGTTATTACAATCAAATGGAATTATAAAATATTGGAGTGGTTGTATATATAACCAAATTGAATTTGTATATGAATGGGATATACAAATAAGCTATATTGGAATTGGATTCAAACCAAAATTTGTGGAATTAAATCTCGGGTATTTAGAAAATATTTTCTGAAGTATTTTAAAGGTAATATAGCATTATTTGAAGGTATTTTTGAATGAAAATGGCTTTTAATGAGTTTTGAAAGTGATTAAGCACTGAAATCACCTCAGTGGCGAGAAAATAGTACTGATAATGGATCATGACATTATCGGTATCCATTTTCAAGTTTCTGAGTGACGGATTGCTACCGTAGTAATTTGGGAATGAAAAAAATTGTTTGAAAAAGGACAAGATGTTTTAGAAATTCAAATGTTTTGAATTGAGTTGATTATAAATATGTGTATAAATATATATGATTTCAAACTAATTTGAAATAAAACCCGGTAATTTGAATTCTAAAAATTTAAAATTTAACTTGTATAAATTGAATAAATTGGAATGGTGGAAGTAAATCAAATGGACTGAAATTTAACTTAAGTTAAATGGAAATTGAAACTCAAACTGAATAAGTGGATTGATTCTGAAATAAAGATCAAATGGAATCGATAGAATGGAAGTGAACTAATCAAAAGTTGATTAGAGATTTCAAAACTGGAAGTTGGATTGATTTGAAACCAACTGGAAATGGATATATATGTGCTAAGCAGATATTGAATGGAAGCAAATACAAGAGATAGAGATATGCCCGACAAAAAGGTACATGTTTACAATATTACTTGGGTTTGATGATTTTATGAGCCTATGGGGCAAGCCGCTTGGCTTTTTGATTTTCTTTTGGATTGGAGAAGGCCTAGAAAGGCGAGTTGTGGTTGTACCGATTGAGCCGTGCAGAGGAGATGCTACCGAAATTTTTCAGAATTTAAAGTGTTAGAAAATTTTCAGAATTTTTGAAATTTTTCATTAGTAAGAAAAAATAATATTTTAATTTAAGTAAATTGGTCTAGTTAAACTGAAGTTAAAAAGTGAACAAAAAGGATTTTTGGAACTAGTTAATTGGGCATGTAGCATCTCTTCCTACCTTAGCAATTTAGAGCACGAAATTATTTTAAGGGGGAAGGAATGTAATGACCCGGATTTTTAGCCATTTTATTTTGAACATTTAAATTGTTTTTAAGTGTTCTGTTGATAATCTAAAAAGGGTTTTATAACGAATTTATTTTTAAAACGAAGTTTGAACGTATAATTTATAATATAATTATAAAACGAATTCGAAATAGCATGGCAGTTCGTAATATTTGGTTTTGAAATTCAACTGAGAATACAGAATCCGATATAAGTCGGATTTCTATGAAACAAGATACGTTGGAGTTGTATTTATTATAATTTTCATACGAAAGAGAAAAATTGGGATTTTGTGTTATAGATCGTAAGTTATGGCCAAAACAAAATTTGAAATAATCGCTATGGAAATCGTTATTAAAATATAGGCCTTTAAAATAGCCGTTTTGCAAACGGACACTGTTGTCGAAAAAATCAGTTTCATTGGGACCGTAGCATTAAATTATTGTACGGTGTTGAATTGCGTGGCAAACTGAGGTCGTATGTGACCACGGTATCCACAAACGTCCGTTCATTTTCTATAACGCGTAATTAATTTAATAAAGGGTTATTTGAGTATAACTTGAACAGACGATCGAATTAGGCCGCGAAACCAATTCCGTTGAGTTCGTATCGTCGATTAGAGTCAGGATAGGTATATAGTTTGTTATTTTTAGAGACCGGGTAATTTGGCATCAAAAATGGCATTGCGGTACGTGTAAAAATAGCCTACCGGGGGAACGGTCTCAGAATGCGACGAAACTGGTGCCGTTGGGTTCGTATTGATTAATTATTGCTAGATTTCAAAGTTCCAAGTTGTTTCAATTTATCTGTTGATCGTAAAAAATTTAAACGCGTGTTTATTTCTGGTTTTATAAAGGAAATTTTTTCAAAAGATGTCGGAATTCGATGAAACTTGTCCCATTGGGTCCAGAATACTTTTTTATACCAAGATTAGTTTTTTATCAGTAAACAGAAATCAACTGTGGTTAGTTTTACTTGATACTTCACCGCGAAGTTTCGTTATAATATAAAATAATATTATCCCTCTCTATATAACCAGATCCCTCTTCTAAAATCCCTAATCCCCAATTTCTTTTCTGTCGTTCATTTTCTTCGAAACCAATTCTTACGGGAGGAAAAAAAATCACCACTTTCAAAATCCTTAACAGCCTAAAACGAAATGAAACTTTCGAAACTGGATCTATCATAATCGAAATAACTCACGTCTCCTAATGTTTGCAAGTATACGGGTTCGAACGAAATGACTAGCTGCTGGATAATCGAAGCAGTGTGACTTTCGGTGGTTTAATGGGAAAGGTTGCGTTTTGTTGAGATGGCTCGGGGTTCATCAGGGGAGGGGGTGATCATGGAAGAAGTCTGATGAGCATCTGGTGGCGTCCAGGGATCTAAGAGGGTGGAGCAACACCTTGAACTGGATGGTGATGCCAACGGTGGTATGGTTTTTTTCTGGGAATAACGGTTAGAGAAGAGACTCTTGATGGGGTTACTGGAGCCAAAACTTGAAGTCATGGGGCTACAGGTTTATATTTGTGGTAAGGGAACATGAATGCTTTCATGAAGAGGAGTATGAGTTGCGCATTCATTGGTAAGGCCGTATTCACTTACGGTGGACTGAAGAGGTTGGAGGAAGAGGGTTATTTGGTGTTGCCAGGAAGGTTAACGTGGAGGGAGAAAACAATAAAGGATCTAAGCATGGTTGGTAAATGGGGAAGTGGTAAGCACGGATGATTGGTTGTTGTGAGTTAAGGCAAATCCTGTGTTCATATGTGGACTAGATTGATGAAAAATAGAGATAGCAGTGGAAGGAGTTGACACACTTTCGCTGCATGTACAAAATGGTGGGGGACAAAGTTTTGAAAACGAGGTGTGGAAGTAAGATTTAAATCATGGTGATGTACCGGTGAAATGGAGGAATTGGTTCAAATAAATGGTCGGGGAATCATCATGTATCAAAACCTGTTAGGACGGTCAGTACTAGATAAAGCTAACAAAGGGTAATTCATTTTTTTTGCTTTATAAGCACAAACCACGTAAAATAATAATAGTCATAATGGCATATACGCTGCAGGTTTCGAGTACCTTTGGTTGCGAAAGAAGTATCATTAGCAGTAATCACGAGGATTAAGGATCTGAAAACATGGAGTTAGGAGTTTTTATTAAAGGGATAATGTGGGGTAATGACACTAATGAGGGGTTTGGAGGAGAATGGGCACAGCCATAGGCTTTGTGAAGAACAACTAGTGTAGTTGTGTTTGAAAATGGTGAAGAGGAGAGAGCAGATCGAAGTAAGGAGCATCGTTTATTGTGATTGAGAAAGATGATGAGCAGGTTTGGCAACCGTGGTTAAAGAATTTTTAAACGAATTGAACGCAACTGGATTGTTTGGAATCATGACCGTGAGATGTACATTATGGAACCATTGTAGCCGAGAACAGAGCTATCGGTATTTCATGATAAAATCAAACGCTGTTTGATTTTAAATGAGACAAAAGCAGAACCTCAACTGCAGAACAAAGTGAGTAAACTCACTCCCTCTGACCCCTTTATATTTTTATATAATCGTGTTTTAAATTATTTATAGTAATTCTATAGTGTGTGATGATTGTTTGGTTGCATGGTTGATAAAATTGGTTGAATTGGTTGATAGGATTACATCGTTGATCGATTGTTAGTTTGATATTTCATATTGATGTGAAATAATATTATTGATGTTATTAACATCTGTGGATGCAGGGAAACAGGTTGGAGGGGCCCACTGGGTTCCTCAACATTTATATTGTTGTTTTCATATATTTACGTTATATGATGTGATATGTATTCTATTATTGATTTTTTTGTCACTGGCCCTAGAATTTTAGTATTTAAATGGCATAAAATATTTTCGAATATGGGAAAAGGAGTTTGGGATTTAAAAAGAAAAATTTATTTTCAAAAATAGAAATTTAATTTCAAATAAATTTGAAAGTAAAAATTTGTTTAAATGAATGAACATGAAGTTGTTTATAAATGAGTTGTAACTTAAGTGAACTATTTATCATTGGATAAACTGAAATTATAATTTCAAGTTTGAATTTGCATAAGGGTGGAAATCGGTTTTTAAACAAATATTTGAAATGAGATTCGAACTTGGTAATTATAAAGGAAATTATAAAGGGGATTATAAGTGGTTGGAATAAAATGAGATTCGATATGAATAATTCTGAATAAAGGTTATAAATAGAATTTGGATTTAAGATATGTTTACAAGCATGAAATCAAATTGTATATAAAAGAATTATATTCACAATTTAAGTGAATAATGGTTTAAAGGAAATATTTTGCAAATGAAATATCGATAAAGGATATTTAATTTTGAATTATAAATTCAAATTGGAACTTGGATGGAAAAGGAAATTTGATAATCGTTTTAAAATGAGAACGATAAGTTTTATTCCAAAATTGGGAATATAAAATAATTGTGATAACGTTTTGTAAATTGAAATGGTTATAAAGGAAATGGTTTGAAAAACAGCGTTTTTAACGCTGCCATTTTAATTAATGTCTTGTAGGAAAAATAGCGATTATAATGCTGCTATAGTAAATGTTTGTAAATCTAAATAGCGATTTTAACGCTACCGTGGTAATAAGTGTTTAATAAGTGTTTTGTAAATCTAAACAGCGATTTTAACGCTGCCGTGGTAATAAGTGTTTTGTAAATCTAAACAGCGATCTTAATGCTATGGTTATAATAAGTGTTCTATAATTCTAGATAGCGATTGTAACGTTGTTGTTAAAGGTGATGTTCTATAAATCAAACATTTGGAAACAGCGATTATAACGCTACCGTTATAATCAGTGATTTTCCGTAAAAGGAATGTGTTCTTAGATTGAATCTGAGAGTCGCGTAAGCGACAGTTTGTTTAAAATTGTGAGCTTTGACTATTTCAAAGTCGAGAATGTTGTTCAGTTATGGTCTGAGAGGTAAATATACCCCAACTTGATTGGCTTCATGATTGATGGAGGAATGGTTAAGGTTCGATGGTGAAAATTGGTTAGCAATATGGTTAGCTAATAAATGGTGAATGGTTTGAATTATAATAACAATGTTTTATAACATCGCGTTAATTTGAATTTTTTTCCCAAATAAAAATGAGAGATATTTTCTACGCATCGAAAATGAAATGAATTTTTAAATGAAAGAATTGTGAAATGGAATATGAGAATGTTTTCTGATATTAATAAAGTATAATTTTAGAATATAGAAAATAAGGATTCGTGAATATTTAGAAATGTTTTCTAACTAAAATAAGAAATATTTTCTCGAATAAAGGAATTATCATATTGGAAATGTTTTCCAATAATCGAGAAAGACAATTGAATTTTGAAAGAATCTGAAAAAGGGAAAATGGGAAATTGGAAATCGATAATATAATAAGGAATCAATATAAAGGGGCCAGTTTTGTTAGGTGCTTGATCGGTAGAAATTTCCAATTGGAAATAGGACCGTTGATTGTATGGATGTTTCTTTGATAGTAAATCACCGACTATCAAAGTTTTGATTTATTTTATACCTTCGTTATCAATATGGAGAGACCGAGATCAGATTTAATATCTAAAAACCACTCTGTATTGGTATAAGCGTTTTAAATCAACTTATGCTGAAGATAATTGAAGACGGAGTAAATACAAGGGCTGTTCTGTTAATCCTAGGTAGAAATTGCCCAAGATGGATTTATGGAAGAGTGCCTTCGGTTTGTCCAGACCTAGGACAACTTGTAAGGACGAGTGTTTGACAGAGTATTTCCAAAGGGGTTACGTACGTTGATTACTTCAAACATACGAAGTTGGTGGCATAGAAGGGAAACTTCTTTAGCCTAACAATCTGAGTATTTTTGTGGGAATCAATTAGTGATTTCCGATGGATCTGACGATGTGGCATTCAAAGTGAATGGTGTACAAATGTTCTGGAAGATAATTAAAACCTCAAGCCTCACAACCGGAAATTGACAAAAATCGGGCTGGCAGCATGGCTATGTGGGTTGCACCATTAGGATGTATAATCACCTATCTAGAGAAATTCTTTAATCTGTTGATGTTGTCCCTTTCGGGAGATGGTTGTTGATCCCAACTGTTGGTGATATACATTCGATACACTCAAGCGAAATGAGTGGTCGGTCATGTGAGGGCCGGGGTGCAAGACATTCTTGTTGAACCCAGTGTATTCGTCTCTATAGATATACTATCGGCAGGTGGTCCCATACCTTATCATGTTGGAATTCCAATCTCCAATAAGCGCCCTGCGGTTTTTGATTTTATATAATATATGGAGCGTAAGATGTAAGCGTTCCGCTAGATTCTATTTATTTGATATAGACACTATTATAATATCATCAGATTTGATATCAAAAACATTTTTGGTTTTCGTAAGGTAAAAACCATCCATGTTTATGTGTGGATCGGTCTTACGATTATCATTTCTTTTAAAGGATTTTGAAAGTTAAACAAATGGTTGGAGTTTACTCACACCAGTCCCATGACTGACCCAGAGTTTGTTTTGTTTGTTTTCCCTAAACTCTTGGGTGCCCAAATTTGTACGGGCAGTCAAGTAGTCGGGATTTTACAGATTCACTTGGAGGAGTTTGAAGCAGGAGGCTTCACCGGTTAGCTATAGACTATTATATATTCCGCTGTGTACCATGTTTGTATCTGGAAACAGGTGTTATAATTGTTCCAGGAATAACTGTTGTGCTCTGATGATGGTATGTATATATACAGTTACAGTCTTGTATTTCAAAGTTTATGTTATCTAATATATCTTATTCGTTCCGCTGTGAGTTTGTGATCTTCGTTTTCTTCTATTCTAATATTTCTTTCTTTCTATTCATCATCCTCTAACTTCTTTCTAATAGTGATTCGTATTTCTGTGCAATCTGGGTTGGATGTGTGGGGTTATTAGTCGACTCAAAGAGTACGGAAATTCGGGTCGTTTCATGGAGGGTGTGCGTTGCGAACTAAAGTTCGACAACAATGGAATGATCGCGATTCGTGATTAAGTGAAGTTGTGCGTGGAGTCAGGGTTTTTAGTGGAAGCGTGGTCGTTGTTGGAAACAAGAAGGAGATGACGAGTTTGGCCTACGGTGATTTGCAGTAGGCAGATTAATTAGACTTGACGTTGGGTAGAAAAATGAAGCGAAATCTGGTATTGGGTTGGGGGCAGAAGAAGATCGCATGAGCTAGTGGGAGGTTGGCAACAGGTTCGATGCGGGTTTGCTATTGTGGGATTTTTTGGGAAGTCGAGTTCAAAACCGTGTTATTATAGGAGATGGATTGATTTTGTGTAAGTAAGGCGACTAAGGTTGAAGTGCCGAGGTCTGTAGTGGACTATAGCAAGTGTACAAGGTGACAATGGGGTTTGGGAATAGAACGGAGAAGAAGGATTTTTAACGTGAATTAAGGTAATTATTTTTATTTAGTAATTAAATTTTTAATTACATTTAAATCATTCGATAGCTTAAATAATATTTGTTAAATATGTATACGAGCTCCAAATTCAAGAAATCCATAATGTAGACTCGTAATAAGGAATGTAGTCGAGCTGGAGAGAATTTGGAAATCTTCTAAAGCCCGATAAATTTAAAACTGGACCAGATTGCAATTAAAAATAAAAGTGAGTAAATCTTTCTCAGATTTTATTAGAATTATTTTTATTAGTTAAAATAATTGTTTGTTGGATGTTTCCATGCCTTGAAATATTATTATGGCTATTATATACATATATATATATATATATATATTAGTTATTTAGGCTTGGTGGTTGTGGTTATAATATATATATTGGTGGTTGGATTCCCGTAGTATCATTAGTGGATGCCCGTAGTATCATTAGAGGATGACCCTATATGCCCTACAATATGATAATGGATGACCTTCTATACCGCGATATCCTGCCTCGAATCAGGATGCTTATTATTTATGTTGGCTAACGTCTGTGGATGCAGGAAAAACGGGTTGGAGGAATCCTACTAGATTCCTCAAAATTTATTATTGTTTGTTTTCATATATACATATATATATATATATATCATATATGATGTGTTAGAAAATTTTTGATTGATAATTGGGTGTTTTGGATGTTGAAATATTACTGGCCCTAAATGTTGATTTTAAAAATATCATGAGAAGGGGTTTTGAAATTTAAAATGCAAAATGTATTTTTCTAAAATAGATTTTGAATTTCGAATGGACTAGAAATAAAAACAAGTAATAAATTTATAAACGGTATTTATAAATTAAATGGAATAAATTTTAATTGGATAATGTGGGGAAATGAAATGAATTTATAAAAGATGTTTATAAATGAACGGAAATAAATTATCATTGGATAATATGAATATTTAAATTCAAATGTGTATTTAAAATGAAAATTGAAAAATCGTTTCAAATAGTAAACGATGAAATTTGTTTCAATGTTCGGGATGGAAATTAAATTGAATAAATCCATAGGATTTATGTTTGAATTCAACTATATCGGATTTACAAAATAAATTATTTCCAAATAGAATATTTAAATTGTATTAGATAGAAACTAAGATAAATTATGAAAATAGATTCCATATTTATATATAAGTTAAAATAATAAAATATTCCAAAGAATGAACTTGGTTTAAAATAGATTTGTATAGAACTTTTTTTAACATATAAAACAAGTAAATTTATAAACGATGCTTATAAATGTAGTGAAATAATTATCCTGAGATAATTTGGAATTTTAAATTCAAGTATGATTTAAAATAGAATTTGAAATCATTTCGAAAAGGGAACGACGGTTTTTATTCTGGAATTCGGAATATAAAAGGAATTGAGTTTCAAACAGATTTTAAAATGAAACTTGTTTTATTATATAAAATAAGGAAGTTTGATTTATAAACATGTTTATAAATCTAGTAAAATAAATTATCATTAGATAATTTAGACGTTTAAATTCCAGTATGAATTTAAAAGTGAATTGGAAAACGACTTGAAATAGAACGATTAATTTTATTCTAGAATTTGAAATATAAATTGAATTGAGAAAAATCCAATGGATTCATAATTTAAAATTTGATTATATCGAATTTTATAAATAATTTATTTATAAAGGAACTGGAATTTAGAATAGAAGATTAAGTTATAAATAAATACAAACTGAGTTATAAATAATCAACGGATAAGGATAACCGAAAATCTTAAGTTGGATTTGGTAGATGGGCCGAATTTATGTAAGAATAGAGTTGAAATTTTATTTATAAACAAAGTTTAAATGTTTATATTTAAATATAATTAAAATGAACTCGTTGCAGCGTGGTAGTTCATAAATTGGCGTTTTGAACTTCAATTGAGTATATAGAAGTCAATTTAAGTCGGAATTCTTTGAAACAAGAATAGTCAGGACCAATTTGATAATAGTTTTATAATGAAAGAGAAATTTTTTGAATTCGTCTTATAGAATTTTAGTTATGTAAAACTCAAATTTTCAAAAAAAACAACGCCATACCCTTATAAAACCATAACGTTTTATTTAAATAAATAAAAGGATTTTAAGTAAATAAAATCCGAATTTCCATTAAAAAAATCCAGACTTGAGATATAAAATAAATATGAACTCAAGTGGAGTAAGCGAACTAATTTTTGAAACAAAAATAAGAGTTTTAATTATTGAATAAAATTAACTAATTTGAAGAATAATTAGTTAATCGTGTTTTGAATCGAAAATTAGGGCGTTGGATAAGTGAATAGGGTTTATGAATTTATATTCGAAATCGAATATGAAACTTAAGTTGAAATGGAATTAGATTGGGTTTTAAGTAAATTAAAAATATATCTGAGCATATTATGTTCAAATAAAAAGTGAAATGGGCCAAAGAGCTAATTAAAGAATAAATTAGCAAACTGAGTTAAAAATGATTGACTTGAGTTAGAATAAATTGGGAATGGACGTATATGGGTTAGACAGGTATGGAATGAAGTGTATGAAGATTATAATTTATGTACCCGACAAAAGGTACACGTTTGAATTCCATATGAGTTTTTATGTGCCGAATCGGCAAGCCGATTGGCTTTTTTATTTTATTTTTGAATGGAAAGGACCTAGAAAGGAGAGTTGTAGTTTGAGCTATTGACCAATACAAAGGAGGTGCTGGAGAAATTTTCCGAAAATTTAAAGAGTTAGAATATTTTTAAGAATATTTTATAACTAGAAAACAATATATCAATATACATATATATAATTCGATAAGGAAACGAACTTAAAATAGAATATTATAAACAAAAAGGAAATCTATAATTAAATATGGTAAAAATATAAAGAGAAACGTATACACGTTTTAAAATGAACAATTGCCTTTTTGGGTGTTGATTATTTGAGATAAGTGTTTTTGTCCATTTTGAAGTTAATGATGTTTTCAGTCAAGGTCTGAGAGGTAATTATATCCCAACTTGATTGATTTCATTATTAATTGATAAATAGGAGGATTCAATCTCTAAGAAAAATGTTTAAAGAGATTTATTTGAATGCAGTATTTCGGGTTGTTGTAAAGATGTTTTACACAATATTCGTTTTAACCCAAGTAATTGGAATTTTGGAAATATAATAATAAATATTTCCTAAGTATAGAAATGAATGGTTGTGAAAGGGAGAAGTACTTGGAATGTTTTCCAATTATTAATAAGAGATATTTTCTAAGTATAGAAAATAAAAGAAGGCGATATATGGAAATGTAGGCCAAGATGATTATTGAAAATATTTGGTTAACAAATATTGATAAGGAAATTGAAAAGTGATTTAATTAATAAAATATTAATCAAGGGGACTAATGATTGTTTGATGTTTTGAATGGATGTATGTTTTCTTTGATACTTAAATAGCCGACTATCGAAGTATTTGCCAATATCGTTGTCAATATGGAGAGATCGGTTGGATTATTATCCGACAACCACTCCGTATTGGAAGTAGCATTGCAAATCAGATTTTATAAAGATAATCGAAGACGGAGTAAAGTGCAAGGGCTCTTTCTATTAATCCTAGGTAGAAATTGCCTAAGATGGATTAATGGAAATTGTGCCTTTGGTTTTGTTCAGTCCCAGAACGAAGTTGTATGGACGAATGTCTGACAGAGTATTTCCATTGGTCGCATATGTTGGTTTGTATAAATATATATATGGTGACGGAGAATTTATTATCTTAGCATAATATCCAGATTATATTTGTGCAAATCAATTAATGGTTAACAGAACTTACAATGTGGCATTCATAGTGATTGTGCTGTCAATGAAAAGTAAGTAAGCGTAGCCTCAGGCCTCAACAACCGTGTAACACCCCGTAATTCTGTAACACTAAGATTCGCAAATCAAAGAAGAATTAAACATTAAAATCGAAATCAAGCGAAACGGACTGCTCCATTGCGTTCGTCTCGGAAAAATAAGCGAAATAGAGTCCGAGTTTTCGAAAATGCAGTCCGTATGACCAAGATATGGCTTGCCAAAGTTTTCAGAAAATTCCAAGTTCAAAACAGTTTAAAATAGGGTTAAATTCGAAATTCAAACACGCAGGAGGCAGGGCGGGAAAATTCCCGCCCAGGTCAAGTCGACAGGGGTGTCGACTACGCAGTCGACACCACCCCCCCTATGTCGACTGCCCAGTCGACACGGGTGTCGACCTGCCCGCTTTTTCCAGCTTTCTGCACCTGGTTCGTTCTGCTGTATTTGGTCACGTTTTCTGACCAGGTTCGTCCACCTGGCACTATATAAACAGCCCTGGTCTTCTTCTCTATTCACAATTCTTTTTCTACCCTTATGCTGTGAAGATTCTAGTTAGACATGGCTTCTTCTCCTCCTCAAAAATATATAAATAAATAATATATATATAAAATAAAACAAGACGAGGAGATGCTTCTCAAAAGACTTTCAAGAAGAAGAGATTCAAGCTAGGATTCAAAGGAGGTTCAAACGACTTCACCGAATGATTTCTACGAATCATAGCAACGCCATCTTTCTTTTCTAATCTAAATCTCTGTAAGTCAGTTATTTTTAGATTTGAATGTTTTGCTTTTATTCGTGACATGAAATTAAAGGGATAAAAGACTATGCCTAATATTTCTTCTTGAATCAGTGCTTGTACCTTTGGACCTAATTAAGAATTGTTGTGATTCGATGACCAATAAGACTGTGACGGTGAAATTATGGACTTTGGAACCATATGCCTTGGAACTATGAACATAAGCCTTTGATTTTGGGACATAAAATATTGCCTATGACTATGAATATTTCCTATGACTATGAACGTTGCCTATGACTATGAACATCGCCTAAGACTGTGATTCATTGAACTGTGAGGGCTATTGCCTATGACTATGAACATCGCCTAAGACTGTGATTCATTGAACTGTGAGGACTATTGCCTATGACTATGAACATCGCCTAAGACCGTGATTCATTGAACTGTGAGGATTATTGCCTATGACTATGAATATAAGATTATTATTTATGCCCATGACAATGTAGTTATAAAACCATGTTGTTTATTTTGGATATAGGCCCGACTTTCTATTCAGTTTATTCTTGGTTATCTTTGGTTTTAGACCTTGGGAATTTACCTATTAAGTTAGGTCTACCCATGTTCTTGAACCTCTGTCTTTATTCTGTCTATTCTTGGTTCTAGACCTTGGGAATTTACCTATTTAGTTAGGTCTACCTATGTTCTTGAACCTACGTCGTTATACAAAACCATTTTTATGCCAGTTGTTATATCTATCCTTTTCATAGCAATCTTTGGTTCATTCCCTATTTGCTACGAATCTAGATTTATCTATAATCTAGATTGAAACACGATTGTACGAACGGTGGGAATGCGATTTGGGGCAAAATATGAAATATACTAAAACTTGGAACTTGGCATAAATTGGGAACATGTATTATGGCATGTTCATAGAAATGCAAATGGGATAAATTTGACATGAATTATAAGATGTGTAATTTGAATCTTGTATTGAAGTGTAAATCTAGTATTTACATGAATAGTGAACTAGAGTAATAAGTCTAGTTTGACGTGAATTAGAATGTTAAATCAGAATTGGATTAGCTAATTTGGCGCAATAAGTATATTGGCATAAATTTGAAATTGGCCATAATTGGGAGTAATTGTCAGGATTAGCAAAATCATGGTTAGTGACACTTCATTTGGTATGGTTTACATACCAAAAGGCATAAACATGATATAGAGGGGAAAATGGGCCGTAAGAATAAATGAGTAATTGGGAAATAAGTAAATTAGGATTAATCTACTTATAGAATTTGTCCTAAATGAGGAAATGTTAATTTAGACAAATTAAAGGTTTGTTAACGACATCTCTTTTAATAATAAACCAGAAAGTTCTAGGGTGACAGAGAGGATAGTGTCTAGGCTTGAGTTTGGAAAATACAAGTTTCCTGCTCTCCTTGGCTATCCCTAACTGATCCGACGGACGGTATGGTTACTTTCAAAGCCTGATTTGAAAATTAATCAAAACCCTTTTGAACTAGAAAACACGAATAGGCCTAACCCGAGGTTAGACTGAGTTGCGATGTAAACCTGCCCGGAACCAACCAGCACATCTAGTAATCGCAACAATATCTGTCTAATGTGAGTGGTCGTGGCTTTAATTTATTTAGTTAAAGCTAGAACAAGAATGCTAGGGTTAAGTTAACTAAGACACTTAACCAACTCAACATGATAACAAGACTGGTAGGTGGGGTTAGGTTCATACAGTTAGAATGGGAGGGTTAAGTCCATAGGAACACTTAACCAACTTAAGTACAGTTAAGCTAGAACGGAGGGCTAAGTCCACAGGGACACTTAACCAAACTCATGGTAACAAGACAAGATTTGTAGAGGTTAAGTAACTAAGAAAAACACTTAGCCAAATTAACATGTTAACTAGTCTAGAAAGTGTGGTTAAGTAAAGTTAATATACTTAGCCAAATTAACATGTTAACTAGACTAGAGGTTGGGGTTAAGTAAGATTTAATACACTTAGCCAATTTGATATGTTAGCTGGGCTAGACCGTAGGGTTAAGTAAACTTGAACACTTAACCATCGGATTTTGATAAGGGAATAGGGTTAAGTCTAAAACATGAAGGGATAATACTTAACCGTTAATAACAGGTTAGTTAAAACAGACGGGCAAGGTTAAGTTAAAAAGGAACACTGAACCAATACAGGGTGAGTGGGTAAGGTTAAGTAATAAGAAATACATAACCAATATAACTTGGTTTGTGGTGGGGTTAAGTCAACATGAATTACTGATAACACTTAACCAGTTTGACAGGATAAATGAAGAGGGTTAAGTTGGATTGAATTGACTAATGACACTTAACCAATCCAAAATGCCGGGAAAGGGAACTAAGTAGTAAACCTTAGAAATCAACGATTCTGGAAACTAGGTGGTAAATCTTAGTTAGTAAAACTAAGTAGTAATTCTTAGTATAACACGGGAAGGAGCGAATGTCCATCTGAATAGAGAGAAGGCTCCAACGAATTGGGTTACGAAGCCCGGGCTTCGAGGGGACGTGAGGGTACTCTTGGTATCCCCTTGTGAGGCTGTAGATGATCCGCCCGGGCCCACAGAGGTTAAGGTCTGCGTAGAAGAACTAGGGGTATGCCTTAGTTGCAATACATGACAACCTAAAGACTAGGATGGACCGGCGTGATTCGGCGAGCAAACGGTAGCCCTGTGATAGCAACTCGTCATCTACCATCCATCTTGAGTCAGTCGAGATACGTGAAGCGGAAAGGCGGAGAACTCCAAAAGACCATATACTTGCTATCTAGTTATGGTTGCGGATGGCCATAGGATAGTGGGGCACCGGGGGCCAGCGTATAGTTCACATTTTACAAGGTGTGCCTTTCATTAGTTGAGGGAGGGGTCAAGTGGGACCATAGCCACTGGAATAAAAACAGACCTTAGTATCTGCATCGGCAGATATCTGAAAGCTCCCGACCGAGTTCTGTATTCCTTGATTCGCCCGGTCATAGGACTCGGACCGCACATTACATGTAACAACCCGGAAAATCTGGGCCAGTTTAAAATTTTTATTTTGGCAATTTTAGCGAATTTTGATTATTTAAAATGAATTATTTTAAATAATATCGACGAGAAATTTATTTTGAATGGAATACGAACATATATATTATATAGTTCGTCGTTAGAATATAAATATTTATTATATAATTATAAAAGGAATTGAAAATGGCGCGGTAGTTCGATAATTCGATTTCAAACTTCAATTGAATGTGCTAGGTGCAAAACAATCCGGATTTTAGTGAAACCAAAAACATTAGGATCTAATTGGTAATATTTTTCCAACGAATCCGAAAAATCAAATTTTCATAGCGGGAATCAAAAGATATGTCCAGTTGAAAATTCTGAATAGTCGCTATGGAATTCAGACCCTTAAAAATGGAAATTTTGCAAACGACCTCGGAATTTGACGAAACCACTTTTGTTGGATCCATGATGTCAAATTATTGCTAGGTTTAAATTTTCATAATTTTTCGAATCATTATGTGAGCGTGGCAAAGGAAAACGCGTTTGACCAGTTTCAGTTGATTTTAATCGACTAGAAAATGGCCATTTCCAACGGTCTCAGAATTTGACGAAATTAGTTTTGTTAGGACCGTATCGTCAATACGAAGCTAGAAATAATTTTTCTGGAATTTTCAGAGTCTGTATGTGGCCTCGGTAAATTGAAATGTACGTTTAAAATTGAATATATAGATTTAAATGTAAATTCAACGAAAACTGATCGTAACAGCCGAATTGGCTTACGATACATATCCCATTGTGTTCGGAATGGGGGTAATTAGCTAAGGGCGACAGTCGTTGGGTCTCGTTTCGAGTTCAAATGAAAAGTCAACTCATATGGAGAAAAAAAATATAATAAAATAAAATTCCTTTTACATAAATACCCCCTCTTTCTTTTCCTTTCCTTTTAATTTCCCCTAAACCTAAATCGCGCCCCAATTCCTCTGAGCCCGACGTTCACCCAAATCCCTTCCCCCTTGACCTCGTCGGCCGCGCCACCGCTCCAGGAGGCCGTCGCCCACCTCCACACCCCCGCCACTCCACTCCGGCCTTCATCCCCGTTCTCCTCCTTCTCGTCGCCCTCGAACCAGCAAAACCGCGAGCGCCCAACCCCTGCCGAGCACCTGAAGCCGCCGGACCTCCCTGAGCCGCCATCACCCACCTCCTACAGCCAACCCGACTTCTCTCTCTCCCGCTCCTCTTTGAAAGTCGCGCCACCACATCTCGACGCAGCCAAGAACCGAGCCCGCTCCGACCCCAGGGCCGCCACTTCGACGTCAAACTCGCCTCCACTCGAAAACCGGTGAGCTTTCAAATTGAATTTCCTTTTCAGTTTTAACATGGATGTAAAACATGATTTTTATTATGTATATAAGTTGAAATAGGCGTGATTTTATTATATTATCATTTTATTTGATTTAGGGAAAAAAACTGATTTTACTTTGGTTTAAAAAACTGATTTTTCTTTCGGTTAAAAACATGATTTTTACTCACTTAAAAACTCGATTTTTACATACTTAAAGACTCGATTTTTATGTCCTTGAAGACATGATTTTTAAAGTGAACCTATAATTTTTATAAAGCGTAGAGATATAAAAATATAATTTTTATATAGAATGAAGCATCGAAAAATATATATGAAGAAGGAATAAAAAAAATATAATTTTTATAACAAAGTAGCGAATTGAAAATATGATTTTTACTTCGATAAAAATGAGATTTCTATATGTGAAGCGAATTACAAAGGTGATGATAAAAATGTGATTTTTATTTATATGTACAGCGTGAAAAAGAGCAAATCCGAGCAGCTCAGAAATTCATAAAACCGGCGGAGTGGAACCCTCTGTGAGAATTCCTCACTCTTCAATTTCATTTCAAGATATATATATACTAGGATGCAGACGGTGCTTAGTAACACCCGACACAATCGTCCATAGACCATGGACTTGTTTGTTTGGTTGCATAGATTAGTTAGATTATTTGGTTTGAATTGAATGGTTTGGTGAAATGATATTGATTTGATTGATGTGTGAATGGCGTGGGCCTTCACTAGACCGGGGATAAGGCTAGGCCTTGTCCCGTTTCTAGTATCGTGCCGTTATGCCGCCGAAATTTTCTAAAAATAAGTTAGAAAAATAAAGATAACATTTTATTTAATAAATGAATCTAATAGAAAATTCATAGGTTGAATAAAATAGTTTGATCGTTAAAAATATAATTTTTAACGTGAATGTGAATAAATAAATATTCATTTACAAACCGGACGGTTTGTTTATGTACACCTATTTGAAGGACATTGATTGGGACGATAAATTTTACACATCGCCCAACTGCACAAATAAAATCTGTGTTTGATTGTTTGAAACCCCACACGGGTATTGGGATGATATTTGACGTACACTAATCCCGATTGTTTAGTTGTATGTCGATCGATTGATTGACAGACTGTTATAAGCGTTGAATATTTATATTTGATGCTTATACAGTGTAGAATGCACTTTGGATGATGGTTGATTATTCATCGTTGTTGATATATACATGTGTTGTAGAAAATCCATATAATTAACATTATATGGTAATTGATTGGGCCTCATTCCAGTTTCGAAAAAGAAATATTTGGGATAGAAATATTCGAAATAGAATATTTGAAAATAGAAACATATGAAGCCGTGTTGGTTAGATTGACGCCATTTTGACGTGAACGATATTTATATCGATTTTATTCATTTTATAATGAATATCGAAAGTGATTTCAAAATCTGATTTTTTGAATATAAATGAATTCGAATTGAAATTGAATATAAAAGAATTCGAATTGAAATTGAATATAAATGAATTCGAATTGAAATTGAATTGAAATCGATTTGAAAATGAATTTAAAACGAATTTAAATTGGAATATTCAATTTTGATTTGAAATTGAATATGAAGTTGAAACCGTTTTGAAAACGAATTTAAAATGATTTATTAAGTACGTTTTAAAGGAAATCGACGAAGTATATATTATATATATAATATAATGGCCTGAATAGAACGCGCCGCGCCATGGCAGTTCGCGAATTTCGACCATCAACTTCGAACGAATATTACGGGAGATCCGACCGTCGGATTCTCCTAAAACCGGAACCGTTGGGTTCGTATCGAAAAGAGCTTTCTAACGAATGTTAGAAATTTGAAATCTAACGGTTGGATTTGGAATTATGTCCAAATCAAATTTGAAAAAGGTCGCTATAAGTGCAGTTCGATGGCCATTGATGGAAATCGACTGTACATGCCTTGATAAAATTATTAAAAATAGTAATAATTTGTGTAAAATCACAAGAAATGATTTAGAAAGAATTGGGATGAAAAACTCCATATTTGAAAAGATAAAAATAGATTTTTATCCAAATGAACTAGTTTTGAACTAGAATTATAATTCTATTTATTTTTAAATAAATAAATTGAATTTAAAAGGAGTTTAAAAAAAACAACCAGAATTTCCAATGATCGCATTGGAATGGATTTGAATCGAAATTGCCTTCGGAATATTTCGATGTTGGATTTCGTGACTATACAGATGTTGTTATGGAAATTTGAAAGATATAGATATATATATATCGTTATTTCCAATACGATATTTGTTGGTCGTAGAATTTGATATTGAATATAAGCCGGGATATTTTCTATTCAGAGCCTTGTATTTAATATCAAATGTGATTTGGGTTTGTCGTGAATGGTGTCTTGACTAACACTGTTCTTGAACCCAGTTGAGAAAAGATTAAATCTTTTTATTTAGATTTAATGAAGTGTACCAATTAAATAATATTTAATTGAAATTGAATTGACATTGATTTTTGGGTTTATCGTGAACAGTGTTTTAAATAACACTTGTTCTTTAACCTGATAATCAATGAATGTGATTTTGGGTTTATCGTGAACCGTGTTTTAAATGACACTGATTCTTTAACCCAGTTAACGATTAAAACTAAGTGGAGTTTTAATGAATCTTTAATTAGATTGAAACAATCGAAATGGAGTATCACCAGTTTTACTCCAGGCGTTAGTTAAATCTTTAATTAGATTTGAACGTGAAATGGTAATTGAATTTACCGATAACACCGTGGTGTTAGATATGAAGTATAACCAGTTTTACTTCATGGGATGAATAGGTTGGGATTGAGAAATTAAAACAAATGATTACTTCGGTAAAGTTCGTTAATCCCGACTAGTTTGAATTGATATTCAAAAGTAGATTAAAGAATAAATTAAAGAATTTATCTTTGATAAAATTAATGGGAACCTTTCCCTATGAGTGTGAAATTTATAAACTAACTGTCGGTTAGCTAAGCAGAACGGTTTTCTGGATATTGATCTGATGTTGGTTTCGGCCTTCGGGGTTAATATTTGGGGAATTATTCTAATTTACGGTTAGTGACTGATGAATTCGAATGAGGCGTATGTTGTGTTTGTGTAACACTTATTTAAAATATACGCGAGTTATTCGGGAAGACCGGGTTTATCCCATTCTGAATAACTGATACGACGATAAGTCGAAGATGAAGACGATGGTCGAAGACCAGAGGTCTTCACGTCATTTGGGTGATTACTGATGATCTTGATTGGGATGTACACCCAAGAAGATGGAAACAGTTGGTGATCGTCCAGATGTATTTGGAGATCGATGGATATGCGGGGTACTAGGTGCCTCCGGTTTCGTTCAGACCCAGAACGAACTTTTAAATGGACCGTGTGTCTGACATTGGAATTTAGTCTGTGTGATTGATTTCTATTAAATATATATCTGTTTGGCGGCGGAGAATTTATTCTCTTGCTTAACGCCCTTCTCTGAGACGTATGAGCTCAGGAGTTATATACTGATGGATATCAAACGCATAGAGTGAAATGCCTGTGTGGCATGCTTAAGTGGCGAATGATCAAGGCTTCTGTTGAAAAGCAAAGTCTTGTGGTTGATGATCGAAGCACGGCCTTTGTGGCGTAGCTTTGTGTAACGTTTACTTCGCGAGTTCCGCACCCGGTATGAACCAAAAACGGGAGAGGACGCCAGGGAGGGCATGCGTTTCTTTCTAGCTAGAAGTGGCGTCAGTGGTTTTACACGCCCTGACGAGTTTGACTTATGTGGTTGTTGCTGTTGCGAGGCGCCTTGGTTTGATCGGACGATCCGGGTCCGATGGAGTCATTTGTTGGCTCATTTACGCCCCATAGGGCGGAGAGACGTATTGTTCAGGCATAATAATCCACATCGGTGGACCGGCCCTGAGGATCCAGGGGGCAGTTGCGGCTGTTCCTGAGACATGGGCTAGATTGTCTCGAATCGGTAGAGGACTATCTTTTCCTTCGGTTCATAGATGGAAATCCAACTTCCAAATACGTGACATTTGCGGTTTTATTTGTAAACCTATATATGGCGACATAGTGGCATGGGACGCTCATGTCGCCTATGATTGATACTTATGATTTGAAGTTGTTTATACACTATGCACTTATAATAGTATCAAACGATTTCTTTTAAACGTATCAAGCATTCTTGGCTATTATAAGGTAAAAACCCTATTCCCCGGCTTGCGTTGCATTGTGTGATAGGACCTGGGTCTTATAATAGCTTCATTTTTCTTTATCTAGCATTGCGCTGTTGTTTTATGCACTGGTATTCTTGGGAGGAAACCCGTTCCGTGTTATACGGCGTGGTCCCTTGATTTACCTAACTTTAAAAATAAAGATTAATAACTGTTTTAGTTCTCACACCAGTCCCATGACTGACCTGGAGTTTATTGTTTTAACCTAAACTCTGGGTGCCCTTATTTTGACACAGGCAGCTAGTAGTTTTGGTTTTGTAGATTTATATTCACAGGATCCTGGTTTACAGCTGGAACGATATCCGGAAAGCTTTGTATCCGTATATCTCCATCTAGTTGTGTATTGTATTATTTTCCGCTGCTATGTATTTAAATGTAATTTAAATCTCTGATATTTCTGTGTAATATTCATTTATACTCTGTATATTCTTGTAACCTGATGTATTGTTGTAATAACAATGAAATGTTCTTCCGTCTGCGTTCTATTTTGTCGTGTTCTCAAACGATAGGGCGTTTCGAACGGTCCGGGTCGGTTTAGCGACCGGTTCGGACCGAGCGAGATTCCCGATCGTCACACGTGGTATCAGAGCTTTGGGTTTACAAAGCTCAGAGAACAAGACACATTAGAACTGTACGAAAGAATTCATCAGAAATTGGATTAGCAACATCCAATGGGAATGACTCGTTAGAGATGGGATCAGTTGTATCCTAGAACGAGTGTGAAGAGTATATTTTTAAAATGAAAACAAATTTTTGTTTTGAAAATTTAAATCAACTATTCATATTTGATTATTTATCTATATAGATTTGGACAATCCGATATATAAAGATTTTGCATATAGTCTTGCAAACGTGTATTCGAAGTTTTAATATACTGGATAGTTATAGAATCATACTCTAGTGCCCGGGGATAATTCTGGTAACGGGGCACCGTCGCCAGTATGTATCTTCGAGTAACGAAAGTGAGATTTCTATAAATTTCCAATTGACTGGTGTGAGAACCGAAACTAGATAGGGCCTATTGTTGTGATTTGGCATCAAAAATATGATTTTTGACTATATATCAAAGTTATGAATTCCAAATGATAATTCACTAATTGATTGATGTTTGTTTAATTGTTTGATAATTTTGAACCATTATGCCTAATTGTATCAAATATTGAACGATATTGAAAATTAGTCGCATTTGCTTGCATATACATGTACTTACATTGAACAGGTCATAGCAAGGAGGCTAGAGCAGAGAATAAAATTTGTTTGCCCGACAAATAGGTACATGTTTACTACATAATTTACTGTTTTGTTTGGGTGATGATGATTTTATGAGCCTATTGGCTAGCCGCTTGGCTTTTTCTTTTTCTTTTTGAGATCAGAAGGCCTATATGGCAATTTCGGGATTTTCCCGTGGCTCCCGGTGCAGGGGAGGTTATGGCGAAATTTTTCGAAAATTTAGGGTGTTAGCCAAATTTTTGAAAATTTGAAAATTCTCAGAAACTGGAAAGTTAGAGAATGAAAGCCAGATCGAACGTAGAGTTGATTAATCAAACCACTTTCGACTTTGTTCCTTTTCGGGGACGAAAAGTTTTAAGTGGGGGAGATTGTAACAACCCGGAAAATCTGGGCCAGTTTAAAATTTTTATTTTGGCAATTTTAGCGAATTTTGATTATTTAAAATGAATTATTTTAAATAATATCGACGAGAAATTTATTTTGAATGGAATACGAACATATATATTATATAGTCCGTCGTTAGAATATAAATATTTATTATATAATTATAAAAGGAATTGAAAATGGCGCGGTAGTTCGATAATTCAATTTCAAACTTCAATTGAATGTGCTGGGTGCAAAACAATCCGGATTTTAGTGAAACCAAAAACATTAGGATCTAATTGGTAATATTTTTCCAACGAATCCGAAAAATCAAATTTTCATAGCGGGAATCAAAAGATATGTCCAGTTGAAAATTCTGAATAGTCGCTATGGAATTCAGGCCCTTAAAAATGGAAATTTTGCAAATAACCTCGGAATTCGACGAAACCACTTTTGTTGGATCCGTGATGTCAAATTATTGCTAGGTTTCAATTTTCATAATTTTTCGAATCATTATGTGAGCGTGGCAAAGGAAAACGCGTTTGACCAGTTTCAGTTGATTTTAATCGACTGGAAAATGGCCATTTTTCCAACGGTCTCAGAATTTGATGAAATTAGTTTTGTTATGACCGTATCGTCAATACGAAGCTAGAAATAATTTTTCTGGAATTTTTAGAGTCTGTATGCGGCCTCGGTAAATTGAAATGTACGTTTAAAATTGAATATATAGATTTAAATGTAAATTCAACGAAAACTGATCGTAACAGCCGAATTGGCTTACGATACATATCCCATTGTGTTTGGAATGGGGGTAATTAGCTAGGGGCGACAGTCGTTGGGTCTCGTTTCGAGTTCAAATGAAAAGTCAACTCATATGGAGAAAAAAATATAATAAAATAAAATTCCTTTTACATAAATACCCCCTCTTTCTTTTCCTTTCCTTTTAATTTCCCCTAAACCTAAATCGCGCCCCAATTCCTCTGAGCCCGACGTTCACCCAAATCCCTTCCCCCTTGACCTCGTCGGCCGTGCCACCGCTCCAGGAGGCCTTCGCCCACCTCCACACCCCCGCCACTCCACTCCGGCCTTCATCCCCGTTCTCCTCCTTCTCGTCGCCCTCGAACCAGCAAAACCGCGAGCGCCCAAACCCCTGCCGAGCACCTGAAGCCGCCGGACCTCCCTGGGCCGCCATCACCCACCTCCTACAGCCAATTTGACTTCTCTCCCTCCCTCTCCTCTTTGAAAGCCGCGCCACCACATCTCGACGCAGCCAAGAACCGAGCCCGCTCCGACCCCAGGGCCGCCACTTCGACGTCAAACTCGCCTCCACTCGAAAACCGGTGAGCTTTCAAATTGAATTTCCTTTTCAGTTTTAACATGGATGTAAAACATGATTTTTATTATGTATATAAGTTGAAATAGGAGTGATTTTATTATATTATCATTTTATTTGATTTAAGAAAAAAAAAACTGATTTTACTTTGGTTTAAAAAACTGATTTTTCTTTCGGTTAAAAACATGATTTTTACTCACTTAAAAACTCGATTTTTACTTACTTAAAGACTCGATTTTAATGTCCTTGAAGACATGATTTTTAAAGTGAACCTATAATTTTTATAAAGCGTAGAGATATAAAAATATAATTTTTATATAGAATGAAGCGTCGAAAAATATATATGAAGAAGGAATAAAAAAATATAATTTTTATAACGAAGTAGCGAATTGAAAATATGATTTTTACTTCGATAAAAATGAGATTTCTATATGTGAAGCGAATTACAAAGGTGATGATAAAAATGTGATTTTTATTTATATATACAGCGTGAAAAAGAGCAAATCCGAGCAGCTCGGAAATTCAGAAAACCGGCGGAGTGGAACCCTCTGTGAGAATTCCTCACTCTTCAATTTCTTTTCTAGATATATATATATACTAGGATGCAGACGGTGCTTAGTAGCACCCGACACAATCGTCCACAGACCATGGACTTGTTTGTTTGGTTGCATAAACTAGTTAGATTATTTGGTTTGAATTGAATGGTTTGGTGAAATGATATTGATTTGATTGATGTGTGAATGGCGTGGGCCTTCACTAGACCGGGGATAAGGCTAGGCCTTGTCCCGTTTCTAGTATCGTGCCGTTATGCCGCCGAAATTTTCTAAAAATAAGTTAGAAAAATAAAGATAACATTTTATTTAATAAATGAATCTAATAGAAAATTCATAGGTTGAATAAAATAGTTTGATCATTAAAAATATAATTTTTAACGTGAATGTGAATAAATAAATATTCATTTACAAACCGGACGGTTTGTTTATGTACACCTATTTGAAGGACATTGATTGGGACGATAAATTTTACACATCGCCCAACTGCACAAATAAAATCTGTGTTTGATTGTTTGAAACCCTACACGGGTATTGGGATGATATTTGACGTACACTAATCCCGATTGTTTAGTTGTATGTCGATCGATTGATTGACAGACTGTTATAAGCATTGAATATTTATATTTGATGCTTATACAGTGTAGAATGCACTTTGGATGATGGTTGATTATTCATCGTTGTTGATATATACATGTGTTGTAGAAAATCCATATAATTAACATTATATGGTAATTGATTGGGCCTCATTCCAGTTTCGAAAAAGAAATATTTGAGATAGAAATATTCGAAATAGAATATTTGAAAATAGAAACATATGAAGCCGTGTTGGTTAGATTGACGCCATTTTGACGTGAACGATATTTATATCGATTTTATTCATTTTATAATGAATATCGAAAGTGATTTCAAAATCTGATTTTTTGAATATAAATGAATTCGAATTGAAATTGAATATAAATGAATTCGAATTGAAATTGAATATAAATGAATTCGAATTGAAATTGAATTGAAATCGATTTGAAAATGAATTTAAAACGAATTTAAATTGGAATATTCAATTTTGATTTGAAATTGAATATGAAGTTGAAACCGTTTTGAAAACGAATTTAAAACGATTTATTAAATACGTTTTAAAGGAAACCGACGAAGTATATATTATATATATAATATAATGGCCTGAATAGAACGCGCCGCGCCGTGGCAGTTCGCGAATTTCGACCATTAACTTCGAACGAATATTACGGGAGATCCGACCGTCGGATTCTCCTAAAACCGGAACCGTTGGGTTCGTATCGAAAAGAGCTTTCTAACGAATATTAGAAATTTGAAATCTAACGGTTGGATTTGGAATTATGTCCAAATCAAATTTGAAAAAGGTCGCTATAAGTGCAGTTCGATGGCCATTGATGGAAATCGACTGTACAGGCCTTGATAAAATTATTAAAAATAGTAATAATTTGTGTAAAATCACGAGAAATGATTTAGAAAGAATTGGGATGAAAAACTCCATATTTGAAAAGATAAAAATAGATTTTTATCGAAATGAACTAGTTTTGAACTAGAATTATAATTCTATTTATTTTTAAATAAATAAATTGAATTTAAAAAGAGTTTAAAAAAAATAACCAGAATTTCCAATGATTGCATTGGAATGGATTTGAATCAAAACTGCCTTCGGAATATTTCGATGTTGGATTTCGTGACTATACAGATGTTGTTATGGAAATTTGAAAGATATAGATATATATATCGTTATTTCCAATACGATATTTGTTGGTCGTAGAATTTGATATTGAATATAAGCCGGGATATTTTCTATTCAGAGCCTTGTATTTAATATCAAATGTGATTTGGGTTTGTCGTGAATGGTGTCTTGACTAACACTGTTCTTGAACCCAGTTGAGAAAAGATTAAATCTTTTTATTTAGATTTAATGAAGTGTACCAATTAAATAATATTTAATTGAAATTGAATTGACATTGATTTTTGGGTTTATCGTGAACAGTGTTTTAAATAACACTTGTTCTTTAACCCGATAATCAATGAATGTGATTTTGGGTTTATCTTGAACCGTATTTTAAATGACACTGATTCTTTAACCCAGTTAACGATTAAAACTAAGTGGAGTTTTAATGAATCTTTAATTAGATTGAAACAATCGAAATGGAGTATCACCAGTTTTACTCCAGGCGTTAGTTAAATCTTTAATTAGATTTGAACGTGAAATGGTAATTGAATTTACCGATAACACCGTGGTGTTAGATATGAAGTATAACCAGTTTTACTTCATGGGATGAATAGGTTGGGATTGGGAAATTAAAACAAATGATTACTTTGGTAAAGTTCGTTAATCCCGACTAGTTTGAATTGATATTCAAAAGTAGATTAAAGAATAAATTAAAGAATTTATCTTTGATAAAATTAATGGGAACCTTTCCCTATGAATGTGAAATTTATAAACTAACTGTCGGTTAGCTAAGCAGAACGGTTTTCTGGATATTGATCTGATGTTGGTTTCGGCCTTCGGGGTTAATATTTGGGGAATTATTCTCTTGATTAATTTACGGTTAGTGACTGATGAATTGGAATGAGGCGTATGTTGTGTTTGTGTAACACTTATTTAAAATATACGCGAGTTATTCGGGAAGACCGGGTTTATCCCATTCTGAATAACTGATACGACGATAAGTCGAAGATGAAGACGATGGTCGAAGACCAGAGGTCTTCACGTCGTTTGGGTGATTACTGATGATCTTGATTGGGATGTACACCCAAGAAGATGGAAACAGTTGGTGATCGTCCAGATGTATTTGGATATCGATGGATATGCGGGGTACTAGGTGCCTCCGGTTTCGTTCAGACCCAGAACGAACTTGTAAATGGACCGTGTGTCTGACATTGTAATTTAGTCTGTGTGATTGATTTCTATTAAATATATATCTGTTTTGCGGCGGAGAATTTATTCTCTTACTTAACGCCCTTCTCTGAGACGTATGAGCTCAGGGGTTATCTACTGATGGATATCAAACGCATAGAGTGAATTGCCTGTGTGGCATGCCTAAGTGGCGAATGATCAAGGCTTCTGTTGAAAAGCAAAGTCTTGTGGTTGATGATCGAAGCACGGCCTTTGTGGCGTAGCTTTGTGTAACGTTTACTTCGCGAGTTTCGCACCCGGTATGAACCAAAAACGGGAGAGGACGTCAGGGAGGGCATGCGTTTCTTTCTAGCTAGAAGTGGCGTCAGTGGTTTTACACGCCCTGACGAGTTTGACTTATGTGGTTGTTGTTGTTGCGAGGCACCTCGGTTTGATCGGACGATCCGGGTCCGATGGAGTCATTTGTTGGCTCATTTACGCCCCATAGGGCGGAGAGACGTATTGTTCAGGCATAATAATCCACATCGGTGGACCGACCCTGAGGATCCAGGGGGCAGTTGCGGCTGTTCCTGAGACATGGGCTAGATTGTCTTGAATCGGTAGAGGACTATCTTTTGCCTCGGTTCATACATGGAAATCCAACTTGCAAATACGTGACATTTGCGGTTTTATTTGTAAACCTATATATGGCGACATAGTGGCATGGGACGCTCATGTCGCCTATGATTGATACTTATGATTTGAAGTTGTTTATACACTATGCACTTATAATAGTATCAAACGATTTCTTTAAAACGTATTAAGCATTCTTGGCTATTATAAGGTAAAAACCCTATTCCCCGGCTTGCGTTGCATTGTGTGATAGGACCCGGGTCTTATAATAGCTTCATTTTTCTTTATCTAGCATTGCGCTGTTGTTTTATGCACTGGTATTATTGGGAGGAAACCCGTTCCGTGTTATACGGCGTGGTCCCTTGATTTACCTAACTTTAAAAATAAAGATTAATAACTGTTTTAGTTCTCACACCAGTCCCATGACTGACCTGGAGTTTACTGTTTTAACCTAAACTCTGGTTGCCCTTATTTTGACATGGGCAGCTAGCAGTTTTGGTTTTGCAGATTTATATTCACAGGATCCTGGTTTACAGCTGGAACGATATCCAGAAAGCTTTGTATCCATATATCTCCTTCTAGTTGTGTATTGTATTATTTTCCGCTGCTATGTATTTAAATGTAATTTAAATCTCTGATATTTCTGTGTAATATTCATTTATACTCTGTATATTCTTGTAACCTGATGTATTGTTGTAATAACAATGAAACGTTCTTCCGTCTGCGTTCTATTTTGTCGTGTTCTCAAACGATAGGGCGTTTCGAACGGTCTGGGTCGGTTTAGCGACCGGTTCGGACCGAGCGAGATTCCCGATCGTCACGTTACAGGACATGTGCATCTAGACAAGCGATAAAGATTCGCGATACATGCGTGGGGAAGTATAGGAACATATACCACTCTAGGTAGTGTGTCCTAGACTTGGGGGCATCATTCGACAGGTAGCGTAATCCCTAGTTGGACTAGGTGGCATAAACCCTGAACACGAGAAGCGTTCGGAAGATAGCGTAAAACTCTAGTTAAACCTAGAAAGCACTTGATAGAAAACCCTAGATTAGATCTAGGTAATAAATAGTAAATGTATGCCTGAAGGAAATGGAAACTACAGGGGTTGGGATCACGTTATCGTTACTAGTTGGAACACTAGTTAGGTGGTGCAGAGATATAGAAATCAGTATAACAAGGAAATAGCGAAGCGGCGAAGTATTAGAGCGAAGCGGCGAAAGTATTAAAGCATATCCAGTTAGTCTTATCTTAGCATATCTTGCGATTACCTTGTCAAATCTTGTTGACCCTATCGTCATGGTGTAATCTTGTATTCAGTTAATTCACGTCATTTTGTTTCTTCATGTTCACATGCTAGAAGTTACTGAACTTACTGAGGCTTTATGTCTGACTCTGTTTTCCTTTCATCTTCTTGTCTTCCATTCCCCCCCCCCCCAAGGTAGTAGAGGAGGGAGTAGTATAGATCAGGTTAAGTTGGACTGTCACTCTTTCCCAGCTTGATGATTTATCGAAGTTTTGCTTGGATTCTCTTTTCAGATGCTATGGCTGGCTCTTGCTAAAATTGGGGAATATAAATGTTGTTTTATACTTCTTTATTTTGTAAGACAGATGATACTCTGATATTGTAAAGAAATCTTTGTACAAACTATTTTATCAATAAAGCAAAGTTTTATTTTCCACTATTTAATTTCTGTCTGTCTTGTAATTTATCTGCATCTTTTACCCTAAATGCTCCACAGAACTTAGTGCATTCCCTTTGTGAGTGTCACTAACGGACGTGGGGTGTTACACGTGGTATCAGAGCTGAAGGTTACCAGATCAGATAAAAGATTTGAAAAATTATTTTCAAACGGTTTTAAAAGAAGCATTTTCAAAAGAAAAGTTTTGTTTTAAAAGCATATTCCCCAAAAGCCATACGCATTGTCTTCTCTTCCTCTGTTTAAATTCTTGTCTCCTTCTTTCTTGAGTCTCTGGGGCTCCTGGCTTTCTGGGTGGTAACCTCATCGATGGGCGAAGCAGTGCCCAACTTCCATCTATAACCGTAGTAGTTTCACCTGCGGTTAGTTTTCTTCCAAGCTTAGTAGGATTTTCCGTACGATGGAGGCATCTTTCGAGGGATTGTCAACATGACTACACACAGATGAGGAGTTTGGCTAAGGAGCACAACCCGAGGATGAGGAATTCATGGATGTAGATTTAGCTCACGAAGGAGAAAGAAATCAAAACCTAAGACAAGAGGAAGTATCTTTGCTAGGGTATAATAGGGCATATAATTAGGGACAAGGGCAAGAATGAGGAACAAGATTTTCAGAAGGGCAAGTACATACTTTCACCACCAAGCGTATCTAGGAGAAAGGTAGTAAAGTCCTGTTGGCAGAATCTAGTTGTGTTGTTCGTACTCTTTCCTTTGGATTTAGCACTTCGCATTTGTTTATATCCACTTCCCTAGTTGAGTCTCTGCACCATAGTACTTGTATAGTAGAAAGATCCCACTAGAGTCTCAAATCCAATTGGTGGTCCGACCAGTCTATTTTTAATAGGGATTTGAGGATAGCTATCGAGTTTGTTTATATCATCTCACGTAGGTCGTCTAAATTCAAAGGAGATATTCCTTGGATGCTTGTCTGATATTGGTTTAGGCCTTTGGGGCTTGTACTTGAGGAATGTCGAGTTCGACTAGGATGGTTTGCGTGAGAAATAGTTGTGGCACACACTCTAGAAAGTGTGTAGTGACCTTTTTACCCTCATAGTTATAGCGTGATGGATAAGCTAAGAGGAGAGACCTCTAAACATCTTAGTACATACACTTGGTATCATAGTTGACATCTGTTTACTTTAGAGATGGAGGTCAGAAACTTCACAATCTTGAAGTTAAATTAGTTAAGATACAGTGGAGTAAAGCTCAAGAAGGCTAGATACTAGCATCATACCCTTTTTCCTTGGGTGCATCCTTGATTTCTTTTGTTTGTAGGAGCTTTACCCATAATTGTTTCTCTCTTTCCAAAGTATATCCTCTAGGACGTATCATCGATCCTTAGGTAGAAGCCAATGGATGTAAACATGTATTTGAAACATGTTATGGTTGAATGGTTGCTCGTGAATGCATATGCATACGTATTAGGCACTGATCAAGTTCGAACGCTTTCATATTGCATTTACAGATATGTTATCATATGGATGTTGCATATGGATGAATGGCTGCGCACGCATGTAGTATTTACATCACTAGGGATGCTTGCATGCATGATTGGACGCATGGCACTGACATGATTCGCATTAAGGAGGTCAACTGAATCAGTAGACCGCCTGATTTTGCATTAGATAAAGACATATACACACACTATGCATATGAACATGTAAGCATTAGAAATCTTTTAAGGACAATGGATGTCTGTGATTGAATGGTTGAGTAGATGGGTGATTGGATGGTAGGACACATTCTTCCTAACTTGGAGATTTCGGGGACGAAATCCTTTTAAGTGGGGGAGAATGTAACACCCCGTAATTTTGTAACATTAAGATTCGCAAATCAAGGAAGAATTAAAAATTAAAATCGAAATCAAGGGAAACGGACTGCGCCATTGCGTTCGTCTTGGAAAAATATGCGAAATAGAGTCTGAGTTTTCGAAAATCGGAGTCCGTATGACCAAGATATGGCCCGTCAAAGTTTTCAGAAAATTCCAAGTTCAAAACAGTTTATAATAGGGTTAAATTCGAAATTCAAACGCGCAGGGGGCAGGGCGGGAAAATTCCCGCCCAGGTCAAGTCGACAGGGCTGTCGACTGCGCAGTCGACACCACCCCCCCCCCCCCCCCATGTGGACTGCCCAGTCGACACGGATGTCGACCTGCACACTTTTTCCAGCTTTCTGCACCTGGTTCGTTCTGTTGTATTTGGTCACGTTTTCTGACCAGGTTCGTCCGCCTGGCACTATATAAACAGCCCTGGTCTTCTTCTCTATTCACAATTCTTTTTCTACCTTTATGCTGCGAAGATTCTAGTTAGACATGGCTTCTTCTCCTCCTCAAAAATATATAAATAAATAATATATATAAAATAAAACAAGACGAGGAGATGCTGCTCAAAAGACTTTCAAGAAGAAGAGATTCAAGATAGGATTCAAAGGAGGTTCAAACTATTTCAACGAATGATTTCTACGAATCATAGCAACGCCATCTTTGTTTTCTAATCTAAATCTCTGTAAGTCAGTTATTTTTAGATTTGAACGTTTTGCTTTTATTCGTGACATGAAATTAAAGGGATAAAAGACTATGCCTAATCTTTCTTCTTGAATCAGTGCTTGTACCTTTGGACCTAATTAAGAATTGTTGTGATTCGATGACCAATAAGACTATGACGGTGAAATTATGGACTTTGGAACCATATGCCTTGGAACTATGAACTTAAGCCTTTGATTTTGGGACATAAAATATTGCCTATGACTATGAATATTTCCTATGACTATGAACGTTGCCTATGACTATGAACATCGCCTAAGACTGTGATTCATTGAACTGTGAGGGCTATTGTCTATGACTATGAACATCGCCTAAGACTGTGATTCGTTGAACTGTGAGGACTATTGCCTATGACTGTGAACATCGCCTAAGACTGTGATTCATTGAACTATGAGGATTATTGCCTATGACTATGAATATAAGATTATTATTTATGCCCATGACATTGTAGTTATAAAACCATGTTGTTTATTTTGGATCTAGGCCTGACTTTCTATTCAGTTTATTCTTGGTTATCTTTGGTTTTAGACCTTGGGAATTTACCTATTAAGTTAGGTCTACCTATGTTCTTGAACCTCTGTCTCTATTCTGTCTATTCTTGGTTCTAGACCTTGGGAATTTACCTATTTAGTTAGGTCTACCCATGTTCTTGAACCTACGTCGTTATTCAAAACCATTTTTATGCCAGTTGTTATATCTATCCTTTTCATAGCAATCTTTGGTTCATTCCCGATTTGCTATGAATCTAGATTTATCTATAATCTAGATTGAAACACGATTGTACGAACGGTGGGAATGCGATTTGGGGCAAAATATGAAATATACTAAAACTTGGAACTTGGCATAAATTGGGAACATGTATTATGGAATGTTCATAGAAATGCAAATGGGATAAATTTGACATGAATTATAAGATGTGTAATTTGAATCTTGTATTGACGTGTAAATCTAGTATTTACATGAATAGTGAACTAGAGTAATAAGTCTAGTTTGACGTGAATTAGAATGTTAAATCAGAATTGGATTAGCTAATTTGGCGCAATAAGTATATTGGCATAAATTTGAAATTGGCCATAATTGGGAGTAATTGTCAGGATTAGAAAAATCATGGTTAGTGACACTTCATTTGGTATGGTTTACATACCAAAAAGCATAAACATGATATAGAGGGGAAAATGGGCCGTAAGAATAAATGAGTAATTGGGAAATAAGTAAATTAGGATTAATCTACTTATAGAATTTGTCCTAAATGAGGAAATGTTAATTTAGACAAATTAAAGGTTTGTTAACGACATCTCTTTTAATAATAAACCAGAAAGTTCTAGGGTGACAGAGAGGATAGTGTCTAGGCTTGAGTTTGGAAAATACAAGTTTCCTGCTCTCCCTGGCTATCCCTAACTGATCCAACGGACGGGATGGTTACTTTCAAAACCTGATTTGAAAATTAATCAAAACCCTTTTGAACTAGAAAACACGAATAGGCCTAACCCGAGGTTAGACTGAGTTGCGATGTAAACCTGCCCGGAACCAACCGGCGCATCCAGTAATCGCAACAATATATGTCTAATGTGAGTGGTCGCGGCTTTAATTTATTTAGTTAAAGCTAGAACAAGAATGCTAGGGTTAAGTTAACTAAGACACTTAACCAACTCAACATGATAACAAGACTGGTAGGTGGGGTTAGGTTCATACAGTTAAGCTAGAATGGGAGGGTTAAGTCCATAGGAACACTTAACCAACTTAAGCACAGTTAAGCTAGAACGGAGGGCTAAGTCCACAGGGACACTTAACCAAACTCATGGTAACAAGACAAGATTAGTAGAGGTTAAGTAACTAAGAAAAACACTTAGCCAAATTAACATGTTAACTAGTCTAGAAAGTGTGGTTAAGTAAAGTTAATACACTTAACCAAATTAACATGTTAACTAGACTAGAGGTTGGGGTTAAGTAAGATTTAATACACTTAGCCAATTTGATATGTTAGCTGGGCTAGACCATAGGGTTAAGTAAACTTGAACACTTAACCATCGGATTTTGATAAGGGAATAGGGTTAAGTCTAAAACATGAAGGGATAATACTTAACCGTTAATAACAGGTTAGTTAAAACAGACGGGCAAGGTTAAGTTAAAAAGGAACACTGAACCAATACAGGGTGAGTGGGTAAGGTTAAGTAATAAGAAATACTTAACCAATATAACTTGGTTTGTTGTGGGGTTAAGTCAACATGAATTACTGATAACACTTAACCAGTTTGACAGGATAAATGAAGAGGGTTAAGTTGGCTTGAATTGACTAATGACACTTAACCAATCCAAAATGACGGGAAAGGGAACTAAGTAGTAAACCTTAGAAAACAACGATTCTGGAAACTAAGTGGTAAATCATAGTTAGTAAAACTAAGTTGTAATTCTTAGTATAACACGGGAAGGAGCAAATGTCCATCTGAATAGAGAGAAGGCTCCAACGAATTGGGTTACGAAGCCCGAGGCTTCGAGGGGACGTGAGGGTACTCTTGCTATCCCCCTGTGAGGCTGCAGATGATCCGCCTGGGCCCACAGAGGTTAAGGTCTGCGTAGAAGAACCAGGGGTATGCCTTGGTTGCAATACATGGCAACCTAAAGACTAGGATGGACCGGCGTGATTCTGCGAGCAAACGGTAGCCCTGTGATAGCAACTCGTCGTCTACCATCCATCTTGAGTCAGTCGAGATACGTGAAGCGAAAAGGCGGAGAACTCCAAAAGACCATATACTTGCTATCTAGTTATGGTTGTGGATGGCCATAGGATAGTGGGGCACCGGGGGCCGGCGTGTAGTTCTCATTTTACAAGGTGTGCCTTTCAATAGTTGAGGGAGGGGTCAAGTGGGACCATAGCCACTGGAAAAAAAAACAGACCTTAGTATCTGCATCGGCAGAAATCTGAAAGCTCCCGACCGAGTTCTGTATTCCTTGATTCGCCCGGTCACAGGACTCGGACCGCACATTACAGGACATGTGCCTCTGGACAAGCGATAAAGATTCGCGATACATGCGTGGGGAAGTATAGGAACATATACTACTCTAGGTAGTGTGTCCTAGACTTGGGGGCATCATTCGACAGGTAGCGTAATCCCTAGTTGGACTAGGTGGCATAAACCCTGAACTCGAGAAGCGTTCGGAAGATAGCGTAAAACTCTAGTTAAATGGAGAAAGCACTTGATAGAAAACCCTAGATTAGATCTAGGTAATAAATAATAAATGTATGCCTAAAGGAAATGGAAACTACAGGGGTTGGGATCACGTTATCATTACTAGTTGGAACACTAGTTAGGTGGTGCAGAGATATAGAAATCAGTATAACAAGGAAATAGCGAAGCGGCGAAGTATTAGAGCGAAGCGGCGAAAGTATTAAAGCATATCCAGTTAGTCTTATCTTAGCATATCTTGCGATTACCTTGTCAAATCTTGTTGACCCTATCGTCATGGTGTAATCTTGTATTCAGTTAATTCATGTCATTTTGTTTCTTCATGTTCACATGCTAGAAGTTACTGAACTTACTCAGGCTTTATGTCTGACTCTGTTTTCCTTTCGTCTTCTTGTCTTCCGTTCCCCCCCCCCCCAGGTAGTAGAGGAGGGAGTAGTATAGCTCAGGTTAAGTTGGACTGTCACTCTTTCCCAGCTTGAAGATTTGTCGAAGTTTTGCTTGGATTCTCTTTTCAGATGTTATGGCTGGCTCTTGCTAAAATTGGGGAATATAAATGTTGTTTTATGCTTCTTTATTTTGTAAGACAGATGATACTCTGATATTGTAAAGAAATCTTTGTACAAACTATTTTATCAATAAAGCAAAGTTTTATTTTCCGCTGTTTAATTTCTGTCTGTCTTGTAATTTATCTGCATCTTTTACCCTAAATGCTCCACAGAACTTAGTGCATTCCCTTTGTGAGTGTTACTAACGGGCGTGGGGTGTTACAAACCGGGAAATGATAATAATCGAGCAGGCAGCATGGCTAAGTGGGTAGCTACCAATTAGGGTGTATTATCACCTATCTAGAGAAATTTATATTCCTTCTTTATTCTATTTGATGCTGCCCCATTCGGGAAAATGGTTGTTGATCCCAACCGTTGGTGATATACATTCGATACACTCAAGAGAAATGAGTGGTCGGGTTACAAGAGTTTGTTGTTGAATCCAGTATATTTCTCTCTGGAGATACACTGTCGGAAGATGGTTCAATACCTTGTCATAGTTGGAAATTCATTACCCAATAAGTTCCTGCGGTTTTGATTGTATATTATATATGTGGAGCGTGAGATGCAAAAGATCTACTAGATTGTTATTTATTTGTTTTAGACACTATTATAATATCAAAAGAGTTCTGATATAAAGATTATCGTTATTTCAAAAAGATTTTGAATGTTAAATCAAGTGTTTCGGATTCTCATAAGGGAAAACCCTATTCTGTGTTATATGGCGTGGTCTTATGAGATATCGTTTATTTTCTTAAATTGTTTACTCATACCAGTCCCATGACTGACCCAGAGTTTATTTTGTTTTGTTTTACCTAAACCCTTGGGTGCCCAAATTTGTATGGGCAGTCAAGTAGTTTTGGACTTTACAGATTTATCTGAAGGAGCTTGGAGCAGGAGGTTTCCATGTTTATATTTAGAGTTTATTCCGCTATGTGGTATTTGTGATATACTCTGATAATGTATGTAAGTCCAAATACAATTGTATTTCAAAAGTGAGTATTTATATATTGTATTTTATTCCACTGCGATTTTGAGATTCTGTGTTGTCGTTTCTGTTCTTCTTCTATTTATTTCCTTCTATTCTAATTTTCTTTCTTTCAATTTATCATCCTCTAACTTCTTTATATTAATGATCCGATAATTTCTGTTGTTTGGTTAGTCGATATGGTTGTAACAGTAACAGATTTCGCCCGGGCCTAATCGATCGCTAAATTGACCAAGACTGTTCGAATTCCGCATCCGCTGACTTTGGGCATATAACACATCAGAACAAATAACATAATACTTTTATAAACATTAACAAAATGTTACATCAGAGTACAGAATATCGGAGTACATCGAATATAATATAGCGGAAGGTTAATTTACATTAAATTTAATACAATGCAGCGGAACCAATAAACTAATATAGCAGAAGTCTATCAATGCTCTGGACATAGCTTTAAGCTTCGATCCAGAATCCTACTTAATAAATAATTATCTGCAAAACAAGCCACTCGACTGCCCGTGTGGAAATAGGGGCACCTGAGTTTGCAAGTGAAATAAACCACGAGTCAGTCATGGGACTGGTATGAGAATTTTTTCTTAACTTATCTAACAATAAGGCTAATCATAGTACCACGCTGCTAACGCGGAATAGGTTTACTCCATTGGATTGCCAGTGCATAAATTAAATAAATCTTTTGAAAACAACGCAATGCTTTTTAGAAAAATGAAATCATCATAAGACTCAAGTCCCATCACACAATGCAACGCAAACCGGAGGATCAAGTTTTATCTTATAATGATCAAACATGATTGATACGTTTAAAACAATAATCATTTGATATCATTATTAGTGTCTAATCAGTTTAAAACATTTTCAAAGTAAATGCATCAATCCTAGATGGCATAGTACCCCATCCTACTATATCGCCATATATAAGTTTACAATCAAATTTGTGATGTCGTATTGGAAATTGGGTTTCCATCATGAGTCGAGGCTATGGATGGCTCCTCACTGATTCGAGACACTCTAGCAAATGCCTCAGGATTCGGATGCTGGCGATCTCTTGGATCTTCAGGGCCAGTCCACAAATACTTTAGTGGATTGGTTATGCCTGAACACCCATTTCCCGGTTCTATTGGACCTATCACTAGGCCAGTAGCGACCAATATGCGAGGGCCCTCAAAATCCATCATCCACATAAGTAAAAATGTCTGGACTCCATACCATGACACCACTTCTATCTAGAAAGAAATGCATGCACTCCCTGCAGTCACGATCCCGTTTTTGACTCATACTGAGGTGTGAGGCTCGCGAAGTAACGCTATACATAAAGCTATGTCTAAATAAGTTGTGCTTAGATCATCAACCACAAGATTATGCTTTTCAACCAAAGCCTTGATCATTTTCATCTTGGCATACCACATTGACAATCCACGCCATGCGACTGATAACTATCAATATATAACCTCTAAGCTCGTACGTCTCAGAGAAGGATGTTAAGCAAGAGAATAAATTCTCCGCCACCAAACGGGTATATATTAAATAGAAATCAATTCACACAGAACGAAATTCATTGTATGACACACATCCATTTACAAGTCCGTTCTGGGTCTGAACGAAACCCGAGACACCTTATTCCTCGTCCCGTATGTCCAACACGGAAGAGAGGTTCCCGCATATCCAGACAATCAACAAGTACGTCCGGAAAACTACCACTTTTAACCCTTTACTGGGAGCTAACCAATGTAGGGCATCAATAGTCGTCCATTCGATGTGAAGATCGTCGGTCTTCAACCACTGTCTTCAATGTCTTTGACTTTAAATCGTCATATAATTATTTGAAATGAGATCGAACTCGGTCTTTTCAAATAATTATCGAATAAATGTAATTTAAAACATTTCATATCGTTAATATTATTTTATAACGATTTATCGCTATTTTTATTTATATAAAAATAACCCATTTTAATTTAGCAACGCTTCGGGTCGTTACGTGGCCCTAGCGCTGTTTTTATCCAAATTCACATTTCTTGAAATCTAACCATTGGATTTTAACAAACTTAACATCGTTGGAAAATTTTTCCCAAATCGAACCTAATGGTTTCGGGTTTTGAGAAATCCTACGGTCGGATCTTTCGGTATAATCGTTTAAAGTTACGATTGCCGAAATGCGAACTATCGCGCGCGATTTGTTTAATTTTAATTAATATTTATATATATAAATATAAATCGTTTGACGATTTCACGGACATGTTTAAAGTGATGTTTTCAACAAAACGAAATACATCTTAACATATAAACATTTTCTATGTTTCAACAAATTTTCCTAAATATGTCTCTTTTTATATTGAATCAACATATACATTAAAAATATTATTTTTAATGTTTTCAACAAATTTTCCTAAATATGATTCTTTTTCATGTTTAATAATTTTGATAATTCCTATGTTCACCTATAAAATTAAAAAGATAATTTTATTGTATAAATTATTTTGACAATTTCTATGACTTACATGTTACAACAAAAAGAGTATTTTATTATTTAACATATTCTAACATTTATATTATTAATATGTACAATAAAAGAATATTTTTAGTGTTTTACAAATTCCCTACATATCATATGTATAAATGAAAGGATATTTTATTGTCTACATGTTTTCTACATCTCATATGTATTAATAAAAAGAATAATTTATTTTCTACATGTTTTCTACATTTCATATGACAAATAAAATAGAATATTTTATTGTCTACTTGTTTCCTACATTTCATATGACAAACAAAAAGAACATTTTATTGTCTACCTGTTTCCTACATTTCATATGACAAATAAAAAAGAATATTTTATTGTATAACAACTCCTATGGTCATATATGACAAATAAAAAGAGAATTTTTATTTTCAACAATTCCTATGTTCATATATGATAAATAAATGATTTTTATTTTCAATAATTCCTATGTTCATATATGACAAATAAAAAAGACATTTTTATTTTTAACAATTCCTATGTTCATATATGAAAAATAAAAAGATGATTTTAATTTCCAACAATTCCTATGTTCATATATGACAAATAAAATGATGATTTTTATTTTCAACAATTCCTATGTTCATATATGACAAATAAAAAGATGATTTTTATTTTCAATAATTCCTATGTTCATATATGAAAAATAAAAAGATACTTTTATTTTCAACAATTCCTATGTTCATATATGACAAATAAAAAGATGATTTTTATTTTCAACAATTCCTATGTTCATATATGACAGATAAGAAGATGATTTTTATTTTCAACAATTCCTATGTTCATATATGACAAATAAAAATGTGATTTTTATTTTCAATAATTCCTATGTTCATATATGACGAATAAAAAAGATGACTTTTATTTACAACAATTCCTATGTTCATGACGAATAAAAAGATGGTTTTTATTTTTAACAATTCCTATGTTCATGTATGACAAATAAAAAGATGATTTTTATTTTCAACAATTCCGATGTTCATATATGACAAATAAAAAGATGATTTCTATTTTCAACAATTCCTATGTTCATATATGACAAATAAAAAGATGATTTTTATTTTCAACAATTCCTATGTTCATATATGACAAATAAAAAGATGATTTTTATTTTCAACAATTCCTATGTTCATATATGACAAATAAAAAGATGATTTTTATTTTCAACAATTCCTATGTTCATATATGACAAATAAAAAGATGATTTTTATTCTCATAACATTTTCTATGTTTTCTAATGACAAATAAAAAGAGATTTTAGTCGCATAACATTTTCTATGTTTTCTAATGGAAAATAAAAAGAGATTTTATTCGCATAACATAACAAATAAAAAGTGAATTTTTATTTGTATACAAATTTCCATATTTACCATAACAAGTAAAAAGTGAATTTTTATTTGTATACAAATTTCCATATTTACCATAATAAATAAAAAGTGAATTTTTATTTGTATACAAATTTCCTTATTAACATGACAATTAAAAAAAAAATTGTATACAAGTTATCAGCAATTCCATTATATCCATCGGATCACCACAAACAACCTTAGCCAATTCAAATCACATACCACAAACAATATGAATCTTAATAGCGAATAAATAAAGATTTCCAACGCATAACAATTTATTTTAATTTTAATTTTAATTTTTAAATAAGAAATCACACCTTGATCGGTTTCAGAAATCAGTAAATGATTGTTTTTAATAAAATTAAACAAACGTTTAATTTTATCAAAAATCCAAACGGCCTCTGTTTTAGTTCTGATCTGCCTCATATTGTAGTTCTCGTCAAGAGGTTTCCAATGCACTTCATTTTTCTGAATTTCGTTGCAAAATGTTCAAGTTATGGCTTTTCATACATTGTATACAATTTTAAATTTAATTAAAATAATTAATTAATATTAATTACATTGTTAAGGAGGGTAATCCTTCCTCCGTTGTTCACTACTGGTTCCAGCCGAACCCATGCTTCAAATTTAGGGTCTCAAACCGCACCAAATCCGAAGCACTTGACCCCGATCTGAGCAACCCACAACCTCACCCTCGACATGAGCTTCCACCACCCACCACCTAGTCCAACTCGCAACCTCCTTCCTCTCCAAAAACTACTGCGACAACAGCGAATACAAGGGAGAAATTATTACAATCCAAGCAGTTAGAAATAATCTCCACCGTTCATATTAACGAACACACTTAGCTCTTCAATTTGGCATTTGGAATTCTTGAAATCATTGTGGGAATGAGGAGATAGAAGGGGAAGAAGAACGGGACAATTCAGAGCGTTCATGGAAGAGTGGCGGCGGATATTCAAATAGAATTAGGGTTTCTATTTGTAACACCCCACGTCCATTAATGTCACTCACCAAGGGAATGCATTAACCTCCATGGAGGTTTTAAGTGAATATAGAACAGAAAAATTACAACAAGACAGATAATAAGTAGTACTTGGAAATCTAAAACTTCATTTTATTGCAGCGGAAATTAAACATGTTTGTTACATCATAAAACCATAAATCAGAGTCAAGTACAATATCCATCTTGATAAAACAAAATACATAATCCCATTACATAAATAGCCATTAAAGAAGATAACAAGCTGGACTTTACTTCAACGGTCCAAGCTTTTCAAAAAGAGAGATAAAGCAATCCAATCAAACTCTGCTAGAGCTGGGTCCACCCTGAGGACCTGGAGGGAGAAAAAGGATAGAAATGGAGGGGGTCAGACATAAAGTCTGGCGAGTATGATAATTCTAACAATAGTATTATCAAAATAACTAGACTAAGGCATAAGCTGGAAAACAAGAAAATGTATATGAACTATTGGGTATGGAAGAGCAGATAAAGATAACATTAAAGGTACACCTCATTACTAACGAATAACTACTACACTGCACCACACCAGTCACCCTCAAAGTTGATCCCACTTGCTTCACTTAGAAGTTATATAAATAGCCTTGCGTACCCCTAGCTGACTACATAGGTGTCGTCTGCCCCTATCTCCGCTAGGTGTACCCCACTACCCACTTTCGATCGGCTCCCTACTCGTTGATACCCATGCTGGCCCCACAGTGTGGTGTATCACTCCCCTAAAGTGGCAATCCAATATAGCTTGAGAATGCACGGCTTATACCTACACGATGCAACAACGTCTTACCTACCAGCCCGGGTCCACACACGCATATGAAACCCGTTGGACTTGTGTTGCCACCGCTACCCCGTTTTGGCCTCTTATAGTCAAGCCCAGTATGCGTGTCTCGTCCTCAACTTGGGTTGAGCCCACAAAGATACGTTTGGGATACTGGTTGAAATGGGCCCCCACAAGCTATCCACCTAAGCTTGTCCCCACTAGTATATCCCACTTAACCCTCTTAGTCATGTTCATTTACATGTGTGTTTGGTTAAGTCTTACTAATCCTATTTCACATGCCACTAAGGGCATCCACTAGATTCCTCATGCCACCCAAGGCACCTATTTAACCCCCATGTCCCACCTTACATGTTTATCTGGTTAAGTATTTCTTAATTCATTCAGGCCATAACCTCATAAAGACCTCTCACATTAGACTGGCATTTATGGCAGCTGGATTTGCCTGGCGGGTCCGGGCAGTCTTACACCATAAAAGAGTCTAACCTCGTGTCTTTACAACTATTATGCTTTAGTTCGGGCCTAGGACCTCTCACATTGGGCTGACATTTGTGACCACTGGATTTGTCGGGCGGGTCCAGGCAGGTTTACGTCACAAACGAGTCCAACCTCGTGTCCTAAGCATTGATTATCACTTATAATCTTTTACCCCAGTTTTAATAATTCCCTATTCAAATTATTAATTAATTCCAATTTTTAATGATGTCCATAATTGACTCAATTAAGTCCATCCATTCATGGCATGCAAAATCATATCAATTGCACCCCAACTTCTTAATATTAAATCCTTAATATTACCCCTACCCCACGTTATATGTTCGCTTATTCAACGCAGAATATACGTTAGACTCGAATAGTCTAACTCATAGCACAAAGATAAATTATCACTACATATAGACAAATAAAATAATCTAGTCATAATAGGGGTGAAACTTGCATAAAACTACACATGTCATGGATCTAAAGGTGTCAATTTGTTAAATGTCACAATTTACATGATATGATCATAATCCAAATTCATGTATAAACTTGCATATGGGGTTTTATGCAATATAATGATGGTGTGAACTAGCATCTAATACATAGAATTCACATATGTCATAGCATAATTCTAGATGTCATAATTCTAGATCTAAATAGATGTCATGGCATATGTTCATAATCTTTACTAATCAATCTAAACTTGCATACATGATTTGTCATCAACATAGCCCAAACAATATCAACATTATGATTTGATTAACATGAACTAATTAGCATTGATAATAATATCATGACTTTATAACATGTATGATTTATCACAATTTAGCACAGAAAATTACAACCTATACAATATCATCATAGCATGATTTACAACATATAGGATATCATCATCACATAACATAGGATTTACAACATACATGATAGCATAAGGTTTACAACAACATATATGACAATCCACATCATTTACTTATAATCCATTCATAACTTAATCTAATTAGTTTAATAATAATCTTGTTAAGATCATCATACTCACAATTAGAGAAGAAAGAGAGTCTTGATTTGCTTTAGAGTTGAGTAGAATTAGGGTTTTGATTAGCTTTCTTCCTTCTTAGTTGGCGGCGGCTAAACTGAGTTCCATGGCGGCGGTATGACGGTGGCTATTCTATTTTTCATGTGAATTAGAGTGAGAGACTACCTAGGTATATATAGAGTTTAGGATTTATTTAGGCCGTCAGATCAACTCAGAACTAACCTGAACCGTTTAATTTGCCAACTCAACCCTAAAGACACATCAGCAGCTCAAGATTGGGCTCAGTCAAACCCTAGCTGCCTGGACAGGTCGACACCCAGGTCGACTGCCCAGTCGACCTGGGGGGGGGGTCGACTGCCCAGTCGACTCCCCAGTCGACCTGGGGTGCTGGGCGGGAATTTTCCCGCCTAGCCTGTTTGACTTCGAATTTTGAATTTTGAATTTTCTGAAATCTGTTTTGAATTTTCTGAAACTTCCGATGGCCATAACTTCTTCATACGAAGTCCAATTCACGCAAACTCGGACTCTATTTCAACCAGACTTCCGAGATGAACAAATGGCGCAACCCGTTTCCCACAATTCTCATGTCTGAGATTAGTTATTCTTTAATTTGTGAATATTAATATTAACAGAATTACGGGGTGTTACATTCTCCCCTCCTTAAAGGATTTCGACCCCGAAATCTTCAAGTCAAGAAGAATGTATATCCTAACATCCAATTGTCCATCTACTCAACCATCAAACACAGGCATCCATTGTCCTTATAGACTTCTAATGCTTTCATGTTTAAATGCACAGTGTGTGTATATGTCCATATCTAATGCAAAATCAGGCGGTCCACTGATTCAGTTGACCTCCTTAATGCAAATCATGATAGTGCCATGCGTCCATTATGTATGCAAAAGTTCCTTAATGCTATATATTATCTCTATATGCGTGCACAATCATCATTTGAATGCAGCATCCATATGATAAAAACAAATCATCATACATCCATTTTACTAAATACATCCATATATATGCAATATGCAATATGAAGTGACTGAGCCAATCTAGTGCCAAATAGTGTGTATATGCGTCCACAAGCAACCACTAGCAAACACTTGCATCCACTTTGCATCCATCATACATAACATGTCTCAAACACATGTTTCAACCATAGGATTATCCTAACTAAAGGTCAAGGATACTAGCGAGAGGATACTCTAAAGGTAAGATAAGTACAAGATAAGCGATAAAGGAGAAATTAAAAGACATACCCTCGAAAAGAAAAGGGTACAATGAACGCATCTTCTCTTCCGTCTCCCAAGTAGCGTTGCTCTCATCATCTCCCCAATGTACTTTGACTAGTCTGACCTCTCGATTCCTCAATTTCTTGATCTCCGACCCAAGAATGCATGTAGAAGCTCGTCGAATCATCGCATCATGCTCTATCTCCACCTCTCTAAGCAAGCTTGGCTCTACCACTTCCGCGGTCTCGTGTAGGCACTTCCTCAAATGTGATACATGGAATACGTCGTGTACACCACTAAGTCTCTCAAGCAACTCCACTCTATACGCCATCTATCCAATCTTCTCCTTAATAGGAAACGGCCCTACAAACCTTGGTGCTAATTTCCCAACGGACCCAAAGCGAACAACATTCCGTAATGGAGACACTTTGATAAGGACCATGTCCCCCACATCAAACTCAAGATCTGTCCTCCTCTTATCAGCATAAGATTTCTGCCTATCTTGCGCTGCTTTCATCCTCCTTCGAATCAAGTCGATCTTCTCCGAAGTCTCCCTAATCATATCGGGCCCAAGTAAGATCTTATCCGTAGATTCCCACCAACATGTAGGTGAACGACAAGGTCGTCCGTAAAGAGCTTCGAAAGGTGCCATGCCAATGCTAGTCTGAAAGTTATTATTATATGCGAACTCCACCAATGGAAGATACTCTTCCCATGTACCCCCAAAGTCTAGGATACATAGCCTCAAAAGGTCCTCTAGAATACGATTCACCCTCTCGGTCTGGCCGTCCGTCTGAGGATGATACGCGGTGCTCAAACATAACTGAGTCCCTACCGCTTCTTGCAAGCTCTTCCAAAATTCGCTAGTGAAGATAGGATCGCGGTCGCTTACTATGCTAGAAGGAACACCATGCAAACGAACTATCTCTCGGACGTATACAGAAGCTAACCATGGAGCAGTCTTCTTACTCTTCACGGGAATGAAATGGGCGCTTTTAGTAAGCCTGTCTACTATAACCCAAATCCCCGTATTACCCATCCTTGATCTTGGTAATCCGTCCACAAAATCCATCGAGACACTTTCCCATTTCCATTGTGGAACCTCCAATGGGTGAAGCAACCCACCGGGTTTCTTTTGCTCCGCTTTTACTTGTTGGCACACCAAGCATCTAGCGACATACTCGGCCACATCTTTCTTCATACCGGCCCAAAAGAAAACTCGTCTCATGTCCATGTACATCTTGTCCCCGCCGGGATGGATGGTCATCTTCGAACGATGTGCATCATCAAGAATGGTCTTCCTTAGATCATCGTCTTTTGGTACACAAAGTCTACCGTCCCTACGTAACCAACCCTTATCATCTAGGGTATACCTAAGGAGATGGCTTGATGACTCCCCTCTTTTGAGCTTTTCTACTAACTCAACCAACTGTGGGTCGTCTCACTGGGCCTCGCCAATCCATCCCAAAAGCGTAGGTCTGACCTCCAAGGATGTTAGCAAACCGGGTACAAAGTCAACGGAAGGTCTAAAGTCAAACATAGAGATGAATTCTAAGTTTCGCCGCTCAACAAACAACGGACTCAAGGACAGCCTTTTCCTACTTAAGGCCACCACGTTACCCTTGCCAGGGGTATATGCTATTTAGAAATCGTAGGACGCTCCATCCACCTTTGCTGCCTTAAGTTCAAGTCCTTCTGAGAGAACAAGTATTTTAGCGATATGTGGTCAGTGAATAATTCGAATTTCTCGCTAAGAAGATAATGACGCCAAGACTTAAGCGCGAAAACAATAGCGGCCAACTCTAGGTCATGTGTAGGGTAATTTTTCTCATGCGCTCTCAACTGCCTTCCACCATAGGCTATTACCCTACCCCCTTGCATTAAGACTGCGCCTGAACCTGTCCCACAAGCATCGGTATAAACAGTAAATGGCTTACTCCCGTCTGGTAGCACTAAGACTGGAGCTGAGGTCAAAGCTCTTTTCAAACGTTGGAACGCATCATCACAATCTACGTCCCATGTGAAAACTAGGTTCTTCTTCGTCAAGCGTGTTAATGGAGCTAATATTTTGCGAAGTCTTTGATAAACTTCCTATAGTAGCCAGCCAACCCCAAGAAACTTCTCACTTCGGTAGCATTTTTAGGGACCTTCCAATCTTGGATGGCCACCACCTTCGCGGGATCCACAGCTATCCCTTCTTTGGAAACCACGTGCCCTAAGAATCGTACTTCCTTCCTCCAGAAGTGACACTTAGAAAACTTAGCTTTAAGGTTATGCGCTCGTAGAGTCTCCAACACTTCCCTAAGATGTAGGGCATGCTCTTCTTCATCCTTAGAAAAGATCAAGATGTCGTCTACAAAGACTACAACGAATTTATTAAGGTACTCCCTAAACACCCTACTCATCAAATCAACAAAGTATGCAGGGGCGTTTGTCAAACCGAAGGGCATCACTAGCCATTCATAGAAACCGTCCGGAGTCCTAAAGGCAGTCTTGTCTATGCTATCCTCAACCACTCTCAACTGATGGAATCAGTGGCTAGGTCCAATTGCGAAAACACTGAGGCGCCAACTAACTGATCGAAGAGATCGTCAATCCTCGGCAGTGGGTGTCTGTTTTTCTTAGTAAGTTTATTAAGTTCTCTATAGTCCACACAAAGTATAAGGGACCCATCCGCCTTTGTGGCAAATACTACTGGAGCACCCCACTCCGATATACTTCGTCTTATGAACCCCTTCTCAAGCAACTCCTTCACTTGCTTATTGAGTTCCCTCCTTTCACGAGGAGCCATGTGGCGTACTGGCAAAGATACTGGTTTCACATTATCCACAAGATATATTCGAAAATCTATCTCCCGCTTCGGAGGCAAGCCCTTTACCTCCTCAAACACATCCGAGTATTCTCGGACCACTCTAACAGATCATAGATTCTCCATAGACGCGTCAAGCGATTCTAGATAACTTAGCATAACGGAATTTATGGGATTACAAAAGATTTCGAGAGTGTTGCCAAGGCGAGTCATATGCCTAACTACTCTCCTTTCACAATCAAGAACGGCCCCATTTCTGGATAACCAATCCATCCCTAAAATTAGCCCATAGCCCGTGAAGACCAAAACATAAGCATCACATCTAAACTCAACGCTAAGTATAGAAATTTTCAAATCCAAACACATCATGGACAAATAAGCTAAGCCCCCAATTGGATTCGAAACAACTAAGGGATCCTCTACTAAACTGGTGTTTAAGTGCAGTGATTCAACTAATGACGTAGAAATAAACGAATGTGATGTGCCCGAATCGAATAAGGTATGGACAGGATGATCAAACAGAAAAACTAAGCTTTCAACAGAAATGGTTTTACCTCGTTCTTGCAGCGGTGGGACCGCGAGAGCCTGAACTTGTCCCCTTGCCTGCCCTTGTGCCATAAGAGCCTGCACCTGTCCTCCCGAGGTAGACCCTTCCCTCTGCCCCTTCTTTGGGCAGTCCTTCACTAGATGTCCCGCTTTGCCATAGTGAAAACAGCCAGTCTTCTTTTTCTTTCGGCAATCCTTGCTGAGATGGCCTGGTGTCCCATAGTTAAAGCATTTCTTCTTTCCCTTGCCATTATTGTCTTTACCACCCTTCTTGTTTTGCTGTTGTGGTTTCTTCTGATCCCCTTTCTTCTCGGGTGCCTTATCAGCTTTAGTGCCTTTCTCCTCGTGCATGAGTGCCATGTCTACTAGCTTCTCAAAGGTGGCCCCCATAGGGATGTGGGTCATAGCCAACCCTTGTAACGGTTCATTCAAGCCATTCACGAACCTCAGAGCCTTCTTCTCCGGCGTGTTCACTAAGTCCAAGCCAAACCTTGCTAATTGATTAAATTTGTTGACATATTCTTTCACTGATGAGCTTCCTTGCTTTAATGTCAAGAACCTTTCCATATATAGATTCTCTTCTGCCCTTGAGAGAAACTTTGCCTCAAACCTACGTCTGAAATCCGCCCAAGAATCAACAGGATGCTCCCCATTAGTGACCTCCCACCAAAACGAGGCCTCTCCCTTCATTAACCAAGCTGCTAATTTGACTTTCCTTCCTTCTTCTACTTCAAAGATTTCTAGCAATTCTTCCACCTCCTTAAGCCAATCTCTAGCTTCCACAAACGTTTCCGACCCTTGAAAAGGTTTTCCACCCATAGCCTTAAATTCCTTCCACGTCTTTGCAAAAGTAACAGCGCGAGGAGGAGGAGGAGGAGCGGGTGCAACTGGTGGTGGAGGAACATTGGCTGGACCTGCAACGGCCCTAGCCTCTAATAACCTCCTATACCATCCTGGTATCGTTACACCGTCCGGAAGGTCAGCCATGCAGAAACGAAAAAGGAAAGATTCAAAATGGAGAATTCGAAAGATAAAGATATGGCTATTGGGGATTATGTTTTTCATAAAAACTTTCCTCTTTAAATTACTCATCAAAACATGTTTTTGAAAACACTCCTTCCAAAAATACTTTAGAAAAAATAGTTTTTCTAAAAAAATTATTTGTTCTGGTAACCTTAAGCTCTGATACCACGTGTACCACCCCACGTCCATTAATGTCACTCACCAAGGGAATGCATTAACTTCCATGGAGGTTTTAAGTGAATATAGAACAGAAAAATTACAACAAGACAGATAATAAGTAGTACTTGGAAATCTAAAACTTCATTTTATTGCAGCGGAAATTAAACATGTTTGTTACATCACAAAACCATAAATCAGAGTCAAGTACAATATCCATCTTGATAAAACAAAACACATAATCCCATTACATAAATAGCCATTAAAGAAGATAACAAGATGGACTTTACTTCAACGGTCCAAGCTTTTCCAAAAGAGAGATAAAGCAATCCAATCAAAATCTGCTAGAGCTGGGTCCACCCTGAGGACCTGGAGGGAGAAAAAGGATAGAAATGGAGGGGGTCAGACATAAAGTCTGGCGAGTATGATAATTCTAACAATACTATTATCAAAATAACTAGACTAAGGCATAAGCTGGAAAACAAGAAAATGTCTATGAACTATTGGGTATGGAAGAGAAGATAAAGATAACGTTAAAGGCACACCTCATTACTAACGAATAATTACTACACTGCACCACACCAATCACCCTCAAAGTTGATCCCACTTGCTTCACTTAGAAGTTATATAAATAGCCTTGCGTACCCCTAGCTGACTACATAGGTGCCGTCTGCCCCTATCTCCGCTAGGTGTACCTCACTACCCACTTTCAATCGGCTCCCTACTCGTAGATACCCGTGCTGGCCCCACAGTGGGGTGTATCACTCCCTTAAAGTGGCAACCTGATACAACTTGAGAATGCACGGCTTATACCTACACGATGCAACAACGTCTTACCTACCATCCCGGGTCCACACACGCATATGAAACCCGTTGACTTGCGTTGCCACCGCTACCCCGTTTTGGCCTCTTATAGTCAAGCCCAGTATACGTGTCCCATCGTCGACTTGGGTCGAGCCAACCAAGATACGTTTGGGATATTGGTTGAAATGGGCCCCCACAAGCTATCCACCTAAGCTTGTCCCCACTAGTATATCCCACTTAACCCTCTTAGTCATGTTCATTTACATGTGTGTTTGGTTAAGTCTTACTGATCGTATTTCACATGCCACTAAGGGCACCCACTAGATTCCTCATGCCACCCAAGGCACCTACTTAACCCCCATGTCCCACCTTACATGTTTATCTGGTTAAGTATTTCTTAATTCATTCAGGCCATAACCTCATAAAGACCTCTCACATTAGACTGGCATTTATGGCAGCTGGATTTGCCTGGCGGGTCCGGGCAGTCTTACACCATAAAAGAATCTAACCTCGTGTCTTTACAACTGTTATGCTTTAGTTCGGGCCTAGGACCTCTCACATTGGGCTGACATTTGTGACCACTGGATTTGCCGGGCGGGTCCGGGCAGGTTTACATCACAAACGAGTCCAACCTCGTGTTCTAAGCATTGATTATCACTTATAATATTTTACCCCAGTTTTAATAATTCCCTATTCAAATTATTAATTAATTCCAATTTTTATGATGTCCATAATTGACTCAATTATGGCCATCCATTCATGGCATGCAAAATCATATCAATTGCACCCCAACTTCTTAATATTAAATCCTTAATATTACCCCTACCCCATGTTATATGTTCGCTTATTCAATGCAGAATATACGTTAGACTCGAATAGTCTAACTCATAGCACAAAGATAAATTATCACTACATATAGACAAATAAAATAATCTAGTCATAATAGGGGTGAAACTTGCATAAAACTACACATGTCATGGATCTAAAGGTGTCAACTTGTTAAATGTCACAATTTACATGATATGATCATAACCCAAATTCATGTATAAACTTGCATATGGGGTTTTATGCAATATAATGATGGTGTGAACTAGCATCTAATACATAGAATTCACATATGTCATAGCATAATTCTAGATGTCATAATTCTAGATCTAAATAGATGTCATGGCATATGTTCATAATCTTTACTAATCAATCTAAACTTGCATACATGATTTGTCATCAACATAGCCCAAACAATATCAACATTATGACTTGATTAACATGAACTAATTAGCATAGATAATAAAATAATGACTTTATAACATGTATGATTTATCACAATTTAGCATAGAAATTTACAACCTATACAATATCATCATAGCATGATTTACAACATATAGGATATCATCATCACATAACATAGGATTTACAACATACATGATAGCATAAGTGTAACACCCCGAATTTCAGTTAATACTAATATTCACTAAAAGCAGAATAAATAATCTCAGATGTAAGAATTGGGGGAAACGGGCTATGCCGTTGCGTTCGTCTCGGAAAAATACGCAGAATAGAGTCTGAAATTTTGTAAATCGGAGTCCGTTTGACCCATTTAAGGCCCAAAGAAGTTTTCAGGAAATTCCATATTAAAAACAGATTTAAAATTCAAATTCAGATTTCGAAATTGGAACCAGCGGGGGGGGGGGGGCAAGCGGGAAATTTCCCGCCCTAAGCCATGTCGACAGGGCTGTCGACATGCCTGTCGACTTGGGCTAGGCCAAGTCGACTGCCCTGTCGATTTGCCTGTCGACACAGGGTGTCGAGCCAATTGGCCTGGGTGCACCAGGTCTGGTTTTTCTGGCTGGTTTGGGCTGTGTTCTGGAAACTTCCTAAATCTGACGGACCTAATCTAACCTAGGGCTAATCCTAGGGTCTAAAACACACCCTAATCCTATAAATACACCCTAATGCAAGCCTAATCCATACTAAAAATAGAATTGATGCCATCATGCCGCCAAAATCAAACTTAGGAGGAGCCTCCACTAGTTTATGAAGAAAGTTGCAAGCTAATCAACCTCATAGCAACTAGTTTGCTAATCTTGGTTTTGGTGAGTTTCTATCACTTTAATTACCAATTGCTAAATTAAGTAGATGAGGCATGATGAGATCTATGGTCTTGCTTGTGGATAAATGGGTTTTAAGTCATATGATATGATGTTAGTTTGCTAATCTATGTTTAATGTTAACCCTATTCTTATGCAAGTTAAGTATATGGGTTTATGCAAGTTAAGTATGTGGGTTTATGCAAGTTAAGTATGTGGGTTTATGCAAGTTAAGTATGTGGGTTTATGCAAGTTAAGTGGTGGGTTTTATGCATGCTAAGTATTTGATTTTATGCATGCTAAGTGTTTGGTTTTATGCATGTTAAGTATGTGGATTTTATGCATGCTAAGTGTTTGGTTTTATGCATGCTAAGTATTTGATTTTATGCATGCTAAGTGTTTGGTTTTATGCATGCTAAGTATTTGATTTTATGCATGCTAAGTGTTTGGTTTTATGCATACATTATGACATGCAAGTTTACCCTTTTTAAATAAGATGCATACATATGCAAGATGACACCTTTGTATGCTATGCATACATATGCATGTTTACCCTATTTATGATGCAAGTCACATATGCAAGTTCACCCTTTGTATAACCTATGAACACTTATGCAAGTTACCTTTATATGACATATGTGTATTCATGCAAGTTTGGGTTAATGATTTATGCTAGTTGGGTTTAATGTTATGATGCAAGTTGACACCTTTTAAACTCATGTAAATGCCAATGTTGTGCTAAGATTGAACCCATTACATTTATAGTGAATCTTCCCATTTATATGACATGTCATGAAAACGAATTACGTGGGAAACGATGGGGTTAATATGCATGTTAATAGAAATGTGTATAACATAAAATGAATGGACATAATTGGGAATTTACCTATTAAGTTAGGTCTACCCATATTATGGAGTTGGGAATTTACCTATTAAGTTAGGTCTACCCATACTATGGAATTGGGAATTTACCTATTGAGTTAGGTCTACCCATATTCTTAAAATTGTGTAATTAATTAGGGATAATTAATACAAATTATGGGGGTGATTAATTAGGTGTAATTAATCGACTAAGACACGAGGTTGGACCCTTTTGTAGCATAAGACTGCCCGGAACCGCCCGGCAAATCCAGCGGCTACAAATGATTGGCCCAATGTGAGAGGTCTTAGGCATAAACTAAATACGTGACAAGTGTAAAGACACGAGGTTAGACTCTGTTATGGCGTAAGGCTGCCCGGAACCGACCGGCAAATCCAGCTGCCATAAAAGACAGTCTAATGTGAGAGGTCTTTACAAGGGTTACGTTCTTAATCAATTAAGAAACACTTAACCAGATAAGCATGTAGTGGGGCATGAGGGGTTAAGTGGGTGCCTTGGGCGGCATGTGGAAATCTAGTGGGTTGCCTTGGGTGGCAATAGAAAATACGATTAGAATACTTAACCAAGTGGAAACATGTAATTAAACATGATTAAAGGGTTAAGTGGGATGCACTAGAAAAAGGGACAAGCTTAGGTGGGTAGCTTGTGGGGGCCCATTTCAACCAGTAACCCATATGTATCTTATTGAGCTCGACCCATGTCGAGGATGGGACATGCGTACTGGGCTTGACTATAAGAGGCCAAAACGGGTTAGCGGTGGCAACGCAAGTCCAACGGGTTTCATATGCGTGTGTGGACCCGGGCTGGTAGGTAAGACGTTGTTGCATCGTGTAGGTATAAGTCGTGCACCGTTGATTGTATCGGGTTGCCACTTTGGGGAGTGATACACCCCACTGTGGGGGCAGCACGGGTATCTACGGTAGGGAGCCGATCACTTGGGAGTAGTGGGTACACCTAGTGGAGATAGGGGCAGACGTCACCTATGTAGTCAGCTAGGGGTACACGAAACTACTGGGTAAATTTTCTAAGTCCTTGGGAGGGATCAACCTTTAAGTAGGAATGACTGGTGTGGTGTAGTGTAGTAGTTATCCTTGGGTGGGTAGATGCGTCTTTACGGTTATCTTAGTTTATCCTAAGTCTACCAAGCTGCTTAGTGTAGCCATTCATCCCCAGACGTTACCGTATATCAGGCTTATGTCTTCTCTGGTTACTTTAATGATTGTATTGTTAAAGTTATAGGACTCGCTCAGACTTATGTCTGACCCCGTTGTTTTCTTTTTTCCCAACCCTCAGGTTCTCAGAGTGGACCCAGTACGAGTGGGCTTTGATCAGGCTGCTTTATTCTCTTTTGGAGCTTGGATCGTAGGAGTAAAGCTCAGCTTATCCTTTTCTTTTATGGCTATCAGTTCATGTATTGGGATTATGTATTTTTATTTATCAGGATGGATATTTTGTACTTGACTCTTGTTATGGTTTTTGTGATGTAACCAAACATGTTTTACTTTCCGCCACAATGAAATGATGTTTTACATTTTCAAGTATTACTTATATCTGTCTTGTTGTAATTTTTCTGTTCTATATTCACTTAAAATACTCCACCGATGTTATGGCATTCCCTTAGAGAGTGACCATAGCGGGTGTGGGGTGTTACACGTGGTATAAGAGCAAAGGTTACCGGAACAGATAAAATTTTTGGAAAACTATTTTTCTAAAAACATTTTTGGAAGAGATATTTTCAAAAACATGTCTTTAAAGAGAAAAGTTTTTGAAAGAAAAGCATAATCCCCAATAGCCATATCTTTATCTTTCGAATTCTCCGTTTTGAATCTTTCCTTTTTCGTTTCAGCATGGCTGAGGATCTTAACTTTCCGGAGGGTGTGACGGTACCCGTATGGTATAGGAGATTGATGGAGGCCAGGGCCACCACTGCGGGTCCAGCAAATGTTCCTCCACCAACCGTAGCACCCGATCTTCCTCCTCCCCCTCCTCCTCGCACGGATACTTTTGCTAAGACTTGCAAGGAATTTAAAGCTATGGGAGGGAAACCTTTTCAAGGATCTGAAACTTTTGTGGAGGCTAGAGATTGGCTTAAGGAGGTGGAAGAGTTGATAGATATCTTTGAGATGGAAGAAGGAAAGAAAGTCAAGTTAGCTGCTTGGTTAATGAAGGGAGAGGCCTCATTCTGGTGGGAGGTCACTAATGGAGAACGCCCCGTTGACTCTTGGGCGGATTTTAGGCAAAGATTTGTGGCAAAGTTTCTCTCAAGGGCGGAGGAAAACTTGTATATGGAAAGATTCTTGACTCTAAAGCAAGGAAATCTCTCAGTGAAGGAATATGTCAACAAGTTTAATCAATTGGCAAGGTTTGGCCTAGACATGGTGAATACACCGGAGAAGAAGGCTTTGAGGTTCGTGAAAGGCTTGAATGAACCGATGCATGGGTTGGCTATGACTCATATCCCTATGGGGGCTACCTTCGAGAAGCTAGTTGACATGGCACTCATGCATGAAGAAGAGAAGGGTCCCAATGCTAATAAGGCACCCGAGAAGAAGGGAGATCAAAAGAGACCTCAGCAACAACAGCAAAACAAAGGTGGGAAAGGCAACGGTGGCAAGGGCAAGAAGAAGTATTTCAATTGTGGGACACCTGGCCACCTAAGCAAGGATTGTCGCAAGAAGAAGAAGACTGGCTGCTTCCACTGTGGCGAAGCAGGACATCTAGTGAAAGACTGTCCTAAGAAAGGGCAAAGGACGGGGTCTACCTCAGGAGGACAGGTGCAAGCTCTTGTGGCACCAGCTCAGGCAAGGGGGCAAGTTCAGGCTCTCGCAGCTCCACCGATTCGAGAAAGAGGTAGAACTATTTCCATGGAAAGTCTGGTTTTTCTATTTGATCATCTTGTCCGTACATTGTTTGATTCTGGCGCATCGCATTCGTTTATCTATCATCATTAGTTGAGTCACTGCACTTAGACACCAGTCTAGTAGATGATCCCTTGGTTGTTTCAAACCCAATTGGGGGCTCCACTTATTTGTCCATGATATGTTTGGGTTTGAAGATTTCTATACTTAGCATTGAGTTTAGATGTGATGCTTTTGTTTTGGGCTTCATGGGCTATGGGTTGATTTTGGGCATGGACTGGTTATCCAGTAATGGTGCCGTTCTTGATTGTAAAAGGAGAGTTGTTAGGCTCATGACCCGCTTGGGTAACACTCTCGAGATCTCTTGTAATCCCATGGATTCTGTTATGCTAAGTTATCTTGAATCGCTTGATGCTTCGGTCGAGAGTTTGCAATCTGTTAGAGTGGTCCGGGAATACTCGGATGTGTTTGAGGAGGTGAAGGGCTTACCTCCGAAGCGGGAGATTGACTTCCGAATATATCTGGTGGATAATGCTAAACCTGTGTCTTTACCAGTGCGCCACATGGCTCCTCGTGAGAGGAGGGAACTCAATAAGCAAGTAGGGGAGTTGCTTGAGAAGGGGTTCATAAGACGAAGTATATCGGAGTGGGGTGCTCCAGTAGTTTTTGCTACGAAGGCGGATGGGTCCCTCAGACTTTGTGTAGACTATAGAGAACTCAATAAGCTCACAAAGAAGAATAGACACCCATTGCCGAGGATTGATGATCTTTTCGATCAGTTGGTTGGCGCTTCAGTATTTTCTCAGTTGGACTTAGCCACGGGGTTTCATCAGTTGAGGGTGGCTGAGGATAGCATAGACAAGACTGCCTTTAGGACTCCGGATGGTTTCTATGAGTGGCTGGTGATGCCATTTGGGTTGACGAACGCCCATGCATACTTTGTTGATTTGATGAGTAGGGTGTTCAGGGAGTTCCTTAATAAATTCGTGGTGGTCTTTGTGGATGATATCTTAGTATTTTCTAAGAGTGAAGAAGAGCATGCCCTACATCTCGGGGAGGTGTTGGAGACTCTTCGAGCACATAGCCTTAAGGCTAAATTCTCTAAATGCCACTTCTGGAGGAAGGAAGTGCGGTTCTTGGGGCACGTGGTCTCCAAGGAAGGGATAGCTGTGGATCCCGCGAAGGTAGTATCAATTCAAGATTGGAAGGTTCCTAGAAATGCTACCGAAGTAAGAAGTTTCTTGGGGTTGGCGGGTTACTATAGGAAGTTTATCAAAGACTTCGCGAAGATATCAGCCCCATTAACCCGCTTAACGAAGAAGAATCTTGTTTTCACATGGGACGTAGATTGTGATGATGCATTCCGACGATTAAAGAGAGCTTTAACCACTGCTCCAGTTTTAGTGTTGCCAGACGGGAGTAAGCCATTTGTTGTCTATACCGATGCTTGTGGGACAGGGCTGGGCGCAGTCTTAATGCAAGAGGGAAGGGTAATAGCCTATGGTGGAAGGCAGTTGAGGGCACATGAGAAAAATTACCCTACCCATGATTTAGAGTTGGCCGCTATTGTTTTTGAACTTAAGATTTGGCGCCATTATCTTCTTGGTGAGAGATTCGAATTGTTCACTGACCACAAATCATTGAAGTACTTGTTTTCTCAGAAGGATTTGAATTTGAGACAGCAAAGGTGGATGGAGTTCTTAGCATCCTATGATTTCGAGATAGCGTATACCCCTGGCAAGGGTAACGTGGTGGCAGACGCCTTGAGCAGAAAAAGGTTGTCCTTGAGTCCATTGTTCGTGGAACAACGAAGCTTGGAATTTATCTCGATGTTTGATTTCAGACCTTCCATTGACTATATACCCGGTTTGCTAGCATCCTTGGAGGTCAGACCTACTCTTTTGGGGCGGATTGGAGAAGCACAGAGGGACGACCCACAGTTGGTTGAGTTGGTAGAGAAGCTCATAAGGGGGGAGTCGTCCAGCCATTTGAGTAGGTACATCCTAGACGATAGGGGGTGCTTGCGTAGAGACGGTAGACTTTGTGTACCGCAAGACGAGGGTTTGAGGAAGGCTATTCTTGATGATGCACACCGTTCTAGGATGACCATTCATCCCGGTGGGGACAAGATGTACCAAGACATGAAGCGGGTTTTCTTCTGGGCTGGTATGAAGAAAGATGTGGCCGAGTATGTCGCTCGATGCTTGGTGTGCCAATAGGTGAAAGCGGAGCAAAAGAAACCGGGTGGGTTGCTTCACCCATTGGAAGTTCCGCAATGGAAGTGGGATAGCGTCTCGATGGATTTTATTGACGGGTTACCCAGATCGAGAAAGGGTAATACGGGAATTTGGGTTGTGGTAGACAGACTTACTAAAAACGCCCATTTCATACCTGTGAAGAGCAAGAGGACTGCTCCATGGCTAGCTTCAGTATATCTTCGAGAGATAGTTCGATTGCATGGGTTACCCTCTAGCATAGTGAGTGATCGAGATCCTATCTTCACTAGCGAGTTCTGGAAAAGTTTGCAAGAAGCAGTGGGGACTCAATTATGTCTGAGCACCGCATATCATCCTCAGACGGACGGCCAGACTGAGAGGGTGAATCGCGTCCTAGAAGACCTTTTGAGGCTTTGTATCTTAGATTTTGGAGGTACATGGGAAGAGCATCTTCCATTGGTGGAGTTCGCATATAATAACTGCTTTCAGTCCAGTATTGGTATGGCTCCTTTCGAAGCTCTTTATGGAAGGCCTTGTCGATCACCTACATGTTGGTGGGAATCTACGGATAAGATTTTGCTTGGGCCTGATATGGTTAGGGAGACTTCTGAGAAGATTGACTTGATTCGAAGAAGGATGAAAGCAGCGCAGGATAGGCAAAAATCTTATGCGGACAAGAGGAGGACGGATCTTGAGTTTGAAGTTGGGGACATGGTCTTTGTCAAAGTGTCTCCGTTACGAAATGTGGTTCGCTTTGGATCTGTTGGGAAGTTAGCACCAAGGTTCGTAGGGCCGTTTCCTATTAAGGAAAGGATTGGACAGATGGCATATAGAGTGGAGTTGCCCGACAGACTTAGTGGTGTACATGATGTATTCCATGTGTCACATTTGAGGAAGTGCCTACATGAGACTGCAGAGGTGGTAGAGCCGAGCTTGCTTAGAGAAGTGGAGGTAGAGCATGATGCAACGATTCGACGAGCTCCTACTCGCATCCTTGGGTCAGAGACTAGGAAATTGAGGAATCGAGAGGTTCGACTAGTCAAAGTACAATGGGGAGAAGATGAGGGCAACGCTACTTGGGAGACGGAAGCGAAGATGCGTTCATTGTACCCATTTCTTTTTGAGGCTATGTCTTTTAGTTTCTCCTCCATCGTTTGTCTAGTACTTATCTTATCTTTAGTATGTCCTCTCGTTAGTACCTTTGACCTTTAGATAGGGTAAACCTATGGTTGAAACATGTGTTTGAGACATGTTATGATTGGTGGATGCAAGTGGATGCAAGTGTTTGCTAGTGGTTGCTCATGGATGCATATACACACACTTTAGACACTAGATCGGCTTAGTCACTTCATATTGCATATTGCATATAATTATGTGTAGGTAGCTATATTTATGGATGTATAATGATTGTGTTATCATATGGATGATGCATTTTGGTGAATGATTGTGCACTCATGTAGATATTGTATGTGTCGATAGGGTTCTCTCGCATACATAATGGATGCATGGCACTATCATGGTTTGCATATGTTCATACATTAGATAGGGAACATGTACACACACTTTTTGCATATGCTCATACATCATTAGAAATTATTTTAAGGACATTGGATGCCCGTGTTTGATGGATTGAGTAGATGGTTATTTGGATGGTAGGATATGCATTCTCCTTAGCTTAGAGATTTCGGGGACGAAATCCTTTAAGGAGGGGAGAATGTAACACCCCGAATTTCAGTTAATACTAATATTCACTAAAAGCAGAATAAATAATCTCAGATGTAAGAATTGGGGGAAACGGGCTATGCCGTTGCGTTCGTCTCGGAAAAATACGCAGAATAGAGTCCTAAATTTTGTAAATTGGAGTCCGTTTGACCCATTTAAGGGCCAAAGAAGTTTTCAGGAAATTCCATATTAAAAACAGATTTAAAATTCAAATTCAGATTTCGAAATTGGAACCAGCGGGGGGGGGGGGGCAGGCGGGAAATTTCCCGCTCTAAGCCATGTCGACAGGGCTGTCGACAGGCCTGTCGACTTGGGCTAGGCCAAGTCGACTGCCCTATCGACTTGCCTGTCGACACAGGGTGTCGAGCCAATTGGCCTGGGTGCACCAGGTCTGGTTTTTCTGGCTGGTTTGGGCTGTATTCTGGAAACTTCCTAAATCTGACGGACCTAATCTAACCTAGGGCTAATCCTAGGGTCTAAAACACACCCTAATCCTATAAATACACCCTAATGCAAGCCTAATCCATACTAAAAATAGAATTGATGCCATCATGCCGCCAAAATCAAACTTAGGAGGAGCCTCCACTAGTTTATGAAGAAAGTTGCAAGCTAATCAACCTCATAGCAACTAGTTTGCTAATCTTGGTTTTGGTGAGTTTATATCACTTTAATTACCAGTTGCTAAATTAAGTAGATGAGGCATGATGAGATCTATGGTCTTGCTTGTGGATAAATGGGTTTTAAGTCATATGATATGATGTTAGTTTGCTAATCTATGTTTAATGTTAACCCTATGCTTATGCAAGTTAAGTATATGGGTTTATGCAAGTTAAGTATGTGGGTTTATGCAAGTTAAGTATGTGGGTTTATGCAAGTTAAGTTTGTGGGTTTATGCAAGTTAAGTGGTGGGTTTTATGCATGCTAAGTATTTGATTTTATGCATGCTAAGTGTTTGGTTTTATGCATGTTAAGTATGTGGATTTTATGCATGCTAAGTGTTTGGTTTTATGCATGCTAAGTATTTGATTTTATGCATGCTAAGTGTTTGGTTTTATGCATGCTAAGTATTTGATTTTATGCATGCTAAGTGTTTGGTTTTATGCATACATTATGACATGCAAGTTTACCCTTTTTAAATAAGATGCATACATATGCAAGATGACACCTTTGTATGCTATGCATACATATGCATGTTTACCCTATTTATGATGCAAGTCACATATGCAAGTTCACCCTTTGTATAACCTATGAACACTTATGCAAGTTACCTTTATATGACATATGTGTATTCATGCAAGTTTGGGTTAATGATTTATGCTAGTTGGGTTTAATGTTATGATGCAAGTTGACACCTTTTAACCCCATGTAAATGCCAACGTTGTGCTAAGATTGAACCCATTACATTTATAGTGAATCTTCCCATTTATATGACATGTCATGAAAATGAATTACGTGGGAAACGATGGGGTTAATATGCATGTTAATAGAAATGTGTATAACATAAAATGAATGGACATAATTGGGAATTTACCTATTAAGTTAGGTCTACCCATATTATGGAGTTGGGAATTTACCTATTAAGTTAGGTCTACCCATACTATGGAATTGGGAATTTACCTATTGAGTTAGGTCTACCCATATTCTTAAAATTGTGTAATTAATTAGGGATAATTAATACAAATTATGGGGGTGATTAATTAGGTGTAATTAATCGACTAAGACACGAGGTTGGACCCTTTTGTAGCATAAGACTGCCCGGAACCGCCCGGCAAATCCAGCGGCTACAAATGATTGGCCCAATGTGAGAGGTCTTAGGCATAAACTAAATACGTGACAAGTGTAAAGACACGAGGTTAGACTCTGTTATGGCGTAAGGCTGCCCGGAACCGACCGGCAAATCCAGCTGCCATAAAAGACAGTCTAATGTGAGAGGTCTTTACAAGGGTTACGTTCTTAATCAATTAAGAAACACTTAACCAGATAAGCATGTAGTGGGGCATGAGGGGTTAAGTGGGTGCCTTGGGCGGCATGTGGAAATCTAGTGGGTTGCCTTGGGTGGCAATAGAAAATACGATTAGAATACTTAACCAAGTGGAAACATGTAATTAAACATGATTAAAGGGTTAAGTGGGATGCACTAGAAAAAGGGACAAGCTTAGGTGGGTAGCTTGTGGGGGCCCATTTCAACCAGTAACCCATATGTATCTTATTGGGCTCGACCCATGTCGAGGACGGGACACGCGTACTGGGCTTGACTATAAGAGGCCAAAACGGGTTAGCGGTGGCAACGCAAGTCCAACGGGTTTCATATGCGTGTGTGGACCCGGGCTGGTAGGTAAGACGTTGTTGCATCGTGTAGGTATAAGTCGTGCACCGTTGATTGTATCGGGTTGCCACTTTGGGGAGTGATACACCCCACTGTGGGGGCAGCACGGGTATCTACGGTAGGGAGCCGATCACTTGGGAGTAGTGGGTACACCTAGTGGAGATAGGGGCAGACGTCACCTATGTAGTCAGCTAGGGGTACACGAAACTACTGGGTAAATTTTCTAAGTCCTTGGGAGGGATCAACCTTTAAGTAGGAATGACTGGTGTGGTGCAGTGTAGTAATTATCCTTGGGTGGGTAGATGCGTCTTTACGGTTATCTTAGTTTATCCTAAGTCTACCAAGCTGCTTAGTGTAGCCATTCATCCCCAGACGTTACCGTATATCAGGCTTATGTCTTCTCTGGTTACTTTAATGATTGTATTGTTAAAGTTATAGGACTCGCTCAGACTTATGTCTGACCCCGTTGTTTTATCTTTTTTCCCAACCCTCAGGTTCTCAGAGTGGACCCAGTACGAGTGGGCTTTGATCAGGCTGCTTTATTCTCTTTTGGAGCTTGGATCGTAGGAGTAAAGCTCAGCTTATCCTTTTCTTTTATGGCTATCAGTTCATGTATTGGGATTATGTATTTTTATTTATCAGGATGGATATTTTGTACTTGACTCTTGTTATGGTTTTTGTGATGTAACCAAACATGTTTTACTTTCCGCCACAATGAAATGATGTTTTACATTTTCAAGTATTACTTATATCTGTCTTGTTGTAATTTTTCTGTTCTATATTCACTTAAAATACTCCACCGATGTTATGGCATTCCCTTAGAGAGTGACCATAGCGGGTGTGGGGTGTTACAATAAGGTTTACAACAACATATATGACAATCCACATCATTTACTTATAATCCATTCATAACTTAATCTAATTAGTTTAATAATAATCTTGTTAAGATCATCATACTCACAATTAGAGAAGAAAGAGAGTCTTGATTTGCTTTAGAGTTGAGTAGAATTAGGGTTTTGATTAGCTTTCTTCCTTCTTAATTGGCGGCGGCTAGACTGAGTTCCATGGTGGCGGTATGACGGTGGCTATTCTATTTTTCATGTGAATTAGAGTGAGAGACTACCTAGGTATATATAGAGTTTAGGATTTATTTTGGCCGTCAGATCAACTCAGAACTAACCTGAACCGTTTAATTTGCCAACTCAGCCCTAAAGGCACATCAGCAGCTCAAGATTGGGCTCAGTCAAACCCTAGCCGCCTGGACAGGTTGACACCTAGGTCGACTGCCCAGTCGACTGCCCAGTCGACCTAGGGGGGGTGTCGACTGCCCAGTCGACTCCCAGTCGACCTGGGGTGCTGGGCGGGAATTTTCCCGCATAGCCTATTTGACTTCGAATTTTGAATTTTAAATTTTCTTAAATATGTTTTGAATTTTCTGAAACTTCCGATGGCCATAACTTCTTCATATGAAGTCCAATTCACGCAAACTCGGACTCTATTTCAACCAGAATTCCGAGACGAACACAATGGCGCAACCCGTTTCCCACAATTCTCACGTCTGAGATTAGTTATTCTTTAATTTGTGAATATTAATATTAACAGAATTACGGGGTGTTACATTCTCCCCTCCTTAAAGGATTTCGACCCCGAAATCTTCAAGTCAAGAAGAATGTATATCCTAACATCCAATCGTCCATCTACTCAACCATCAAACACAGGCATCCATTGTCCTTATAGACTTCTAATGCTTTCATGTTTAAATGCACAGTGTGTGTATATGTCCATATCTAATGCAAAATCAGGCGGTCCACTTGAGTCTCTACATATTTTTGTCCATATCACATATATGTATGTTCATATATCGTATATGTATATTTTCATACAATGCCTATACATATTTTCATATAATGTATATATATATATATATATATATATTTGGTTATATACTTTATTTCATTCCTAACTTGAGTCTCTACATATGTAGTAGGTTACAAATGAATAAATTAGTTGACTAGTCATGACATCTTAATCTAATCAACATTTATTTCTTATTCAAAATTCAAAAGAAAATTGCATAAAGAAAGAGAATAACGGAAGGTAACGAATGCATAATTTATTGTTTAATGATGACTATAAGAAAGTTATGTGACTTTTTAAATTTCAAAACACATAATATTAAATAACATAATTTAGGGGACATATTCAATTGGACTAGTAAGAATAAATCATAGAAATATGCATATAGTTTTGCAGGCTTTTATTTTATTTTATTTTGAGATTTGAAGAGTGTAGGTATAAAGAGAAGAGATGATGAAAAGGAGAAATAAAGGGAATAGCTTTGTTTATAAATGAATTTCAATGACAGATAAAAGAGTAGAAAGAGGAGAGAATAAATACATGAGATATTTTCCTGATATGCCTCTTTGTATTGTACGAATTACGAATAAAATAAATGTGGATGACTAAGACAGAGGTAGCAAAACTTATTTCTCATTCAAAATTCAAAAGTAAATCAAAGTGGGAAAGAAATTAAATAGAAAGAAACAAATGCATATTAATGAAGAAAGGAGGACATTTAAAACAAATGTAGCTATTTACAATTTAAAATAAATAAATTAATGAATGCTACACTTTGGATAGACAAGGAATGTATTAAAGCGAATGGCTAAAGATATACACATGTATGTTGTCATAATTTATTTCAATTAGAATCTACATATTATTTCAAATCAACCTATCAGCATATATTTATAAATCTCATTAAATACATCGTATATTTTTTTTTCAATAATTTAAATTAATAATGGAAAATTTAAATTCTGACGCATTTTCTAGCAAATTTTCCTTAAAATAAAATTTTCAATTGGTACTGATTTTCCGGGTTGTTACAATCTCCCCCACATAAAATCTTTTCGTCCTCGAAAAGGAATGAAGCTAAAAGTTGTTTAACCAACCAAATCAACTTTCATTCTTTTATTGGTTTCAATAATTTTATTAGTTGAACTAATAATCACACAACACAATCATCAATCAATTAGTTGATTAGCTTTTCAAATATATATAAATTTTATATTTTCAAAAATCATATTTTCTAAATCGGATTATATATATAATCACAAATACGTTAATTATAACTTGTCACTCTCGACTCATTCTAGGGCATTTCTAACCCCATCTCTAACGAGTTTTCTCATTCTAGGATACTACTGATCCTATCTCTAACGAGTATTCTTTTATAGGATATTTCTAATCCTACATCTGATGAGTCTTTTGTTTAGTTCCAATGAGTTGTACCCCCAAAGATTTGAGTTAACCAAAACTTTGATACCAACTGTAACGATAACAGATTTCGCCCGGAGCTAATCGATCGCTAAATCGACCAAGACCGTTAAAATTCCGCATATGCTAACTTGGGCATACAACACGTCTGAACAAATAACAGAAGACTTTTATAAACATTATAAAAATGTTACATCAGAGTACAGAATATCATCGAATATAATAAAATGGAAGATTAATTTACATTAAATTTAATATAATGCAGCGGAACTAATAAACTAATACAGCGGAAGTCTATCAATGCTCCAGACACAGCTTTAAGCTTCAATCCAGAATCCTGCTCAATAAATAATTATCTGCAAAACAAGCCACTCGACTGCCTGTGTGGAAATAGGGGCACCCGAGTTTGCAAGTTAAACAAACCATGAGTCAGTCGTGGGACTGGTTTGAGAAATCTTTCTTAACTTATCTAACAATAAGGCTAATCACAGGACCACGCCGCTAACGCAGAACGGGTTTGCTCCATTGGATTGCCAGTGCGTAAATTAAATAAATCTTTTGAAAAACAATGCAAAGTTTTTTAGAAAAATGAAATCATTATAAGACTCAAGTCCCATCAATAATGCAACGCAAACCGGAGGATAGAGTTTTATCTTATAATGATCAAACATGATTGATACGTATAAAACAATAATCATTTGATATTATTATTAGTGTCTAGTCAGTTTAAAAAAAATTCAAAGTAAATGTATCAATCCTAGATGGCATAGTACCCCATCCTACTATGTCGCCATATATAGATTTACAATCAAATCCATGTTGCCGTATTGGAAATTAGGTTTCCATCATGAGTCGTGCCTAGGGATGGTTCCTCACTGATTTGAGACACTCTAGCAAATGCCTCAGGATCCAGACACTGGCGAACCCTTGGATCTTCAGAGTCGGTCCACAAATACTTTAGTGGATTGGTTGTGCCTGAACACACGTTTTCCAGTCCTATTAGACCTATCACTTGGCCAGTAGCGACCAATATGAGAGGGTCCTCAAAATCTATCATCCACATAAGTAAAAATGTCTGAGCTCTATACCATTACACTACTTCTAGCTAGAAAGAAACGCATGCACTCCCTGCACTCACGATCCCGTTTTTGACTCATACCGAGGTATGAGGCTCGCAAAGTAACGCTATACACAAATCTATGCCTAAATAAGCTATGCTTTGATCATCAACCACAAAGCTCTACTTTTCAATAAAAGCCTAGATCATTTGCATCTTGGCATGCCACCTTGACAATCAACGCCATGCGACTGATATCTTTCAATATATAACCTCTAAGATCGTACATCTCAGAGAAGGGTGTTAAGCAAGAGAATAAATTCTCCACCACCAAACAGATATATATTAAATAGAAATCAATTCACACAGAATGAAATTCAATGTCAGATGCACATCCATTTGCAAGTCCGTTTTGGGTCTGAACAAAACTGGAGACACCTTATTCCTCGTCCCATATGTCCAATACGGAAGAGAGGTTCCCTCATGTCCGGACAATCAACAAGTACGTTCGGACAACTACCACTTTTAACCCTTTAATGGAAGCTAACCAATGCAGGGCAAAGTAGTTTTCCATTCGATGTGAAGATCGCCGGTCTTCAACCATCGTCTTCAATATCTTTGACTTTAAATCATCGTTTAATTATTTAAAATGAGATTGAACTCGATCTTTTCAATTAATTCTCGAATAAATGTAATTTAAAACATTTCATGTTGTTAATAATATTTTATAACGATTTATCGCTATTTTTATTTATACAAAAATAGCCCATTTTACTTTAGCGACTTTTCGGGTCGTTACGTGGCCCTGGCGCTGTTTTTATCCAAATTTGAATTACACATTTCTCGAAATTTAACCGTTGAATTTCAACAAACTTAACATCATTGGAAAGATTTTCCCAAAGGAAACTTAATAGTTTGGGGTTTGGGGAAATCAGACGGTAGAATCTTTCGGTATAATCGTTTAAAGTTATGATTGCCGAAACACGAACTACTGCACGCGATTCATTTAATTTTAATTTATATATATATAAATTGTTTGACAATTTCACTGACATGTTTAAAGTGATGTTTTCAACAAAACGAAACATATCTTAACATATAAACATTTTCAATGTTTCAACAAATTTTCCTAAATATGTCTCTTTTTATACTAAATCAACATATACATTAAAAATATCATTTTTAATGTTTTCAACAAATTTTCCTAAATATGATTCTTTTTCATGTTTAATAGTTTTGATAATTCCTATGTTCACCTACAAAATAAAAAGATAATTTTATTGTATAAACTATTTTGACAATTTCTATGACTTACATGTTACAATAAAAAGAGTATTTTATTGTTTAACACATTCTATAAATTATAATGTTAACATGTACAATAAAAGAACATTTTTATTGTTTTACAAATTCCCTACATATCATATGTATAAATGAAAAGTATATTTTATTGTCTACATGTTGTCTACATCTCATATGTATAAATAAAAAGAATAATTTATTTTCTACATGTTTTCTACATTTCATATGACAAATAAGAAAGAATATTTTATTGTCTACTTGTTTCCTACATTTCACATGACAAATAAAAAGACTATTTTATTGTCTACCTGTTTCCTACATTTCATATGACGAATAAAAAAGAATATTTTATTGTATAACACTTCTATGTTCATATATGACAAATAAAAAGAGAATTTTCGTTTTCAACAATTCCTATGTTCATATATGACAAATAAAAAGATGATTTTTATTTTCAACAATTCCTATGTTCATATTTGACAAATAACAAGATGATTTTTATTTTCAACAATTCCTATGTTCATATATGACAAACAAAAAGACAATTTTTATTTTCAACAATTCCTATGTTTATATATAACAAAAAAAAAGATGATTTTTATTTTCAACAATTCCTGTGTTCATATATGACAAATAAAAAGATGATTTTTATTTTCAACAATTCCTATGTTCATATATGACAAATAAAAAGATGATTTTTATTCGCATAACATTTTCGATGTATTTTAATGATAAATAAAAAGAGATTTTTATTCGCATAACATTTTCTATGTTTTCTAATGGCAAATAAAAAGTGATTTTATTCGCATAACATAACAAATAAAAAGTGAAATTTTATTTGCATACAAATTTCCATATTTACCATAACAAATAAAAAGGGAATTTTTATTTGTATACAAATTTCCATATTTACCATAACAAAAAAAGTGAATTTTTATTTGTATACAACTTTCCATAATAACATAACAAATAAAAAAAAATTGTATACAAATTTTCAACAATTCCATTATATCCATCGGATCACCACAAACAACATCAGCCAATTCAAATCACGTACCACAAACAATATGAATCTTAACAGCGAATAAATAAAGATTTCCAACGTATAACAATTTATTTAATTTTAATTTTTAAATAAGAAATCTTACCTTGATCGGTTTCAGAAATCGATAAAATGATTGTTTTTAATAAAATTAAATAGACATTTAATTTTATCAAAAATCCAAACATCCTCTGTTTCTGTCCAGATTTGCTCCATATTGTAGTGTTTGTCGAGAGGTTTCCAATGCGCTTCGTTTTTCTGAATTTCGTTGCTAAGTGTTCAAGTTATGGCTTTTTATACTTTGTATACAATTTTAAATTAAATTAACATAATTAATAAATATTAATTACGTTGTTAAGGAGGCTAATCCTTCTTCCTCCATCGTTCACTATTGGTTCCAGCCGAACCCATGCTTCAAATTTAGGGTCTCAAACCGCACCAAATCCGAAGCACTTAACCCCAATTTGAGTTACCCACGACCTCGCCCTCGACGTGAGCTTCCTCGACCCACCACCTAGTCCAACTCGCAGCCTCCTTCCTCTCCAAAAACTGCTACGAATGCAGCGAATACAAGAGAGAAATTCTCCCGATCCAAGCAATTAGAAATGATCTCCACCGTTCATATTAAAAACACACTTAGCCTTTCAATTTGGTATTTGGAATTCTCGAAATCATTGAGGGATTGAGGAGATAAAAGGGGAAGAAGAACGGGACAATTCTGAGCGTTCATGGAAGAGTGGCGACGGTTGTTCAAATAGAATTAGGGTTTCTATTTGAGATAAAGGTCTATATATAATATATTAAATAAAATTTAATAATTGTTTATCTTATTTTTTCTTTCTTGTATTTATAAAAGGTATAAAATATGGCATATATGTATATGAAAGAAAGAGAGAACATAAAAGAATTGAAGGATATGAATGAAATGCATGCGGCAATTACTGTCATTGTGTTTTTTCTTCTTGCCATGAATGACACGCCTCCGATTTCCATTGGATATAATTTCAAATTTTATTTATTTATTTTAGGAAGGAGGCGACTTTCCCCTCTTTTTTTTCTTTATTATGATTTTATATTTCACTAACATGATAATGGTGATGCTTTTGTCTAACAAAATATATTTTTAACTAACTAATGAATACTTTATTTCATGACCATTTTATATATCGCATATATGTATGTTTATATATCGTATATGTGTATTTTCATACAACGCCTATACATATTTTCATATAATGTCTATATATGTTTGTTTATATACTTTATTTGATTCCTCACTTGAGTCTCTACATATGTAGTAGGTTACAAATGAATAAATTCGTTGACTAGACATGACATGTTAATCTAATCAACATTTATTTCTTATTCAAAATTCAAAAGAAAATTGCATAAAGAAAGAGAATAGCTGAAGGTAACGAATGCATAATTTATTGTTTAATGATGACTATAAGAAAGTTATGTGACTTTTTAAATTTCAAAACACATAATATTAAATAACATAATTTAGGGGAAATATTCAATTGGACTAATAAGAATAAATCCTAGAAATATGCATATAGTTTTGCAGGCTTTTATTTTATTTTATTTTGAGATTTGAAGATTGTAGGTATAAAGAGAAGGGATGAAGAAAAGGAGAAATAAAGGGAATAGCTTTGTTTCTAAATGAATTTGAATGATAGATAAAAGAGTAGAAAGAGGAGAGAATAAATACATGGGATATTTTCCTGAGATGCCTCTTTGTATTATCCAAATTACAAATAAAATAAAAGTGGTTGACTAAGGCTGAGGTGGCAAAACTTATTTCTCATTCAAAATTCAAGAGTAAATCATAGTGGGAAAGAAATTAAATAGAAAGAAACAAATGCATACTAATGAAGAAAGGAGGACATTTAAAACAAATGTAGCTATTCACAATTAAAAATAAATTAATTAATGAATGCTACACTTTGGATAGACAAGGAATGTATTAAAGCGAATGGCTAAAGATATACACATGTATGTTGTCATAATTTATTTCATTTAGAATCCACATATTATTTTAAATCAACCTATCAGCATATATTTATAAATCTCATTAAATACATTCTATATATATTTATTTGTTTATTTTTATTTTTTCAATAATTTAAATTAATAATGGAATTTTTAAATTCTGATGCATTTTCTAGCAAAATTTTCCTTAAAATAAAATTTTAAATTGGTTCTGATTTTCCGGGTTGTTACAATGGTATTTGTATCGATAACCAGGATCAAGAAAATGTCAGTTTGTTACATGATTGACACTTTCTAAGAACTAGAAAATCACGAATTTTGTAATAATAATTGCAAGCACACAGATCGTATAACATGCAGGTCGAATACTGGGAGGAATTTTATATTTTATTATTTATATATTTCTTGGGCGATTTAGACAAAACTTAGAGGTTGATTTTGAAAAAAAACGAGACTGCAAATAAAATTATTATTGAATTGAATCAGATCTGAATCCAATCAAATCTTTATTCAATCCAATATGACCTAGGAAAGCAATTAAGAAACAGAAATTAAAATTGCAGAAATTAAATAACTACAAAAAATAAAATTAGGATTACCGCTGAATCTAATCAGACGGTCAATCACTAACGAAAATAAGTGCAAAAGACAACTAGTACTCTACCAAATCTAATTGTGTAGATGGCACTAGTTGCTAATAAAATAAAATAAAACAGAAAAGTAAAAGAAAAACTCTTAATTCGTGGATCATCTTTACAATGAGATTACAAGTGTATTTATAGGACAGATATGCAACCTAAACCCTAATACAGTCACAAATGAGTCTTAATTAATTCTATTAAAATTGGGCCTTTCTTCTTTTCCTCTTGCTACCTTCATAATTCTTTATTGATTTGTGATATACATAGCCTTTATACCAGTTATTTTCTTGTCCAAAAAGCAACTTGATGTAAGATCTTCATCTACAAATCTTCAAATATATATATATATACACACAGCAATTTGACCTCTATTTTCCAACTTTCTGACTGTAAGTGGCTTAATTGGTATATCTGTAAAAGTGACAAAACAATACCTAAGTAATATTTATTTGTACACAAAAGATAAGATATAAAAGCATAAAATAGACACATTTCTATGTTAATCAAATACCCCCACACTTATCTTTTACTCGTCCTCGAGTAAAACAAAAAAATAAAAAAAAACTACACTAGATAGGTCACACTTTCATAGGAAACATGATTGCATTGAGCGTATGCAACAAGCCATTTAACCTCTAGGTGTCCTTAGTAGGATGAGTGGTGTCTCGTGAGGGTTTTCAGTGAATACTACCCATAAAATCCAAATGCAATATGATATGGTTCTAATGCAACTACATGAATGAAACGAACATATGAAAATGAAAATAAAATCGAAAAGACGACTTGTTTCAGGAAAGTGGTATAATATATTAAGTTAACAATTTCTAATTAGCTGATTTTATTTTAGATACCTCAACTCATCACCAATTTTCAACGTAATTCAAGTTTTCAATGTTAAACTCTAGTTTGGCCAGTTGATTCGGTTGATAACATAGTGCAGCCATGAAATAAATTCTTAGTTTTCTTGTCAGAATTTGTAAAGTGGTATTCTAGTTTCCTTGTGTATGGCTAGTCAAATCAATAAGGTCATGAAGTGTTTGGGCATCATTGCTTATTCTCAACCTCTATAAAAATAAAGCTTTATAATTAATTGCATACACCTAACTTAAAAGACCAAGATATACCACCCACGCACTGCCTTGCAGACAGACAGAGAGTTGGGACAGAGCTTAGAAGATTGTGCAGACCGACGCTGACTTTGTCAACAAGATGTCGGTAATCCTTTGGTGTCCAACTCATAAATGAGATCAAGATATACCGAAGCTGACTTTGTCAACAACAAGTCGGATAAAGATTGACGGGTTTGCACACCAACGCTACATTAACAAGCAATGTTGGATACCCTTGGATTACTACTATTATTATTGAAAATATAAGAACAAGACAGAGTTATACGAATTCAGCATAACACAACTTAGTTTTAAAGATTCGAAAAGCCAATGTAAGTATTTTAAGTTCTCCACTCATTAAACAAAGACTAAAATTTAGAATAAACTTCATGACCATCACCTAAGAATCTCCCTATGTATCGGTTACACTAATATCCCTCAAAAATCAACTTTTCATTATATTTTTTATTCGGTCTTAGTTGAGAGAAAAACACCGTCAACTAACTAACAATTGTTAACTTATTTTGTTATATCAATCTAAAATGAGTCAAGTTTCAAAAAATTTAATTGATATGTTACTACAATCTAAATTGCATGATGGTCCTACATGAAAAGAAAGAAAGAAAAATTAAAGAAAAATCAAAAGAATGCAACGCATACTCCCTCCACACTAGAACTAAAAAGTATCCACACTGTAAACACGTTTCCTAAATTTGAAAGATAATACCCAAAGGTGGATTAAATAGAGAATGACTTGTAAAATGAAATGCAATTTAGCAACTATATGCAAATGAAATTGGTATGCAGAATGAAATCTACGATGATGATGCATGTCAAGTGAAAAATGAGATTTCTTTTTTCCCCCACACTTGCCTCTATCGAAAATGACGTATGACGATTTTGTGTTTGAATTTTGAGATACAAGAGGCATGTTAATTTCTCTCGACGAAATGGGCTTAAGGTTATCTTTAAGACGTTCTATATATTCATTCTCGTCATTCAAAAGTTTGAGTTCATCTTCAAAAAGCGCTTCAAAAGATATGGTAGATACGTCTAGTGAAGTGTGAGAGACTTTCTGAATTGGTAAATCTATCGTGTCATCAACAACGATCTCTATCATGTCGACTTGTCCTGTTTGGGAATTTTGGTCATTCGAAGAAGAATATGTTGACAAGGGAAGTGAAGGAGGTATAGGTATAGAAAATGAGGTGTTGGGGTTGCCAACATTAAAGGAAGATATATTGTCGGGCCTACCGACATCAGAAGAAGAGATGTTGGGATTTCCAACGTAAGAAGATGGAGATTTGAAAGATTCAGAATAAAGTGTGCCAACAGAAGAATGTCAAGCTTTTTGATTAGGGTATAAATCGGAGGATTATCGGGATTTCCGACATTATTTTCAATCATTTTTACGGGCCTAAGATTGGTGACCGGGTTGACCAAATTATAGCTTTCATCCTCATTTGGCAACTCATCCTCATACAATCCAAAAAATTCAAGTTCATTAAAATCTTTCTCCAATTTTGAGTTTTTGAAAAAAATCAACATTTTTATTCTGTTCAATTTCTAAAATTTCAAGTTTCTCGCAGCCTGAAAGAGAAAGATCAAAATCAGAGTTTAAATCTTTTTCCTGAAAAGAATCGAAGTCCAAATTATTTGTTGAATTTTGAATAACTTCATTTGGATCATTATTCTCTATTTCCGAAGTTGTTATTTGAATTTTTTCACTATAGGTAAAGAATGGATTATTTTCTGATTCATCACATATGTGAATTTGATTTTGTTGCTTATGTTGTTCTGCAAAAGATGTCATTAAATAAATAAGTTCATCCATCTTTTTATCTATCCTTTCTTCCCTCTCTCTAAGAATGTTAAGATGATATTCCTCAAAATCGTTGATTTGAGAGATCTCATTTTGGATTCTTTGATTCTCAAAATTGTAGTCCACATCAGTCTCACGATCAATATCATTTCCAATGTGGTGGCTGTTTGAATCTTCAGAAAAATGACAATGATATTGGAAATCATTTTGATTTTGAAAATTAGGTTCATAACCAAAACTGTTAAAGTTCGAGAGAGAATTGCAATTTTGGTTATTTCCAAGATGTTGATATGGGCTATAATTTTGAGAATTTTGGTTTACAACCCCATATTAATGTGGATCAGATCTATATTGGGATTCAAAGCTATTTTGATGTGGATGTGGCCCATAATCGAAATAATTGAAATTTGAATTGAAATTGCAATTTCGATCATTTCTATGATTTTGAACATGTTGGTCAGTTGGAAAATTTTGAAAATTGTTGGCATTGGGCTCACGAAATTTTGGGAAATTTTTCCTCATGAGTTGTAATTCATACTCATACTCTTCTAGGGAACGTCTTCTCAGGTTATTATCATACAATTCTCCAAGGGATTTTTTTTGAATCAGACATTTTAATGAAGCCAAGACAAGACAGTAACTATTCTCACTTCAAAATAGTATAAATATTAAGTTGTGTTCTATTAATTAACTGACTTAATTAGAAAGGGAAGAGGGTCTTATGGTCGTTCACGTATAGTTTAAATACTAAGGGATACAACCAATGTTTTACGGGTAGTATGCAACCTCTTTTGCTAATAGTTCAATAAATTGAACTACTATATATCCGCGATCCAATTATATGAGACAATCAAGTTCACAAAGCACCACTTTGCAATTATATTATTTTGAAAATCAAATCAAGTTTTATAATTGAAAATCGACGAGAGTGATGACTTCAGGTATGTAAATTCATGCCTCACTAAATAGATTCAAAAATTCAAACCACATAACAGTCACAGAATAATAAATTGCAGAAAATTAAAATATTGTACAAGCAAGCCATTGCCCCTGAAGAATTTTTTTACAAGAAATGTCTATATATTTTTAAGCAACTGCAGTATAGCACCTGTAGAGTTCAGAAAATATTACAGTGGGGTATGGCTATCCATCCTGAGCAGTTGAGTAGATTCAGCAATTAAAATCCTAGGGTTGCAATTTTTTGACTTCTAAATTTATTGTTCCGCTTGTTTGAATTCCTCGCTTCAAAGTTAGCCTTCGATTGATTCTTTTTTTTTTAAGAAAAGAAATAACACGAATTAAAAGAAAACAAAAATAAACTAGGAACTAAACTAAAGGAGAAAAAACTAAATAAAATTAACTAAACTAGGACAAAAATAAATAAAAAGATAAGCTAAGCTCAACAGAAACCAAGAACTCACGCGCTAAATAATCGGCACGCACTCAAAATAAAGGTATTCAACAGGGCAAACCACTGTTTTATATATGCCGCCTATCAGAAGGAATCGAACCCCAAAAAGAAAAATCACGTCCCCTATATTCTCAAAACAATTACAGATCCCTTTTTTTCCAGAAAACAAAGATAACCACAAATACTCAACAAGTTAATTCAGTCAACCGAACAGAAACTACAAGTTTGCACTCCCTTTATCTTCTTGAAATCAACTGAAGTAGGAACTGATCTAGTTTGTTGCTTTCTGGGATTCAAATCGGGCTTGCCCCTTTTTCTCGAATTGGGTTCTGGTCGTGATTTGGGGATCTTCGATTCAGGTACTAAGGCTCGGATCAGCGTTTCAGTTGTTGCTTGCTCGGGTTTGTGACTAACTTGAATTGGGTTGAGTGGTTTGATGGGTGCGGACAGATCTGAGTTTGGGTTGAAAGATGGCGAGGCAGTGTTTGCTTGTGACAAACGTGGTGAACGATGAGGGTTGTGGGTATCTGTTCGTGAAGTTGTTAGTAGATGGTGTTGCGATCGGAATTGTGAAGTACGGTGAAGCTGTGATATGGTACAGTAATTTTGGCGTTGAATGGGTGAGGGACGTGATGGTGCGGTGAGACTTATTAGTAATTAGGGGATATTGAATTGAGGCTGATGGGGTAAGAGTTTTGGGTTTGTGGTAATGGAGTGGGGATTGTTTATGGATGGAAATGAAAATTGTTACAAGTTGGGGCTTGAAACTTTGTTTGGTGAAAGCTAATCGGCTAAACTGGTGATGCGTGGATTTTCCGAAGAGGGTCAGAAAGATGAAGGGTGGTTTGCAGTTGACAGTTGCGACGTGTGAAGGTATTGTGGTGGTTTTTGATGATGAAGTGGGTTTTGGATCTAGTATACAGAAAATTGTAGATTTTTTTTTCTTTTTCTTTTTTGATGGTGCGAGATGTTTTGTATGAGGTTTGGCTTTGTTGTGATTGTGTTAAGAAGGTAGCATTGACATTGGGGGGAGGATGGTTGGTATTGAGTTGCAGGGAAGGAAGAAGAAGTGTAGATTAGGGGATTTGCTGCTTTGAGGGTTTGCAGTGAAGATGGGGAATTGGCAGAAATAAAGCAAGAAGAAAGAAGTTTTAAAGAATTTTTTTTTTTGGAAAAGGAAAATAATTGTAAAGAAAATCTAGAAAGAAATAAATTTGAGAAAAGGCAAGAGAGTTAAGGCAGAGGAGAGAATTAAGGTAGAGATGAAAAGAGGAAAAAAATAAAAAAGAATTAGCGGAAATAAATTTGTTTTTTAAACCTTGTAGAAGAATAAATGTAATGATTGGAAAGGAGACGGGAAAGAGGAAAGAAATAAATGAAAATTAAAGAAATAAAATCAAGGAAACTTGACAAGTGTTTTTTTCTCCTGTTTTAGAAGATTACAGTATCAGCAAATAATACCAAATCAACTAATTAAGATATTTTCTATATATATACATGAAAATATAAATAAAAAAACTAACACGAATCAAAAATTAAATAAATAATAAAATTTAAGTGTTACCTCCCCGACAACGGCGCCAAAAACTTGATCGGCGCTTTCTAAGAACTAGAAAAGCGCGAATTTTGTAATAATAACTGCAAGCGCACAGATCGTGTAATATGCAGGTCGAACACAGGGAGGAATTTTAAATTTTAATATTTATATATTTCTTGGGCGAGTTAGACAAAACTTAGACGTTGATTTTAAAAAAAAAAATTGAGACTGCAAATAAAATTATTATTGAATTGAATCAGATCTGAATCCAATCAAATCTTTATTCAATCCAATATGACCTAGGAAAGCAATTAAGAAACAGAAATTAAAATTGCAGAAAATAATCAACTACAGAAAATAAAATTAGGATTACCGCTGAATCTAATCAAATGGTCAATCACCAACGAAAATAAGTGCAAAAGACAACTAGTACTCTACCAAATCTAATTGTGTAGATGGCACTAGTTGCTAATAAAATAAAATAAAACAGAAAAGTAAAAGAAAAATCTCAATTCGTGGATCATCTTTACAATGAGATTACAAGGGTATTTATAGGATAGAAGCCAACCTAAACCCTAATACAGTCACAAATGTGCCTTAATTAATTCTATTAAAATTGGGCCTTTCTTCTTTTCCTCTTGCTTCCTTGATAGTTCTTCACTGATTTGTGATATACATTGCCTTTCTACCAGTTATTTTCTTGTCCAAAAAGTAATTTGATGTAAGATCTTCATTTGCAAGTCTTCAAATATATATACATAGCAATTTGACCATTATTTTCCATCTTTCTGACTGTAAGTGGCTTAATTGGTATATCTGTAAAAGTGACAAAACAATACCCAAGTAATATTTATTTATATACAAAAGATAAGATATAAGAGCATAAAATAGACACATTTCTATGTTAATCATTACAATAAAAGATACGTATTTTTTTCCTTTTTGTCATTTTTCCATGTTACTCAAGATATAATTTATTCTACGAAAAAATTTACTATGCTAGCTGCTAATATTTCAAAAAACTGGCCACAAAAATAACATTGCACAAAACATGTAAATGGCTTGATTAAATTATGACGATAAAAGGATCATGAACGTCTCAGTTTTTCATTGTATTGATGATTGAATAATTTTTGTTGCATGGATCGTAGACAGATAAATAAACTCTTGCTTCTGTATTTATACATTTATTTCTTTGTCATATTGTAAAACATTTATCAATGCATCATTTTAAATTTAAAGATTATTGCATTTTGAGCCTTTTGGGCTTGATAAGTTTTCTATGTATAGTGACAATACAACGTGAAAATATATTTATTTGTGTTGTTGATATTTAATCAATGCACAAATACATTGATAAATGACACATCATAAGTTGTGTAGTATGGCTATGTAAGAGAGAATTATTTAAAAAGTCAATAGACTTCTTTTTTAAGTTGAAAAACAAATTTAACAACTCTTATAATAGACATAAGCACTTCAAATTTTATATTATTGGAACATTATCCTATAAAAATAGTTGGCTGCATGAATGTTGAGAACCTTAGTTTGCAAGTGAAGCAAATATAAATACTTTTATTTGTGCTGCTAATATTTAATTGGTGCATAATTAAATTGAGTGTGGCATACCATGGGTTGTTTTGCAGAATATGTAAGGGATAATTACTTACATAAACAATAGATTTAAAGATTTTTTCGAACAACAACCAAGATAACTCCCCTAAGAGCTACTTGAATTAAAATGTAGCCACAAATTCTTTTCTGAACGTACATCACCATCCCAATAAACAACACAAGAAACAACACGTTTCTTATTCGGTTTTCTATTAAACTAATTGTTTTGCATTGTCATCTCTTAAACTTTACTTACCATAGTTCATTATTTAACAGATATAGGAAATGGAAAGTGTTCCGTTGACACCTCAACCACCTTCATTGAATCTTAATCCTAAAGCAGATCATGATCTGGCACTTTCTAAAAGTGATGGGATCAGTTGGCATTTTCTTTGAAGCGGGAATATGCGATAGAACCACAAGTGGTTGCAGCTTTGACAAAACCTCAAGCCCAAAGCAACACATGAAAAGGCGCTCGATCCAATGTATCGCAGGCAAATGTCCACTTTATTTGCACAATTGGCGAAGGATGAGCCTCCTCCTTTCTTTCTCATTGTTTGCGTAATTAATACATCTTCCGCTGAGGCACAAATTACTATTAACATCGATGATCCAAGCGCTTCTGAAGCATTTGCGTCATTGTTTTAGTCTTCCCTTTCTATGTTCTCTTTATAAAGGGAGCTTTTAAGCCCATTATATTTATTATGCATGCGTACCGGTGGGGTTTTTACTGTATTTTTTAACTTATTCTATGTTTTGTAATCATTGTTTGAAAAAGGCTGTTGTTTTGTACAATTAATAATATGAGGTTGTTATGTTTTGAAAGAGTGACATGGTTACATTTTTAGGGCATGAGTTCTCCAAAATTTACAAGGCATCACTAAAATAATATGCACTTTTGACATTGTTTTGGAATGGCATTTGATGGTTAAGTGTTGTTAACATGATTAAAAGAAACACGTGGCACTGTGAGAAGAGGGGTCAACATGTAAAAGACAGGGTAAATTATATTTTTCACACAGAAAAATAAGCGGTTCCTTCTCACCACTTCGTTCAGAAAAATATCCCCAAACCAATTTCATCCCGCTCTCATTACTTTCTCTCCATAACCCCTAATATTTCCATCGTCATCATGGTAGATCCTAGCCATCAAAATTGGCAACTTGCCATGTATTTGAAGAAAACTCGCCATCGTCAGTGCCCCGAAATCGGTAGTCTTTGTTATTTTTAGTTCTTCTTTTTATTATACTTCAATACATGTTATTTCCTACGGATTTCTTTTTTAATAATGTCCATGAGATTTCACGAATGTTGTTGCTGTAATGCAGTCTAGTTTGGTTTATTAGAAACAAAACATTGATATTGTGTATGGCAGAAATCAATAAAACTGTTGAAATGTCTGGTGTAAGCAAAATAGGAAGAAATTCCCTGATTCATTTACAAGGGTTAACTTACTCAATGTTCTAAGCAAAAATAAGAGAAAGTAAAGTGGACACTAGTCCATGGTTCAAATCCCAAACACATTTGCAAATCAGATTCTACTCAACTTAATTTACAAGGTGAGTCATAATGACCATGATGTAGATTCTTGCAAATCAGATCTTAGTAGATAGAATGACCACTTTCACCTTTTCACAAATGTCAATATATGTTAAATTGGGTCTGTAAAAATTTTGTTCGCCATTGTTGTCTACCTGTTACCATTTGAAATGTAGGTTGATATTTGATATAATGAACCATGCATATTTCATTTCTTTCTCCATGTTTGTCTATTCATCTTTTAAGATTTTAGAGAAAGCTACTAAGTTTTAAATTTGTCATCCAAACCAACTTTCAGGCCATATGAAAGTTCCAAAATCAAAATCAGTTAGCACTAAAGGTAACAAATACAATACTCATGTTTAACAAGATAATTTACCTTCAACCTTACAATATATCTTCCATTAAGATATATAGATAATTTCTATCCTATTTTACAACTATGAATCTAAATTAAACAACTACTCGACATACTGTAGCTCCTAAAAGAAGCAGCTTTACATTTTTATAGCAAAAACCTTGTAATTTTTACAGTTGGCTACGAATGTTGTGAAATAATACATTTTTGATAGCTTAGCATATATTCTGTTATACGCTTAGGACCTATAACAGCTTGTGTTTGTACAACATCCAATAAAATGTTGTTAATAGATATAACAACATTTTTACTGTGCTGTTAAATCCCTTTTTTGGTGTAGTGCATGATTTTAATGTGAGCGAAAATTTTAGCAAAAATGGTAATTGCTGTATCTTTGTTTTTATTGGATTGTAAAAAAAGATGCAATCTGCATCCTATGCATTTAAGAAAAAAACATCTACCATTATTGGAAGACGTACATGATTTGCAGTCTATGTTTCTAAAGTTATTTGAAAGTGGAAGATGTTTATTGTTTATCATCGCTTAGAATATCATGTAAACATAAAATCAAACATTATTTCAATGGTTATCAATTCAGTATTATGTTAATGCAAACTTGAAATGCATATCAAATAATTCCATATATTTTTAGAAGCCTGTAAAAAAATTAGTATATTATTCTTTTTGGTTCTAAGTAATTGTTTTACATTGTTGTATCATTGGTCAGTCTAAACTTATTTTGGTAAATTCAAACATGGTCCTTTGATCAATCTTGATTTTGATAATTTCATGTTGTAATATTGAATGTCCTATACAAGGTTCATAAGTAATGCATATTTTTGGTTATCATCGAAATGTTGAAAATATTAAAAAAGAATGAGATATAGTTGATAAAAACACACTTTCATTCATATGCCTAATATCCTAAACATATCACTAACCAAAATTTCAATGAAGTCCGTGTGTGTAGCACGGGTTTATACTAGTACTTACACATAAACGAGCTAGTATTTAAGTTGATGGGCTTAAGTTATGTGCATGGAAGATAGCTTGCTTCCGAGTACTTGTAAGAAGAAATTTTAAAGTGGTGGGACATAGTAGTTCTAATGTAAATATAGGGGATATGATTTGAGGTAGTTTTAAAAGGCATTTTGAGGCTTAATTTATGCTGTTAGATAAATAAAGAGAACTTGATTGTTTTACTTAGTTACAGTAGGGAGATATGATTATGAAGGAGTATGTGAAAGCCTCAATAAGCTGAATAAGTTTGAATTGCATTCAGTGAACACTCCAACAGAAAAGGAAATAATGTTTGCTAATGGATTAAGACAATTTCTTTAGGATTTGGCAATTAGGCATATTTCTAACGACCCTTATTTTATGTATTGAAGGATTGTAAAATAATTTTATTTAATTTAGTTGTGATCCTATTATTCTAATATTTTGGTATATGATTTTATTTAATGTTTTACATGCCTATGATTTTTGATGAATCTTAATGTGACCATTTTACCCTTGAAAAACCTTTTTCGGTCATTATTGTTGATTGAAGCCGAATTAGATGTTTTAACTTGTTTCATTGCTTCAGGATGGTGATTTCTACTTCTATGGAGTGGTCACATGAAGAAACCAGATAAGTGGTTCGAGAGATATGGCATATTTAAGTTTTTAAGGTTGTTGAGAAGAATTAGAGCAGTGCTAATGGGTTGAAATTAGCAAGTCCATTAGTCTAATCATTTTCAATTATAAATAGGGATGAAGAAAGACATTCAAAGGATTCCCTTTTATTTCCTATTAGCTTTATACCTAAACCTACTATAATTCGTCCCTAAGTTCTCAAATCAATACCAAAATCCACATCTAATCATCTCTAATTTTTTTGCTAGTGATTAGATCTGTATCGAGGGATTAGATCTCTGCATTTGGTTGCATATTCCTTCATTTTCCTTATTGTCTACAGTAGATCTCTATTCAAACTGAACTGTGAGATTTGGGAGGTGTGTGTATATATCATGTATTTCCCAAGTTAGAGCTACAACTCCTATTCTAATCACAATTAAATTGTAACCAAATTGGAATTTGTTCCCTATTCAATTCATTTCCCAAAAGCGTACAATGTTACAATATTTATTACCTTATCCGTGACCCTTTTAACTATAGTTATCAATACCATGCTTATTTCTACAACAGTCACAAATATTTATTTTTTCTTATTATGGGAATTATTACCATGTACTTATTCCCATGAAATGGAAAAAATTTCAAATTCAAATACACAATAACAAACATTTGTTTAATATAATAGTGTTATTAGCATGGGTTTGGATGGATAAGATTATAATATATATTTATATATTTAAGTGCAATGTTAAAGTAGTTACTAATTATGTTTTGTTTTAGTTATTCTTTTATACTCCAATCTAAACTAACGACTAGAAAAATCCATTTTGTGTTTAATTTTGTTAAAGAGAAATCTCATAAAAGGTTATTTATTGTAATTATTGTAAATTTTCCCCTAAATTATTTAAAAGAGGAAAATTGGCATATTTCAAATCATAAGTAAATAGGTTAATATTTTTTTGAGAACAGATGTCGCAAACTATGTACAAACATACGTGAATTTGCACATCTATTCTTATTTGGTTTGTTAGTGTTCCTTGTAGATTTCAAATGATGCCTTTATATATAAAAAAGAACAAAAAAAGACGAATATACAATAATCAAATAAAAACCCTTAACAATATCAAACACAAGGAGATTTGTATTTCTAGAATTAATACTGCACAAATCATATATTCAAACCCAAATCCTATGAATCTGGAATAAAAACTACATATCAACCAATACTTTGGGATTGATTTGCAGTTCAGGTGTTTACAATAACCAAAAATAATCCAAGAATAATTGTAGGTAACGTAAGAATACTAAACTAAAAAGCCTACAAATCCATATTCAATTCTCATACATATTATTTCAGATTTGACACTAATAAAATAAATCTGATAGATTCTAGGCATACAATTAAAATTTAACATAAACAAATTATAAAATATATTATAAATAATGAATATTTCCCATTCACGTGAAAGCTATCCAAATCTGAATCTGAACGCAGCTTTTAGGCTTACAATTTTCAAATCTCACAAATCTGTAATTTGTATAGAAAGGTGTATACATATTGTTAACGGTATTTTTCGATAACACAAGAGATAGGTCTAAGGAAATAAACCTAAGAGAAAAATGGGATTATTAGTTCCTACAAGCTTGATTAGTTCACCATTTCCTAGATATCAAGGTCTTAAGCCCAAAGATTAGTTACTCTTCCCTCAAGAGTTGAGTATCACGCTTACGAGACTCAAGGATCAATAGTTACCTTGGGATAAGGATTCCCTAAGCTCAACACAAGATAGAAAATTAAACGGCTTGTATGAAGGGGTTTCTCAATAATCTTGAGGAAGGGTTTAAGCTTGGGTAAGAAGTCATTGTCGTGTAGGAAGCATAGGGTGATATGTAAAGGAAGAAGCTAAACAACTCATGAAAATAGTGCTAAGTATTAATCTACACTTTATTGCTCATTGCTTTGGAATACATAAGTGTTTACAAAATAAACTCCCAAATCGATTTAGAAATTAGGGTTTACTCTAGAAGAAAGGAGTAGAAGATTGAGAAATGATTATTCGGCATCGAAAGTGTGACCCATAGGGTCTTATTTATTGACAAATCGGGACCCCTTTTTCCATTGGGTCAGTAGAAACCTCTTTCGGGTGCAACAACTAAGTGTCAGCCGCCTTCTCCTTTCAGTTCTGGTTGCTTTGGCTCTCGGCCACTCTTTTGGCCTTGTCGAAGGATGCAATACTACTTTTTAGGGTGCCGGTCTAGGCTCTTAGAAGGATGATCTCAGTCTTTGTAATTTCTTTTTAATGTTGTTCTTATCTCTTTTGCATTGATACCAAGCCTGTTGGTAATGGTATGGATAGCTCAGTCCAAGGCTTTCGACCATGAACTTTCGGTCTTGTCTATAAGTTTTCGTTGCCTTAGAGTCCAAGGTTCATGATTTAACTATGGTGAAAAGTATAGGTGATAAAGAATATGAACAGCTGAAAATACTCCTTGAAAAAGAAAGGGAAGCCAAGAATCTTTTGTCGGATAAAGTTTTGGCTTTAGAAAGTGAGCAGGCGAATTTGCTATCCGAACATGTCGAGCAATTGAGAGTGAAGGATGATGCACTTGGTAACGCCAGACGGGTTGTTTATGAAGCTCAAAACAGGGTTTCTTCATTCTTGGAGACGCATCTTCCAGAGTAGTGATAGAATACTACGAAGATGCCCTCTTCCTAGCTTATTGCGACAACTTCAAAAAGTTTCCAGGCATAGACTTCCCTTCTATCTATCCTTCCATTCGGAGAAGGGTTATAGAGAAAATAAACTTGGCCCAACAAAGAATTAAGGTTCCAAAGAGAGACAAGATGAAATTCAAGAAACTTTTTTACATTGAAGATTTACCAGATGATTTGGAGACTGATGACGAGGAGGAAGAAGATTTTGCTGCAGGTGGTGGCAACGAAGATGATTGTGATAATTACCCTAGCGCTGAGTGTGGAGACTGTCAGGAGAGTTTCAAAAAACATAATGGCAATCCTCCCTCACGGGTTGGTAGCGCCCTAGGATCAGAGGAAGTGAACCCCGATCTCTCATGTGCTTCTGACACTCCATATCCCGCTGGTACGCCTGCCAAAGATGCTGGTTTCCTGGATTTCGGTAAGAGAGAACAACCAGGGCGATATTATTCTCCAATTCCTCAAGTATAGATTTTGCAACTGTGATACTTTCCTCCCTACTTTTGATTAGTTTACCCTATCTTAAAACTTATTGGTATTTATAAGTTGTGATGTCATAGTCATATACTTTCGGAGGTGTCCCCTTATTACTTATAACCATTGTTCCTCTTTTCGCCTTGTATTAGAACATTGTTTTTACTAATGACATCGTTCCCATGGACGATTACATTCATTATCTAGGTTGATGTAACACCCCGAATTTCAGTTAACACTAATATTTACTAATTACAGAATAAATAATCTCAGGTGTGATAATTGGGGGAAACGGGCTGCGTCATTGTGTTCGTCTCGGAAAAATACGCGAAATAGAGTCCGAGTTTTCGAGAATCGGAGTCCGTATGGCCCAGTTATGGCCTAATGAAGTTTACAGAAAATTCAAAGTTCAAAACAGATTTAAAATTCAGGTTTAAATTTCAAAATTGGGGCCATTGGGCCCAGGCGGGAAAAATCCCGCCGAGCTAACCAAGTTGACAGCCCTGTCGACTGGGCAGTCGACTTGGCTAGGACCAAGTCGACAGCCCTGTCGACTTGGGTGTCGACAGGGGGTGCTCGTCCAGTTTAACCTGGTGCACCATTTTAGGGTTTGGTTGTGTTTTGGGCTATTCTCTAGAAGCTTCCGGGATCTGATGGTCCTAATCTAATTTAGGGTTAATCTAATGGCCTAAAACACTTGCCTAATCCTATAAATAAGACCCTAAGCTAGCCCTAAATGATCATAATCCTATCTCCTAACTAAACTATGCCAAAATTTTCTATGATCATGGCCTCTACTCAATCCCTAGCCTCCATCCTCTTATAAAACTATTTCTATGAAGGCTTTCATGTTCATACAAGCATCTTTGAGTTGTATGAGTGATCATTAGCTTGCATTCATCATCAAGTTGCAAGCTTTATGTTCAAGGCTAGAGTTTTTGGGTGATTTTTGGCAAGGGTTTGCTTATGGGAGCTTAGTGGTGAGTTTCTATAACCTTAATAATCAATTGTTAAATTGATTATGATAGGATATGATAAGATATGGCTATGTTTGTGGATAAATGTGCTTATGCAAGTTTAGTATAGTGTGTGTTGTGTGTTTTGCAAGTTTTATGCTATATGCAAGTTTAATGCTATGTTTTATGATGCTCACTATGCAAAACACCATGTTGAACATTGATGCATATGTAACATGTTATGCAAACTATATGTGAGATTATATGCAAGTTATATGTAACATGTTATGCAAACTATATGTGAGATTATATGCAAGTTATATGTAACATGTTATGCAAGTTGTGTATTTGGTTTTATGCATGCTAAGTATTTGGTTTTGTGCATGCTAAGTATTTGGTTTTATGCATGCTAAGTATTTGGTTTTATTCATGCTAAGTGTTTGGTTTTATGCAAGTTATGATGCAAATTCATATGCAAGTTATGATGCAAGTTCATATGCAAGTTATGATGCAAATTCATATGCAAGTTATGATGCAAGTTCATGTGCAAGTTTGTCTCTTTTTATGATATGCATAATATATGCATGTTTGCCTCTATGTGTGACATAAGTACATGTGCAAGTTCATCCCTTTTAGACCTATGACATGTATGCAAGTTGACACCTTTATGGTAGGTCTATGACATGAACATTTAAGCAAGTTACCATCTTTATGACATATGTGATTCATGCAAGTTGGGTTGGTTATTTATGCAAGTTGGGTTTATGGTCATATATACAAGTTGACACCTTTTAAACCCATGATAATGCTAATGATATGCTAAGTTGAACCCATTGTGTGTATGATCAATCTTCTCTTTTGAAGTATGTCATGTTAACGTATTTATGTGGGGACGATGGGGTAAAAATTAATGAACACATAAAATTGTGTGAAGTGGGTATGATTAAACATACCATAAGGTGGATGGACATAATTGGGAATTTACCTATTAAGTTAGGTCTACCCATATTATGGAATTGGGAATTTACCTATTGAGTTAGGTCTACCCATATTCTTAAATATTTGTAATTAATTAGGGATAATTAATATAAATTATGAGGGTGATTAATTAGGTGTAATTAATCGACTAAGACACGAGGTTGGACTCAGTTGTAGCGTAAAACTGCTCGGACCCAACCGGCTTAACCAGTTGCTACAAATGTTAGCCCAATGTGAGAGGTCTTAGGCACAAACTAAATACGTGATTAATGTAAAGACACGAGGTTAGACTCGGTTATGACATAAGGCTGCCCGGACCCAACCGGCTTAACCAGCGGTCATAAAAGATAGTCTAATGTGAGAGGTCTTTATGAGGATCACGGTCTTAATTAATTAAGAAACACTTAACCAAATTAGCATGTAGTGAGGCATGAGGGGTTAAGTGGGTGCCTTGGGTGGCATGTAGTAACTAGTGGGGGTGCCTTGGGTGGCATAAGGAAACTAGTGGGTTGCCTTGGGTGGCAATAGAAAATACGATTAGAATACTTAACCAAAGTGGAACATGTAATTAAACATGATTAAAGGGTTAAGTAAGTGCCTTGGGTGGCATGTGGGAATCAAGTAAGTGCCTTGGGTGGCATGTGGAAATCTAGTGGGGGCCTTAAGTGGCAATTGAAATATGATTAGATGACTTAACCAAACCTTAACATGTAGGTGGGCATGATTATAAAAGGGGTTAAGTGGGATGCACTAGATAAAATGACAAGCTTAAGTAGTAGCTTGTGGGGGCCCATTTCGACCAATATCCCAAACGTATCTTTGTGGGCTCGACCCAAGTCGAGGACGGGACACGCATATTGGGCTTGACTATAAGAGGCCAAAACGGGGTAGCGGTGGCAACGCGAGTCCAACGGGTTTCATATGCGTGTGTGGACCCGGGCTGGTAGGTAAGACGTTGTTGCATCATGTAGATATAATCCGTGGACCATTTGTTGTATCGGGTTGCCACTATGGGGAGTGATACACCCCATTGTGGGGCCAGCACGGGTATCTAAGTTAGGGAGCCGATCGCTTGGGAGTAGTGAGTACACCTAGCGGAGATAGGGGCAGACGACACCTATGTAGTCAGTTAGGGGTACACGAAACTACTATTGAAAATTACTAGGTACACTTAGTGGGATCAACCTTTAAGTAGGAATTACCCTTGGGTGGGTAGATCTGGGGTGGTGCAGTGTAGTAATTATCCTTGGGTGGATAAATGCGTCTTTTCGGTTATCTTAGTACATCCTGTGTTTAGTTGGCTACTTAGTGTAGTCATTATCCCCAGAGGTACCGTACCTTGTTTATATCATACCCTAATTACTTTAATGATTGTATTGTTAGGGTTATAGGACTCACTTAGACTTATGTCTGACCCCGTTGTTTCTTTATCTTTTTCCCAACCCTCAGGTTTTCAGAGTGGGCCTAGCACTAGTGGGCTTTGATCAGACTGCTTTATCTATCTTTTGGAGCTTGGATCGTGGATGTAAAGCTCAGTTTATCTTTTCTATTATGGCTATTAGGTTATGTAGTGGGATTATGTACTTTTGTTTTTATCAGGATGGATATTATGTACTTGACTCTTATTTATGGTTTTGGTGTAACCAAACATGTTTTACTTTCCGTTGAAATGAAATGATGTTTTAAATTCTCAAGTATTACTTATATCTGTCTTGTTGTAATTTTTCTGTTCTATATTCACTAAAAATACTCCACCGATGTTATGGCATTCCCTTAGTGAGTGACCGTAGCAGGTGTGGGGTGTTACACGTGGTATCAGAGCTTAAGGTTACCAGAACAGATAAAATTTTTAGAAAAACTATTTTCTAAGAATATTTTTGAAAGGATTATTTTCAAAAACATGTCTTTTAAGAGAAAAGTTTTTGAAAGAAAAGCATAATCCCCGATAGCCATATCTTTATCTTTCGAATTCTCCGTTTTGAATCTCTTCCTCTCTCGTTTTGAGTTTCCCCTCCGTGTGTAGATGATCTTTCTAAGATAGATAAGAATGGAAAACCACTTCAAGGGACTTAGACATTAGTCGGATTAGAAGTTGGTTCAAGAAGGAGGAGGACTTTTAGGTACTTATTGGATGGACGATGGGAGGAAGGCTCAAATAGTTGTTTGGTTAATGAAGGACGAAACCTCATTGATGGGAGGTTACGAGTGGAGAATGGGAAGAATAAGGCTAGTAGTTATCCTTTTGGAGGAATAGGACACCTTATTAGGATTGTCCAAAGGGGCAAGGGCAAGGTACGGAATCTCCTGGAGGGTAGTTGTATTCCCTCACGGCTAGTGTACCAGATGGGGATAGGACCGTCTAGGTTGGAATTCGGATTTTTATTATCCGGTTCAAACTTTATTTGATTCTGACGCATCGAGTTCGTTTATCTCATCATTGTTAGTTGAGTCACTGCACTTAGACACCAGTTTAGTAGATGATCCCTTAGTTGTTTCAAACCCAATTGGGGCTCCATGATGTGTTTGGGTTTGAAAGTTGCTATACTTAGCGTTGAGTTAGATGTGATGCTTTTGGGCTTCACGGGCTATGGGATAGTTTTGGGCATGGACTGGTTATCCAGTAGGGGTGCCGTTCTTGATTTTGAAGGGAGAGTTGTTAGGTTTATGACCCGCTTGGGTAACACTCTCGAGATCTCTTGTAATCCCATGGAATCTGTTATGCTAAGTTATCCAGAATCGCTTGACACGTCGGTTTAGAGTTTGCGATCTGTTAGAGCGGTCCGGGAATACTCGGATGTGTATGAGGAGGTGAAGGGCTTACCTCTGGAGCGGGAGATTGACTTCCGAATATATCTGGTAGACAATGCCCAACCTGTATCTTGGCCAGTGTGCCACATGGCTCCTCGTGAGAAGAGGGAACTCCATAAGCTAGTAGGCGATTTGCTTGAGAAGGGGTTCATAAGACGAAGTATATCGGAGTGGGGTGCTCCATTAAATTTTTGCCACGAAGGCAGATGGGTCCCTCAGACTTTGTGTAGGCTAAAGAGAACTAAATGAACTCACAAAGAAGAATAGACACCCATTGCCGAGGATTGATGATCGCTTTGATCAGTTAGTTGGCGCCTCAGTATTTTCGTAGTTGGACTTAGCCACGGGGTTTTGTCAGTTGAGAGTGGCTGAGGATAGTATAGAGAAGACTGCCTTTAGGACTCCGGATGGTTTTTTTTATGAGTGGCTGGTGATGCCATTTGGTTTGACGAACGCCCCGCATACTTTATTGATTTGATGAGAAGGGTGTTCAGGAAGTACCTAAATAAGTTCGTGATGGTCTTTGTAAATGACATCTTGGTCTTTCCTAGGAGCAAAATAAGTATGTGCTCGATAGGTTGAGCAAAGCCAGTTATGGAATAAACGGTGGTTTTGGAGCGAGACTGGCGAGGACATCCAAAGTTGGACAAGGGCTTAATTATTTAGCCGTTTTTACTAGTATCATCTCACGTAGGTCGTCTAAATTCGAAAGAGGTATCCCTTGGGTGTTTGTCTGATATTGGTTTAGGCCTTTGGGGCTTGCATTTGGGGGATGTCAAGTTCGACTAGGACGGTCTGCGTGAGAGATGGACAGTTGTGATGATTTTGAATGGGGTAATATCCTGGTTTTCTCTAAAAGTGGAGAAGAGCAAGCCCTACATCTTAGGGAAGTGTTGGAGACTCTTCGAGCGCATAGTCTTAGGACAGCAAAAGTGGATGGAATTCTTAGCATCCTATGAGTTTGAGATAGCGTATACCCATGGCAAGGGTAACGTGGTAGCGGACACCTTAAGTAGAAAAAGGTTGTCCTTGAGTTCATTGTTCATTGAACGACGAAGCTTGGGGTTTATCTCGATGTTTGACTTTAGACCTTCCGTTGACTTTGTACCCGGTTTGCTAGCCTCCTTGGAGGTTAGGCCTACTCTTTTGGGGCGGATTGGCGGAGCACAGCGAGACGACCCACAGTTGGTTGAGTTAGTAGAGAAGCTCATGAGGAGGAGGAGTCGTCCAGCCATTTGAGTAGGTACACCCTAGATGGTAAGGGGTGGTTGCGTAGAAACGGTAGACTTTGTGTACCGCAAGACGAGGGTTTGAGGAGGGCTATACTTGATGATGCACATCGTTCGAAGATGACCATTCATCCCGGTAGGGACAAGATGTACCAAGACATGAAGCGAGTTTTCTTTTGGGCCAGTATGAAGAAAGACGCGGCCGAGCATGTCGCTAGATGCTTGGTGTGCCAACAAGTAAAAGCGGAGCAAAAGAAACCCGGTGGGTTGCTTCACCCATTGGAAGTTCCGCTATGGAAGTGGGATAGTGTCTCGATGGATTTTGTCGATGGATTACCGAGATCGAGGAAGGGTAATACGGGAATTTGGGGTGTGGTAGACAGACTTGCTAAGAGTGCCCATTTTATACCCGTGAAGAGTAAGAGGACTGCTGCAGAGCTAGCTTCAGTTTACATTCGAGAGATTGTTAGATTACATGGTGTACCTTCCAGTATAGTGAGCGATCGAGATCCTATCTTCACTAGCGAGTTTTGGAAGAGTTTGCAAGAGGCGGTAGGGACTCAGTTATGTTTGAGTACCGCATATCATCCTCAGACGGACGGCCAGACCGAGAGGGTGAATCGTATTTTAGAAGACCTTTTGAGGCTATGAATTTAGGAGGTACAGGGGAAGAGTATCTTCCATTGGTGGAGTTCGCATGTAATAACAGCTTTCAGTCTAGTATTGGCATGGCTCCTTTCGAAGCTCTTTATGGAAGGCCTTGTCGATCACCTACATGTTGGTGGGAATCTATGGATAAGATCTTATTTGGGCCCGATATGGTTAGAGAGACTTCGGAAAAGGTTGATTTGATTCGAAGAAGGATGAAAGCGGCGCAAGACAGACAGAAATCTTACGCGGATAAGAGGAGAACGGATCTTGAGTTTGGTATTGGGGACATGGTCTTTGTCAAAGTATCTCCGTTACGGAATGTTGTTCGCTTTGGATCCGTGGGGAAGTTAGCACCGAGGTTTGTAGGACCGTTTCCTGTTAAGGAAAGGATTGGACAGATGGCATATAGAGTGGAATTGCCCGAGAGACTTAGTGGTGTACATGATGTATTCCATGTGTCACATTTGAGGAAGTGCCTACATGAGACCGCTGAGGTGGTAGAGCCGAGCTTGCTTAAAGAAGTAGAGATAGAGCGTGATGAGACGATTCGACGAGCTCCTACTCGCATCCTTGGGTCAGAGACCAGGAAGTTGAGGAATCGAGAGGTTCAACTAGTTAAAGTGCAATGGGGAGAAGGTGAGAGCAACGCTACTTTAGAGACGGAAGGGAAGATGCGTTCATTATACCCATTCCTTTTTAGGATATGCCTTTTAATTTCTCCTTTATCGTTTGTCTAGTACTTATCTTATCTTTAGTACGTCCTCTTGTTAGTGCCTTTGACCTTTAGATAGGGTAAACCTATGGTTGAAACATGTGTTTGAGACATGTTATGATTGATGGATGCATGTGGATGCAAGTGTTTGCTAGTGGTTGCTCGTGGATGCATATACACACACTCTAGACACTAGATCGGCTCAGTCACTTCATATTGCATATTGCATATAATTTTGTGTAGGTAGCTAAATTGATGGATGTATAATGGTTGTGTTATCATATGGATGATGCATTTTGGTGAATGATTGTGCACTCATATAGATACAGTATGTGTCGATAGGGTTCTCTCGCATACATATTGGATGCATGGCACTATCATGGTTTGCATATGTTCATACATTAGATAGGGAACATATACACACACTCTTTGCATATGCTCGTACATCATTAGAAATTGTTTTAAGGACAATGGATGCCCGTGTTTGATGGATTGAGTAGATGGTTGTTTGGATGTTAGGATATGCATTCTCCTTAGCTTAGAGATTTCGGGGACGAAATCATTTAAGGAGGGGAGAATGTAACACCCCGAATTTCAGTTAACACTAATATTTACTAATTACAGAATAAATAATCTCATGTGTGAGAATTGGGGGAAACGGGCTGCGTCATTGCGTTCGTCTCGGAAAAATACGCGAAATAGAGTCCGAGTTTTCGAGAATCGGAGTCCGTATGGCCCAGTTATGGCCTAATGAAGTTTACAGAAAATTCAAAGTTCAAAACAGATTTAAAATTCAGGTTTAAATTTCAAAATTGGGGCCATTGGGCCCAGGCGGGAAAAATCCCGCCGAGCTAACCAAGTCGACAGCCCTGTCGACTGGGCAGTCGACTTGGCTAGGACCAAGTCGACAGCCCTGTCGACTTGGGTGTCGACAGGGGGTGCTCGTCCAGTTTAACCTGGTGCACCATTTTAGGGTTTGGTTGTGTTTTGGGCTATTCTCTAGAAGCTTCCAGGATCTGATGGTCCTAATCTAATTTAGGGTTAATCTAATGGTCTAAAACACTTGCCTAATCCTACAAATAAGACCCTAAGCTAGCCCTAAATGATCATAATCCTATCTCCTAACTAAACTATGCCAAAATTTTCTATGATCATGGCCTCTACTCAATCCCTAGCCTCCATCCTCTTATAAAACTATTTCTATGAAGGCTTTCATGTTCATACAAGCATCTTTGAGTTGTATGAGTGATCATTAGCTTGCATTCATCATCAAGTTGCAAGCTTTATGTTCAAGGCTAGAGTTTTTGGGTGATTTTTGGCAAGGGTTTGCTTATGGGAGCTTAGTGGCGAGTTTCTATAACCTTAATAATCAATTGTTAAATTGATTATGATAGGATATGATAAGATATGGCTATGTTTGTGGATAAATGTGCTTATGCAAGTTTAGTATAGTGTATGTTGTGTGTTTTGCAAGTTTTATGCTATATGCAAGTTTAATGCTATGTTTTATGATGCTCACTATGCAAAACACCATGTTGAACATTGATGCATATGTAACATGTTATGCAAACTATATGTGAGATTATATGCAAGTTATATGTAACATGTTATGCAAACTATATGTGAGATTATATGCAAGTTATATATAACATGTTATGCAAGTTGTGTATTTGGTTTTATGCATGCTAAGTATTTGGTTTTGTGCATGCTAAGTATTTGGTTTTATGCATGCTAAGTATTTGGTTTTATGCATGCTAAGTGCTTGGTTTTATGCAAGTTATGATGCAAATTCATATGCAAGTTATGATGCAAGTTCATATGCAAGTTATGATGCAAATTCATATGCAAGTTATGATGCAAGTTCATGTGCAAGTTTGTCTCTTTTTATGATATGCATAATATATGCATGTTTGCCTCTATGTGTGACATAAGTACATGTGCAAGTTCATCCCTTTTAGACCTATGACATGTATGCAAGTTGACACCTTTATGGTAGGTCTATGACATGAACATTTAAGCAAGTTACCATCTTTATGACATATGTGATTCATGCAAGTTGGGTTGGTTATTTATGCAAGTTGGGTTTATGGTCATATATACAAGTTGACACATTTTAAACCCATGATAATGCTAATGATATGCTAAGTTGAACCCATTGTGTGTATGATCAATCTTCTCTTTTGAAGTATGTCATGTTAACGTATTTACGTGGGGACGATGGGGTAAAAATTAATGAACACATAAAATTGTGTGAAGTGGGTATGATTAAACATACCATAAGGTGGATGGACATAATTGGGAATTTACCTATTAAGTTAGGTCTACCCATATTATGGAATTTGGAATTTACCTATTGAGTTAGGTCTACCCATATTCTTAAATATTTGTAATTAATTAGGGATAATTAATATAAATTATGAGGGTGATTAATTAGGTGTAATTAATCGACTAAGACACGAGGTTGGACTCGGTTGTAGCGTAAAACTGCCCGGACCCAACCGGCTTAACCAGTTGCTACAAATGTTAGCCCAATGTGAGAGGTCTTAGGCACAAACTAAATAAGTGATTAATGTAAAGACACGAGGTTAGACTCGGTTATGACATAAGGCTGCCCGGACCCAACCGGCTTAACCAGCGGTCATAAAAGATAGTCTAATGTGAGAGGTCTTTATGAGGATCACGGTCTTAATTAATTAAGAAACACTTAACCAAATTAGCATGTAGTGAGGCATGAGGGGTTAAGTGGGTGCCTTGGGTGGCATGTAGTAACTAGTGGGGGTGCCTTGGGTGGCATAAGGAAACTAGTGGGTTGCCTTGGGTGGCAATAGAAAATACGATTAGAATACTTAACCAAAGTGGAACATGTAATTAAACATGATTAAAGGGTTAAGTAAGTGCCTTGGGTGGCATGTGGGAATCAAGTAAGTGCCTTGGGTGGCATGTGGAAATCTAGTGGGGGCCTTAAGTGGCAATTGAAATATGATTAGATGACTTAACCAAACCTTAACATGTAGGTGGGCATGATTATAAAAGGGGTTAAGTGGGATGCACTAGATAAAATGACAAGCTTAAGTAGTAGCTTGTGGGGGCCCATTTCGACCAATATCCCAAACGTATCTTTGTGGGCTCGACCCAAGTCGAGGACGGGACACGCATATTGGGCTTGACTATAAGAGGCCAAAACGGGGTAGCGGTGGCAACGCGAGTCCAACGGGTTTCATATGCGTGTGTGGACCCGGGCTGGTAGGTAAGACGTTGTTGCATCATGTAGATATAATCCGTGGACCATTTGTTGTATCGGGTTGCCACTATGGGGAGTGATACACCCCATTGTGGGGCCAGCACGGGTATCTAAGTTAGGGAGCCGATCGCTTGGGAGTAGTGAGTACACCTAGCGGAGATAGGGGCAGACGGCACCTATGTAGTCAGCTAGGGGTACACGAAACTACTATTGAAAATTACTGGGTACACTTAGTGGGATCAACCTTTAAGTAGGAATTACCCTTGGGTGGGTAGATCTGGGGTGGTGCAGTGTAGTAATTATCCTTGGGTGGATAAATGCGTCTTTTCGGTTATCTTAGTACATCCTGTTTTTAGTTGGCTACTTAGTGTAGTCATTATCCCCAGAGGTACCGTACCTTGTTTATATCATACCCTAATTACTTTAATGATTGTATTGTTAGGGTTATAGGACTCACTTAGACTTATGTCTGACCCCGTTGTTTCTTTATCTTTTTCCCAACCCTCAGGTTTTCAGAGTGGGCCTAGCACTAGTGGGCTTTGATCAGACTGCTTTATCTATCTTTTGGAGCTTGGACCGTGGATGTAAAGCTCAGTTTATCTTTTCTATTATGGCTATTAGGTTATGTAGTGGGATTATGTACTTTTGTTTTTATCAGGATGGATATTATGTACTTGACTCTTATTTATGGTTTTGGTGTAACCAAACATGTTTTACTTTCCGCTGAAATGAAATGATGTTTTAAATTCTCAAGTATTACTTATATCTGTCTTGTTGTAATTTTTCTGTTCTATATTCACTAAAAATACTCCACCGATGTTATGGCATTCCCTTAGTGAGTGACCGTAGCAGGTGTGGGGTGTTACAGTTGAGGAGAGTGTTTCTCACAAAATCACCTAGTAAGTCCGGTAGAGAAAGCTTTTTGAAAGATCTTATGCATATGTACATGAAATTTCCCCAACTCCCGTTTAATATTTTGGGTGATGATAGAGAGGCGACATTAAGGAAACTCGGAGCTCACCACGCAAAGCCGATATGCAATATGAATAATAAATGTATTGAGGGAAATGACTAAATTATGTAACCTTTATAGTTAAAGATTGTTCAGATGAACTTAGGGTAACATATGTATTGACCTCTTTTGAATGATTAGACCTATGGTTTACTATTACTATTTTTTTTTTGAAAGTAAAGCCTGTTAGCAATGGTTTATGTATATGTAAAACAGGAATTCCAAACCAGAGATCTTACTTCCTTCGCTGGGAAGGATGTATTTCAAACTGTAGATCAGGGAGACATTCCAGAAAATCCTCCTGTCCATACTAGCGATGAGTCCATTTTATTTCAAAAGTCAATCATGAAGTATTTGAGTCAACAAGTGAATATTTTGAAGAACCAGATAGGGAAAAAAGATAGAACCATACTTGAGCTAATGAGAGAAATAAAAACGAATCCCTCCATTGATTTTGACAAAGAAATAGACAAACTACATCGCCAAATTGCTGACTTATAAGTTGAATGTGACAGCGCGTTAACAAATTGCAAAACTTGGGAGTTTATATTTGGGTGTGCTACCGACATTTTTGCATCTAAGTCTCCGTACATTACTGCTAAACTTGAAACTCAAATGTTTGATATTTGTGATTACATGAAGGACCCTTCTCCTGGGTTAGGTGATTTTGTTGTTAGTAGATGGTGTCGGAAAATTAAAGCCGATATGAAAGGCTTTTATGAAAGGAAATATAACGAGGACACAATACGTCGTATTGATTACTATGTTTCTAAAGTTAAGCAATTACAAGGAGAAAGGCATGCTTTACGAAAGAGTGCTTTCAGTTTGGAGAAAGAAAATAAGGCTCTATGAGCCATGGGTAAGGCTTATAACCTAGCTTTGAAGCTTTAAATTAAGCCTTTAGACGACCCTGATAAAGTTTTGGAAAAGTGGCAAAAGATCAAATTCTTATGCATCGTGCTTCATCGAGCTATTATTCCCCCTTTACCCGAAAACGGGGAAACTTTGAAAATTGTAGTCATTAGCGTTTAACTTTCTTTTGAATAGTCAATGACATGACATTGTGAATGAATTCATAAATGGAATATGTATTACTCTTCATGTGACTTTTTGCCTATATTTCTTATAAATAGTAGCAATTTTTATATAATGAGTTTAAGAAATCTCCCTGAGCAGGATGGAAGATCACATTCTTCGTTTGAAGGCTACTAGGTAGTAGAGCTAAGCCACTGCTCTGGGTATTGATAGTTGATCCCTTCCTTCAGGATTAAGAATTAAACTCATGTGACCCAGATTAGGGTTTTAATAAGATGAGACTAAGGTACCTTCCTTGGCAATAATTGGTAATCCCAACCATACCCTAGATAATGGTATTTGCAAGGAGTTCAGGATCCACTTTTGATAATGAAGGAAGCCCCGAGCCAACCCAGATTCGAGCATTTGATGAAAGACCAGATATCTACACCTGGTAATGATAAGAATTCTGAACCAAACCTGATTCGGGTATTTGAGATTACCAACAGTAGAAGTTCCGAACCAACCCAGATTCTGGTTTTTAGAATAGAAGACCTGAAACATACTTCTAGCAATAAGTTTTTTTTACCTTCTTTGGGTTTAATTTGTGAAGCAAAGGGTGTATGTAACACCCGACTTCTGTTAAGATCACTCGCAAAGGGAATGCCTTAACTTCGATGGAATGTTATAAGTAAACATAACAGAAATTTACAAGATAGATAAAGTAGTACTTGAAAATTTTATAACTTTATTACAGCAGAAACATAAATAAGTTTGGTTACATCTTTCAAAACCAAAATATCGAAATTCAAGTACACAAATATCAGTCTTGTACAAAAGCCTTCAGAATGCATAATTTTCAAAGCCATAATCCCCAACATAAAACTTCCATAAAAAGATAGAGTCGAAGCCAAGCAATACTTCAAACACTTCAAGTAAAGAGAATACGAATCAAGCTCTTACGTTTCCACCCTGAGCATCTGGTGGGGAACGGAAAGAAAAGAGGCGAAACAAACTAGGTCAGACATAAGTCTGGTGAGTCCAGTGACTTTCAGCATATAAACAAATAATAGTATCATGACATATAAATAAAACTGAATGAGAGATAACCATAACAGGAATAGCAGGTTAACAGAAGAAACAGAATGATATAGGCTAAGCTAAGCTTCTTACTTAGTTTTCACTTCTCTGCACTAATACTAGTATAACAGAATTATGTGTTGTCCTAATGTCTAAGCAGAAAACAGAATGATCTCTTTAGAAACACGATGTTAGTAATAGGCCTTTACCATCGAACAGAGACAGAGGTACAGAAACAGAATGCTAATAATGGGCCTTTACCACCCCAGCTAATGGGCCTTTACCGCCCCAACAGAGACAGACGTACAGAAACAGAAGCAGGAATGGAATTAGAGACGGAAACAGAATAATCCCTATGGAAACAGAATATTAGAATTAGGTGTACACTAGAAATGGGTCTTTACTACCCCAACAGACGGTACCACACAGAAACAGACAGGTGTTACCACCCCAATAGAAATAGACGGTACCCCAGCAGAAACAGACAGAACTAAGTGTACCCTAAATTCTACCCCATGCGATCGACTCTCAAATACATAAATACCCTGTGTCGGCCCCACAGAAGGGTGTATCACTCCCTAAAGTGGCAACCTATAGACACAGACCTATTTACAGATGTCACGGTGTCTTACATCCTCAGAGAAGACTGGATCCATGCACGCACATGACCCGGTTGGAATGCGCCATCAACACCCGTCGCCACTATCTAAGTGAACCTCTTACAAATAGTTCAGTAAGTGTTCCCGGACCCCTCTTAGTTTTGGGTCATCGTTTTGATACCAGAAAGGGTTAGTGACTAATATAGGTCCCAAACAATAGATGACACAAGTAATTACCCCTCCTAACCTTGTGTCCCCAGACTAACAGATTTCAGATTAACTTGCTTATAGATTTCAGAAGTACAAAGTTTAGATATACAGATTAACAAGTTTTCAGACTAACGGATCAGATATACAGATTAACAGGCTTATAGATTGTTTCACCTAACTTTGTATTGGGCCTACAGATTTACGAAACGGGTTTATTAGATTCATCAGTCCAATTGTTTTTAACCCTATCCACCCAACACATTTTAATATCACATTTATCTTAGATTTGCATTAATTAAATATTAATGCACAGACCTCTCACATTAGGTCGGTAGCTTATGGCCGCTGGATGTGTCGGGCAGTTTCGGGCAGACTTCTGCCACAAGCCAGACCTAACCTCATGTCTAAGCATCTTTATGCCTACGACCTCTCACATTAGATTGACAGGTTGCGGTTGCTGGTTAAGCTGGTTGGGTCCGGGCAGGCTTCTACCGCAAACAGATTCTAACCTCGTATCTTAGCATTCCTATTTTTAGCAAAAGTATTCATTCACAGATTATGCCAATATCAGACTAATTATGCCAATTCGACAAATTAACTTCTTTACAAGTTATAGTAGATTATCCAAAGTTCTATTAACATGTTTTGCTCAAATTTAGATCGAGCCTACAGATTTCCATACCCCAAATCACCGTATTCAGTTTCAACAGATTTAGCAGATTAGACAATTTAACAGATTTAACCATACCTTAAAATTCCATTGACATACCTCGCTAAATCATAAAATTAAGCCTAATCTTACATGCTCAAATTATGGACATAATTCACATTATAACATATGCCCCAAATTTCTATTTAAATTCACATAGTACAGAATATTCTCCAAAAACTCCAAATCATGATATACAATATGAATTATGCCAAATTACATCCTTTGATTTCAACGTATGTCAAATATCCAAAATCCCAATTTAGGCGTATTCCCAATTAATAGTTATCCTATTTTAATATAGATCTTTTACGCCTAAATCAAATTTCCCTTTTTTTTCAAGTCATAGATCGTCATATAAAATATGCCCCTAAATCTAGATCTTAAACCACAACATGTATTATGTCCTCAAAATCAGATTTTTGAATTATAACATGCATTATGTTCCCAAATTACAAGTCATATGTTGTCAAACAATAACTCTCCTTCTTCCAAATCATAAACCGTCATATATAGTATGCCTAGATCCAGATATGAAATTACAACATATGTTGTGTTCTCAATTCAGCCATAAATCGGTTATGCCCAATTATGCATCATTCAATATTTCCCCCAAATTTAGCATTCGCACGTCAATCTCTTATGAGATTTGGCTTAGGCTCGTGATAGCCTGGCTATAGAACAGAAGGAAGGAAGAGATACAGAATAGTTACAATAAGATAGATCTACACAGAAAAATAGATCTGATAAACAGGAATATGCATAATCTCCAATTCAGATTTATAACCATGTCAAGATCTTCATTAAATTTCATATCTGAAAATAACTATACTCACAATTTATGGTTTAAGGATTATTCTGGGATCTGATTTTCTGGAGTTGATTTAGCTTTCCGTTGATGTAGGCGTTGATTTGTTATCTTTTAATCCTATTCAGATTGGAAGAAGAAGAAGCACTAGTTCTAGCTTAGGTTTCAGCAGAGTAGCGATGCCATTGATTTATTTTAATATGAATTAGAGCAGAGTATAGGCGTAATGAAATTGTGTGGAGAGAAAGTGAGGTTTGGGGGTGTTTAAATAGCTTAGGAGCAACGAATCTGGTCAGAACGGGCATCTAAATGCAGAAAAATGGATCTGTCCTCGGATCTGGAAAAGGGGGGAGGTCGACCCAATGGTCGACCTGCCTACCCAGGTCGACCCCCAGGTCGACCCGGGCCCTGGGCGGGAAATTTCCCGCCCAGCTCGGGTGTGTTTTGAATTTCGAATTTGAATTTCGAGCTGAGCTGTTTTAAATTTTCTGAAACTTCTGAATGCCATAACTTCTTCGTACAGAGTCAGATTTACGCAAACTCGACTCTATCTCAAGCAGAATTCCGAGATGAACGCAATGGCATAACCTGTTTCCCTTAATTCTTCTCTTAAAAATTAAGTATACTTTGTTTTGTTACTTTATGTTCACAGAAAAATACGGGGTGTTACATTCTCCCCTCCTTAAAGGATTTCATCCCCGAAATCTTCAAGTTAAGAAGAATGTGTCCTACCATCCAATCACTCATCTACTCAACCATCGTCCACAAGCATCCATTGTCCTTAGAAAACTTCTAATGTTGTATGGACATATGCAAAAGTGTGTGTATATGTCTCTTATCTAATGCAAAGATCAAGCGGTCTATTGATCCAGTTGACCTCCTCGATGCGAATTATGTTAGTGCCATGAGTCCAATTATGTATGCAAGAAATCCTATTTGATACAAATCATTTCTATATGAGTGCATAACTATTCATCCAAATGCAACATCCATGTGATGAGTCAATCATTTTGCATCCACAAAAATTGAAAAACGCACACACACCCATATGTAGTATGAAAGTGTTTTTGAGCCGATCTAATGCCTAGTGTGTGTATATGCATCCACGAGCAACCACTGGTAACCACTTGCATCCACTTGCAACCATCAAACATAACATGTCTCAAACACATGCTTACACCCATTAGTTTCTACCTAAAGTTCTAAGACTTGATCGATAGGATACAGCCGAGTGATAGAAGCAAGTACAATTAAAACAAAAGTTCTGTTCCCATTAGACATCGGTTAAGAAAATAAATCCCTAAGTATCAACCCCGAAGACCGAAATCAACATCAGATTGACACTCAGAGAATTACTCCCATTAAACAATGTCAAAACTGGAAATATACTTCACGCTTCAAGTAAAAACCCCTATCCATTTCAGAAATATTCAGATAATTACAGACTACTAGTACAGATCAGATTATCAAGTGATTCTTAGGAAACTAAGCATGATAAAACCCCACCGTATCCCACAAAAAACAGAATGTATGTATCACAGTCAACTTAATGCTTAACACAGATACCTTCAAACCCCAACTTATCACAAGCAGATGAGTTGTAACCCTTATGGGGTTTGAGAATATAGCGGGATCAGAAACAAGACTAATATTAAAATGCAGAGTCTCAATTACAGAATCAAAATACCAGAATCAAAGAGAGTTTTAACTCAATAATCAGATAAGAAATTAATCCTTCTACAGAAATTTTCCTATCTCTATCCTATCCACCAGCCTCGACAGTATTTGTCTGCCTTCCAGAAGTAGGTTCTGCCCTTGCCGTTGTTTCTTCGGGCAGTCCCTAGTGAAGTGTCCCATTTCTCCACAGTTGAAGCAAGCGCCCTTCCTCTTTCTGCAATCCTTGTTCAGGTGAGTTAAGCTTCCATAAGTAAAGCACTTTTTCTCCTTCTTATCTTCAGACTTTTCATCCTTCTTTTGTGTTTCCTTTCTGGGCCACGCCTTCTTTTTCTGTGGTCCTTCGAGCTTTTCCTCTTTCTTCTCACTTTTGGCTTCCTCTTCATGCATTAATGCCATGTCAACCAATTTCTCGAAGGTAGCCCCCATAGGAATGTGGGTTATAGCCAACCCGTGTAGCGGCTCATTCAAACCTTTAACAAATCTCAGGGCCTTCTTTTCAGGTGTGTTCGCCAAGTCTAAGCCAAATCTCGCCAACTGATTGAACTTGTTGACGTACTCTTTTACTGATAAATTCCCTTGCTTCAATGCTAAGAACCTCTCCATGTATAAATTCTCTTCTGCTCGTGAAAGAAATTTCATCTCGAACCTATGCCTGAAATCCCTCCATGTCTCCACTGGACGTTCTCCATTCGTGACCTCCCACCAAAACGAGGCTTCGTCCTTCATTAACCAAGCAGCTAATTGGACCTTCCTTCCATCTTCTATCTCGAAGATACCAAACAAATCTTCCACCTCCTTAAGCCAATTTCGAGCTTCAACAAACGTCTCTGACCCGTGAAAAGGTTTCCCGCCCATTGCCCGAAAGTCCTTGCATATCTTTGAAAAAGTATAAACACAGGGAGGGGAGGAGGAGGAGGAACGTCTGCTGGGCCTGCGGCGGTAGCCGTAGCCTCCAGATACCTTCTGAACCAAGTTGGTATCGGTATGCCCTCGGGTATCTCAGGTAACCCAGACATGCTGAAAAGAAAAAGGAAGAGATTCAAAATGGAGAATCGAAAGAAAGATATATGGCTCTTAGGGATTATGTTTTTCAAAATGAACTCTACTTATGAAAATACTTCCTTTTTAAAAATAGTTTTCAAAAACTTTTTTTCAAATCTGGTAACCTTCAGCTCTGATACCAAGTGTAACACCCTACTTCCGTTAAGGTCACTCGCAAAGGGAACGCCTTAACTTCGGTGGAACGTTATAAGTAAACAGAACAGAAATTTACAAGACAGATAAAGTAGTACTCGAAAATTTTATAACTCTATTACAGCAGAAACAGAAATAAGTTTGTTACATCTTTCAAAACCACAATATCGGAATTCAAGAACACAAATATCAGTCTTGTACAAAAGCCTTCAGAATGCATAATTTTCAAAGCTATAATCCCCAATGTAAAACTGCCATGAAAAGATAGAGTCGAAGCTAAGAAATACTTCAAACACTTCAAGCAGAGAGAATTTGAATCAAGCTCCTACAATTCCACCCTAAGCACCTTGGGGGAGAAACGGAAAGAAAAGAGGCGAAACAAACTAGGTCAGACATAAGTCTGGTGAGTCCAGTGACTTTCAGCATATAAACAGATAATAGTATCATGACATGTAAATAAAACTGGATGAGAGATAACCGTAACAGGAATAGCAGGTTAACAAAAGAAACAGAATGATATAGGCTAAGCTAAGCTTCTTACTTAGTTTTCACTTCTCTCCACTAATACTAGTATAAAAGAATTAGGTGTTGTCCTAATGTCTAAGCAGAAAACAGAATGATCTCTTTAGAAACACGATGTTAGTAATGGGCCTTTACCACCTGAACAGAGACAGACGGTACAGAAACAGAATGCTAATAATGGGCCTTTACCACCCCAGCTAATAGGCCTTTTACCGCCCTAACAGAGACAGACGTATAGAAACAGAAACAGGAACGGAATTAGAGACGGAAACAGAATAATCCCTTCGGAAACAAAATATTAGAATTAGGTGTACACTAGTAATGGGCCTTTATCACCCTACAGACGGTACCACACAGAAATAGACAGGTGTTACCACCCCAACAGAAACAGACGGTAACCCAGCAAAAACAGATAGAACTAAGTGTACCCTAAATTCTACCCCATGCGATCGACTCCTAATACATAAATACCCTGTGTCGGCCCCACAGAAGGGTGTATCACTACCTAAAGTGGCAACATATAGGCACAAACCTATTTACATATGTCACGGTGTTTTACATGCTCAGAGAAGAACGGATCCATGCACGCACAAGACCCGATTGGAATGCGCCATCAACACCCCTCGCCATTATCAAAGTGAACCTCTTACAATTAGTTCAGTAAGCGTGCCCGGACCCTCTTAGTGTTGGGTCATCGTTTTGATACCAGAAACGGTTAGTGACTAATATGGGTCCCAAACAATAGATGACACAAGTAATTACCCCTCCTAACCTTGTGTCCCTAGACTAATAGATTTCAGATTAACTTGCTTACAGATATCAGATGTACAAAGTTCAGATTAACTAGTTCTCAGATCAGACATACAAGTTAACAAGTTTTCAAACTAACGGATCAGATATACAGATTAACAGCCTTACAGATTGTTCCACCTAACTTTGTATTGGGCCTATAAATTTACGAAACGGGTTTATTAGATTCATCAGTCCAATTGTTTTTAACCCTATCCACCCAACACGTTTTAGGTATCACATTTATCTTAGATTTGCATTAATTAAATATTAATGCATAGACCTCTCACATTAGGTCGGTCACTTGTGGCCGCTGGATGTGCCGGGCGGTTCCGGGCAGACTTCTGCCACAAGCCAGACCTAACCTCATGTCTAAGCATCTTTATGCCTACGAACTCTCACATTAGACTGACAGTTTGTGGTTGCTGGTTAAGCCGGTTGGGTCCGGGCAGGGTTCTACCACAAACAGAGTCTAACCTCATGTCTCAGCATTCCTATTTTTGGCTTAAGTATTCATTCACGGATTTTTCCAATATCAGATTAATTATGCCAATTCGACAAATTAACTTCTTTACAAGTTACGGTAGATTATCCAAAGTTCTATTAACATGTTTTGCTCAATTTTAGATCAAGCCTACAGATTTCCATACCCCAAATCACCGTATTCAGTCTCAGCAGATTTAGCAGATTAGACAATTTAACAGATTTAATCATACCTTAAAATTCCATTGACATACCTCGCTTAATCATAAAATTAAGCCTAATCTTACATGCTCAAATTATGGACATAATTCAAAATATAACGTATGCCCCAAATTTCTATTTAAATTCACATAGTACAGAGTATTCTCCAAAAACCCCAAATCATGATATACAATATGAATTATGCCAAATTATAGCCTTTGATTTAAACGTATGTCAAATATCCAAAATCCCAATTTAGGCGTATTCCAATTAATAGTTATCCTATTTTAATATAGATCTTCTACGCCTAAATCAAATTTCCCTTTTTTTTCAAGTCATAGATCATCATATAAAATATGCCCCTAAATCTAGATCTTAAACCACAACATGTATTATGTCCTCAAAATCAGATTTTTGAATTATAACATGCATTATGTTCGCAAATTACAAGTCATATGTTGTCATACAATAACTCCCCTTCTTCCAAATCATAAGCCGTCATATATAGTATGTCTAGATCTAGATCTGAAATTACAACATATGTTGTGTTCTCAATTCAGCCACGAATCAGTTATGCCCAATTATGCATCATTTAATATTTTCCCCAAATTTAGCATTCGCGCATCAATCTCTTATGAGATTTGGCTCAGGCTCCTGGTAGCCTGGCTATAGAACAGAAGGAAGGAAGAGATACAGAATAGTTACAATAAGATAGATCTACACAGAAAAACAGATCTGATAAATAGGAATATGCATAATCCCTAATTCAGATTTATAACCATGTCAAGATCATCATTAAATTTCATATCTGAAAATAACTGTACTCACAATTTGTGGTTTAAGAACGATTTTGGGATCTGATTTTCTAGAGTTGATTTAGCTTTCCATTGATGTAGGCGTTGATTTGTTATCTTTTAATCCTATTCAGATTGGATGAAGAAGAAGCACTAGTTCTAGCTTAGGTTTCAGCAGAGTAGTGACGCCATTGATTTATTTTAATATGAATTAGAGTAGAGTATAGGTGCAATGAAATTGTGTGTAGAGAAAGTGAGGTTTGCGGGTGTTTAAATAGCTTAGGAGCAACGAATCTGGTTAGAACGGGCGTCTTAATGCAGAAAAATGGATCTGTACTCGGATCTGGAAAAGGGGGCAGGTCGACCCCATGGTCGACCTGGGTCCTGGGTGGGAAATTTCCCGCCCAGCCCTGGTGTGTTTTGAATTTTGAATTTGAATTTCGAGCTGAGCTGTTTTAAATTTTCTGAAACTTCTGAATGCCATAACTTCTTCATACGGAGTCTGATTTACGCAAACTCAGACTTTATCTCAAGCAGAATTCCGAGATGAACGCAATGGCATAACCCGTTTCCCTTAATTCTTCTCTTAAAAATTAAGTATACTTTGTTTTGTTACTTTATGTTCATAGAAAAATATAGGGTGTTACAGTGTATGTGCTTCTAGAGCCACTGTTTGGGCTTTTGGTTATCAAAGCAGAGGATGTCTTGCTTTTTTAGCCACCCTCCGGGCATGTGCGTTTGGTCCGCTTGGCTAGCTTATTCTCATGAAGGGCCCAAGGACTTACCTGACCTCCCTCCATAAGACGCCTTACCCCGGCCATCGTAGGCAATGATAAGGCTTAGATGCTTAAACCGGCCATCATAGACGTAGAATTAAGACATACTCTTTTGATGCTAGACACGGAATTAAGTCTTACTCTTTTGATGCTCTACGCCGGCCATCGTAGGCGATGATAGAGGCTTACACTCCACCCCCTCCAAGGGTTGCCTTATCTTGGGCATCGTAGGTGATGATAAGGGTTAGAGTTCCCTTCTGTGGGTAACTCGGAGCATAAGCAGAGGTAGTACGTGCTCTTATGTGAGAAGAGGTAGGACACGCTTAGTTCATAGCAGAGGTAGGGCGTACTCTTCTGCGAGCAGAGGCAAAGCGTACTAAATAGATGCTATGTCTCGACTATTTCTGGCATGGATCAGAGGCTTACGCTTTTGATGCTTTAACCCTGGCCCTTTCTGATTTGGGCACAGATAAAGGCTTACACACCACCCTCCTTCGAGTGGTACCTTGCCCTGACCAACTTGGCGATGACAAGGGTTTTTATCCATTTGTGATTTTACCCTTTCCGGGTTTTTCCAAAGCTCGAGTGGGTTTACATACCCTAAATCATGTAGTCAATTCTATTCTGAAGGACTTTTGTTAATTTCAGTTTGATTCCTTTACAAAGTCTTGCAATTGTACTCGATTAAGGAACTTGATAATCATCCCTTCTAGAATTATACAGCGGTTAGTTTAATGCCCATTCATCATGTGATAGTGTTAGTAAGGTCCTCCCAAATTTCTTTCATACTTGGGCGTCTTCTTTGTGGCTATCCAAAAGTTAAGCTTATGTTTGGTTAGTAAGTAGATATTTTCCATTGAAGTGGTAAGGTGGTATCCATTAGGTAATCTGGATATAAAGTTCTGTCCCTTCTGTGGGATTTTAGCTCTCTTGCCACTTGACCTTATTATTTCACCCATATCCTTGTTTCCCCTTTTTAGGGCGTATTGAGATTGAACTACTATCCTTTCAATCCATTTGGAAGTAAAACCGTTAAAATCCTTCAATATTACTTGCTCGAACTCCATTCCATTGGATTGTTCATGTTTGCTCCAAAAATGATTCAAACACCTAGAGTACGAGAATTGTATTTCTCCAATATGGTTAGAAAATGAATGGAGTCACACTCAACAACAATTGAAAGTAAAAATACAAAGGAAACAGAATGGAGACAAGGTTTTAAAGTGGTTCAGTATTGTGTTAGGCCTACATCCACTGTGAATGAGGTTTGCATTATCATGACAATAGTTACAGAATGCATAAACTCTTCTTCCTCATACATCTTCTTATACTCTCAATATATTTTCACTTTTTACATACAGATCTCACTTAAGTTCACGAGGTTCAATGAAAGAATGGCGGGATCTATGGAGGAGAAGGATGGATAAGAGCCGGAGGAGGAGGATTTTGATCTTTTACCCTTATAGGATTTTAATGGACGCCATGGCCAAGTGAATGAGAGATCTTTGAATGGAGATGATGATCATGGTTAAATGTTTTTGCAATGGCTGAGAAAGGAATTTAGTAGCACTTCGTGGTGGCCAGAAGTCCCCTTTTCAAGTGGCAGCCATGGCCTATTTATAGGTGAGCCTCCCTCGAAGAAATGAATTGGAGTTCCTCTTTGTAGGCTACAGATCGCCTTTCTTATTAATCACGAACATGCCCCCGCTTAGCTGTAGCCAACTGGTGATAATTGTTTCCAGCTGTTCTGTGCGAGCGACTTCATAGGAGCGAGTAGTTGCATAGAAACACATGATTGCATAGGTCTTGGCATATTGAACGGATGGACAGGCAATGAGTGTACAGGCGTGACTTGTCAAAGCTTCCCGGTTAGTATAAGAACGGTCAACCGGATCATGTTGAGCCTTTTGTAGTTGCCTGGTTGGAGCATCTGTATCTGATGGTGGATGGGCGACCGATCGAAGCTTGTAAAGGTACCATGTGTGTGAACGCTCTGGAATTGATATCTGTCGGACTAGTAGATAGCATATGATTGTAACATTAGTGATTGATGGATGAGAGTCTGATATCGCAATCAATGAGTTCTGCATGGGCTACATGTATGTCCTTAGCGTCTTTGTGTTTCCTGATATGAGAGACTGGTTTCTTCGGACATAGATGGCCGATCCTTTAAGTTGTGCTCGTTCGTTATGATCTTTGTTATGTGCAAACGACCCTCAGATATTACAGCAGGCGATCCTTATTTTAAGTACAAATCTCCTAAGCTTGCTTGGGCCGTATTACCCGTTGGTATAGTTGAGCCAAGTTGTGTGACTGGTGTGGGACCCATCAGTTTTGATGTTGTGTGTTCCTCCTCATTGATGTGTTCAACTTCGGTTATGTGAGACTACGTTTTACTTTATGTGAACGATCTGAGTATCTTGGGTCGCTCATGCATGTCTAAGCTCTGCAGCGATTGTCCTATATGTCTTATGAAGATTTGATACACCAATTAAGGATAAACATTTGCCCCTCGAAGTTCGTAATTTCCTAGTTTCACAGAAGATTACGGACTTCGAAAAAAAACTATAGCGATTTGGTGAATTAAATCTTTGTTTTCCAAGGGGTAATTACCTATGGCTCTTGGTTGTTCTGGATTGACTAAGATCGAGGCTCCCTTAAGTCGCTCGTACTGCCAGGCACAACATGATGGTTCGGGCAAGTTAGTTTTGATGGGTCATTATACTCGTTTAGCTGGCCTTCTTGAATTTGATGAGGCTGACGTGGCAAGAACATCTTGGACTGGCTTACTTTATATACCTTCCCCATCCCATCTCTTTCCCGAAGAAATCTTTTGATGGTAACACTTTTCTAGAGAGCTTTACAAGGTAATCCACACATTTTAATTTTTTCCCTGATTTTCCTTAAAAAATCTTTGTTCTCTCAGCTCACTATTCTGTTTAATGCCTTCAGTAAGTCTCGATTGATTCAGGCAACTTTTCTTTAGATCCTAAGCACCTTGATTGTTTTAGGTGAGTTTTCACTTTTTACTCTGTCTTGTTTTGCTCAAGTAGTTGCCGATTTCATAGATAGTTTCGAGCTAAGCGTTCTTAAGTGAGCTTCGATCAGTTTGAATATGGATTGGGATTTTGGCAACAATTACGTCTGTTTGATGAAGATGTTGCTTCACTACGAACCTGAATGGCATGAAACTTTTTAAGACTTTGATTTTGATTTTGCCTATAATCCATTTGCTAAAATGCCTCAGACATTGTTAGCTTAAACCAAGTATGGCTTCTGATCGCGCCTAAACTTGATTGGGCTGTTTTGATTAATATCCAAACTTCAGATTGAAATGGCCTTTTGATGTCCGACACACACTGAAGTATCTTTTGATCTTTTCTTCAGGCTCAAGGATGAAATTCTTTATGTTAAAAAGACCAAGGAAGAAAATAATGAAGAAGGTTGGTAGGAGAAACAGGCTGAAGAGTCGAAGGAATTTAGGCAAAAGTGACCCCCGGAGATGTCGTACAATGGATGAACCTCTCGTCCCTGATATTCAAACTGCTTTTGACCAACCACCATTGGCTTATCCGTCCATCACCTCAAACTCTATCGATCTTCAAACAATCATTCATAGGCCTATTTATGTTCCTAATCCATGTCATTCAACACTTGCTTAACGATTCGAGGGTTGGTGTTTAGAAGGTATGTACTCTAACTTGAACATAGACCCGTATGACAAATGGATTGTAGCTAATAAGATGGATGCTATGAAAGTGTAATAACTCAAATTTTTATATAATTAATTTATGGATTAATTAATTAAGGAAGAAAATTCAAAAGTGCGCAAGAAAATGTAGAAAAGTATTAATGTAAAGAAATGCATATGACAAATTAAAGGTAAGAAGATTAACATATTAGTATGTGCGTTAAATTAGGAGATTTAACGCAATAATGCATACTGTAAAAGTATTAAATAAATAGATGCATATATGTACATATGTGCAATTATGTTATAAAGATACAAATTTAAAAATGTGTGAGTACATAAGTAATCAATACATACAATAAATTGATTGCAAAAAAAGAAAGAAAAACATTGATTAGTAGATATTTTTTAATATGACATTGATTAGAAAACAAGTAATTTGTCATTTATGTTCGATTGATTGTCATTTATGTTTATTTGATGATAATTTAGGAAACCATGTAATTAATCTTAATTTGTATGAATACTTATGCTTATTTGTCACTTATGTCAATTAACATTAAAGAGAATATGATAATTTGTCACTTATGTTAATTGACAATAAAAAAAAGAGCGCATAATATATATATATATATATATGTATATGACGTGTACGCATCATGTGGCGCACGTGGCGCATTTTTATTGGTCAAGGATTGTTTTTTTTGAACATGGTCTTCTCTGATTGGCCTGGTGACGAATTCTGAGGTATTAGGGCGTATATATCGTGCTGTGATTGGCTGAGTGACACGTCTCTTTGGTTTGGATATCTCTAATTACTCCTAGACTGATCTAAAGGCTAGAATTAATCATAAACTCTTATATAATCACATCTAACCTAAACCCTAAATCAAAACAAAAATCATTCTCAAGCCGCCGTGTTGCTGCAACATAGACTGAGCAAGCTTCTCTTATTCAACGAATTAAAACTTAGAATGGTGGAAAAAGGATTCTACGCTCAATCTATTCTCTTCTTTAATCTGTTCATAGTGAGTACAGCTTCTTTAACAAGATAATTGTTGAACATAATTGTGATGGGTTTATAAGTTGGACTATATGAATATGACTAATTACATATACTTGATTAAGTCCATTTTATGATGTTAATTCATGTGTCTAATTGTGTATGCTCGATTAGATTCATTTTATGATGTTGTTGTATGCAAGTTTGTGAGCAAATCATATGGAAGTTTATATGTAAATCATGTGATATTAGTCTACATGTCTAATTACATATGCAAGTTTATATGCAAGTTTTATGCAAATCATATGCAAGTTTATGTGAAAATCATATTCATACATGCAATTTTCTATTTATATATTTAGATCTATGCAAGTCATATTTTATATGACTAGATCCATGCCAGTTTATATGTTTATGCAAATTCATATTTTATATGTCTATTGCTTATGCAAGTCATTGATCATGCAAATTTATGTCAATGTAAATTGTGATCATGCAAGTTTATGATCCATGCTAGTCTATTTTCATATGTTAATTTAGATCTAATTTGTTGTGCAAGTCCATATGTTAATTTAGATCTAATTTGTTATGCAAGTCCATATGTTAATTTAGATCTAATTTGTTATGGAAGTTCATATGTTAATTTAGATCTAATTTGTTGTGCAAGTCAATATGTTAATTTAGATCTAATTTGTTATGCAATTCCATATGTTAATTTAGATCTAATTTGTTATGGAAGTTCATATGTTAATTTAGATCTAATTTGTTGTGCAAGTCAATATGTTAATTTGGATCTAATTTGTAATGCAAGTCCATACGTTAATTTAGATCTAATTTGTTGTGCAAGTCCATATGTTAATTTAGATCTAATTTGTTATGCAAGTCCATATGTTAATTTAGATCTAATTTGTTGTGGAAGTTCATATGATAATTTAGATCTAATTTGTTATGCAAGTCCATATGTCAATTCAGATCTAATTTGTTGTGCAAGTTCATATATTAATTTAGATCTAATTTGTTATGCAAGTCCATATGTTAATCTAGATCTGATTTGTTATGGAAGTTCATATGTTAATTTAGATCTGATTTGTTATGCAAGTACATATGGTAATTTAGATCTAACTTATTATGCAAGTTCATGCAAGTTTATAAATGATGATCTTTGTTATATGCTAGTTATGTTCATAATTGGATCTATACTATTTTATGCCAGTTTGGATGTTATACGTCTCTTTCTTTCCCTTTTTCTTATGAGTTAGGCTAATTGCGAGCCTAACGTATTATATGAATCATATGAACAATTCACGTTGGGAAACAGTTGGGAAACATTAAATATTGAACATTATGTAATTGGCATAAAATGGGTTGTAATCGTATAATTAATTTTGGGCATATCTAGTAAATGTGGCATAACTTGAATTGACCACACTTATGGATAATTTACATATAAATCTAGACTTGGACATAAGTGGTAAATATGTAAATTGGTTAAAAGATGAACATGCCTAACCCGAGGTTAGATTGAGTTGCGGTGTAAGACTGCCCGGCACATCCAGTGACCGCAACAACACAGATCTAATGTGAGAGGTTAGCGCATTAAGCCCAAAACCCGAGGTTAGAATGAGTTTGCAGTAGAAGTCTGCTCGGAACCGCCCGGCACATCCAGCAACCGCAAACAACAGTTCTAATGTGAGAGGTTGGTGCATTAATAAATTAATTAATGCCAATGAACGGACATGCTTAGAACGGAAGAGTTAAGTAACATATGAATAGGCGACACTTAACCAATACAACACGTTAATTAGACAAGTGGGTGGGGTTAAGTAAATTGAGAACACTTAACCAACACAACATGTTAATTAGACAAGTGAGTGGGGTTAAGTAAATTTAAAACACTTAACCAATATAACATGATGAATGAACACGGTTAAGTTAATAATAAACATTTAACCAATGCAACATGATGTGTGGGTGGGTTAAGTTAACATGAATGGACAACACTTAACCAATATTACGTGAACAAAGGGGATAGGATTAAGGCAAGCTTAACCAATAATATATATTGACTTGATAAGTAAGAGGGTTAAGTAAACCTTGGGTAGGTGGGTAATATTAGTGTATATAGGCCCACAAACTTAACCGTTAAATAAACATGTTTGAATCATTGGGAGGGTTAAGTACGTCTCATGTAGGTGGGCAATATTTGCATATATAGGCCCACGAAACTTAACCAGTAGGAAACCCAAGTAACGGGGACCCATTTCAGCAGTAATCCACATAGATATATCATGGTACCTTGAACTAGGCAGGGTAGGGAACGATTACTGGGCTAATTATAAATAGTCAAAATAGCGGCGGGTGGTGCGGCAGTGTAGGTTCAAGCGGAGTATGGGTGTGCACATGCTCCGGAGTGGAAAAATCAGGCACTGGGCATCAGTAGTATGCACTGTGCATCTTGAATTGTGTCGGGTTGCCATCATAGGGATTGATACACCCTATGGTGGGACCAGCACAGGTATCTACATACAAGCGGGGCCGAATGACACAAGTGAACAAGTGGGGCCGAATGACACAAGTAACAAGCGGGGCCAAATGACACAAGTAATAAATACATGCGAGTTAGGGAGCCGATCAATTAAGCGATAAGGGGGTAGTGTAGGGACATCTAGTATTTAGTATGGGCAAGTAAGGATTGTATGGGGTGAATACCTCTTACTAGATGTTATGCCTGAGGACTACCAATTACAAGGTGGGGATCAACTTTCAGTATGGAACTAGTAACGGTGCGGTGAAATTAGCATTGGTGCAGTGTAGTAATTATCCTTAGTGATTAGAAGCGCGATCAACGTTTATCTTATTCATCCTGCTTACCTTGTCATGCATATTTATGTATAGTCATTTCTTACTTTCCAGTTTATGTTCTTATCCTGTTACTTTAATGACTATATTGTTAAAGTCACTGGACTCACCAGACTTATGTCTAACCTAGTTTTTTTTCGCCTCTTTTCTTCCGTTCCCCTCCCTCCCAGGTTTTTAGGGAGGAAATACTGAAGCTTAGTTCGGATATCCCTTCTTCCAGCTTGAAGTTGAAAGATGAATTGCTTGGCTTTGATTCAGCTTATCTATGGCATTTTCTGCTGGGGATTACAGTTTTAATATTAAGTACTCTGAAGGTTTTGTACAAGACTGTATTATGTGCTTGGTTTTGGTATTTGGAAATGTAATCAAACTTATTTCTGTTTCCGCTGCAATAAAGTTATAAAAAATTTCAAGTACTACTTTCTCTGTCTTGTAATATTTCGTTCTGTTTACTTATAATACTCCACGAAAATTAATGCATTCCCTTTGTGAGTGACATTAACGGAGTGGGGTGTTACACTTGGTACCAGAGCTGAAAGTTACCAGATTAGATAAAAGTTTTTGAAAACTATTTTCAAAAAGGTTTTAAAAGGAAGTATTTTCAAAAGGAAAGTTTATTTTTAAAAACATAATCCCCAAAAGCCATATATCTTTCTTCTGATTCTTTGTTTCGAGTTCCTTCCTCTTACCCTTTTGAATCTCTTCTTCCACATATAGATGTTTTTTCTAAGATGTGTAAGGACTTCCGTGCGAAAAACCGCTTCATGGGACTGAGTCATTTGTCGAGGCTAGAAGTTGACTCAACGAAGTGGAGGACTTGTTGGTGCCTTTGAGATAGACGATGGGAGGAAGGTTCAACCAGCTGCTTAATTAATGAAGGATGGAGCTTCATTTTGGTGGGAGGTCACAAATGGAGAACGTGCAGGGGAGACAATGATAGGACACAGGATAAGAAAGTGGATCCAAAGAAAGGCAGTAAGGATAACAAGGGCCAAGAGAAAAAGGAAGTACCACAATTGTGAAATACCTGGCCACTTAAAAAAAGACGTTAGAAAGAAGAAGAAGAAGACTAGTTGTTATCATTACGGAGAGACAGGACATCTTATCTGTATTGTCCAAAGAGGCAAGGGCAAGGGTAAGGACAAAGTACGGGATCTTTGGAAGGGCAGGTTGTGTTCTCGTGGTCAGTATATCGGAAAGAGAAAGGAAGTTTTGGTTGAAGATTTGATTTCTTTTTCCTAGAACTCTTTTCGACCTTTGCGCTTCACACTCGTTTGTATCTGCTTCGATAGTTGAAACACTGTACCTAAATACTAGTCTAGTTATGGATCCCATGGTAGTCTCAATTCCTATTGGTGGTTCGGCTCACTTATCTATGGTTTGTCGGGATTTGAGAGTGTCTATCTTGGGCGTTGGGCTTGAATGCAACACCTTCGTTCTTGGTTTCACGGGCTATAGCTTGATTCTAGGAATGGATTGGCTAGCCGGGCATGTTGCCATCCTAGACTGTGAAAAGAGGGTAGTTAGACTATCGACTCGTTGTGGAAAGACCCTTGATATTTCCTGTGACCCTAGGGGTTCAGTGATGCTTAGCTACCTAGAATATCTTGACACATTCATCGATGATTTGAAATTTGTTTGTGTGGTCCGTGAGTTTGATGATGTCTTTGATGAAGTTCGGGGTTTACCCCCGAGGCACGAGATAGACTTTACGTACCACGAGACGAGAGCTTGAGGAAGACAATCCTTGAATAAGCGTTTACATGATACCGCAGAAGTAGTGGAGCCGAGCATGCTTAGGGAAGTGGAAGTGGAGCAAGATGCCACGATTAGACGAGCTCCTACATGCATCCTTGGATCGGAGGTCAAGAAGTTGCACAACCGAGAGGTCAAGTGGTTAAAGTCCAATGGGGAGATGATCAAGGAGACGCGACCTGGGAGACAGAAGACAAGATGCGTACGCTATACTCTTTCCTTTAGGAGGGTATGTTCTCAACTTCTCCTTTTTCTGTTGCTTTGTTTATACTTGTTCTATCGTTCAGTATGTCCTCTCGATTACATCTTCGATCTTTAGATAGGAAAATCCTATGGTTGTAAACACGTGTTTGAGACATGTTATGTTTGGTGGATGCAAGTGGATGCAAGTGTTTGTTAGTGATTGCTCGTGGATGCATTTACACACACATTAGGCACTAGATCGGCTCAATCACTTTCATATTGCATATGAATAAGTGTGCATAATTAATTTGATGGATGTATATTGAATGTGTTATCATGTGGATGTTGCATTTGAATGAATAACTGTGCACGCATGTAAAAATGATATGTGTCATTAGGATTCTTTTGCATACATAATGGATGCATGGCACTATCACGAATTGCATTAAGGAGGTCGACTAAGTCAGTAGACCGCCTGATTTTGCATTAGAGTAGGAACATATACACACACTTTTGCATATGTCCATTAAAGCATTAGAAATCTTTTAAGGACAATGGATGTCTGTGATTGATGGATGAGTAGATGGATGATGGATGGTAGGATGGTAACATTCTTCTTAACTTGGAGATTTCGGGGACAAAATCCTTTAAGGAGGCAAGAATGTAATAACCCAAATTTTTATATAATTAATTTATGGATTAATTAATTAAGGAAGAAAATTCAAAAGTGCGCAAGAAAATGTAGAAAAGCATTAATGTAAAGAAATGCATGTGACAAATTAAAGGTAAGAAGATTAACATATTGGTATGTGCGTTAAATAAGGAGATTTAATGCAATAATGCATACGGTAAAAGTATTAAATAAATAGATGCATATATGTACATATGTGCAATTATGTTATAAAGATACAAATTTAAAAATGTGTGAGTACAGAAGGAATCAATACATGCAATAAATTGATTGCAAAAAAAGAAAGAAAAACATTGATTTGTAGATATGTTTAATATGACATTGATTAGAAACAGGTAATTTTCCATTTATGTTCGATTGATTGTCATTTAAGTTTGTTTGATGATAATTTAGGAAACCATGTAATTAATCTTAATTTGTATGAATACTTATGCTAATTTGTCACTTATGTCAGTTAACATTAAAGAGAATATGATAATTTGTCACTTATGTTAATTGACAATAAAAAAAGAGCACATAATATATATATATATATAGAAAATATATATAGATAAATACATATATATATGACGTGTATGCATCATGTGGCGCACGTGGCACATTTTTGTTTGTTAAGAATTGTTTTTTTTAACGTGGCCTTCTCTAATTGGCCTGGTGACGAATTGTGAGATATTAGGGCTTACGTGTCATGCTGTGATTGGCTGAGTGACACATCTCTTTGGTTTGGATGGCTCTGGTTACTCCTAGACTGATCTAAAGGCTAGAATAAATCCTACACTCTTATATAATCACATCTAACCTAAACCCTAAATCAAAACAAAAATCATTCTCAAGCCGCCATGCTGCTGCTACATAGACTGAGCAAGCTTCTCTTATTCAACGAATTAAAACTTAGGATGGTGGAAAAATGGTTCTACGCTTAATCTATTCTCTTCTTTAATCCGTTCATAGTGAGTACAGCTTCTTTAACAAGACAATTGTTGAACGTAATTGTAATGGGTTTATAAGTTGGACTATATGAATATGACTAATTACATATACTTGATTAAGTCCATTTTATGATGTTAATTCATGTGTCTAATTGTGTATGCTCGACTAGATTCATTTTATGATGTTGTTGTATGCAAGTTTGTAAGCAAATCATATGCAAGTTTATATGTAAATCATGTGATATTAGTCTATATGTCTAATTACATATGCAAGTTTGTATGCAAATCATATGCAAGTTTATGTGAAAATCATATTCATACATGCAAGTTCCTATTTATATGTTTAGATCTATGTAAGTCCTATTTTATATGATTAAATCCATGCCAATTTGTATGTTTATGCAAATTCATATTTTATATGTCTATTGCTTATGCAAGTCATTGATTATGCAAATTTATGTCAATGTAGATTATGATCATGCAAGTTTATGATCCATGCTAGTCTATTTTCATATGTTAATTTAGATCTAGTTTGTTGTGCAAGTCCATATGTTAACTTAGATCGAATTTGTTATGCAAGTCCATATGTTTATTTAGATCTAATTTGTTATGGAAGTTCATATGTTAATTTAGATCTAATTTGTTGTGCAAGTCAACATGTTAATTTAGATCTAATTTGTTATGCAAGTCCATATGTTAATTAAGGTCTAAGTTGTTGTGCAAGTCAATATGTTAATTTAGATCCAATTTGTTGTGCAAGTCAATATGTTAATTTAGATATAATTTGTTATGCAAGTCCATATGTTAATTTAGATCTAATTTTATGGAAGTTCATATGTTAATTTAGATCTAATTTGTTATGCAAGTTCATATGTTAATTTAGATCTAATTTGTTGTGCAAATTCATATGTTAATTTAGATCTAATTTGTTATGCAAGTCCATATGTTAATTTAGATCTAATTTGTTATGGAAGTTCATATGTTAATTTAGATCTAATTTGTTATGCAAGTTCATATGTTAATTTAGATCTATTTTGTTATGCAAGTTTATAAATGAGGATCTTTGTTATATGCTAGTTATGTTCATAATTGGATCTATACTGTTTTCTGCCAGTTTGGATGTTATACGTCTCTTTCTTTCCCTTTTTCTTATGAGTTAGGCTAATTGCGAGCCTAACGTATTATATGAATCATACGAACGATTGACGTTGGGAAACAGTTGGGAAACATTAAATATTAGACAATATGTAATTGGCATAAAATGGGTTGTAATCATATAATTAATTTTGGGCATATCTAGTAAATGTGGCATAACTTGAATTGACCACACTTATGGATAATTTACATACAAATCTAGACTTGGGCATAAGTGGTAAATATGTAAATTGGTTAAAAGATTAACATGCCTAACCCGAGGTTAGATTGAGTTGCGGTGTAAGACTGCCCGGAACCGCCCGGCACATCCAGCGACCGCAATAACACAGATCTAATGTGAGAGGTTAGCGCATTAAGCCCAAAACCCGAGGTTTGAATAAGTTTGCAGTAGAAGTCTGCCCGGAACCGCCCGACACATCCAGCAACCGCAAACAACAGCTCTAATGTGAGATATTGGTGCATTAATAAATTAATTAATGCCAATGAGCAGACATGCTTAGAACGGAAGGGTTAAGTAACATATGAATAGGCGACACTTAACCAATACAACATGTTAATTAGACAAGAGGGTGGGGATACGTAAATTGAGAACACTTAACCAATACAACATGTTAATTAGATAAGTAGGTGGGGTTAAGTAAATTGAGAACACTTAACCAATACAACATGTTAATTAGACAAGTGGGTGGGGTTAGGTAAATTTAAAACACTTAACCAATATAACATGATGAATGAACAGGGTTAATTTAATAAGAAACACTTAACCAATACAACACGATGTGTGGATGGGTTAAGTTAACATGAATGGACAACACTCAACAAATATTACTTGAAAAAAGGGGATAGGGTTAAGGCAAGCTTAACCAATAATATATATATTGACTTGATAAGTAGGAGGGTTAAGTAAACCTTGGGTAGGTGGGTAATATTAGTGTATATAGGCCCACAAACTTAACCGTTAAATAAACATGTTTGAATCACTAGGAGGGTTAAGTACATCTCGTGTAGGTGGGTAATATTTGCATATATAGGCCCACAAAACTTAACCAGTAGGAAACCCTAGTAACGGGGACCCATTTCAGCAGTAACCCACATAGATGTATCATGGTACCCTGAACTAGGTAGGGTGGGGCACAATTATTGGGCTGATTATAAGCGGTCAAAGTAGCGGAGGGTGGTGCGGCAGTGTAGGTTCGATGGAGTATGGGCATGCACGTGCTCCGGAGTGGAAAAAGCAGGCATTGGGCATCAATAGTATGCACTATGCATCTTGAATTGTGTCGGGTTGCCATCATAGGGATTGATACACCGTATGGTGGGACCAGCACAGGTATCTACATACAAGCGGGGCCGAATGACGCAAGTAAACAAGCGGGGTTGAATGACATAAGTAATAAATACATGCGAGTTAGGGAGCCGATCGATTAAGCGATAAGGGGGTAGTGTGGGGAGATCTAGTATTTAGTATGGGCAATTAAGGATTGTATGGGGTGAATACCTCTTACTATATGTTACGCCTGAGGACTACCAATTATAAGGTGGGGATCAACTTTCAGTATGGAACTACTAACGGTGCGGTGAAATTAGCATTGGTGCAGTGTAGTAATTATCCTTTAGTGATTAGAAGCGCGATCAACTTTTATCTTATTCATCCTGCTTACTTTGTCGTGCATATTTATGTATAGTCATTTCTTACTTTCCTGTTTATGTTCTTATCCTGTTACTTTAATGATTATATTGTTAAAGTCACTGGACACACCAGACTTATGTCTGACCTAGTTTGTTTTTGCCTCTTTTCTTCCGTTTCCCCCTCCCCCATAATGTTTTTAGGGAGGAAATACTGAAGCTTAGTTCGGATATCCCTTCTTCCAGCTTGAAGTTGAAAGATGAATTTCTTGGCTTTGATTCAGCTTATCTATGGCATTTTCTGTTGGGGATTACAGGTTTAATACTAAATACTCTGAAGGTTTTGTACAAGACTGAAAATATGTACTTGGTTTTGGTATTTGGAAATGTAATTAAACTTATTTCTGTTTCCTCTACAATAAAATTATAAAAAATTTCAAGTACTACTTTCTCTGTCTTGTCATATTCCGTTCTATTTACTTATAATACTCCATGAAACTTAATGCATTCCCTTTGTGAGTGACATTAACGGATGTGGGGTGTTACAGAAAGACTGCATACTGGCCGAATTTAACCAGTTGGAGGCGCGTCCAAATTTGATTGGAGGCCTTATTGTGGAAGTCAGGGATTACACTGTAAAGTAGTTGGGCGCTTGGCATACTCTTGCTGGTGATCTTCATAGGTTGAATAGAGAGAAACATCACCGAATCCATGCTTTGAGAAAGACAAGTTTGAGCTTATCAAGGCCCTTGAATCCCAGGGAGGACCACTGCTTTTTCCACCTAAAAATTATAACTGGCTAGCTTTATCTTTTATTATTTCCACTGTTTATTTTTAATGTGCTGTGTTTAGACTGGCTTCTTTATACAGGTGTCAGCCCTGCTTATTATCACATGCTTATGTTGGTGACTTTATGACTGATTTAGGCCTTGGTTCATGGTACTGCAGTTTTTCTTTATATTTATATTTATATATATATATATATATAGTTTAACTATCTTCTCGTTGGTGTGTCGCACGTTACACGTTTATCGCTATTCATTTATATGGTTGAGCACTTTGTTAATCGTAAGACTGCGCTCGACTTATGGCATGTAAGACTATCATTACAGGTTCGTTTTAACGCTACGGTTAAACCGCCGTACCAAAGTTCGTTATAATCTTAGACATTCACGCATTTACCCGTGTTTTAGTAGCTTATTAATTCAAATCCTTCGGAGTTTGAACTTGAAAACGTACCTATCAGATAGGTTTATGCTCTCCATATTTAATTTGCGTTTTTCGCCGACCTGATGCACTAAGCTCTTCAGAGACTCGATTAAATACGCTTTCTTATATATGTATGTGTTTGCTGTTTTTTATTAAAATGTATTCAACCCCACATCTCACTGACTCGATGACCCAAGCTCTTCGGAGATTGGTCTTGAATACATGCCCCTAGGGGAGGACTTGGGTTTCAAGTTTTCAATCCATTTTAGGTCCTGCTTGATCTGGTTATTTTAAATACAAGAAAAACCTAGAATGAATACCCCTTTTCGGCTAGGATTTCTGTTACCCCCTTTCGGCTAGGATTTCTGTTACCCCTTTCAGCTAGGATTTCTGATTGCACTGGTCCTTCCAACTTTATGCTTCATCCCGGGAGGTGGACACTAATTCTTCTCACCAAGTTTTTGTTCGATTTAAAGAATTTGTATCCTGCACCTAACAAGGTGCCTCTTTTGGGACTAACAATTTTTTATCCGTAGGACAAATTTGATACTATCTTTGTATTTTCCTTAAAGCTTGACGCTAACCCCTCCAACGGATGCTTGCTAAGAGTTTTGCATGTTCCACAGTGAAAAGTGTAGCCTTCTGACTTGCAGTTTGTTTACTATGCCTTTCCAGAACAACTTATTCTTTTAAAGCGAAGTGCTTATTTATCTGACTTAATTCGCATGATGTTTTTGGCTCCCAGGTTGTTTTGCTTGAAACATGCTTTTGAAAACCTTTCGGTATGGTTTTAGTTGTCGATGGGCGGCCACTTCTATTATACCTACATTTTAAGAAATCAACTTTTGGTACGAGCCTATGAGTATGTTACTCAGGTAAGCACATGACTTTTGGTTTGTAAGGCTTTTTGCAGGTAAATCACTATCGATTACTTTCATGAATACAACAAGTAACAAAGTAGAGTAGAGTGACTACTGGTTCTTGAGTAATAAGGCAAGACAAAAATAATAAAGCAAGGTAAAGCGATGGAGGTTGTTTATTCAGGGTCACTAACACTAGAAGGTTGACTTTTGGTCCTTAGGTAAGTACTGGCTTTGGATTGGCATGAGCGATCCACTCATCACTTGTTGCCCCCTTGCATGTAAAGAGTTGAGGCAGTGTTCATAAACTCGTATGTATTGTTATAAATGATTCCTCCTGATCGGCCCTTCAATTAATGATTTTAAATGCCTGCAATCATTTGTATCGTGCCCTGGTTGGTTATGAAATTGACAAAACCTTCCTGATCTCATAGCGGCATCTTTGACTTGCATTTGTTTCGGGATCAGATATTTCTCTGTATCCTTAGTTGCTATGGAAATATTCCATATGGTGTCATTGAGGGGAGTGAGCTCAGAATTCTTGAAGAAGCGTAGCTTCTTCTTAGCCCGATTGTCTTTTCCTTCGTTGTTCCTCTTCTGACTATTAAAGTCACTTTGTGCACCACCTTTCCTTTTTTGTTGTCCACATACTGGATTCTCTTCAACATTCATACATTCTTCGGCTTTATTAAGTAGTTGCTCGAGTGTGCTTGGTTTTTTCTTCTTAATCCACTGTCCTAACCTAGTCTTTTTACATATGGCCCCCTTCAAAGCCATCAGCACTAGCCGGGGCTCATAATTTTCAACTTCAGCCACTGCCATATTAAAGCGAGTGAGAAAATCTTTGATGGACTCTCCTGGTCTTTGTTTTATTTCACTTAGCTCCATGACATCCCGGATTATGGCTGCTTGGAACCTGAATTGCTACTGAACAATTTAGCTAAGGGAGCAAAGTCGTCCACAGACTTTGGCGGTAGCTTTGTGGACCAGAGGTAGGTCACTCCTTCTAGATAAGTCGGGAAATACATGCATTTGACCTTATCGGTGGCGCGTTCCCCGTTATGTTGATCGTATCTGCATAGGAACACATTGGGGTTACTTATCCCTTTGTAGGATTGCAACATTGAAGGTTTAAATTCCTATGGATATATAACCATTTTGATTCTTTCGGTGAGTGGGGTCTTAGTAAGAGAAAATTCCCACTTCTCTCGATTATCTTCTTTTCTCAAGCTATCCTTCACAATTTCACATGCCATCCCTAAAATATATTCCTGCAATATGCACCAACCTATGGAACAAGTGCCTTCTTGCTTGCCAAATTCTTGCTTAAGTGTGTAATTACAATCAGAGATGGGGAATATGGGTTTTCTTTTGAGAGAAACGCCCCTTTTGAAGGTTCATTTACCCGTTGAGAGGATGTGTCACCGGGGTGGTTGCGCATGGGCGCTTTAGCTGTTCCATAGTCCAGATTAACATAATTTATTTTCTGAACAGAATTTTGTTGTTTTATGCCTGAAGAAGTGGATTCTGCACCGTATACTTGACTTGTTCGAGCGGGTAGAAAACATGCGGCACTTAGTGTGGCTTTTGCGGTCGCGGCTTGAATATGAGCATTGATTCAAGTTTTTGCATCACTGCATCATTTGCAATGGTTATTTTACTTGTCAGTCCTGCCATCGCTTCTTCTTATTCTCTTTTGGTTATGGCTTCCCCAATTTCTGATGATTCTCCGACCTCAAATCGGACGGTGGGCGACGCGACAATATTAACATTGTTGACGAGGTCATCGATTTCGCCAATAGTTTCCTCCGCCATGTTCGTGATTCAAACAAAATTTCTCTTAGGATATTTCATTGGACTTCAACAAGGAAAGATGCAAATACGGCCCCACGGTGGGCGCCAAAATGTTTGCTCCAAACACCACCACCGACAGGAAGCCCTCTCTTCCCTCTTCCACGTCCAACCCGCCGATCATCCCCTCGAGCCTCGATTCTCGCGAAAACCGTAAACCTAGTTTTGAACCTTCGTGAAAGGTGAGTTTTTTTTATGTTTACACTTTGAAAAATCATATCTTTTTAGTGTGTTGACGAAATTCGATGAAACAGGAAACATCGGGACCGCAAGGAAGCTCTCTACCCAATAGAAGAAGCCGCGGATTTTTCTGAGCCATCTATGATTTTTAGCGAAGCAACAAACCAATGTGAGAAATCAAAATTAAATAAATTTGAATGGAAAATGTCGTGTATAAATTATATTAGCGAAATATAAATTACATACGTGTCGTATACCTCATGTACATGCGTGGTGTAAGCTATATAAGCGAAGAATGAATTATACATGCATAGAATAATTGATATATGTGTTGAAATGCAAGTGAAATATAGAAATTATATATATACTCCCCTCGTCCACAAACCATGGACGATATTTATTGTTGTGAATTGGTGTGAAACATTGGATGAAAAATACGAATGGTTGAATAATTGTTTGTGGTTGACATTGTTTGGTTGTGGTTGAAAAATACCCATTGGTGATTGAAATGAATTGGAAATATTTGTGGAAATAAATAAAACATGCCGCCTGCGTGCGAACTAGATGCATGATCCCCATTGTCAAAAACCGCGAGGTTTTAAGGTAGAGCGAGGAGCCGTACTAGGGACGGTCCCGGTTTTAACTACCCTGCCGTTATGCTGCCGAAATTTTGAATAATATTCATGTGTTTGAATTATTTTCATTTGCTAAAACTATATTTATTCGTTGAATAGAAAACCTTCATGTGTTGAATCGATATTCATTCGTTGATTAGAAATTCATGTGTTGAATGGTATTCGTGTTTTAAATATAAAAATCACATTTTTATCTATATATAGAAACTATAGAAAACCTTCATGTTTTGAATCAATATCCATTCGTTGATTAGAAATTCATGTGTTGAATGGTATTCGTGTTTTAAATATAAAAATCACATTTTTATCTATATATAGAAACTATAGAAAACCTTCATGTGTTGAATCGATATTCATTCGTTGAATTGAAATTCATGTGTTGAATGGTATTCACATCTTGAAAGAAATTGTTTTACAATAAAAATCACATTTTTATTATACACATGAATTGTTGAAATGTGAAGTGTTAAAAATAGCAACTCGTTCAAATAAATATGCATGAGTCGAAATATTCGTTAATTAGCTAATGATATGATTTTTGCCTATGCATGCAACATTAGAATGAATGGTGTTTTTAAACCAAATGGAATCAAATATGAAGTTGAATGGAAAATGATAAGCGATAAGAACTGTATATATGTACATGCATATTTATTGAACAGGTTATAGCAAAGGGGCTAGAGAAGAGGAATAAAATTTTGTGCCTGACAAATAGGTACACATTTACTGTTTTGTTTGGGTGATGATTTTATGAGCCTGTTGGCTAGCCGCTTGGCTTTTTCTTTTCGACATGAGACGCCCGTGTGGCTATTTGGGAATTTTCCCGGCCCCTCCCGTACAAAGGAGGTTATGGCGAAATTTTCCAAAATTTAAAGGCGTTAGTGAAATATTTGAAGTGAAAACGATATTGAAATTGTTGAATGAACTATATTTATATAAATATATAAATACAAATAAAATTAAAACGAAACGTGGCCGTGCAGTTCGTGTCTTGAAACTGTGATTTTAAACAACTAGTGCGGGAAATCCGACCTTTGGATCTTCCCGAAACCGCAACCGTTGGGTTCGCCTTGGAAATATCTTTCCAACGGCACCAACTTTGTAAAAATCCAATGGTTGGATTGTCTGGAATGTTTAATTCAAATCTGAAGAAAAACAGCGCCAGAAACGATTATATTAATATATATATAAATATAATTATATTTAATCGAATAACGACGTTGCAGTTCGTATTTTGGAATCGAAACTTCAAACGATTGTACCGGGAGATCCGACCGTCGGATTTTCCCGAAACTCGAACCGTTGGATTCGTTTTGAAAAGATCTTTCTAACGATGTAAATTTTATGAAGATCCAACGGTTAGATTTTCAGATATGTGTAAATCAAATCTGAAGAAAAACAGCGCCACGATTGCGTTATGGCCCGAAGCGTCGTTTTGAATAAATTGGCTATTTTAAAATAAATAAAAATGGCGATAAATTGTTATAAAATATTATAAACAATATGGATGTGATTTAGAAATTAACTGAAGGTTGGCTAAGTTGAATGGTTTCCTGGGTGTTAATCTGATGTTGGTTTTGGCCTTCGGGGTTAATATTTGGGAAATCGTTCTCTTACTGATTGACGGTTAGTGACTAATGAATTGATATGATGCGTGTATATGTTGGTGTTGCACTTGTTTATTATATACGCGAGTTGCTTAGAAAGACCGGGTTTTTCCCATTCTGAATAACTGAATCGACGATAATAAATCGAAGATGAAGACGATGGTCGAAGACCAGAGATCTTCACCTCGTCTGGATGGTAACCGAGGTCCTGATTGGGAGGCATCCCAAAATATGGATAATGAGTGGTGATCGTCCAAACGTACGTGCTGATCGATGGGTTTGCGGGATATTTAGTGCCTCCGGTTTCGTTCAGACCCAGAACGGACTTGTAAATGGATTGTGTGTCTGACATTGGATTTTATTCTGTGTTGATTGATCTCTATTATATATGCATCTGTTTGGCGGCGGAGATTTTATTCTTTTTCTTAACGCCCTTCTCTGAAACGCACGAGCTCAGAGGTTGTATATCGATGGACATCAGTCGCATGGCATGAATGGCCTGTGTGGCATGCTAAGATGCAGTGATCAGGGCTTCTGTTGAAAAGCAAAGTCTTGTGGTGATGATCAAAGCCCCGCCTGTGTGGCGTAGCTTTGTGTATAACGTAAAATCGCGAGCCTCACACCCCGGTATGAACCAGAAACGGGAGAGGACATCAGGGAGGGCCTGCGTTTCTTTCTAGCTAGGGTGGTGTCAGTGACCTACCAGCCCTGACATTTATATACTTTTCATCTGTGTGGTTGTTGCTATTGCGAGGCGCCTCGGTTAGATCGGACGATCCGGGTCCGATGGAGCCATTCGTTGGCTCATTTACACCCCAAAGGATGGGGAAACACAGTATTCAGGAATTTTAATCCACATCGGTGGACCGGCCCTGACGATCCAAAGGCTTGACTGAGTACTTGCCTGAGGGGCGGGCTAGAGCGTCTCGAATTCGGTAAGGACTATCTTTTGCCTTGGTTCAGGATGGAAATCCAATTTCCAAATACGACATCGTGCAGTTTTGATTGTATATATATATATGACGACATGATATATGGTACCCATGCCGCCTATGATTGATAGTTATGATTTGAAATTGTTTTCAAAACATATAAACACTAGCAATAATATCAAATGCCTTTGTTTTATTCGTATCAAGCATATTTTGGCCGTTATAAGGTAAAAACTCTATCCTCCGGTTTGCGTTGCATTGTGTGATGGGAACTGAGTCTTATAATGGCTTCATTTTTATAAAAAGCATTGCGATGGTTAAAAGAATGATTTGTTTTAAAGCACTGGCAATCCAATGGAGTAAACCCGTTCCACGAAAGTGGCGTGGTCCTGTGATTAGCCATATTATATATGTGTTGAGTAGATTTCTCATACCAGTCCCATGACTGACTCGTAGTTTGTTTCACTTTCAAACTCGGGTGCCCCTTTTTCTACATGGGCAGCCTTGTATTCAGGTTTAGCTGGTTATTTCTGGATTGCTGGAGCTGAGGATGGATTCTATCATTTATCTCTTTTTATGCTATTCAGCTCCTATTGTACATATTTTGCTTGTTTTCCGCTGTAGACATATATGTATAGTTGAACTGCATTTGTACTAAGTAAGATCCTGTATACTGTGTAACTCTGATGATTACTTTTATCCAGTATATTCTATTGTTCATTATCTAGTGTATTTATTTAATTTTGTTCTGCTATTATCTGTTTCTGTGTTATATTCCACGGATTACCCTTGCCACGTCAGTACGGGGTTTGGGGTCGTCTCATTTGGTATCATAGCCTTAGTTAAGCTTAGTTCTGGAATATAACATTTGAACGAACTCGTCAGAAATAGAACCAGTAGTGTTCTAGGACGGGTAACTCTATACAGATAGGATCAGTATTATCCTAGTATGAGTAAAGCAGAATGAAACTACACCTCGATAGACACATTTACATTTGAAGTATATGTTTCTATATTTTAAAATACCCTTTCTGTGACCTGACACTTGATCTGCTATTGCAAAAGTACTAGAAAAATGAGTGCCAGAAACAGAAGGAATACAGAACCCGATCTAGAGGCTCTATTAAAGAGATATCGAAATCTGAACGGAGCACAGTTCTCGGGCAATGAATCTATAATTCAGACTCAAGCTTGGATGAGCTCTGTCGAAAGAATATTTGAGCGCATCCAGTTGAGAGATGATCAGAAAAGATTAGTAGCCTCTTGGGCGTTCAAAGAAGAAGCTTTAATCTGGTGGGAAACAATCATCAAAAATAATCCAGAAGGTGATATCACCTGGGACAGGTTCAAAGTGATTTTCCTGGAAAGATTTACTCCTCCTGAAGCGACGGAGCGATTGTGTGATGAATTTTCTTATCTAATACAAGGTGATATGACCATCCCAGAATATCATAAGAAATTCAACAAACTTGCTCACTTTGCTCCTCATCTGATTCAAGATCCAAAGAGGAAAAATCTGAGATTTATTCATGGCCTGCAAAGGAGATATCAGGATAGTGTACTGAGGAATGTGAAGCTTCCTTTTTCTGAAATGATTTATATGGCTTATCAGTTTGAAGATCTCCATAAGAAAGGAATGTTACGTGACGAAGAAGAAGTCTGTTCTGGTGACAAAGCAGAGTCGAAAACTGATATTCCTGAAGCTAGTACGAGGTCGGAGGTCAATAAGAAGCCCAGTGCCAAGAGAAAAAGGGCTGAATCTGGGAATGAACGAATAACGACCGCCACGTGCTCAAGCTGCAATAGAAAAGGACATTTGGCGATAAGTTGCAAATCTTGGAACAAACGAAGAAAAAGTGGATCTAAGCCCACTAAGAAATAAAGGAACCCACATGGGGAAAGGAGATGCCATAAGTGCCACCAAGCATGTCATATTGCACGGGAGTGCCAACTCTCAAAGAAATCTGAAGCGGTGCATATAAATGAATTGGCAGAGACTTCCAAGCCCTCAGCTAGTCAAGAAAGGGCTGATGTTTTAGAAGGCACGCTCAATGTCAAGAACATTCCAGTTAAAGTACTATTTGATACTGGCGCACCACGAAGCTTTATTGCAAAGAGTGCAGTCAAGAAGTTAGATTTAAAATTGAAGAAGCTCAAGGAACCAATGACTGTCCAAAATCCGGTCGGGGGTTCTATCAATCTCAGTTGGATTTGTGCAGTACCTGTCTCCTTTTCTTGCTATAAATTCCCTACTATCTCTGTCGTTATGAATTTTAATGAATTCGATCTTATTCTGGGGTTGGATTAGCTAACCAAATATGAAGAAGAGGTTAGATGCGCCGAGAGAGTTGTTAGAGCTAAGATTAAATTAGGGAGTTATATAACTATACCGTGTGAAGGTCAGAAATCTAATAGAAAAGACTTCTGGGCAGCTCTCGATGTTTCTCCATCCCAAATAGAAAATGTCCCTGAAATCACAGAGAATATTCCCGACCTAGTGAAATATATTCCTGTCGTCAAGGACTATGCGGATGTGTTCGAAGAAGTTGTTCGCTTACCTCCGCAGAGAGAAATAGATTTCAAGATCGCGTTGATTCCTAATGCAAGGCCGGTAGTTCACGCTATTCGAAGAATGTCCTTGAAAGAGAAGGAGGAATTAGACAATCAAACACGACAGCTAGTATGGAAGGGTCTGATCAGGCCTGGTTTCTCTGATTAGGGAGCAGCATTGGTGTTTGTCCCAAAATCTGACGGTACTCTACGTCTACGTGTGGATTATCGTGATCTGAACAAGCAGACAATAAAGTACAAATATCCATTGCCACGGATTGATGATTTGTTAGATCGATTAAATGGAGCACAAGTATTTTCATGAATGGACCTAGCTATAGGCTTCCATCAACTTCGAACTGCCGAAGAGTGTGTTCCAATGACAGCGTTCAGAGGCCCCGACTTATTCTACGAGTGGTTAGTAATGCCGTTCGGCTTATGTAACGGTCCCGCCTATTTCGTCGATCTAATGAACAGAGTATTCAGAGGAGTATTGAATAAATTTGTTCTGGTTTTCATCGATGATATTCTAATCTTCTCTAAATCAAAGGCCGAACATGAAAAACATTTGGAATAGGTGCTAGAAATTCTCAGACGGAATGTATAAAAAGAAAAGTTTTCCAAATGTATATTCTGGCAAGAAGAAGTCAAATTTATGGGCCACGTTGTATCGAAGGAAGGAATTGTTGTGGATCCAAGCAAAATCACAGCTATTCAGAATTGGAAACAGCCCAGTACCCCCACTGAAGTCTGCAGTTTTCTTGGATTGGCTAGTTATTACCGGAAGTTCGTTAAAAACTTTTCGAAGATATCTGGTCACTTAACAAAGCTCACAAAGAAGCACGCGAAATTCAAATGGACTCCTAAAAGTGAGGAGGCTTTCGAAGAGCTAAATTTAAGACTAACGACTGCTCCAGTGTTAACCATTATCGATGGCAACCAGGATTTGAAAGTCTGGACTGATGCTTCTAGAGAAGGCCTCGACGCAGTGTTAATGCAAAGAGGCCAAGTGATCGCTTATGCTAGCCGTCAGCTGAAGCCACACGAGAAGAACTACGTAACTCATGATCTTGAGTTATTGGCTATAGTATTCGCTTTGAAAATCTGGAGACACTATCTTCTGGGTGAGAGATTTGAACTGTTTACAGATCACCAGTCGTTAAAGTATCTGTTCACTCAAAAAGACCTGAATCTGAGGCAGCAACGTTGGCTGGAGTTTCTTGCAGCATATGACTTTGAAATTATATACACTCCAGGGAAAGCCAATGTCGTGGCCGATGCGTTAAGCCGAAAGAATGAGATGATCGCCAGTTTTATTATCACGACTTCATTGATAGATAAAATATCTGCTATTCAAAAGGATGATCACTTCATTCAGAAGATCAGAGAGATAATTCAGAAAGGCGAGCCCTCGAGTTTTCAAGTTCATGATGATGATACTTTAAGGCTGAAGGGTCGAATCTGTGTCCCTAACATTCCAGAGCTTCGAAAGGAAGTACTGGATGAATGCCACAAGTCCAAACTTAGTATCCATCTGGGAGTAAGCAAAATGTATAATGACATCAAACGCACTTTCTGGTGGAAGTCGATGAAGAGGGACATTTCTTTATATGTTAGCCGATGCCCTACTTGCCAACTAGTCAAGAGCGACCAACAAAAGCTAGCTGGATTGTTACAACCGCTAGACGTTCCTGGTTGGAAGTGGGAACATATTTCTATGGATTTCATTGATGGTCTGCCCAGAACCAAAAAAGGGAATGACAGTATTTGGGTGATCGTAGATCGCTTCACGAAGACCGCCCATTTCATACCTGTCAGATCAAATAGAACTGCTCAGAGTCTGGCGCAGATTTACTTCAAGGAAATAGTTAGACTACATGGAGTGCCGCTCAGTATAGTCAGTGATAGAGATACAATATTTACTAGCAAATTCTGGGAAGCATTTCAAGTCGAACTGGGAACGAAGTTGAACTTGAGCACCACTTATCATCCTCAGACAGACGGTCAGACTGAGAGGGTAAATCGTATTTTAGAAGATCTATTGCAGGCTTGTGTTATAGATTTCGGTGGATCATGGGAAGACCATCTGCATTTGGCTGAATTCTCTTATAACAACAGCTACCAGGCGAGTCTGACAATGTCGCCATTCGAAGCATTGTATGGTAGACCGTGTTGATCTCCTGCTTGTTGGGTCGAGCCTGGAAATAGACTTGTGTTAGGGCCTGATATGATTTGAGAAGCTGCCGACAAATTCGATTTTATTAAGAAGCGATTACTCGCCGCTCAAAGCCGACAAAAGAGCTATGCCGATAGAAGAAGAAGAGATATATCCTTTGCGGTTGGCGACTATGTATATTTGAAAGTATCGCCGATGAGAGGAGTTATCCGGTTCGGTAAAACTGGAAAGTTGGTGCCCAAATTCATTGGTCCGTTTCCTATTCTGGAATGGATCGGGACTCTCGCTTATAGGGTTAAATTTCCAGATTGGTTGCCTGGAGTTCATGATGTATTTCACATATCTAAACTTCAAAAGCACGTTCATGATCCAGACTTGATCTTGGAAGAAGCAGCTCAACAGGATATTGAAATTACTCCAGAACTAGATGTGAGAAGAGAGCCGCTAAAAATTATCGGCAAAGAAACCAAAGAGCTGAGGAACAAGAAGGTTCGTTTAGTCAAAGTGCAATGGAGTGGAGATCCGCGAGATTATACTTGGGAAACTGAGGAGAGCATTCAGAAAGCTTATCCTAGATGCCGAGTGGATATCTCTGATTGACTCTGGTGCAAGGTACATTTACCCTACTTTGCATTACCATTTAATTCTCTACTCTGTTGTTATTTTCTTCCCATGGAGGTGCACTTTTAAATTCTATAGTCTGAATGATTTTAAAAAGAGTATAGAAATTGATTAGTATATTTTAGAAAAGTTGAAAACAATTGGATTGGCTGTTGTGTTGTGTGATTGTAGATATATCAAACCACTTTCGACTTTGTTCCTTTTCGGGGACGAAAAGTTTTAAGTGGGGGAGATTGTAACGACCCAGAAAATCTGAACCAATTTAAAATTCTTAAATTGGCTAAAATAATGGATTTTAAATATTTAAAATAAATATTTTAAATAATGGCAATGAAAAGTGAGTTTGAATCGACAATTGAAAACGAATATAATTAATTCTAATTATAAACAAGGCTTGAAAAGGCGCTGCAGTTTCAAAAATTGAATTCAAACTTTGTCGGACTATACCGGGTGCAAAACAAAACGGATTTTAGTGAAACCAAAAATATTTAAATCTGTTAGTGAATACCTTTCTAACGAATCTGAAAAATTGAAGTTTCATAACGGGAATCAAAAGTTATGGCCGAATGAATTTTCAGCATGGTCGCTATATAGAATACATAGCCCTGGAAAATTGATATTTTGCATACGACCTCGGAATTCGACGAAACCACTTTTGTTGGGTTCGGGATGTCAAACTATTTCCAGGTTTAAAATTTCATAATTTTCGAAGCTAGTATGTGAGCGTGGCAAAAGAAAATGTGCTTGGTCAATTTCTGTTAAATTGGATCGACCAGAAAATGGCCATTTTTCAAATGATCTTAGAATTCGACGAAACTAGTTTTGTTGGGACCGTAGCGTCAAAACATAGCTAGATTTATTTTTCTGGAATTTTTCGACTCAGTTTGTGGCCCTGGAAAATTGAAATGTACGTTCAAAGTTAAAAATCAAATGTTTTATACTTTAATTTGAAAAATAACTGACTGTAACAGTCGAATTGGCCTATGAAACATATCCCATTATGTCCGGAATGGGGGTATTTAGCTAGAGGCGATAGTCGTTGGGTTGGAAAAAGAGTTCGTTGGTGAAAACCCTAATTTTCTTAACTATATATATTCCGGCCAATCAAAATTTTTCTTTCATAATTAAAAAAACAAAAAAAAAGGCGAAACCCTCGAAACGAACGGCGACGCGTGCTCCAAACTTCCCCGACCGATCGCCGCCGCTACCGCCGCTTCCAGCCTCTGCCACCACCGCCGCTCGACGCGCCTTCGCCCCCCTACAAATCCGACCAACTTCCTCCGCCCCTCGTCGCCTGTGCCGCCTGAATCGAAGCCAGAAATCCCCGACCTTCCCAGCGCCGCCGCCGACGATCCTGACCACCGAACACCACCACCGACAGGAAGCCCTCTCTTCCCTCTTCCACGTCCAACCCGCCGATCATCCCCTCGAGCCTCGATTCTCGCGAAAACCGTAAACCTAGTTTTGAACCTTCGTGAAAGGTGAGTTTTTTTTATGTTTACACTTTGAAAAATCATATCTTTTTAGTGTGTTGACAAAATTCGATGAAACAGGAAACATCGGGACCGCAAGCAAGCTCTCTACCCAATAGAAGAAGCCGCGGATTTTTCTGAGCCATCTACGATTTTTAGCGAAGCAACAAACCAATGTGAGAAATCAAAATTAAATAAATTTGAATGGAAAATGTCGTGTATAAATTGTATTAGCGAAATATAAATTACACACGTGTCGTATACCTCATGTACATGCGTGGTGTAAGCTATATAAGAGAAGTATGAATTATACATGCATTGAATAATTGATATATGTGTTGAAATGCAAGTGAAATATAGCAATTATATATATATATATATGTACTCCCCTCGTCCACAAACCATGGACGATATTTATTGTTGTGAATTGGTGTGAAACATTGGATGAAAAAAACGAATGGTTGAATAATTGTTTGTGGTTAACATTGTTTGGTTGTGGTTGAAAAATACCTACTGGTGATTGAAATGAATTGGAAATATTTGTGGAAATAAATAAAACATGTCGCCTGCGTGCGAACTGGATGCATGATCCCCATTGTCAAAAACCGCGAGGTTTTAAGGTAGAGCGAGGAGCCGTACTAGGGACGGTCCCGGTTTTAACTACCCTGCCGTTATGCTGCAGAAATTTTGAATAATATTCATGTGTTTGAATTATTTTCATTTGCTAAAACTATATTTTTTCGTTGAATAGAAAACCTTCATGTGTTGAATCGATATTCATTCGTTGATTAGAAATTCATGTGTTGAATGGTATTCGTGTTTTAAATATAAAAATCACATTTTTATCTATATATAGAAACTATAGAAAACCTTCATGTGTTGAATCGATATTCATTCGTTGATTAGAAATTCATGTGTTGAATGGTATTCGTGTTTTAAATATAAAAATCACATTTTTATCTATATATAGAAACTATAGAAAACCTTCATGTGTTGAATCGATATTCATTCGTTGAATTGAAATTCATGTGTTGAATGGTATTCACATTTTGAAAGAAATTGTTTTACAATAAAAATCACGATTTTATTATACACATGAATTGTTGAAATGTGAAGTGTTAAAAATAGCAACTCGTTCAAATAAATATGCATGAGTCGAAATATTCATTAATTAGCTAATTATATGATTTTTGCCTATGCATGCAATATTAGAATGAATGGTGTTTTTAAACCAAATGGAATCAAATATGAAGTTGAATGGAAAATGATAAGCGATAAAAACTGTATATATGTACATGCATATTTATTGAACAGGTTATAGCAAAGGGGCTAGAGAAGAGGAATAAAATTTTGTGCTCGACAAATAGGTACACATTTACTGTTTTGTTTGGGTGATGATTTTATGAGCCTGTTGGCTAGCCGCTTGGCTTTTTCTTTTTCTTTTCGACATTAGACGCCCGTGTTGGCTGTTTGGTTATTTTTCCAGCCCCTCCCGTACAAAGGAGGTTACGGCGAAATTTTCCAAAATTTAAAGGCGTTAGTGAAATATTTGAAGTGAAAACGATATTGAAATTGTTGAATGAACTATATTTATATAAATATATAAATATAAATAAAATTAAAACGAAACGTGGCCGTGCAGTTCGTGTTTTGAAACCGTGATTTCAAACAACTAGTGCGGGAAATCCGACCTTTGGATCTTCCCGAAACCGCAACTGTTGGGTTCGCCTTGGAAATATCTTTCCAACGGCACCAACTTTGTAAAAATCCAACGGTTGGATTGTCTGGAATGTTTATTTCAAATCTGAATAAAAACAGCGCCAGAAACGATTATATTTATATATTTATATATATATATATATATATAATTATATTTAATCGAATAACGACGCTGCAGTTCGTATTTTGGAATCGAAACTTCAAACGATTGTACCGGGAGATCCGACCTTCGGATTTTCTCGAAACTGGAACCGTTGGATTCATTTTGAAAAGATCTTTCTAACGATGTAAATTTTATGAAGATCCAACGGTTAGATTTTCAGATATGTGTAAATCAAATCTGAAGAAAAACAGCGCCACGGTCGCGTTATGGCCCGAAGCATCGTTTTGAATAAATTGGCTATTTTAAAATAAATAAAAATGGCTATAAATCGTTATAAAATATTATAAACAATATGGATGTGATATAGAAATTAACTGAAGGTTGACTAAGTTGAATGGTTTCCTGGGTATTAATCTGATGTTGGTTTCGGCCTTCGGGGTTAATATTTGGGAAATCATTCTGTTACTGATTGACGGTTAGTGACTAATGAATTGATATGATGCGTGTATATGTTGGTGTTGCACTTGTTTATTATATACACGAGTTGCTCAAAAAGATCGGGTTTTTCCCATTCTGAATAACTGAATCGACGATAATAAATCGAAGATGAAGACGATGGTCGAAGACCGGAGATCTTCACCTCGTCTGGATGGTAACCGAGGTCCTGATTGGGAGGCATCCCAAAATATGGATATGTGATCGTCCAGACGTACGTGGTAATCGATGGGTTTGCGAGGTATTTAGTGCCTCTGGTTTCGTTCAGACCCAGAACGGACTTGTAAATGGACTGTGTGTCTGACATTGGATTTTATTCTGTGTTGATAGATCTCTATTAAATATGCATCTGTTTGGCGGCGGAGAATTTATTCTTTTGCTTAACGCCCCTTTCTGAAACGCACGAGCTCAGAGGTTGTATATCGATGGACATCGGTCGCATGGCATGAATGGCCTGTGTGGCATGCTAAGATGCAGTGATCAGGGCTTCTGTTGAAAAGCAAAGTCTTGTGGTGATGATCAAAGCCCCGCCTGTGTGGCGTAGCTTTGTGTATAATGTAAAATCGCGAGCCTCACACCCCGGTATGAACCAGAAACGGGAGAGGACATCAGGGAGGGCCTGCGTTTCTTTCTAGCTAGGGTGGTGTCAGTGACCTACCAGCCCTGACATTTATATACTTTTCACATGTGTGGTTGTTGCTGTTGCGAGGCGCCTCGGTTAGATCGGACGATCCGGGTCTGATGGAGTCATTCGTTGGCTCATTTACACCCCAAAGGGTGGGGAAACGCAGTGTTCAGGAATTTTAATCCACATCGGTGGACCGGCCCTGACGATCCAAACGCTTGACTGAGTACTTGCCTGAGGGGCAGGCTAGAGCGTCTCGAATTCGGTAAGGACTATCTTTTGCCTTGGTTCAGGATGGAAATCCAATTTCCAAATACGGCATCGAGCGGTTTTGATTGTATATATATATATGGCGACATGATATATGGTACCCATGCCGCCTATGATTGATAGTTATGATTTGAAATTGTTTTCAAAACATATAAACACTAGCAATAATATCAAATGCCTTTGTTTTATTCGTATCAAGCATATTTTGGCCGTTATAAGGTAAAAACTCTATCCTCCGGTTTGCGTTGCATTGTGTGATGGGAACTGAGTCTTATAATGGCTTCATTTTTATAAAAAGCATTGCGATGATTAAAAGAATGATTTGTTTTAAAGCACTGGCAATCCAATGGAGTAAATCCGTTCCACAAAAGTGGCGTGGTCCTATGATTAGCCATATTATATATGTGTTGAGTAGATTTCTCATACCAGTCTCATGACTGACTCGTAGTTTGTTTCACTTTCAAACTCGGGTGCCCCTTTTTCTACACGGGCAGCCTTGTATTTAGGTTTAGCTGGTTATTTCTGGATAGCTGGAGCTGAGGATGGATTCTATCATTTATCTCTTTTTATGTTGTTCAGCTCCTATTGTACATATTTTGTTTGTTTTCTGCTGTAGACATATATGTATAGTTGAACTGTATTTGTACTAAGTAAGATCCTGTATACTGTGTAACTCTGATGATTACTTTTATCCAGTATATTCTATTGTTCATTATCTGGTGTATTTATTTAATTTTGTTCTGCTATTATCTGTTTCTGTGTTATATTCCACGGATTACCCTTGCCACCGTTAGTACGGGGTTTGGGGTCGTCTCAGTAGGCTACAGATCGCCTGTCATATTAATCACGAACATGCCCCCGCATAGAAGTAGCCAACTGGTGACAGTTGTTTCTAGTTGTCCTGTGCAAGCGACTTCATAGGAGCGAGTAGTTGCATACACTACAAGAAAACACTGATTTTGCAGCGGAAAAATCCATCGCTAAACACTCGCTAGAGGACTGTTAGCGACATATTTGCAGCAGAATACGTCTCTTAGACCAAAAATTGGCACTAACACCTAAATGCAGATCACAGATCACAAAAATGCAGAAAATAGTAAATAAGAGGAGACACACAAAGTTTTTATAGTGGTTTGGCTGTAGATGTAGCCTACGTCCACTTTATATGCTTTTATATATGATGGAATTACAAGAATGATTCCCATGACTCGTGAGAATTGGTAGTGCAATGCTTAATTATCTTATGACATCCTCACTAAACGCTCAAGTTTTAATGAAGAATGTGGCTTATATGTACAGCAATGCTATGCTAGGAACAATGGTGGAAGCCGTAAAGAGTAATGACCAAAAGATCTTTTAAAATGCCTTCAGATGGTGTATTTATAACTGTCGGAGAGGCCATAGGGAGGCCGGGTCGTGATGAGGCACATGGCACCCGATCCGGGAAAGTAGGAGCAGGAGTAGCCTTGAGAACAAGTCAAGATCTACGCTTGTATCAGCAGGTGCAGGGATCGGTTCGTGGTCATGGGGTCGGGTTATGATGTGGGCTTCACGAGCCGAGGTCCGGTCGCGAGCTGGAGTGATGAAGCTAGTGGTCGAGTCGTGGTAATGGGGGTCGTGACGCATATATGCTCCACGAGCCAGAGTTGGTTCACGAGCAGAAGAAGAGTGCTTCACGAGCCGGGGGGTGCGAGCCAAGGAGGAGCCCACGAACCAAAGGGGGCGACCCGAAAAGAAATGTCACCAATTCTCAAAATCCAAGTTCCGCGTGCATTTACGGAAACGGACATAACTTTCAAACCGTAAGTATGATTGAGCCAAATGAAAGCTCTACTTGAAGCTCATTCCGAGGGCTACAAGAGTTATGGAGCATAGCTCCGTAATTGCTGTTTTCGGGCCCAAAAGAGGCCGTCTGATAGGAGTATCAGGCCATTTTACGTTGATGGTGTGATTTCGACCAAATCGCTCTATGTCTACTGACGTTGTTTCCACTACTTGAGCGTGCTGCTATCCAGGAATTCCTTGTGTGACAGCTTTGACCAAAAAGTGTGTCAATAAGTTTGCCCCTCGGAACATATCTTGTTGGTCGAAGGAAGATGTGTTCTGGATAATCTTTAAGATTCATTATCCGTACCTGCAAAAAGATAAGACAAATAATGCTAAAATGGCTCCGAGACGGCCTTACCGGAGTAAGACGACCAAGGAAGTGCTATGGGGTTCCAAGACGGCCTTACCAGAGTAAGACGACCAAGGAAATGCTGTGAGAATACACGACGGCCTTACCGGAGTAAGATGACCAAGGAAAAGCTAATGAAGTTCCAAGACTGTCTTACCGGGGTAAGATGACCAAGGAAATGCTAATCCGGATTGTTTATACTGGATTGATCCAGTTGGCAGCTGGAGCGCATGTCTGTTTATACTGGACGGATCCAGTTGGGAGCTGGAGCTCATCAATGATCTTTATTGATTCATGAAAGCGAAGCGGCAGTTATTCTATCCTTGAACATGACTAGAGACTACGGGTCGGTTCCGTGCGTGTGGGCCGATGTTGCCATGCTTATTACATGCAGAGAAAACAAAGACGGGAGAGAAGTCGCCTTAAAGCCTAAAAACATGAACTATGGTCCAGAGTCCGATAAACTGAAGAGATCCGATGAGTGGGATCAGCGAATGATAATCCCGCGATTGCTCGATCCAGGATCGTTCCCTCTCTGGGGAATAGGTGGTGGAAGCGCAGGTGTAGGCGCTGCTGGTCGAGTGACATACTCGGGTAGCTCTCCTCGTCTGACCCGATCTTCAATAAGATCTCACAAATGCCTACAGTCATCAGTGTTGTGACCGTCTATGTCATGAAATATGCAATGCCTTCCCTAGTTGCGTTGAGCTAGTGTTGGCTCCCTCTTGGAAGGCCTTGGATAGGAGGTGGCATCTCCTGTATCCATGTAAATGTTGCTCAGAGTGTCGTTCAGTTCATTGTATCTTTCATATTTTGGCCCTCTACGGGCCTGAGTGTTGCGGTCATTCTTGACATCGACTTTTCCTTTGCCTTTTCCAGAATCAGATGGTTCTCCATCTTTAAGCATGTTGACATCGAGAATGCACCTCTCGGAAGTTGCATCTTCTTCCTACAGAAATCTATCTGCCTCAAGGTAGAATTCGCCGAGATTTCGTGGTGGATCTCAGTACAAGGATTTTTTAAACTCTGAGTTATCTAGAACGCCGGATACAACTGCCATCAATACCATGGATGGTTCAGGGGGATCAACTGATGCTGCCGCAATGTTGAATCTTTCTTGGAATGAGCGCAGAGTTTCCCCGGGCCTCTGCTTGATTATAGTAAGTAACATGTCGTTCTTGGGTCGTGCAATGTGAATCCGAAATTGTTCAATGAAGCGTGCAACTAACATGTTCCAGCTATTGATCGATTCAGTTTCTAGCTGTCGAATCCACATAGCAGAAATATCAGTTAAAAAGAGGGGAAAACATTTCGCTATGATGTTTTCCGATGCCATTTGAACCTCCATGTGTCGTTTGTAGCGCATCATATGCACGGTAGGATCGGTCCTGCCGTTGTAAGGCTCCAGTTGTGGAAGTTTGAAATCTGAGGGATTACGAGAATTCCTGATTTCTTGAGTGAAAGGAGTGTGGTTGAAGTCATCTACGTCATTCTGATATGTGCGGCCTCTTGATAGGCGTTCAATCAGATCTGCTAGCCGATTTCCTTCAAATATTTGTTGCAAGTTGCCAAGATCAGAGCTGGTGCCCCCAGCGTTGAGTGCAGAATAAGTAGGAAGCTGTTGGTGAGCTGCTGGGAGCGAGTCGCGACTCGCGGTTCGAGGGGGTCGATTCGTGAGACCGGGTCGTGCAGTCTAGGTCGTGAGCAAGGAGGTCGCGACTCGTGGCTCGGGGTTCGTGGGGGACGACCCGACCTGGTCGTGGGTCCCCATCACGAGTCGCTCCCTGCTATTGCTGAGTGGGAATGTGTACTCTTATATCCATCCGATCTGGAGCCAAAATTGGTTGAACCTGACCATTTCCAGGAACGAAGGGTTGCCCCCGAGTCTAGGTGATGCACGAGCTGCTTTTGTGGTCTCATTTCCAATGCGTTGATCGTTGCTCGGCCTTCCATCCATCCAAGCGAAGAATCCATCAATCATCTCCTGTTGCTTCCTCAGGAGATCATCTTGCTTTGCCATTTGATCTCTCAATTCAGTAAAAACACCATCCATTTCTTCTCGAGTTAAGTATGCCGATGGGTTTTCGTAAGAGGAAGCTTCCTGGCTTGCCTCGTTTCTCGTGCCTTCAACCTCAGCACCTTCAGTACGGGAGAAAGTTCCATCCTTCTTTTTTTTAACCATTGACCCAATAGCAAAGCAAATCGATTTCTTTAGAGCTAGAAATTGAAGTAGTATCGTGTGTCTCTTTCCTGGCACGCCAAAATGTTAGACCAAAAATTGGCACTAACACCCAAATGCAGATAACAGATCACAAAAATGCAGAAAATAGTAAATAAGAGGAGACACACAAAGTTTTTATAGTGGTTCGGCTGTAGATGTAGCCTACGTCCAGTTTATATGCTATTATATATGATGGGATTACAAGAATGATTCTCACGACTCGTGAGAATTGGTAGTACAATGCTTAATTATCTTATGAAATCCTCACTAAACACTCAACTTTTAATGAAGAATGTGGCTTCTATGTTCAGCGATGCTTTGCTAAGAACAAGGGTGGAAGCGTAGAGAGCAATGGCCAAAAGATCCTTCAAAATACCTTCAGATGGTGTATTTATAGCTGTCGGAGAGGCCACAGGGAGGTCGGGTCGTGATGAGGCACGTGGCACCCGATCCGGGAAAGTAGGAGCAGGAGTAGTCTTGAGAATAGGTCAAGATCTACGCATGTATCAGCAGGTGCAGGGATCGGTTCATGGTCATGGTGTCGGGTCGAGATGTGGGCTTCATGAGCCGAGGTCTGGTCGTGAGCTGGAGTGATAAAGCTAGTGGTCGAGTCGTGGTAACGGGGTTCATGATGCATATATGCTCCACGAGCCAGAGCTGGTTCACAAGCAGAAGGAGAGTGCTTCACGAGCCGAGGGGGTGCAAGCCAAGGAGGAGCCCACGAACCAAAGTGGGCGACCCGAATAGAAATATCATCAATTCTCAAAATCCAAGTTCCGTGTGCATTTACGGCATAACTTTCAAACCGTAAGTCCGATTGAGCCAAATGAAAGCTCTACTTGAAGCTCATTCAGAGGACTACAAGAGTTATGGAGCATAGCTCCGTTATTGCTGTTTTTGGGCCCAAAAGAGGTCATCTGATAGGAGTTTTGGGCCATTTTATGTTGATGGTGTGATTTTGACCAAATCGCTTTATGTCTTCTGATGTTGTTTCCACTACTTGAGCGTGTTGCTATTCAGGAATTCCTTGTGTGACATCTTTGACCAAAAAGTGTGTCAACCCCCAAAACATATCTTGCTAGTTGAAGGAAGATGTGTTCTGGATAATCAGTAGGATCCATAATCCGTACCTACAAAAAGATAAGACAAATAATGCAAAAATGGCTCCGAGACGGCCTTACCGGAGTAAGACGATCAAGGAATTGCTATGGGGTTCCAAGATGGCCTTACCAGAGTAAGATGACCAAGGAAATGCTGTGAGGATCCACGACGGCCTTACTGGAGTAAGACGACCAGGGAAAAGCTGATGACGTTCCAAGACAGTCTTACCGAGGTAAGACGACCAAGGAAATGCTAATCCGGTTTGTTTATACTTGATGGATCTAGTTCGGAGCCGGGGCTCATGTCTGTTTATATTAGACTGATCCAGTTAGGAGCCGGAGCGCATGTCTTTTTATACTGGACGGATCCAGTTGGGAGCCGGACCTCATCAATGATCTTTATTGATTCATGAAAGCTAAGCGGCAGTTATTCTAATCCTGAACACGACTAGAGACCACGGGTCGGTTCCATGCATGTGGGCTGACTTTGCCATGCTTATTACATGCAGAGAAAACAAAGAAGGGCGAGAAGTCGCCTTAAAGCCTAAAAATATGAACTATGGTCTGGAGTCCAGTAAACTGAAGAGATCCGCTGAGTTGGATCAATGAATGATAATCCCGCGATTGCTCGATCCAGGATCGTTCCCTCTCTGGGGAATAGGTGGTGGTAGCGCAGGTGTAGGCGCTGTTGGTCGAGTGACATACTCGGGTAGCTCTCCTCGTCTGACTCGATCCTCAATAAGATCTCGCAAATGCCTGTAGTCATCAGTGTTGTGACCGTCTATGTCATGAAATATGCAATGCCTTCCAGCGTTGCGTTGAGCTGGTGTTGGCTCCCTCTTGGAAGGCCTCGGATATGAGGTGGCATCTCCTGTGTCTGTGTAAATGTTGCTCAGAGTGTCGTTCAGTTCAGTGTATCTTTCATATTTCGGCCCTCTCTGGGCCTGAGTGTTTCGGTCATTCTCGACATCGGCTTTGCCTTTGACTTTTCAAGAATCAGACGGTTCTCCATCTTTAAGCATGTTGACATAGAGAATACACCTCTCGGAAGTTGCATCTTCTTCCCACAGAAATCTATCTGCCTCAAGGTAGAATTCGCCGAGATTTCGTGGTGGATCTCGGTACAAGGATTTTTTAAACTCCGAGTTATCTAGGACGCCGGATACTGCTGTCATCAATACCATGGATAGTTCAGGGCAATCAACTGATGTTGCTGTAACGTTGAATCTTTCTGGGAATGAGCGCAGAGTTTCCTGGGCCTCTGCTTGATTGTAGTAAGTGACGTGACGTCCTTGGGTCGTGCAATGTGAACTCGAAATTGTTCAATGAAGCGTGCAACTAACATGTTCCAGCTGTTGATCGATTCAGTTTCTAGCTGCCAAATCCACATAGCAGCAATATCAGTTAAAAAGAGGGGAAAACATTCCACCGTTACGTTTCCCGATGCCATTTGAACCACCATGTGTCGTTTGTAGCGCGTCAGATGCACGGTAGGATCGGTCCTGCCGTTGTAGGGCTCCAGTTGTGGAAGTTTGAAATCTGGGGGATTACGAGAATTCCTGATTTCTTAAGTAAAAGGAATGTGGTAGACGTCATCCACGTCATTTTGATATGTGCGGCCTCTTGATAGGCGTTCAATCATATCTGCTAGCCGATTTGCTTCAAAAAGTTGTTATAAGTTGCCAAGATCAAAGCTGGTACCCCCAGCATTGAGTGCAGGATAAGCAGGAAGCTGTTGGGAGCAGGTCGCGGCTCGCAGTTCGAGGGTGTTGGTTCATGAGACCGGGTCGTGGAGTCCGGGTCGTGAGGCAGGGAGGTCGCGACTCGTGGCTCGTGGTTCGTGGGGGACGACCCAACCTGGCCGTGAGTCCCCATCACAGACCGCTCCCTGCTGCTGCTGAGTCTGGAGCCAAAGTTGGTTGAACCTGACCATTTCCAGGAACGAGGGGGTTTCCCCCTAGTTCAGGTGTTGCACTAGACCCTTTTGTGGTCTCATTTCCAATGCGTTGATCATTGCTCAGCGTTCCATCCATCCGAGCGAAGAATCCATCGATTATCTCCTGTTGCTTCCTGAGGAGATCATCTTTCTTTGCCATTTAATCTCTCAATTCAGCAAGAACGCCATCCATTTATTCTCGAGTCAAGTATGTCAATGGGTTTTCGTGAGAGGAAGCTTCCTAGCTTGCCTGGTTTCTCGTGCCTTCGGCCTCAGCACCTTCAGTACGGGAGAAAGTTCCATCCTTCTTTTTTTTAACCATTGATCCAATAGCCAAGCAAGTCGATTCCTTTAGAGCTAGAAATTGAAGTAGTATCGTGTGTCCCCTTCCTGGCGTGCCAAAATGTTAGACCAAAAATTGGTACTAACACCCAAATGCAGATCGCAGATCACAAAAATGCATAAAATAGTAAATAAGAGGAGACACACGAAGTTTTTATAGTGGTTCGGCTGTAGATGTAGCCTACGTCGACTTTATATGCTTTTATATATGATGGAATTACAAGAATGATTCCCACGACTAGTGAGAATTGGTAGTACAATGCTTAATTATCTTATGAAATCCTCACTAAACGCTCAAGTTTTAATGAAGAATGTGGCTTCTATGTTCAACAATGCGTTGCTAGGAACAATGGTGGAAGCCGTAGAGAGGAATGGCCAAAGGATCCTTTAAAATGCCTTCAGATGGTATATTTATAGCTGTTGGAGAGGCCATAGGGAGGCCGAGTCGTGATGAGGCACGTGGCTCCCGATCCGGGAAAGTAGGAGCAGAAGTAGCCTTGAGAACAGGTCAAGATCTATACGTGTATCAGCAGGTGCAGGGATCGGTTCGTGATCATGGGGTCGGGTCGTGATGTGGGATTCATGAGCCTAGGTCTAGTCGCGAGCTGGAGTGATGAACCTAGTGGTCGAGTCATGGTAACGGGGGTCGTGACACATATATGCTCCACGAGCCAGAGCTGGTTCACGAGCAGAAGAAAGTGCTTCACGAGCTGGGGGTTGCGAGCCAAGGAGGAGCCCACGAACCAAAGGGGCCGACCCGGACAGAAATTTCACCAATTCTCAAAATCTAAGTTCTACGTGCATTTACGGAAACGTGTATAACTTTAAAACTGTAAGTCTGATTGAGCCAAATGAAAGCTCTACTTGAAGCTCATTCAGAGGGCTGCAAGAATTACAGAGCTTAGCTCTGTAATTGCTGTTTTCGGGCCCAAAAGAAGTCGTCTGATAGGAGTTTCGGGTCATTTTACATTGATGGTGTGATTTCGACCAAATCGCTCTATGTCTTCTGACGTTGTTTCCACTACATAAGCGTGTTGCTATTCAGGAATTCCTTGTGTGACATCTTTGACCAAAAAATGTGTCAACAACTTTGCCCCCAGAACATATCTTGCTGGTTGAAGGAAGATGTGTTTTGGATAATCTGTAAGATCCATAATATGTACCTGCAAAAAGATAAGACAAATAATGCAAAAATGGCTCCGAGACGGCCTTATCAGAGTAAGATGACCAAGGAAGTGCTATGGGGTTCCAAGACGGCCTTACCGGAGTAAGACGACCAAGGAAATGCTATGACGATCCACGACGCCTTACCAGATTAAGACGACCAAGGAAAAGCTAATGAAGTTCCAAGACGGTCTTATCGAGGTAAGACGACCAAGGAAATGCTAATCTGGTTTGTTTATACTGGACAGATCCAGGTCGGAGCCGGGGCTCATGTCTGTATATACTTGACTGATCTAGTTGGGAGCCGAAGCGCAGGTCTGTTTATACTGGACGGATCCAGTTGGGAGCTGGATCTCATCAATGATCTTTATTGATTCATGAAAGCTAAGCGGCAGTTATTCTAACCCTGAACACGATTAGAGACTACGGGTTGGTTCCATGTGTGTGGGCCGACGTTGCCATGCTTATTACATGCAGAGAAAACAAAGAAGGGCGAGAAGTCGCCTTAAAGCCTAAAAACATGAACTATGGTTCGGAGTCCGGTAAACTGAAGAGATCCACTGAGTGGGATCAGTGAGTGATAATCCCGCGATTTCTTGATCCAAGATCGTTCCCTCTCCGGGGAATAGGTGGTGGCAGCGCAGGTGTAGGCGTTGTTGGTCGAGTGACATACTCGGGTAGCTCTCCTCGTCTGACCCGATCCTCAATAAGATCTCGCAAATGCCTGCAGTCATCAGTGTTATGACCGTCTATGTCATGAAATATGCAATGCCTTCCAGAGTTGCGTTGAGCTAGTGTTGGCTCCCTCTTAGGAGGCCTCGGATAGGAGGTGGCATCTCCTGTGTCCATGTAAATGTTGCTCAGAGTGTCGTTAAGTTCAGTGTATCTTTCATATTTCGGCCCTCTCCGGGCTTGAGTGTTGCGGTCATTCTCGACATCAGCTTTTCCTTTGCTTTTTCCAGAATCAGACGGTTCTCCATCTTTAAGCATGTTGACATCGAGAATGCACCTCTCGGAAGTTGAATCTTCTTCCCACAGAAATGTATCTATAACAAGGTAGAATTCGCCGAGATTTCGTGGTGGATCTCGGTACAAGGATTTTTAAAACTCCGAGTTACCCAGAACGCCGGATACTGCTGCCATCAATTACCATGGATGGTTCAAGGTGATCAACTGATGTTGCTGTAACGTTGAATCTTTCTGTGAATGAGCGCAGAGTTTCCCTGGGCCTCTGCTTGATTGTAGTAAGTGACATGACATTCTTGGGTCGTGCAATGTGAACCCAAAATTGTTCAATAAATCGTGCAACTAACATGTTCCAGCTGTTGATCGATTCAGTTTCTAGTTGCCGAATCCACATAGCAGCAATATCAGTTAAAAATAGAGGAATACATTCCGCCATGACAATTTCCGATGCCATTTGAGCCTCCATGTGTCGCTTGTAGCACATCAAATGCACGGTAGGATCGGTCCTACCGTTGTAGGGCTCCAGTTGTGGAAGTTTGAAATCTAGGGGATTACGAGAATTCCTGATTTCTTGAGTGAAAGGAATGTGGTTGACGTCATCCACGTCATTCTGATATGTGCGGCCTCTTAATAGGCGTTCAATCAGATCTGTTAGCCGATTTCCATCAAAAAGTTGTTGCAAGTTGCCAAGATCAGCGTTGGTGCCCCCAACGTTGAGTGCAGGATAAGCAGGAAGTTGTTGGTGAGCTGCTGGGAGCGGGTCGCAGCTCGCGGTTCTAGGGGGTCAGTTCGTGAGACCGGGTCGTGGAGTCGGGGTCGTGAGGCAGGGAGTTCGCGACTTGTGGCTTGTGGTTCGTGGGAGACGACCCGACCTGGCCGTGCGTCCCCATCACAGGCCGCTCCCAGCTGCTGCTGAGTGGGAATGTGTATTGTTGTATCCATCCAATCTGGAGCCATAGTTGGTTGAACCTGACCATTTCCCGGAATGAGGGGGTTTCCCCCTAGTTCAGGTGATGCACGAGACGCTTTTGTGGTCTCATTTCCAATGCGTTGATCGTTGCTCGGCCTTCCATCCGAGCGAAGAATCCGTCGATTATCTCTTGTTGCTTCCTGAGGAGATCATCTTGCTTTGCCATTTGATCTCTCAATTCAGCAAGAACGCCATCTATTTATTCTTGAGTCAACTATGCTGATGGGTTTTCGTGAGAGGAAGCTTCCTGGCTTGCCTCGTTTCTCGTACCTTCGGCCTCAGCACCTTCAGTACGGGAGAAAGTTCCATCCTTCTTTTTTTTAACCATTGATCCAATAGCCAAGCAAATCGATTCCTTTCGAGCTAGAAATTGAAGTAGTATTTTATGTCCCCTTCCCGGCACGCAAAAATGTTATACCAAAAATTGGCACTAACACCCAAATGCAGATCACAGATCACAAAAATGCAGAAAATAGTAAATACGAGGAGACACACGAAGTTTTTATAGTGGTTCAGCTGTAGATGTAGCCTACGTCCACTTTATATGCTTTTATATATGATCGAATTACAAGAATGATTCCCATGACTCGTGGAAATTCGTAGTACAATGCTTAATTATCTTATGAAATCCTCACTAAACGCTCAAGTTTTAATAAGGAATGTGGCTTTTATGTTCAACAATGCTTTGCTAGGAACAATGGTGGAAGCCGTAGAGAGGAATGGCTAAAAGATCCTTCAAAATGCCTTCAGATGGTGTATTTATAGTTGTCGGAGAGGCCATAGGGAGGCCGAGTCGTGATGAGGCACGTGGCACCCGACGGGAAAGTAGGAGCAGGAGTAGCCTTGAGAATAGGTCAAGATCTATATGTGTATCAGTAGGTGCAGGGATCGGTTCGTGGTCATGGGGTCAGGTCGTGATGTGGGCTTCATGAGCCGAGGTCTGGTCGCGAGCTGGAGTGATGAACCTAGCGGTCGAGTCGTGGTAACGGGGGTCGTGACACATATATGCTCCACGAGCCGGAGCTGGTTCACGAGCAGAAGAAGGTTGCTTCACGAGCCGGGGGGTGCGAGCCAAGGAGGGGCCCACGAACCAAAAGGGGCGACCCGAACAGAAATGTCACCAATTCTCAAAATCTAAGTTCTACGTGCATTTACAGAAATGGGCATAACTTTCAAACTGTAAGTCCGATTGAGCCAAATGAAAGCTCTACTTAAAGCTCATTCAGAGGGCTACAAGGTTATCGAGCTTAGCTCCGTAATTGCTGTTTTCGGGCCCAAAAGAGGTCATCTGATAGGAGTTTCGGGCCATTTTCCGTTGATGGTGTGATTTTAACCAAATCGCTCTATGTCTTTTGACGTTGTTTCCACTACTTGAGCGTGTTGCTATTCAGGAATTCCTTGAGTGAAATCTTTGACCAAAAAGTGTGTCAACAAGTTTGCCCCCCAGAACATATCTTGTTGGTTGAAGGAGGATGTGTTCTGGATAATCTGTAAGATCCATAATCCGTACCTGCAAAAAGATAAGACAAATAATGCAAAAATGGCTCTGAGACGGCCTTACCGGAGTAAGACGACCAAGGAAGTGCTATGGGGTTCCAAGACGACCTTACCGGAGTAAGACGACAAGGAAATGCTGTGAGGATCCACGAAGGCCTTACCGAAGTAAGACGACCAAGGAAAAGCTATTGAAGTTCCAAGACGGTCTTACCGAGGTAAGACGGCCAAGGAAATGCTAATCCGGTTTGTTTATACTGGACGGATCCAGTTCGGAGCCGGGGCTCATATCTATTTATACTGGACTGATCTAGTTGGGAGCCGGAGCGCATGTCTGTTTATACTAGACGGATCCAGTTGGGAGCCGGAGCTCATCAATGGTCTTTATTGATTCATGAAAGCTAAGCAGCAGTTATTCTAACCCTGAACACGACTAGAGACTACGGGTCGGTTCCATGCGTGTGGGCCGACATTGCTACGCTTATTACATGCAGAGAAAACAAAGAAGGGCGAGAAGTCGCCTTAAATCCTAAAAGCATGAACTATGGTCCGGAGTCCGGTAAAATGAAGAGATCCGCTGTGTGGGATCAGCGAATAATAATCCCGCAATTGCTCGATCCAGGTTCGTTCCCTCTTTGGGGAATAGGTGTTGGCAGCACAGGTGCAGGCACTGTTGGTCGAGTGACATACTCGGGTAGCTCTCCTCGTCTGACCCGATCCTCAATAAGATCTCGCAAATGCCTGCAGTCATCAGTGTTGTGACCATCTATGTCATGAAATATGCAATGCCTTCCAGAGTTGCATTGAGCTGGTGTTGGCTCCCTCTTGGGAGGCCTCGGATAGGAGGTGGCATCTCCTATGTCCATGTAAATGTTGCTCAGAGTGTCGTTCAGTTCAGTGTATCTTTCATATTTCGGCCCTCCCCGGGCCTGAGTGTTGCGGTCATTCTCGACATCGGCATTTCCTTTGCCTTTTCCAGAATCAGACGGTTCTCCATCTTTAAGCATGTTGACATCGAGAATGCACCTCTCGGAAGTTGCATCTTCTTCCCACAGAAATCTATCTGTCTCAAGGTAGAATTTGCCGAGATTTCGTGGTGGATCTCGGTACAAGGATTTTTTAAACTCCGAGTTATCTAGAACGTCGGATACGGCTGCCATCAATACCATGGATGGTTCAGGGCGATCAACTGATGTTGTTGTAACATTGAATCTTTATGGGAATGAGCGCAAAGTTTCCCCGTGCCTCTGCTTGATTGTAGTAAGTGACATGACGTTCTTGGGTCGTGCAATGTGAACCCGAAATTGTTCAATGAAGCGTGCAACTAACATGTTCCAGCAGTTGATCGATTCAGTTTCTAGCTGCCAAGTCCATATAGCAGCAATATCAGTTATAAAGAGGGGAAAACATTTCGCCATGACGTTTTTTGATGCCATTTGAACCTCCGTGTGTTGTTTGTAGCACATCAAATGCACAGTAGGATTGGTCCTGCCGTTGTAGGGCTCCAATTGTGGAAGTTTGAAATCTGGGGGATTACTAGAATTCCTGATTTCTTGAGTGAAAGGAATGTGGTTGACGTCATCCACGTCATTCTGATATATGCGGCCTCTTGATAGGCGTTCAATCAGATCTGCTAGTCGATTTCCTTCAAAAAGTTGTTGCAAGTTGCCAAGATCAGAGCTGGTGCCCCCAACGTTGAGTGCAGGATAAGCAGGAAGCTATAGGTGAGCTGCTGGGAGCGGGTCGCGGGTCGCGGTTCGAGGGGGTCGGTTCGTGAGACCTGGTCGTGGAATCCGGGTCGTGAGGCAGAGAGGTCGCGACTCGTGGCTCGTGGTTCGTGGGGGACGACCGGACCTGGCCGGGCGTCCCCATCACAAGCCGCTCCCTACTGCTGCTGAGTGGGAATGTGTATTGTTGTATCCATCCGATCTGGAGCCAAAGTTGGTTGAACCTGACTATTTCCAGGAACGAGGGGGTTGCCCCCTAGTTCAGGTGATGCACGAGCCGCTTTTGTGGTCTCATTTCCAATGCGTTGATCGTTGCTCGGCCTTCCATCCATCCCAGCGAAGAATCCATCGATTATCTCTTATTGCTTCCTGAGGAGCTCATCTTGCTTTGCCATTTGATCTCTCAATTCAGCAAGAACGCCATCCATTTATTCTCAAGTCAACTATGCCGATGGGTTTTCGTGAGAGGAAGCTTCCTGGCTTGCCTCGTTTCTCGTGCCTTCGGCCTCGCCACCTTCAGTACGGGAGAAAGTTCTATCCCTCTTTTTTTAACCATTGATCCAATAGCAAAGCAAATCGATTCCTTTAGAGCTAGAAATTGAAGTAGTATCGTGTGTCCCCTTCCTGGCGCGCCAAAATGTTAGGCCGAAAATTGGCGTTAACACCCAAATGCATATCACATATCACAGAAATGCATAAAATAGCAAATAAGAGGAGACATACGAAGTTTTTATAGTGTTTCGGCTGCAGATGTAGCCTACATCCACTTTATATGCTTTTATATATGATGGAATTATAAGAATGATTCCCACGACTCGTGAGAATGGTAGTACAATGCTTAATTATCTTATGAAATCCTCACTAAACGCTCAAGTTTTAATGAAGAACGTGGCTTCTATATTCAGCAATGCTTTTCTAGGAACAGTGGTGGAAGCTGTAGAGAGGAATGGCCAGAAGATCCTTCAAAATGCCTTCAGATGGTGTATATATAGCTGTCAGAGAGGCCACAGGGAGGCCGAGTCATGATGAGGCACGTGGCATCCGATCCGGGAAAGTAGTAGTAGGAGTAGCCTTGAGAACAGGTCAAGATCTGTACGTGTATCAGCAGGTGCAGGGATCGATTCGTGGTTATGGGGTCGGGTCGTGATGTGGGCTTCACGAGCCGAGGTTTGGTCGCGAGTTGGAGTGATGAAGCTAGTGGTCGAGTCGTGGTAACGGGGGTCGTGACACATATGTGCTCCATGAGCCGGAGCTGGTTCACGAGCAGAAGAAGAGTGCTTCACGAGCCGGGGGGGTGTGAGCCAAGGAGGAGCCCATGAACCAAAGGGGGCGACACGAACAGAAATGTCACCAATTCTCAAAATCCAAGTTCCATGTGCATTTACGGAAACAGGCATAACTTTCAAACCGTAAGTCCGATTGAGCCAAATGAAAGCTCTACTTGAAGCTCATTCAGAGGGCTACAAGAGTTACAGAGCAAGCTCTGTAATTGTTGTTTTCGGGCCCAAATGAGGTCGTCTGATAGGAGTTTTGGGCCATTTTACGTTGATGGTGTGATTTCGACCAAATCGCTCTATGTCTTCTGACGTTATTTCCACTACTTGAGCGTGTTGCTATTCGGGAATTCCTTGTGTGATAGCTTTGACCAAAAAGTGTGTCAACAAGTTCACCCCCCAGAAAATATCTCGTTGGTTGAAGGAAGATGTTTTCTAGATAATTTGTAAGATCCATAATCCCTACCTGCAAAAAGATAAGACAAATAATGCAAAAATGGCTCTGAGACGGCCTTACCGGAGTAAGACGATCAAGGAAGTGCTTTGAGGTTCCAAGACAGCCTCATCGGAGTAAGACGACCAATAAAATGCTGTGAGGATCCACGACGGCCTTACCGAGTAATACGACCGAGGAAAAGCTAATGAAGTTCCAAGACGGTCTTACCGGGGTAAGGCGACTAAGTAAATGCTAATCCGGTTTGTTTATTCTCGATGCATCCAGTTTGGAGCTGGAGCTCATGTCTGTTTATAATGGACTGATCCTGTTGGGAGCCGGAGCGCATGTCTGTTTATACTAGGCAGATCCAGTTGGGAGCCGGAGCTCATCAATGATCTTTATCGATTCATGAAAGCTAAGCGGCAGATATTCTAACCCTGAACACGACTAGAGACTACGGGTCAGTTCCGTGTGTGTGGGCCGAAGTTTCCATGCTTATTACATGTGGAGAAAACAAAGAAGGGCGAGAAGTCGGCTTAAAGCCTAAAAACATGAACTATGGTTCGGAGTCTGGTAAACTGAAGAGATCCGCTGAGTGGGATCAGCGAATAATAATCCCACGATTGCTCGATCCAGCATCGTTCCCTCTCTGGGGAATAAGTGGTGGCAACGCAGGTGTAGGCGCTGTTGGTCGAGTGACATACTCGGGTAGCTCTCCTTGTCTGACCCGATCCTCAATAAAATATCGCAAATGCCTGCAGTCATCAGTGTTGTGACCGTCTATGTCATAAAATATGCAATGCCTTCTAGAGTTGTGTTGAGCTAGTGTTAGCTCCCTTTTGGGAGGCCTCAGATAGGAGGTGGTACCCCCTGTGTCCATGTAAATGTTGCTCAGAGTGTCATTCATTTCAGCATATCTTTCATATTTCGGCCCTCTCCAGGCCTGAGTGTTGCGATCATTCTTGACATCGGCCTTTCCTTTGCCTTTTCCAGAATCAGACGGTTCTCCATCTTTAAGCATGTTGACATCGAGAATGCACCTCTTGGAAGTTGCATCTTCTTCTCATAGAAATCTATCTGCCTCAAGGTAGAATTCGCCGAGATTTCGTGGTGGATCTCGGTACAAGGAGTTTTTAAACTCCGAGTTATCTAGAACGCTGGATACTGCTGCCATCAATACCATGGATGGTTCAAGGCGATCAACTGATGTTGCTGCAAAGTTGAATCTTTCTAGGAATGAGCGCAGAGTTTCCCTGGGCCTATGCTTGATTGTAGCAAGTGACATGACGTTCTTGGGTCGTGCAATGTAAACCCAAAATTGTTCAATGAAGCGTGCAAATAACATGTTCCAGCTGTTGATCGATTCAGTTTCTAGGTGCCGAATCCACATAGCAGCAATATCAGTTAAAAAGAGGGGAAAACATTTCGCCGTGACGTTTTCCGATGCCATTTGAACCTCCATGTGCCGATTGTAGCGCATTAGATGCACGGTAGGATCAGTCTTGCCGTTGTAGGGCTCCATTTGTGGAAGTTTGAAATCTGGGGGTTTATGAGAATTCCTGATTTCTTGAGTGAAAGGAGTGTGATTGACGTCATCCATGTCATTCTAATATGTGCGGCCTCTTGATAGGCATTCAATCAGATCTGCTAGCCGATTTCCTTCAAAAAGTTGTTGCAAGTTGCCAAGATCGGAGCTGATGCCCCCAGCGTTGAGTGCAGGATAAGCAGGAAGCTGTTGGAGAGCTACTGGGAGCGGGTCGCGGCTCGTGGCTCGCGGTTCGAGGGGGTCGGTTTGTGAGACCAGGTCGTGAGGTAGGGAGGTCTCGACTCGTGGCTCGTGGTTCGTGGGGGACGACCCGACCTGGCCGTGGGTCCCCATCACGAGCCGCTCCCTGCTGTTGCTGAGTGGGAATGTGTATCTTGTATCCATTCGATATGGAGCCAAAGTTGGTTGAACTTGACCATTTCCAGGAACGAGGGGTTGCCCCCGAGTCCAGGTGATGCATGAGCCGCTTTTGTGGTCTCATTTCCAATGCACTGATCGTTGCTTGGCCTTCCATCCATCCGAGGGAAGAATCCATCGATCATCTCTTGCTGCTTCCTGAGGAGATCATCTTGCTTTGCCATTTGATCTCTCAATTCAGCAAGAATGCCATCCATTTCTTCTCGAGTCAAGTATGTCGATGGGTTTTCGTGAGAGGATGCTTCCTGGCTTGCCTCGTTTCTCGTACCTTCGACCTTAGCCCCTTCAGTACAGGAGAAAGTTCCATCCTTTTTTTTTAACAATTGATCCAATAGCCAAGCAAATAGATTCCTTTAGAGCTAGAAATTGAAGTAGTATCGTGTGTTCCCTTCCTGACGCGCCAAAATGTTAGACCAAAAATTGGCACTAACACCCAAATGCAGATCAACGATCACAAAAATGCAAAAAATAGTAAATAAGAGGAGACAAACGAAGTTTTTGTAGTGTTTCGGCTGTAGATGTAGCCTACGTCCACTTTATATGTTTTTATATATGATGGAATTACAAGAATGATTCCCACGACTCGTGAGAATTGGTGGTACAATGCTTAATTATCTTATGAAATCCTCACTAAACGCTCAAGTTTTAATGAAGAATGTGGCTTCTAAGTTCAGCAATGCTTTGATAGGAACAAAGGTGGAAGCCGTAGAGAGGAATGGACAAAAGATCCTTCAAAATGCCTTCAGATGGTGTATTTATAGCTGTCGAAAAGGCCATAGGGAGGTCGGGTCGTGATGAGGCACATGGCACCCGATCCGGGAAAGTAGGAGCAGGAGTAGCCTTGAGAATAAGTCAAGATCTACGCGTGTATCAGTAGGTGCAGGGATCGGTTCGTGGTCATGGGGTCGGGTCGTGATGTGGGCTTCACGAGCCGAGGTCTGGTCGCGAGCTAGAGTGATGAAGCTAGTGGTCGAGTCGTGGTAACGAGGGTCGTGACGCATATATGCTCCACGAGCCGGAGCTGGTTCACGAGCAGAAGAAGAGTGCTTCACGAGCCGGGGGGTGCGAGCCAAGGAGGAGCCCACGAACCAAAGGGGGCGACCCGAACAGAAATGTCACCAATTCTCAAAATCCAAGTTCCGCGTGCATTTACGAAAATGGGCATAACTTTCAAACTGTAAGTCCGATTGAGCCAAATGAAAGCTCTACTTGAAGCTCATTCAAAGAGATACAAGAGTTATGGAGCATAGCTCCATAATTGCTATTTTCGGGCCCAAAAGAGATCGTCTGATAGGAGTTTCGGGCCATTTTATGTTGATGGTGTGATTTCGACCAAATCGCTCTATGTCTTCTAACGTTGTTTCCACTACTTGAGCGTGTTGCTATTCAGGAATTCCTTGTGTGATAGCTTTGACAAGAAGTGTGTCAATAAGTTTTCCCCCTAGAACATATCTTGCTGGTTGAAGGAAGATGTGTTTTGGATAATCTGTAAGATCCATAATCCGTACCTGAAAAAAGATAAGACAAATAATGCAAAAATGGTTTCGACGCAGCCTTACCAGAGTAAGACGACCAAGGAAGTGCTATGGGGTTCCAAGACGGCCTTACCGGAGTAATACGACTAAGGAAATGTTGTGAGGATCCACGACGGCCTTACCGGAGTAAGACGACCAAGGAAAAGCTAATGAAGTTCCAAGACAGTCTTACCGGGGTAAGATGACCAAGGAAATGCTAATCCGGTTCGTTTATACTGGACGGATCCAGTTCGGAGCCGGAGCTCTTGTCTGTTTATACTGGACTGATCCAGTTAGGAGCCGAAGCGCATGTCTGTTTATACTGGACAGATCCAGTTGGGAGCCGGAGCTCATTAATGATCTTAATTGATTCATGAAAGCTAAGCGGGATTTATTCTAACCCTTAACACGACTAGAGACTATGAGTCAGTTCCGTGCGTGTGGGCCGACGTTGCCATGCTTATTACATGCAGAGAAAAACAAAGAAGGGCGAGAAGTTGCCTTAAAGCCAAAAAACATGAACTATGGTCCGGAGTCCGGTAAACTGAAGAGATCCGCTGAGTGGGATCAGTGAATGATAATCCCGCGATTGCTCGATCCAGGATCATTCCCTCTCTGGGGAATAAGTGGTGGCAGCGCAGGCGTAGGCGTTGTTGGTCGAGTGACATACTCGGGTAGCTCTCTTCGTTTGGCCCGATCCTCAATAAGATCTCGCAAATGCCCGCAGTCATCAGTGTTGTGACCGTCTATGTCATGAAATATGCAATGCCTTCCAGAGTTGCGTTGAGCTAGTATTGGCTCCCTCTTGGGAGGCCTCGGATAGGAGGTGGCACCTCCTGTGTCCTTGTAAATGTTGCTCGGAATTCAGTTCCGTGTATCTTTCATATTTCGGCCCTCTCCGGGCCTGAGTGTTGCGGACATTCATGACATCGGCTTTTCCTTTGCCTTTTCTAGAAGCAGACGGTTATCCATCTTTAAGCATGTTGACATCGAAAATGCACCTCTCGGAAGTTGCATCTTCTTCCCGTAGAAATCTATCTGCCTCAAGGTAGAATTCGCCGAGATTTCATGGTGGATCTCGGTACAAGGATTTTTTAAACTCTGAGTTATCTAGAACGCCGGATACTACTGCCATCAATACCATGGATGGTTCAGGGCGATCAACTGATGCTGCTGCAATGTTGAATCTTTCTAGGAATGAGCGCAAAGTTTCCCTGGGCCTCTGCTTGATTGTAGTAAGTGACATAACGTTCTTAGGTCGTGCAACGTGAACCCGAAATTGTTCAATGAAGCGTGCAACTAACATGTTCCAACTATTGATCGATTCAGTTTCTAGCTGTCGAATCCACATAGCAGCAATATCAGTTAAAAAGAGGGGAAAACATTTCGCCATGACGTTTTCTGATGCCATTTGAACCTCCATGTGTCGTTTATAGCGCATCAAATGCACGGTAGGATCGGTCCTGCCATTGTAGGGCTCCAGTTGTGAAAGTTTGAAATCTGGGGGATTACGAGAATTCCTGATTTCTTGAGTGAAAGGAGTGTGGTTGACGTCATCCACGTCATTCTGATATGTGCGGCCTCTTGATAGGCATTCAGTCAGATCTGCTAGCCGATTTCCTTCAAAAAGTTGTTGCAAGTTTCCAAGATCAGAGCTGGTGCCCCCAGCGTTGAGTGCAAGATAAGCAGGAAGCTATTAGTGAGCTGCTAGGAGCGGGTCGCCGGTCGTGGCTCGCGGTTCAAGGGGGTCGGTTCGTGAGACCGGGTCGTGAAGTCCGGGTCGTGAGGCAGGGATGTCGCGACTCGTGGTTAGTGGGGGACGACCTGACTTGGCCGTGGGTCCCCATCACGAGCCGCTCCCTGCTGTTGATAAGTGGGAATGTGTACTCTTGTATCTATCCGATCTGGAGCCAAAGTTGGTTGAACCTGACCATTTCCAGGAACGAGGGGGTTTCCCCCGAGTCCAGGTGATGCACGAGCCGCTTTTGTGGTCTCATTTCCAATGCGTTGATCGTTGGTCGTCCTTCCATCCATCCGAGCGAAGAATCCATCGATCATCTCCTATTGCTTTCTGAGGAGATCATCTTGCTTTGCCATTTGATCTCTCAATTCAGCAAGAATGCCATCTGTTTCTTCTCGAGTCAAGTATGCCGATGAGTTTTCGTGAGAGGAAGCTTCCTCGCTTGCCTTGTTTCTCGTGCCTTCGGCCTTAGCACCTTCAGTACGGGAGAAAGTTCCATCCTTCTTTTTTTTAACCATTGATCCAATATCCAAGCAAATCGATTCCTTTAGAGCTAGAAATTGAAGAAGTATCATGTATCCCCTTCCTGGCGCGCCAAAATGTTAGACCAAAAATTGGCACTAACACCCAAATGCAGATCACAGATCACAAAAATGCAAAAAATGGTAAATAAGAGGAGACACACGAAGTTATTATAATGGTTCGGTTGTGGATGTAGCCTACGTCCACTTTATATGCTTTTATATATGATGGAATTACAAGAATGATTCCCACAACTCGTGAGAATTGGTAGTACAATGCTTAATTATCTTATGAAATCCTCACTAAACGCTCAAGTTTTAATGAAGAATGTGGCTTCTATGTTCAGCAATGTTTTGCTAGGAACAATGGTGGAAGCCGTAGAGAGGAATGGCCAAAAGATCCTTTAAAATGCCTTTAGATGATGTATTTATAGCTGTCGGAGAGGCCATAGGGAGGCCGGGTCGTGATGAGGCGCGTGGCACCCGATCCGGTAAAGTAGGAACAGGAGTAGCCTTAAGAACAGGTCAAGATCTACGCGTGTATCAGCATGTGCAGGGATCGGTTCGTGGTCATGGGGTCGGGTCGTGATGTAGGCTTCAAGAGCCGAGGTCTGGCCGCGAGCTAGAGTGATGAAGCTAGTGGCCGAGTCGTGGTAACGGGGGTCGTGACGCATATATGCTCCACGAGCCGGAGCTGGTTCACGAGAAGAAGAAGAGTGTTTCACGAGCCGGGTGCGAGCCAAGGAGGAGCCCACGAACCAAAGGGGGTGACCCGAACAGAAATGTCACCAATTCTCAAAATCCAAGTTCCGCGCGTATTTACGAAAACGGGCATAACTTTCAAACCGTAAGTTCGATTGAGCCAAGTGAAAGCTTTACTTGAAGCTCATTCAGATGGCTACAGGAGTTACAGAGCTTAGCTCCGTAATTGCTGTTTTCGGGCCCATAAGAGGTCGTCTGATAAGAGTTTCAGGCCATTTTACGTTGATGGTGTGATTTCGACCAAATCGCTTTATGTCTTCTGACGTTGTTTCCATTACTTGAGCGTGTTGCTATTCAGGAATTCCTTATGTGACAGCTTTGACCAAAAAGTGTTTCGACAACGTCTATCGCTACAAAGCACGTCGATATTTTAGGCACGGTTTTGCGGTGGAAATTAACGTTGATTCTCCGTCACTTCATCGTCATTTTCTGATATATTATTATTTCATTTTAAAATATTTCACCATCGTTTTACCGACGAATATATATAATATAATATAATCAGTAAATATTTTTCCATCGCTAAATGCACACTTTTCAGCGAGGGATTATCGATAGAAATATATAGCAAACATTTTACATTTCAGTTATCTGTCAGTAAATCCTAGCTATATAGCGACAGATTACCGACGGAAATATATAGCAAACATTTTGCAGCATTTCTAACCATCAATCTAGACATCAAATACATTCGTTTTAGCAATACTCAACATTCAATACTCATCGTGCAACAAAACATATATACATATATATCAGCTAGAAAAATTAATGTCACAAAACATTATATAACGATAAAAAATGGTACGATAATTGATAAAATATTCACATAACACCCAACATTCATAGCATTATCCGATACAACTAAAAACTAATGTCACATAACCAAAATCTAAACAAAAATTATGTTTACATAGTTGATAGTTGATGGATCTACGCATCATAATGTCTAAAGTTCAAAAAAAAAAAAAAAAAAAAAAAAAAAAAAAAAAAACCTGCACATTTATATAAAAAAGGTTCTCATTTTCTGCATGAATCTATCCTAACGGAGCTCGAATGCTTGTCCTCCAATTTGCTCCTTGATCTTGGAACTGTAAGTCTATAACATAACACAAAAATAAGTTTTAAGAATAAAAAGTAGTCAACTATACATAACAAGCACATTTATCAATTATAACTGCTAGCTAGCGTTCACAAATAATTCCAAAATACAATCTATGATCCAAGTTACCAAGATGTCACAATATCCAAATCACCAAATAAGAATATCACATTGATACAATCAAAACAAACTAATAAAAACACACTTACTTAGGAGATGTGTAGATAGATACAAAAATTTCTAAACCTCTATTCTTTGCTTTGTTCTTGTATCCCCATTTGTTATCCAGCTTTTATATCTATGTTCCCTTGGAGAAATAACAAATAGTAAAAACATAACATCTTATGAATTCTTTTTCTTCATGTTAACATTTAACAATAACTGGAATGGTGAACAGGCGTGAAGAATGGAACAACTGAATGAGAATAGAAGCAAGTTGCATCTTGCATACTTTTTTTTAGTCATTCAACATCATGAAAGTATTTAACTGTAATCACCTCACTGGAGCATGTGATTATTCATTTATATGAAGGTCGTACAAATTATTCAGTCAATGAGATCGTATAAATAATTACTTAATAAAATGCATCTTCAAATGAATTGCTTATTAGATTTATTGAAATCTTCTTAATTTCATAACCACATAACTTAAATAAGCATTCAGTTAACAGTCTTACAAATTGGCCAGCTCAGTTTTATAATTGAGCATGGTTCAGTCAAAACTGAGCTCAACTCAGTCTTTTATAACTGAGCTCAGGCTCATTTTTTACAACTCAGCTTGGCTCAGTTTCTTTTAAAGCAATTTTATGATTTTTTTTTTTAATGCAAAAAATGCAGAATAAACTAAGAAGTCTTAAGGAAGTTAAATTTCAGAGGATGTTAAACTTCAGAGGAAGTTAAGGTGTAACATTTATTACTATTCAACAGTTTGTAACTAATATATAAGATCCATACTCAACAGAAAGTGAAGCCTTTTTGGGTAGCTTAGGTCTAATCATCTTTCCTCTGCAACCAAAGTAATGATTTTTATTTCAAAATATACCTGAAAGAACCACTAAGAGAAGGTTTCAGTCAAAAATAAACCTGAAATAATGTTTGTGTCGTGCAAGTCAAGAAACAGCAAATTCAAAAGAAGGTTACAATTTAAAAAAAATCAAACATATTCAGGAAACCTAAAGGAATTGTAAGTGGTGATGTTATCATTTCATAAAGCAGTAAGATTGGTTGAATTTGAGAGGAACACTAGCGAATTGATCTGCATATAAAATAACTGAACTGCAGGAGAATAATGAGTGGAGATTTCGTGTAAGAAAACTGATGGAATTAGTTAAACTTTTCATTAACCAAAGTTTATTTTATAGTCACTACTTATGTAAGAAAACTGATATCACTTTATAAATTTGTAAGACGTGTGCATATATAATAATACAAAATGTTTATATAAGTAAATGAATATATGCAATTGATTTACTAAAAATACTCAAGCAAACAATGCAGAATTAGTTAGTTTTGCCTTATCAATTTGCAAAACATATGGTATGATGGAAAATTAAAGATGCTTTAGCATGTGAATGATATATATACACCCAATTGATATACTAATAACTCTAATTGATGTGTGGTTGATTATATTTTTTTATAAATCTGGAAACTATATGGTCTAATATACTAAAGAAGATACTAATAGTTAAATGAATGGAATAAATATACAAGCACGATTAATAATATTCAAATAACAAGGAGTTAATCATGCATGATTTTGCATTATCGTTTTGTAATAAGTGCGGAAACATAAATGATACTCTAACACATGAATAAATGAAAGGAATAAAGTTTAATACTTTTGCATGCATAAGATAATTATAGTCTAGAATTCTTCAAGCAAATAAAATTTAAAGATATTCCAACTCTAATGAATGGTGCTTCCAATTTCAATTAGTGCATCCACACCTTAGGTAATTTTTACTTTTTATATTGTATCCTACTATTAGATGAATAATATAATTTTTTAAACATGGTTTATTTAGAAAGTATACATGTAAAAGTAAAGTTCCCTAAATCAGTAATTACCTTCATTGATTTTTTTTGCAGATTATTGCTTCTTATGTTTACATAGATGAACAAGATTTTTTTGGAAGAAATACTGCTCCTTTTGTAAATTTAGACAGTAGAATTTGTGATTCATGTTACTTCACCAACTATTACACTAGCCAATATGCAATATCAACTGCCTATTAAAAACCTGTAACATGTTTTCACAGTTCAACAAATGTTGTTGTAGAAATTGATAGCATGTTTTGATCGTTGATTTAGAAATTGGTATATAAGGAATAAAAATATCTTTTAGAAAAAAATTATTTGTTACAAATTAAGTAAGCTGTACTTACATAGTAACAAAATGTTAAATTAGAATGTTAGCAATTTTGATTTGCATCAAAATGGAACACCCTAAATTTGTAATTATCATTTTAACAATAAAATATACTCCCATTCTACTTTAAATTATAAGTTCCGTAATATTTTATTATTTATCTATTAGCTAAATCCGTAATTATTTTTCCAATAATGGTCACATTTTGTATTTGGTTTGTAGAAATACTACAAATATTTATTCTTTCATTTTAGGTGCAATTTATTCCTATCACTCCTGCCACAGGAGTGAGCTTTAAAACGTCTATGGTCAAACCGTCTAAATTGAAGATGCAACATTAACAAAAAAACAATGAACTTATTCTAGAATTCTTTTGTTGATTTTGTTTGCATATGGGAAATCCATTTAATGTCAAGCTGAGTTCTTAGTTCTTAGTTGTCATTCTTGGTTGCCAGCAGTAAACAGGTCAAGCTGAGTACTTAAATACCAGCAGCTCTTGACTCTAATGTCTAGTTTGAAGCATAAAGGCAACATCTAACGTTGAATAAAACTATTAACAAATATTATTGAGCTAGTGCCTACTCTCTGCTCACCGTTTGAATGTTAGTGCAACACTACATTTCACACATTACAACAGGCAACATCTAATGTTAGTGCAACATTAGTTCTTAGCACACTATACTACATATTACCCTTTAGTTCATTAATCAATTTAATTTCCAGGTGATTCAACATTATTTTCACTTTGGAAGCATCAGTTCTTAACCAAATTTACCATGATATTAGTTTTGTGCTTTATGTCTTTACTCAATGACTAAATTTAACTAAAATCTACCTGAGCAGTACCACCAATGTTCAACTTAAAAGTGGACCCTGCATCTACAGTGATCCACTGAAATCTCTTGGCCTCGTCCTCAAGCTCTCTATCTCCACAACTGGCCATGTTATCAAATTGCTTCCTATTTTCAAATCCAACAACATTGTCCTCGGAACGCCCTGCATTTTCACTTGAGTATGACATTTGCCTGTATAGTCAAGTTAGATCAAAACAGTACATAATGTCCCAAACCTAAAGAGAAGACCGGCCCTTAACAATATCAGTAGTTCGCTGCCGGTCTCTCCAATCCAACTCCAAAGAATGTGCCTCTTTTTGCATGATTATAAAATGTCTTGGAAGCGTAAAATTTTCCCTAGTCATACCTCAACCCAATGCCAACATCTACGCTCGCATCATCCGGAACCCACATGTTCTGTGCAGGATCGTATGTCCCGATCGCGTGGTAATCACGTCTATCATCGTCCATGCTAGCCTTCAGTACATGCTTCACAGCCGAGCTGGGCCTGACGGACGGATCCAACCCATGGTTGGCGTGGGATTAATCTGTTGTATCTACCTGGTAGAAATCCATGCATTCCCACATACCGACCCTCTCCACTGAATGATCAAAAATATAAACATAAAATTCTAATGAATTTTTCCTGCTGATTGATATATATATATATATATATGTATATATATATATATGTATGTATGTATGTATATATATGTATATATATATCAAGGAAAAAAAGCCTGTTCTGATGATTTTTCTTATAGCTGGTTGAAGACTTGAAGTACATATAGTAATGATGTTCCAGAAAATCAATATTGTTATGAACTTAAGGTTAATTACCAATAATAAAACACCATATGCTAATGTGAACACAGAAAATGTGTACTACATGATCCTAAGTAGTATGGACCGATTCAAAAAAAATTCCACAACACCACCGACGAGATTAAAATTTAAGCAGACTAAAATATTATGAAAGTATTTGAAAAATCAATTTAGATTGATAATGATAACATGGTTGATTTTAACCATGTAACAAATCGATTCAGACTGACAATACATGGTTAAGGATTGTATAGATTGAATGCGCTACTATCTTACTTTTACAGGAACAAAACGAAATTACAGAATATGAGGAAAAAATGAAAATGGTAGTTAATATAATTTTGCTCAAGTTGAAGGAGAAATAATGGAAGTTATGCCATTCATCTTTACAAATGGTAACATACGTAACTTTTTGAATGGAAAAACATAACTTCACAGTTAGTCATGCATAATGTCCATTTTTTCAATTCATATGCAGTTCCAGTTTTTCAAGCCATGACGAAACAACATTTAAACTTTTCCCTCGTTCACACACAGCTCTATGTTTTTAAGTCTAGGCGAAACAACAATTAAGACTTTGGTGAATATACGGTAGTAAGAGAAATTATAAACCTTGCTCTAGTTGTTCCATTTTGTTTTGAACTGTGAATATTTTCTGTGTGCTATGCAAGAAATAATAGATATTCCTCGATATTTTTCAAATTCATGTTATTTACTCAGAAAAAGTACATACCCATGTAGTGGCTCAAGTCATGTGCTCCTCGCATGAGTAGGTTTCTCTTCACTATGGGTAGAGATTTATAGATTTTATCCCCTGTTGCGAGATCATAATCACTGCTTGCGGCATCGACGATGATCGAAACCTTTTGAAAGGAGGAGAGGACGCCGGTACCGCGAGAATTGGGCTTGATCGACGATGAAGGGGGAGAGGTGAGAGTTTGTCTGGAAAGGCCATTGCAAAGAAAAATTAGGGATTCAAAACGATTTTTATTTTGGGGATAATGCTTAGAGCATCCCAACGCAATGTTGGTGGGGGATGACCTGACCCCCAACGGGGGGTCGGCAAGTCTCTTCTGGGTTGCCTTGGCAACCTCCAAGGTTGCCAAGGCAATCCAGAAGGTTGGATCAAAAAAGTAGCCATATCCGGCTTTTTTAACGTCGGATATGACTATACGGCCGATTTCCCCTTATACGGCTTTAATAAAGTCGTATAAGGGGTGGGGAATTAATTTCACCCACCCCTTATACGGCTTTATTAAAGCCTTGTAAGGAGCAACGGCTATTTTTATAGTCGTTGCTCCTTACCCGCTCCATTCTCCCTACCCTTCCCTTCCCTATATTTACATTAGTTTTTTTCTTTCTATACCACTCCCTTATCTTCTATTTCACCAAATCTTTCACGTAAAATTATCTTTATCATCCAATTGTAATGTCGAATAAACCGAGCAGCAAGAATAACAAAGGAAAATCGAAGATGGCGTCACAAAGCAATTCAAGGCCATACAACTTTGATCAAGAGCAGCAAGATATTCCAATGCAAATTGCTCATCAACGCAACGAACATTTTAATTCAGGTACAATGCACAACACTTCTAATTGTTATCCTCCGCAGCAAAATTGTAACTTCTACCAGTCACAACAAAATTCTAATCATTTTCAAAACACTCAAGTATCCGCCTATGGGCATAACTCGTCTTTTCAACAATCATATAGTAGTCAACCTTACTCATCTCCTAGCAGCCAACATGAAGCGACATTTTCAAATACTTCTCCCCAACTATGTAGAAACTTGAACATGTTATACGGTGATGATAGTGTAGAAAACAAGGAAATGCGAATTGATATCAATGAGATTCCCGATTCTGTTATGACTCGCCCGCTTGCGAAGGTTGCGAAAATGGTCAAATGGACACCTGATGAACAAGCTGAACTAGCGTTTTGTTGGGTTCAGTGTTCGAAAGATAACGTGAAAGGAACCAGTCAAACTGAAAATTCTTTTTGGAGTTCGGTTTGTAAATTATTCAACGGTCGAAGTCCATATAAGCCTCAGAGATCGATTGACTCTTTGAAGCAGTCGTGGAAGAGAATCAATGCTTGTTGTCAACTTTGGAAAGGGATAATGAGTGGATTGGCGAGTAGACAGCAAAGTGGAGCAAACGACATGGACTTGGTACTAAATTAGAATACATCCATTTCATTTCTCTTGTTGTATGATATTTTCGTTTATGTTAATTACTGTAATGCAGCTTAGCAGAGCAAATGAAGTGTATATGGCCAAATCAAAGAACCAACTGTTCACTATGCACAATTGCTATGATATACTTTCGCAAGAAGATAAATGGAGCAATGTGCGGCAGGAGCATACAACACAGCGGTTCATGCCACTATGGCCGAGCGAAGATGTTAGTCGCGGGAGCATTAATGCAAACGAAGAAACCCCTTTTACAACCGGTTTAGGAGGAAGACCACCTGGGAAGTACAAAGAAAATAAAAAGGCTACGAAAGATTACAGCCAGTATTACGAGCAACTCGATGGACGTATGGCAGCTGCGGAGGAATCAAACCAGCAGTACTTGGAAACTAAGGAAGCATCCAGAATAGAGAGAAGAGAGAGAGAGAGCAGAGGAAAAACAACGACGACATGAAGAGCTTCAACAAATGAGAATCAACGAATTGGAGTTACGAAGAGAAGAGTTAGCTCGACAACAAAGAATAGATGATTTTGCACTTATGAGTGTCAAGCTGGACGATCTAAATCCAATTCAAAGGAGGTACATGGAAAAGCGACTTGAAGAATTCGAGAAACGTAATGCACTTTAGGCAGTTTTAGTGTTATGTTCCAGTTTAAGTGTACTTGTGTTTAAGTGAATGGTGTTGTTTTAGTATTTGAATTCAGGTCTTGTACTTTAAGTTTATAATTAAGTTGTATTTCCCTTTGAATTTTTACTACGTGAATGAGTTATTAGTTGCAGAAATATTATAAATTGTCATAACAGAACGAGATTACGGATTAGAGTTGGCAGTGAACGAAAGCATTCAAACATTAATTTACAATAAAATAGAAATAACTAGTACGTAACCACACTAAATCTTACATAATAACGCATTCACTCCAATCATTAAGGCGGTAATTTACTATTGGTTTCCCGCATGCTCCCAATAGTGTTCAACAAGCTCTTCTCGTAATTCTAGATGAGCTTGTGGGTCTCGCACCTCTTCCAGTCGCTGCAAGTATTCTGCAAATGTATTTGGGTCCTTATATGGCTTTTTCCTAAATTCCACTGCATTGTCCGGGTAGTTTCGAAGCTGGAGTTCATATCCTCCTCGTTCTTCTTCAACAATCATATTATGTAAAATAATGCAACAGTACATGATGTCAGCTATAACAGATTTATCGTGGTAGTGCACTTCGTTTCGCAGTATGTGGAACCTACCTTGAAGTACTCCAAATGCCCTTTCAATATCTTTCCTCAAGCTCTCTTGTTGTTTCGTGAATAAGGCTTCTTTTGCATTGTTCGGTTTTTTGTATGCTTGCACCAGCGTCTTCGATTTCGGATATATTCCATCTACAAGATAATAACCGACCGAATGTTCGTTGTCACCAATTTTGTAGTTGCAAGGGGGTAAAAGGTCATTGTACAAATCGTTAAACACATATGATTGTCGTAATACATTAATATCGTTTAGAGATCCAGGAACACCAAAAAAAGCATGCCATATATAAAGGTCAAACGATGCAACAGCTTCTAAAATCATCGTAGCCTTTTTCATATGACCTCTGTATTGTCCTTGCAGTGCCACTGGACAGTTTTTCCATGTTCAGTGCATACAATCCAAGCTACCCAACATACCTGGAAATCCACGTTGATACCCCATAAGTAATAATCTAGCAATGTCATGAGCTGTTGGTGATCTAAGATACTCTTCACCGAACTCACGTACAACGGTTTTGCAAAACTGCTTCATGCATTCTACTGTCGTTGACTCACCAATTCTGATTTTGTCGTCCAACGAATCAGCGGAACTTGCATAAGAAAGCATACGTAATGCGGCTGTAACCTTCTGAAGTGGTGAAATGCCCAGTTCGTTGAGGGCATTTCTTCTATGTGTGAAATATACATTGGTTGCGGAAACTTTGGTAAGTACTCGAGTAAATATTGTTTTTAACATACGAAATCTTCGATGGAAATATACATCTCCGTATACAGGGCTTGCCACGAAATAATCCTTGACTAGTTGATTGTGTCCGGCGGGATAGTCGCGTCCGTATCGCAATTATTTTCTACCTTCAACGCTTCCACCTTGGGTCGACGCTGAGCTTTCAACAATATCTCGTTCTATCGCATATCTTGTTTCTTCATGAAAAGAATGTTGTTCTCTTTTACGATGCTCAAAATATTCATCCGACGTTGAGGACGAAGAAGAGCTAGAAGAACATCACCATAAATTTTTTAAAGCACTCATTGAGCAGCGATGTTGAATTCCACTCTGTTTTGGTTGTATGAAATATGAGCAGATGACATCACTTTATATATAATTGTATATGCACATTGGACATAATGACAAACACGGTGCTTGTCTTGTAGCGGAAGTGGGTTGTACATTACACGACCCTTTCAATTACAAGATGTAGTGTCTAGTAGTGCGCATTAATGACAAACACACTGCTTGTCTTGTAGCGGAAGTATATTGTACGTTGCTTTACTTTTTTGCTTGATTCCTGTAATTATTGTCGGTTAGAGCATCACTGAACGTTGAGAGGACTACACATTTTTGTCATAGATGCTACTGCTATCAATTTTGTATCACGGGTATCCAAGCTAGCCCATCTTTATTGATTACTTTATTGAATACTTTATTGATAGATTCCTTTAATTAGTGTCATTGCTTTATTGATTCCTTTATTGATTGATTCCTTTAATTAGTGTTGTTGCTTTATTGATTACTTTATTGATTGATTCCTTTATTGATTTCTTAATGGATTACGTACGTAGTACCTAAATGCCACAATGTTACATAAGTTTTCAACGATAACATAAGTTTAGAGAACAATAATACATAATTTTTCAACGACCATAAACTATTACACTATCATAATAATCATAAAACCTTAATCCGAGCCAAATCGGGTAAGCCATTCATAGCGAAGTTTGTACGCTTTGTGGCCAACAAACTCTTTACCGTATTCGAATAGGTAATGAGAATCATACGTTGGTTTGGCTATGGCTGCATCATCAACCACCTCGATAATGTTACGATACTTATCACAATCATTTGAAAATGTACGATTAGCCAGCTGGAGTTCAGTCGACGATCGTCTAGTAGGCCTTGAACAATGGTTGTTGTGTAGCCTAGTGATTATTGCCCATCGTTCTTCATAAGTTAACCCCCCTCCTCCTTGCATCAATAACTCTTCTCTTTTGTCAACCTGAATGTACGCCTTCACGAGAGCCAGGAGATCTTTAGCAGATAATTCGGGAGTTTCAGGATTGGAGTTCGAAGTTGATGGAATTTGGCTGCTAAGTGCTGAGTGAACTGGTGTTTTCGGCTGAGTTACACAAGCTGATACTTCATGACGCTGAACCACTACAGCCACCATATCTATTTGCGTATCTGGGACAATTTCACCATCTTCTACGTCTTCTTTACTCCCCTCGTACTCATCGAAAATTCGGTTCATATGCTCGTCACTAATTTCCCAATCGTCCATGATATGTACGTAGATTGAGGTAGCAACAATTTTAGTTTAAGGACGGAATATGAGCCATTGGGTATTTATCGTGGATGGAGGGAGCACAAAATATTAGTAGACCGCCTAGTACTGAATCGTGATATTAAGTGTGTACAGTTTACCGGACGCGACAACTCAATAATCGTGATTCCTTCATTACTACAAAGTATGTTGAAACCACTTTATTGAAACCACTTTATTTGTGTACAGTGAACCCACTTTATTGAAACCAAGCGAGGGTTTTGACCAATCACATTGATGTCGGTTGGTGCAGATTCCTTCATTACTACAAAGTTTAATTCATTATTACAAAGGTCGTGTACGTATAAATTAAAACATTACACGACATACCGGTGTTAAAAACCCTGGGTCGTCCCCACTCACATGACCTCTATTGATGACAAACAAATTGCATGGTTCAATATTTCAGTGACACAAACAATATTACGCATAACGATACATCCAACAATACACATAACGATACAGGAGTTTAAAAAGATACAACAACTACCGATAGACGGTAGGAAAGAAAACATCAAAGCATGCAGTAGGTAATAATAACTTTAGTTCACCACAATTTCCGTTCAGTCTCAAGGGAGTCTCATAATGTTCAATCGCAGTTGGTCGACAACGTTTTGGAGACGTCTAATCTCCCGTTCTAGTTCATTTGCATATGGTATTCCTCGTGAGCACAAAGGTGGGTCTATCCATTCCGTGTAATTGCAACCATTTGGATATGTTGGACATTGCTGCATGCGCCGACCAATATTGTTGCCCTCTGCTCGAACTACAACCTCAACCGCATAACCGTAGTTGCAACGAACTGGATATGAATTAACTTCATGCTCATTTGGTGGTACTCGATAGAACTCTACTTCTTGCGTTGGTTGAGCGACTTGCTGTTCATATGACACTCTGGTAGGTGGTCCTTGCGCTTCATGTGGAAGTTGTACGTTCCCCTGTAGCTGTGGTGGTCCACTTTGGGGTCTTATTTCGGTGAGAAACTGTAATTCATCTGCAAGCTCCGTTAGCCTTATCTCTTCATACGCCTGTTCATCTGAGTCTGTAGATGTTGACCAAGAAGACATTTGCAATGAGTGCTAAGCGACGTGGTTAGTGCAATAATGGGATGAAAGATATTTGAGTGAGGTAAGTTGGTAGTTATTTAGAGATATATTTATAGGTGGATAGTTGTTACGAATTGGTAAAATAAATAATGCTCAAGTGGATGACCCATACCCTGCAATGGGGAATCCAATGTTGAAACAAGCAATTCAGACAAGGATACCCTCGTGCGCTGTTCACACGTGATGCAAAAGTCATATCACAGGAAACACTCAAAAAGCTGAATAGTCAAATCTCGGATAAAGGTGTACAGTTGCAAAGTAACATAGCTGAGGGAATCCGGTGCTTTTGAAATAATAAAGTATATGTCGGTAGCTTTCCTGCTTTTGAAAAGGGAATTATTTGACCCATCACTAGAGGATGCTAATATACTGTAGCATGGACATGAAATTGAATGTTGTATGTGCATCATAATTTTTAGTACTTATTTCGTTTAACAAACACGTACGCACGATCACGCAGATTACATATAACGCACAAACAAGCAGATAACATAAAAAAACACAACGGTTACACATAAGGACGTACAAGCAGAGTACACTTACAGGCTAATACAAATACGAAACATACTGTTGAATAACCTACTACAAAGGGACAACACAATAAAACAAATATACAGGCAAATACAACATGAACGTCTACTAAATAAGATCCAACTAATCATCATCTAGATCCGCAGGCACCATCTCCACATCCTCAATATCGTCGTCGCGTGTGCTGAATGTCGGTCTATATCCGGGCCGCTCCTCATCAGCGGTCCTCAGCTCGTTCATACGAGCAGTCAACTCACCATACATTACCTGACGCTGACCTAGCGTCATCTGATAAAGATCCTGATAAGAAAAAACAGCTGGATCTGGATACTCCGTCACTTTTGGTCGTGGTATATCAATATACCTATCAGATCCGTATGTAGTTGGTACTGCAATAGTCCAACCGTAGTCTGGCACCTGGGAAGAGCGTGGAGGAGGTGGATCCTGTGGAGCATGGTAAACCTGTGTGGACTATGAAATATCAGCAACGAAAGGGGGCTCAAGGCCAGTACGGAGTGCAGAAGGCCCAACCAAGTCAACGGATGCAGCATGCACAAAACTCCCGTTCTGAGGTGGGGAGTAATACTGACGCCAGAAAGAAATATAATCCCTACCGGTAAGAATGAAATCACTGGCAGGCCACCACTCGTCTGCGTGCTCCTGTAAAGCACTAGTAGTATAAAACCTGTGAGTAGCTGTATGTGGGTGGGGATCATCAGGAACAGCATCCCCATCATATATCTGTCTCCAAAAACGTTCCCCTAAGTACCAGAAGCAACCTAAACAGGGGGGGAGGGGGTGTGATACTAGTGGAAAGCGCCTCGACGATAGATAAAGAGCATGCACCGAGGGGGGGTCAGCAAGACCCCGTGAACCATCAAAGGGATGCCAGATAACTGCATCATGCGTCCTCCGCAACTCAATCTGATTGCGAGCTATAGCAAATACATGTCGTGCCTGTCCTCCAGGCACCAGTCTACGGTTACCGACACTCCACGCTCGTACTCTAGGATAGAAAGTGGGTAATGATGGATCCACGGTGGGAAAAGACAAATTGTGGAAGTACTCAAAGTACCAGTACTGTAAAATCTCCCAAAAACCAGTAATCGAACCCACCCTGGTCCGAACGACACACTGAAGATCCAATGACTTATACAGGTAAGCTAAAATAGGTGTTCCCCAAGCATACACAGTTGGACTGCCATCAAATGAAAACGGTTCAACTACCGCCACATAACCACACGACACTATGCTCGAAGCATTTGAGAAAAATAAATTTCCCATCATATACAAAACAAATAATCGGGCAATCTCCAAATGATGAACTTTGTGGGGATCCCTCAATAAATTCTGTATTGCTAGTTTAATGCTAGAGCATTTAATATGGAAATTAGTGGTGACGGCATCATTTAAATCAAGATGTGGAAATAAATTACGGAGGGTAACGTAGTTCTGGTACACCTCATCATACGGCAAGGTAGCCGCTTGGCTTATGGCAAGACCAGTAAGCATAGAAAAGTCCAGTGGAGTGATTCCCATCTCCCCAAAACCAAAGTGGAATGTATGAGTTGTTTTCCACCAACAAGAAGCCAATGCACCACATAATTGAACATCATTATTTAAAAGACGTTCGATACCTATTTAACGAATAATTAGTAAGTTACAACGAATGGAATGAAAACGGAAATAGTAAGTACATACGACGAGAATACGTACTCAAAAAGTCGCCAAAACCAATATTACTCAGAAATGTATGAATAGTAGCCTCTGTATCATACTCACGAATCTGACTATACAGACGAACAACACCAGTCCAAGACCGACGCGTTCGCTCGTGTCGAGCCTAATATTACGAATGAGGGTTACTTAATTTATGTCCGACATTACGAAGGTAATATTTAATAAATAAAACGTACTGATGTGTCAACTAACGTGCTGACGTGCTCCTCTTTATCCCCCAACTCACAAAAATCGGCCAATTGCTTATCCGGGCTTAAATTTGGGTCCCGGTGCGACTCCAAAACCGCTTGGTCGTTTCTCCTAGCAACCCGTCTTCTTCTAACGGAAGGTGATTCACGGTCTTCTGTACCCTCAGTCGGTACGTTCTCTTCTACCGGTACGTGCTCGTCACTCGGATCCAAATTCCGGTTACGGCTACCGCTACCTCGAAGAACCATCATAACACGTTGCATACTTTTTTTTTTTTGGTATACGCAACAATGGCGGGAAGCAAGGAAGAGGAGAAGGATGAGATGGTGGGTGGCGGCGAGGGGGAGGGGGGTTTATCTCCCCTTCTTATCCGGCTTTTATAAAGCCGGATAAGGGTGTGGTGTGGATTGATCCCCACACCACACCACGGATTGCAATCGGACGGTTGTCCGATTGCAATCCATGTAATACTTTATCCGGCTTTATAAAAGCCGGATAAAGTATTACAAGAAACACACCCGTTGGGGTGAGTTGCTTTCAGTTTAGGGATGATTAGACATCCCCTAACACGCTGTGTTGGGGATGCTCTTACCTCGGTGAAGTATTGTCTACGAAAGGTAAGTTGTGGAACATGACGAAGATAGATGAGATGGGGGAATCTGGAGCGTTGAGTTATAGATAGATTAACGAAGGATTGCTCAGTTGTAATGAAGTCGCGGATTAGTGTTATTTTGCCAAGAACAGGAAAATAAATTATGTTATTATTGCCGCATCTTAGAACTCTTGGCGTCACAAATGCGACATCAAACAATTTTCTGCAAATTTTTGGCATCAATCATAAAATCGTTGATAATTATCTACATCTTAGTGGCGCCTTAATGACATATTAGTGATGTCTAGAAATTTAGTGATGTCATTATAAAGTCGCTAATTGTCATCAGAAATCAGCATTTTACTAGTACTGTGCTGATTGAAATTTATGATGAAAGCATATGACTTAATTAAGAATTTAGTAATTACATTGGTTAAGAGCAAATATAATTTTGTTAATTCTAACTAAGCAACGATTATAAGTTATTTATTATGGAATGTAAATTATTATTTATTATTACTTATAAATTATTAATAAGAACAAATTAATTATTAATTATTGAACATGTTAATAATTATTAAAAAATAACACTAAAGTATATCTTAGAAAAATAATATAAACATCTCTTACAAATTTGTTGGGATTCTACCGCAAAATGGCTTCGATAAATATTCGTTGGTATTCTGCCTGGATTTGCAACGGAAAATAGCAGCTAAAATTTTCTATCGGCAATTTGGCGCAATTTGTGATGGATTAGTGAGGGATAACAGAAAACGACGGTAATAAATAAAAGAAAGAAAAGTTGAAAAACCAAAAAACTATCCCTTGCAGATCACATGGAAATCCGTCGCTAATTAGCGACGGAAATTTTCGCTTCTAAATATTCGACGCTAAATCAGTGTTTTCTTGTAGTGATAGGAACAAGTTATTGCATAGGTCTTGGCATATTGAATGGGTGGACAGGCAATGAGTGCACATGCGTGACTTGTCAAAGCTTCCTGGTTAGTATAAGAATGGTCGACCAGATCATGTTGAGCCTTTTGTAATTGCCTGGTTGGAGCATCTGTATCTCTGATGGTGGATGGGCGACCAATCGAAGCTTGTAAAGGTACCATATGTGCGAACGCTTTGGAATTGATATCTATCGGACTAGTAGATAGCATATGATTGTAACATTAGTGACTGATGGATGAGAGTCTGATGTCGCGATCCATGAGCGGTGCATGGAGTACATGTACGTCCTTAGCATCTTTGTGTTTCCTGATATGAGCGACTGACTTCTTCGGACATAGACCGCTGGTCCTTTAAGCTATGCTCATTCGCTGTGCTCTTGGTTATGCGCAAACGACCCTTGGATATTAGAGCGGGCGATCCTTGTTTTAAGTACGAATCTCCTAAACTTGCTTGGGCCGTATTACCCTTTGGCATAGTTGAGCCAAGGTGTGTGACTGGTGTGGGACCTATCAGTTTCAATGTTGTGTGTTCCTCATCGTTGATGTGTTCAACTTCGGTTATGTGAGACTACCTTTATATGAATGATCCGAGTATCTTGGATCGCTCATGCATGTCTAAGCTCTGCAACGATTGTCCTGTATGTCTTATGAATATTTGATACACCAATTAGGGATAAACAGTTAATAAATAACTTCTTTTATATGAGAAAATAGGTTATAATCCCTTGATGTAGAACCACTTAGGGTAAAGGTTGGGTTTTGTTCTATGTAGGAAGGGTTCTTGTTCCAATAATCAGGATTATTTATTCTACTTCCTTTTTCCACTTGGTTACTCGCAAGGCTTCTATCCTTAACCTTTGTTCTTCCATCACTCTTGGGTCAGTGGTACCTGACATTTGAGATCCAAAAGACTTTTATTGGGACCTTTACCCATAATCTTACTTCTTCAAAGCTTAGTCCAATCCGTGACGGAACAACACAGTTAGATATGTGGTTGTTAACCACAAGGTCGGAGGTTCAAGTCCTCCTTCTAGCGCCAAAATGTTAATGACATTTCTCGTTAACACCGGAGATAGGTCCAAGAAAATGGACCTAAAGGGAAAATGAGATTATTTACTTCCTACAAGCTTGAGTTAGTTCACCGTTTCCTAGATATCTAGGTCTTAAACCCGAAGATTAGTTACTCTTCCCTCAAGGGGTGAGTATCACGCTTACAAGACTCAAGGACCAACAGTTACCTTGGAATAAGGATACCCTAAGCTCAACACAAGATAGAAAACTAAACGACTTGTAGAAAGGGGTTTCTTAGTAATCTTGAGGAAGGGTTTAAGCTTGGGTAAGAAGTCATTGTCATGTAGGAAGCATAAGGTAATATGTAAAGGAAGAAGCTAAACAACTCATGAAAATTGTGCTAAGTATTGATCCACACTTTATTGCTCATTTGTTTGGAATACATAAGTGTTTACAAAGGAAATCCCCAAATCAATTTAGAAATTAGGGTTTACTCTAGAAGAAAAGAGTACAAGATTGAGAAATGAGAATTTAGCCTCGAAAATGTGACCCCTATGATCTTATTTATAGACAAATCGGGACCCCTTTTGTCATTGGGTCAGCAGAAACCTCTTTCAGGTGCAACAACTAAGTGTCAGCCACCTTCTCCTTTCGGTTCCGGTTGTTTTGGCTCTCGGACGCTCTTTTGGCCTTGTCGATGGATGCAATACTACTTTTTAGGGTGTCGGTCTGGGCTTTTGGAAGGATGATCTCGGTGTTTGGAGCCTCTCTTTGATGTTGTTCTTATCTCTTTTGCATCGATACCAAGCCTGTTGGTATGGATAGCTTCATCGAAGGCTTTCGGCTTTTGGCCATGAACTTTCAGTCTCGTCTCTAAGTCTTTATTGCCTTCATGCTTCAAATACTTATGCTGCGTGAACTGCCACCCCTATCGGTACCGATACTAAGCAAGTTAGTGTGGATAGTTCTTCCTCTTAGAAGCTTCGACTTACCCTCAGTAAATATCTGGAGTGGTTTTCGATATTCCGGAAGGATGTTTTCGGTACATTATTTGTTGTTTTATAAAGTTTCCCCTCGGTTGTCATCAGTCTTTGGTATTGATTGCTGGCCTCTTGAAGGCTTCTCTCATGTTTCAGTTTCTTGAGCTTTTGATGCTGACGTCTCCTTCCGTATTGGCATTAAGTAGCTTAATACCGATATCCCTTTTTCCTTTCTTGGTCTCGGGTTATAGTCTTTCATCCTTTCTCTTCATCTGCTTCCTACTTAAGGTAACTGGCTTCTTGGATTGACTTCACATTTGTTGTCTCTTGTTTCGAAACCACCTGCCGATATTCCTTTTTCTGATCGGTTTCAAGTTTTTCCCTTCCAAGATGGTGGTGGTTACTTGTTGCCTCGATTGTCTTTTTTATGCTTTCGGCTTTATCCCTGTGTCGGGTTCATGCCTTCGGCTCATTCCCTTAATGTTGATGATGGTCTGATACCCCTTCGCCGGTAGCCTGTTTCGGTGTTGAATTTTAGTAGTAATATATATACCTATTTAGATTTGTAGATCTGAAAGAGAAATTGGAAAAGAAAAGGTAAATTTAAACAAAAAGAATTACCTATTCAAAGAACCATTTTTTCTCATAAGTCTGAATCCAGTCTCTCCAATTCTTGTTAATTAGATTTGTATAGGTTTATATTTTGAATTTTAGAAGAGGTTGGAGAATTGGGAATGACATAGCTACGCTGCTGCCTTCAGAAAATGTGAGAAAAGAATGAGGGTCTAGCTCTTTATTTGTAGGTGTAGAAATGTCCCTGAACCATTAGATTGAATTTCAGAAAAATCCTTTTATCGATGTAAAATTTATAAAATATAAAACTCTAGCCGCCACTGTTAGGATTAACCATGCGTCGATCCAACGGTCGACCGTTTAGATCGACCTAGCTGTGGTGGAAGACAGGGTATTTATTGCCATTTATATATTATTCCATTTTATTTATTTTCCATCCATTTTCGTATTTCATCCATAATTTTTTCATACGGACTCTGTTTGTGAAGTTCCAAACATGAAAGTTGACTAGAATTCCGTCATGAACGCAGGGATGCAAGTTTTGTGGTCAAGTTTCATCGTTTGCAAAATTTTCATTTTTAGAATCTAATTAAATAACTAATTTAATTATTGCCAAAATCCCGGGTTGTTATATAACCAAGAAGGATTTTTAGTCATAACAGAAGCACCAACTAATGGGGCATACAAGTTGTCTCGATCTGATGGGAACATGATCTCGAGAACTTGGAATTCAAAGCACGTCATACCTTATTTTATGTAGCCCTCACCACATAAAGAATGAATATTTAATTATCATCGAAAGGAGAATGGGTAATAAGGCATTGAACTGGACTTGGAGATATTGAACAGCTTGGACCAGTATACAAACTTGCTTGTGTTAATTATTCAAATATTATGCAATGGTAAAGTGACAAAGATATTAAATGGCAGGTACCAGTATAAAGAACCCTTTATGTTAATTTCTTGATATAATGAACTAACAAGGATGTTAGGTGAGACCTATGCCAGTATAAAGAAACTTTTATGTCAATATCTCTTAACATAATGAACCGACAGAGATATTAGATGGCCTGCACCAACATAAAGAAACATTTATGTTAATCTCTTAACATAATAAATTGGTAGGGATATCAGATGACTTTCACCAGTATAAATAAATCTTTATGATTACAAGTTTTTCTGTGATATAACCACACTAGACGTAAGGATATTGGATAGCCGGAACCAGTAAATCATGCACTGTAACGACCCGTATTCTACGCGTCATAGGATCGTAGGATATTTATTTCTTTCACATACGAAGTCGTATGGTCATGTAACTTTGGGAGACGACTATTGGGGTCATTTCCCATGTTCATGATTTTTCTCGATTTTTAAATGACCATTTTACCCCTAGTTAGCACTGTTTTGGCCATAACTTTTGACTGGAAAGGAATTTTGACCTGAAACCACTTCCATTGGCTTCGGATGATGGTTTCTCTTTCCGTAGAGTGGTCACATTAGCCAAACGGACTTACCGTTTGGGAGATATGGCTGAAACAAGTTTCAGATGGTGAAAAACAGCTTAATTGGGCTTAACCGGGTGATTAGCAGCTAGGCCCATAGGGGAATTTCGGGTTTAGAGGTATAGGAGGACTGATTAGGGTTAGGTTATCACTTTCATTTCAGTTTGAGCCGCCACAAACCTTCTTGAGACCTTAGTAATGGCTTCCATCCTCTAAAACCATCCCAAAACACATTTTTAGTGAAGATTAAGCCTAAACTACATCAAAGCAAGGCTAAATAGCAACAAAGTAAGGTTGGAGCTGCTGCTATACATAGGAATTCGACCCAAACAGAGAGTATTTCAGATTTGGTGTTTCATTTGTGGCCAAGGTGAGTGATTTGCATAGTTTTTGCACTAATTACGGTGATTAAGGGTAATTAGTGAAGATTAGCGAATTTATACACTAATAAATTCTGGAAAAATGTTTAGAAATTCTTAAATAATATTTCATGCCCCTGTTATAAAATTTAGACGATTTGGTTAAGTTTTACTAAGTATATGCTTAAACATGATTAAGAGGGACTATGGGAAAATATGAAGTTTTAGTCACCTTTTGATCCCTTTTGATTCATTTGAATTGTTGTTTACTGTTTGTGGTTGCTATTACATGTTGCTATGACTCTATGGTATGTTTTATGATTGATTAGAATAGTTAAATTGCTTGAAAACGTCGTCGAATGGCGTAGAAAGCTCGCTGGAAAGTTGCAGAAATGTGCAGGTTCCGAACCGGATCGGATCGGAGTAGAGGGTCGGATCGGATTTGTGAACTGACCAAGGGAATCTGAACTGGATCGGAGCTTGTCACTGGAGGAGGATCGGCGAGAAGGAAGGCTGCTTGCTTAGAGTTGGAGTGGACAAGCGGATCGGATCGGAACTAGGGAGCGGATCGGAGTAAGCTAAGGGGGCGGAGCGGATCGGCAATTGGGGAAGGACAGGATCGGGTATGGGAACTTAGAAGGGAGCAGCCACCGAACCAAGCAGAGAATAGGCACTACACTTCCGAACCGAACCAAGTGGAGAACCCGAACCGAAGGAGCACCGAACCGAATGGAAAAGACGACTACCGAACCGAACCGACGAAGATGATGACTACCGAACCGAACCGTATTCCAGAACTGTTACTGCGCGACGACTCTTTTGAAGACCAACTCCAATTCGACCAAACCCGAGATGCAAAGGAAGTCCAAATGAGAAGTTAGAGCTCAAGATTCAGATGGGAATCAACGAGTTCGCTTCATGGTTGGGCTTTGCTGCGGGACGCGTGCCAAGGAGTTATCGACGTCTATAGCTTTGGACCACTATGGTAGGAGGTACGAAGGCGGATTCAGGGCCATTATGGCATCGGTAGAACCAAGGGCTACGACCAATGAAGTGGGTCATTGAAATGTTTGGTCATGACTCCAAGTGTTTGGCTTGGTCACAGCAGGGTTTCTACAAGTCGGGATTCGTCGTTACCTCAGTTTGTCTAGTGTTCCAAAGTGGTAGATGTCGTACGCTTTACGCACTGAGTGAGAGATGTGAGGATGGTTGCTATGGATGATTTGTTTGCTATCATTGTGACATGCACGCCCCACCCCCGTATTCTTACACTATTTATTATGGCACCTTGGAGTATTGTACGGTATGTGGTACTAACTCTTTGGTTGCAGGTCCAGGTTCAGGTATGGTTTAGTATACATGTTATTATTCTGTTTAGATGCTTATCGCTCATACCAGGCTTTATGTCTGACCCAGAGTTTTATGTCTCTTCTTATTACTCTGGGTGCTCACACGAGCAGACTAGAGACAGGTTAGCTGGTGATGCACGGGTAGATGATCCGGAGACGAGCAGAAGGCTTCCACGTACTATATACATAATATTCTCCCTGTGCTGTTGAAGATCACTGCTTGGGCATTGGTGGTGTATCTTCTATTTTGGCTTTCTGTTGTTCAGAGACAGTAGAATTTTGAAAAGTTGTAATAAGCTGTATTTGGATTTCCGCTGCTTTGATGATTGATGTTGATTTTAGTTATCAGCTTATGCACTGTCTCGCCTGTTTTATGTCAAGTATGTTATTATTATATTTTATCCCATGCGCTGTGAGACATTCTACAGGTTCCTTGATTAGTTCATTCTCTTCTTTCCTTTCTTCTGACGACCGTTCTGTGCTAGCTGGGCATGTGTACAGCGCACTTTCGGAGGAAATGCAGGCTGGTGCGGACGGGCCGTCACATGCACCATGCTTTCGGGGTTGTATTTACATGGTTTGACTCCTCATTCAAAATTCAAATTATCTTCTCCCATACTATAGGGAAGGTCGTGTCAGGTGCACGAAATTCAAACTATCTTTCCCATACTGTAGGAAAGGCTATGCCAGACGCACGAAGTTCAAGCCTTCTACCCTTACACGTTAAGGAATGTCGTGTGAGGTGCATGAAGTACAAACTATCTGCTCCGAAAAAACGAGGAATGCCACCTTGAGCGCATAAAATCCAAACTATTTCATAATAGGACTACAAAAGAAAGCATGCTTCTTCAGAAGTTTATGACTGCTCCAAAATAGAAATATCAAGTCTACAAGACGTACTATCACTGTGAACTTATAGGCATGTGTGTTACATCCAAATCCGCAGAGCATAGCAGAAAGGGAAAAGTCATTATATAGCCTCAAAACTAGAAGGCAACAAACAAAGTCCACAATCTACTCCTAAGCACACATGACACGAAGAAAGGGGCAACAAAATGGAGAAATCAGGCTCGGAAGGAAGGCAAATGACCTTAACTATGTATGTGCCACTACCACTAAAATTCAAACTTTATTCTGTCGTAGAATTTCAATATGTCTAAAACATGGACCTAACCATTTTGAAATATTTCGCCAAAAGTGCATATCGATAGTCCTGTCACATCGAACTGACAAAATTGGCAAACAACACGTGGCAAGACCGAACGACTAGGAGGTGAAGAATAGAAGGTAATTTCGACAATTCACGTACATACACAGATTAAAAAAAGGAAGACACTATTCACAAAAAATATTTTTCGAGGACGCATGATTCTCTACTATCTAAACTATTAAAATTCTCTGTGTTTTTACTTTCCTTTCTTTTTCCATTTTTTCTTACTTTTTTCGGGGCAAGACCAACTGGTTTTTAAAGTAATCTGTAACACTTTTCTCATTATAACAAACAATGAGTAAAAATATATATAGGAGATAGGATGCTTCCCTATCTGCTAAAGACATTCTACCAAGCCCTAGCTACGAAATAATACAGGCCGATTTAAATCACCATGTAGGGTGATTAATCAGAAAAGTACATGTACACTAGTAAGGCAGTAGAAACAACAAACTTACACGCAGGTAAGTATACAAACATATACAGTAGAAACTAACATAATCCTATGGATGCAAAGCAATCCCAAGTGCAAACTACAAGCATGACAATTCACTTCATTCTTCCAAGCACTACACAGCAACAAACAACACTGCACAGTGAACAAATACTACTTTAGACTGCCTAGAACAAGCCCAACAGAGGCAAACAACTTGAAGACAAGGAACAAACACCCCCACTGATAGATGACCAGAAGAGGTCGATGGTGGCAAATTACCCAAAAACCAGATAGACCAGCAACCAAGATAACATGAAAACAGCCAAGCAAAACCACTCAAACACACGCAGATCAAACAAAGAAAACCACAACGTTGTAGAACACAAACTCAAGTCGAACGACTCTCAACACAACACAACAACCTAAAATCGGACAAAGCGTAAAAACTTACCAACCAAGTCAAAACCACATAGACCACACATATAGGTCACCAAATTACGAAAACGAACTCACTAGCACGTCGAACATAGTTTGATCCATAACCAACCAGGGGTTTGACTTTTAGTGAGAGCTCGAGTGAAATTGAGAGAACAACTGCAAGTGGGTAGCCAGATCTGAGAGTCGCGAGAGTCTCGAACTAATGTCTTCAGATTGGCTAAAGGAGAGGCAAGTGGAACACTATGAGTATGAACTTAGGAATTAGGGTTAGCAATCAAAGATCTAAGGTATAGTAAGCAGATCGACGAGGGTAGTTCGAGAGGAGAAGGAAAAGGGAACAGGTTTGGAAAGGGTAGATAAAGTGATACTCTGCCAAAACCACAAAAGCTGGGAAATAGATATGGAGAGACGAAGAGGGCAACAAAGAAAACTATGAAGGCGAAGGGAGTAGAAATGAGTGCGCGAGGAAAGAGGAAACAAAGAAAAAAAAGAAGAGATCCACCAGTCGCCATTGAAGGAAAGCAGAAGCTTTGATTTCGATTTTTGAATTTTTTTTCTTACTTCGATATGAATATTACAAAAATCCATACAGGCAATTCAACGTGTAGTTGGTATGCTTCTACTTGACTAAGTAAACATTCAATGACACAGCTACTACTCAAAGACGAATTCTCTTCGAGGTGAATTTGTTACCTCTAATTCGAAAAGGCACACATCACGTGGCCTCATTGTTACATTCTGTGGTTGTGAGAAGAAAATCCCACGGACGATTAGTAATCTTGAAGCTAAGCTAAAGTTGGTCATCGTTAATAAAACAATATTATATGAGAATTGCTGATTGTTTATTGAAGATGAAAGCAAATGTATTAGTCAAACACCGTGAGAGTTATTTTAATATTTGTGTATATATGTGAAAAATTAGATGCTATGTCAATTGGAATAACTAAAGGAGAAGGGAAATGGACACTGTCATAACATGCATGCGCAAAATTTACTTAACACTCTGCGCATACGCTTGTCAGTGGTAGTTTGGTAAAGGCATGGCTATTGGGTACAAATTGTTGTACTTTTTAAAATTTAATATTTTCTCTTCAATTTGAACTGTTTTATGCAAACAATTACGATTTTTTCAAACAGTCGCATCTTTAGCCAAACATCCATTTATGTGCTATTTATACATCTTTAACTTCAGTTTCATCTTTACTTTGCTTTTCTTCTCTGCCCTCATTCCTCAAATCAATAGATCCCCATCGACTATCTCTCTGAATTTAAGTTTTATTATATCCAAAGAAGTAATGGCAACAAAAGCAATCAGCTTAAAGTCGTTTTTATCGATTCAAGGAGAAAAAAATAATGACCATGTGAGCCTATACTTAAACTTTTTGTAACTACCGGATCAAGCCCACAAATCTGTTCGTGAACAAATGATTCTTAACTTAAAACTTCTCTAAGGAGCGAAGTTTTATTCCTCAAAAGGTCTAATTATTAGGAGATTGAACTTTACCATATAAGCATCATTTCATTGGCTTGTTTCGCGATGTGGGATTTATAATATCATTCCAACTCAGTGGAGCCCTGGTTGATGTAGCAAAGTTCACTGGATTTAAAGATTAAAATGCTAAAATTGTTACGTTTGTGGAGCGTGAAAAACGATAAATATTGTGGTTAAAATTGTGCAGCGTCATGAATAGTAACATAATTTAATGGAGAGAAAAATGAGAGAAAAGAGGAAAAAAAACACGATGAGTGTAATGCTATGTACGTTAAAGATAAGGCAAATTCTATTTCAACCCACGAATTTGCTTAGTGGCCCCATTAGGTTGAAAAAACCGACGAAACCCCCAAATTCTGCTGATTAGCCCTCGCTGAATTAAAAAAAAAAAAAAAAAACTCAAAAATACCCTTCAATGTAAGTCAATGCGTGGTTTTTCAGAGTACCACATGGTTAGTTACCCTACGTGGTTTCTTATAGTACCACGTAGTTGTTTTCCGTGGTTTCTTCAGGGACCACGTAGGGCAACTACGTGGTATTTTAAAAAATCACATAGTACACCTATGTATAGAAAACTATAAAAAAATATAATAGGAAAAAAATTGCATTTTCATTTCTTTATTTTTATTTTTATTTTTGATAAAACTGGGGTATTTAGCATTTTGCTGGGTGGAATAGTCAGCCTAAATATAATACTTGGTCGTTAAACCCTGACCGCACTGACTTTAATGGGACAGTGCCTGGCGTTTTACCACAAATGCCCTTGGCCAAAATGGCGCCGCCGTATCATTCCGAAAATGAAATTGGTCCACCCCGAACTTGATCCCCTAGGCCTTCCCACGGACGCTTCCGATACAGCCGTTGCCTTGCCTCTACCCCGAACTTGTTCGCCAGACCCTCAGCTGCACCGGCCATGGCCGCTTCCGCTCTAGTCCGCACCTATGCATGAAGCTACTACCTCCTTTCTGATCGGTTTTCTAGCTTCACTCATCGAGAATTGACCATCGGACATCGTTATCTCCGGCGAAACCCTCCTCGTCCACTCCTCTGCACTTCTTTGTCTTCTCCCCCTCCCTAATTCCGAATCACGTGCCAATTTTCAACCACATATGGTCAACCTACACCATCTCAAGCAGCAGTCTTCTTTAACCAACGCCCCCCAGTGGCCAACGTAAGCACCTTGATTGACAGCTCCATCACCTTAAGTGCTTAGTGTGTAAGAATTTTGTGAAATTGAGTGGTTTGTTGAGTTGGTTTTTTGTGACAGCGCTGTTGGGATCGGTGGTAGATTGCATGTCTAGACGTAGGTGGATGAACAAAGGAGATTGCAGCGGATGCAAATTTGATGAACATGGTTGCATTGATAGTTGCAGTTGATCCTGGGTAAGAATAACTATTGTAGTGGAAGTTATCATGCATTGATAAGGAGATGGAGAGATACGGTTGTATGATAGTAGAGATGCAATATTTGAGATTATGCAGCAATCAAGATTGTGTAGATGGGCGAGTGTGGTAGTTTTTGGTATGGAGGTCTTGGATACAGCGATAAAAGGTTTATAGAAAATGCATATGGATTTGTGTGAAACTTTGGAGAATGGATTGGATTGTGAATGCTAAGGTAAGTGATTTTCATTATAGTTCTACGGAATAGATATTTGGTTCTGGTCTTTGTTTATTGATATTATGTTGTGTCATATGCTAAATTCGTTGTTCGAAAATTGGGTTGATGAGTTGGTTGCTTGATTGTGTTATGCATTGGGAATAAAACCTGCTGGATAACTCTAGCAGCCCATTAGTTGGCATGATATTGTTGGTTACCTCCAGAAATCTAAACTACTGATATTTTGCTCATTTTAAGTGAAAGGAGGCTTAGCATCAGTGTATTAAAAAACGCGCCTGAGGCGCGCCTTGAGGCGCGCCTCGAGGCGAGGCGGTGGCTAAAACGCCTGGAGGCGTGCTTCAATAGGCGTTTTCCTCCTGAGGCTTACGCCTCAGTGGTTTGAGGCGTGGAAATCGCCAAAAACGCACGCCTCAGAGCCTCAACTCTCCGAGGCGTGCGTTTGTTTAAAAAAAAAAAATCAGTTGAAAGAGGAATCGCAATCAATTCTTGTTGTGGAATCGAAATCGATTCCTTAACTGGAATCGAAATCGATTCCTGAAATCGAGCTCGATTCCAGTTAAGGAATCGATTTCGATTCCTTAACAGGAATCGAAATCGATTCCATATTGATTCCTGTTATGGAATCGAGTTCCATTCCTGAATCAATTTCGAAAGAGAGGTTTTTTTTTTTTGTCTTTGTTTTAAAACTGCTGTGTGTTCTGTCTTTTTTATTATTATTATTTATTCTGTTTTTTTTAAGCTGTCGTGCACTGTCTTGAGCTATTTTAATTATGTGTTAATGTCCATGCTCGTTAAAAAAATGAGCAAACGGGATATGTGTTGCGCCTCATCTTTCCCTGAAAGGCTTACGCCTCAACGCGTCGAGGCTTACGCCTCGCCTCACGGACCCGAAAACGCCTCGCGTACGCCTTTTGCGTTTTAAAACATTGCTTAGCATAAATACTTCCCTGAATATATTATGTTTCCCTTGAGAAATTTTACATTGGATTTGTTACGGTTACCTTTGTGACTTATAGATAGCTTCAAGTCGGACTGCACAACGCTACTATTGAAACATGACTTGATTCGTCTCATTTTGTCTAGTAATGTGAAAGTTTTGCTATTTGGAAGTACAGTGATTGACGTGTTTGTCCAAAGTGCTCATTGGATTGGCCATTCACACTTTGTGAAGATATTAAGTGGTAAAAGGAATTAATGGATATTTTGTCTTAGGTCAGTTAACATGATGCATGCCGGAAACGTTAACATGGAGAAATAATGATTTTCTGAAGCTCAGATTTATTCTAATTTTCATGATTAGATCTGCTATGTATAATTACATACCTGGGCGGACTTGTACGGTTTCTGCATCCATTATCTTCACCTTGGGTCGTTAAGCTAAAAATGATCAATTTGGGATGTCATGTATCAAAAAAAGGCCCCCCGAAATGAGTATTCTCATGCATTGAAGTTTGTTAGACAGATTTTCCGAATTCCACTGCTCTCTATTTTTCAACTATTTTGCTTTTTAAATTTGGGGATTGACTTCATGTCCTATTTCGGACTTTGACATGTTCAGGTACAGTATTAAGACATGTATTTGACCCTGTTTAGTGTTTTATACTCATTATTATGATACATACATGTACTTGATTTTTGATAATGGTTGAAGAGATGGTTTTTTTTTTTTTTTCTCATAATTTTGTAACAATGTGCTTCCACACTCAAGTATTATCTCGGGGAAATGCACGTTTTTTCACATCATTGGTTTGAACTAAAAGGAATGAATTTTAGGAACTTTTTTGAAAATATATTTGTATAAAAGCGACGAAAAATGTTCTAAATATGTGAACCTATCTAGAGGCTTGCGGCGATGAGCATATCTTGAGTTCAAGGATTTTACTCCCATCTGTTGCGTGGATAGTACAACAGATTTCCATAGTACGTAGTACCCATTGAGTGAATGTGGTGGTGGGTTTCCATTTAAGGATGTTCAATAGACGTTCAATTAGTGGACAGATGATAAGAATTCAAATAAAGGATATGTTCTAATTTGCTAGCTTCGTGCACGGTCTAAAGATCAATCGGCCATTAGATATGATAATTGAATATCTTGCTACCCTTTTGCTTGTTTTGACCATCTAACAAGAGAAGCGATGTGTGATTATTGTGCGTAGAGACAGGACCATCCCTGATGTCTATTATGTTTGACCTTGAGCAGTTGTGAGTTCTGTTAGTGTTTAAGAGTTTGTTGAGTAAATATGCCACATACAACATTTTGATTTTGCACTTACTTCGTACATCTAGGGGTTGGGTTGTTTGATGCCTAGGAGGCTTTGATTTTGCCCAAAGACTCGTGGTATATGATGGGAATGCAGCAACACCCATATTTGTAGTTGTGATAAGGATACAATTACAATGTTCCAACCAATAACCAGCTCACCAAATAACTGACTTATCCATTCTTGTATGTGCATTGTTGGCGTCATCATATACCCTTGTGTTATCATTGTGAGACTAACTCTGATGGTTATTGAAGGGCGTGTTATTACATATGCTTTTATACAGTTCAGCTGATACTCACACACATGGTATTCGGATAAAGAATAATTTACACTACAGTTCATAGTCTAACCACAGCAGTTTATTTTCTAGAACTCTTGGGTACATCAATTTAAGACATTGTTTTTGTGTGTCTGTTTTTCTTGTTATCTATATTGGAGTGTAGCCTATAGACAATTTTTAGAATTGTTGATTTAGTAGTGGTGACAATCAAACTTGTTGGTCGGAACCAAACCGATCCCAATGGTTCTCGGGTTTAGTCAGATCAAATTTATCGGATTCAAACTAAATAATAATAAACCCAACCCGAGCCGAGGTTCGTTTTCGGCCCTGTTGGATAATAACACTAAAACTATCTATGTTTTTCGGCTTTTTGGCTGGTTCAGGTCAAGTTTGATTGGGTCATCATGATATTTTCCATCATTCAATTTCAATATGAGGCCAATTGGGTTTGGATGGTGTTTGAGCCTTCTCGGGTCGGTTATGGTTTGTGTATCTTGGTTCAACCCTATGGTCAAGACTTTGTTTCCAATTTTGAGATTTTTCTGCCATTGATTTTTTTTGGGGGATCTTCGACATAAATTCATTTTTTAAATATTTATCATATTTGTGTTTTTTTGGAAATACTAATCTAGATATTCGTTCAACTTTTATGTTTGAGATTTCTTGTCATTTTTCAGATTTTTTATATGTGAAGTTTTGACTTTTGACATAGATCAGTTATGTTTAATGTGTGATATATTTTATTATTGTATCAGATGGACTTGTGTATATTATGGAATGTTAAATGTGAAGTTTCATTTGTACATATTTTCAAGATTTTATGTATATATATGTAGAAGGATTCACCTTGATAAATTCGAAATGAGTCCAAAATTTCGGGATATGTTGTCATAACAGTTAAAGATCACCTTGGTAAAAATTTAGATTGCTTGGATGATTTTAAAAGTAATATTTAAAATTAGGGGGTAAATGCAATTGTTAATATTTAAGTTGACATTATGAACATGTTAGAAATTTCAAAATGTTCTCAAAATTTATGTAAATGCTGTTTGCATGTTGACGAAACATCTCCAAATTTTGGATACATTCCAGTATGAAACTCGAAAAAACATTGAGATGTAGTGTAGTGGTGTAACATAAGAGGTGCAGGTGAGAGTTTTAGATCTCTTTCTTATATACCTTCCTTCTATTCCCTCCGTCTTTTAGTGCAAAATAGTTCTGCAACAAGGTCAATTTTTGTAGTCGTGTCATATTCACGAAAAAGTCGTATACAGATTTTTTTTTTTTTTTTTTTTTTTTTTTTTTATAATACTGAAATTTTAACACCTTCAAAATTACATTTCAAATCGACAGTTATGAATAAACAATTTTGATGTTTCATGTTGGCTTGTGATTTGAAGGTGTCAAAACTTTCGAGATGAATCAAAATTTTGTACAGATGATTTTGCTAATGGCTATGACACATCTACAAAAAATAGATATTACATTCTTTTTCTTGTGTACTTTTCCAAACATACCGATTTTTTATAAATTCAAACCCATATAAATTGGTCTCACCACATCCGCAGTCTACATCATTTCTACTTTATTTTATTCTGACATGTTAATCGTGTATCTACTGTGTCTATGGTGAATTCGAACTTGACACCCATAACCTCTTTCGGCCCCCGTCTGATCTTGATTGCATACCTTAAGATCCAAAAATTGATGATAAAAATCAGAACACAAATAGTATAGCAAACTAGAACGTACAAAACTTACGATTTGGTATCCTCATTTCCTAGTTTTCCGATACTTAAATTCAAGCTGTTTCCCGTTGAGAAGTTATATATAACAATGTTGGATTTCCTATCGTCATACAAGTTACCCATCTTCTATTATTTTAAGTTCCTGTGCTACTAATGATGATTGTTTTAAAATAGAGAACAGCAGCAGCAGCAATGAAACTTTCAACCATTATCCCTCAAATATGTTTCATTCAATGACCAAATGAAAATATATAAAACATACCTACTTCGTATTATTTTATTTTAAAAGAACGATATATGAGCAGAACATCAGGGTAACTTGCAGAGATGTCTCCTCAGTATTTTATGGTCAACTTGAGTTGTATTAACTATCTGAAAATGCTAATTTTCCACAATTTTATCCTATTAAAAGCTTGGGAATATAATTGACTTAGTGAAAATAGTGAATAAGATATATAAAAGTCAAACGAGGCTGTTGGCTGTACAAAACTATATATTGTTGTATTCATAGAATAACATATATAGCATAAGCCACCATGTTGTATGATTGTATCTAATACCGAGTAAACTGGGATATGATATATAGTTCTTAAATGACCAATAGAGCTTGTTTTATGATTGTATCTAATACTGAGTAAACTGGGATATGATATATAGTTCTTAAATGACCAATAGAGCTTGTTTTGTTACATTTGAGCTTCTGTTCCTGGGAAAATCAACAAATTCCAAAAAATTGAATTGGAGGTCTATGAGAAACATGGGCCGCTGCATCTTTTTGCTGAGCCTGCTCTTCCAAATTTTCATCACTTGCGCTGATCACACAGATACAAGTTCAAATGATGGTATTGTCTCTGTTATTTACTTCTTTGTATTTTGTTGCCGTATAATGAAACTTCAGCGTAATCCACTATTTTTCTTTGAAAAAATTGATAGTCTAAACATTCTCTGGTCTAAACTTGTTTTACATGAAAGCTTTTGATTTCAATCTGATGTTATTTTGGTTGCTTATTGAATGTATTCAGCCGTTAAACGGCATGGATTATGTTTATTATATCATAAATGGTAAGAATAAGGATGATTGTGTTTATTAACAAAAAAACGAGCTTTAGAATCATGCCTTATCTTATCGTAACAATCGTGATGTAACTTACTGCCACTCGGATTCAAAGCAATCAGTCACTTGTTCAATGGTGCCAAAATTTGTGAAGTTTGTCTAATGATTTTTCCTACCTTTTTAACACTTGTTCAGCTGCTGCACTCAAATCTTTGGCCAGTTCATGGGAGAACACCCCATCCAGTTGGGTGGGTTCTGATCCATGCGCTGAAGCTTGGGTTGGAATACGATGTGTAGGCTCACGTATCACCTCCATGTAACCAATCCTATGATCTTCCAAATTATATTTCAAATATTTATGTAACTGCATATTGTACATCAGATCACTATTGCGCACTAAAATGCATTTTGTTTAAATGAAGAACACTGTCAAGCTTGGGGATCAAAGGCACACTTTCCGGAGATATTCAATCCTTAAGCGAGTTACGAGAGTTGTAAGTTATTTCATTCTAAACATGTGTGACAACCTTTTTCCAAGTGATTGACAAATATCAATTTCGTAGGGAAACTAATCAAAATAGTATTATTTTTTGGCAAGGCTAAAATAGTATTATTTTTACTTATGCCTTTGGCTATTTATGGTATTTATAGCTGCATTTCGGATTTTCGACAAAATTACGAGTATCCAACAAATGCATTTACTGTTTAGGCCACGTATCTACAAAATTTCAGTATTTAGCGTGCTATCTACAAGACTAAGGTACCTTAAAATTTGAAATCCTTTCCAGCTTTTAGTTTTGAGCTATTTTAATTTTTAATATTAACTATCATGAATTATTTTTTGTTTAATCAGTTAAATTTAGTTTTCCAAAATGGAATCTTAGCTACTGCATGGATTTGTGTTTAAATGATAAGTTTTTCTTTTCTTTTTTTAGCAAGCATATTTCTTCTAACATCGCTTGATTTTTGTTTAAATTTTTGAACATTAAAACAAAGTGTATACAAATTTTTTAAGCACTTTAAATTTGTTTATAAACTTTTAAACTTGTTTTCCACATTTAAAGTGATTATGAAAACCTTCAAAATCGGAAAACAAGTGTTTTAGTGTTGAATCCATCAAAAGAAATTAATGTTTTGCAAAATATAGATGAAGGATACTTACTTTCAACGATAGTTCTTCCCGTCATTAATGCGTTTTTAATCACAACACACATATATAATATCTTTATTATTATAAGTTGAAAGAAATATCTATTTTCATTGTGTATATAGGGACTCTGGACGATAAATTCTTATTATGAATTTCAATATGGTTTTTTGTTTTTTTGCCATTCTCTATAATTACCTTTAAATCAAGTCTGTATCCATAACTACTCATCATCTCTTCCTACTACATCCCTTATTGAAACTTCATACTTCATCTTAATTTAAATCTTTATATTGCGATAACCTTTTGTAAACATTATGATTTTTTATTATGATAGACTCTAGACATGTAAAAATCATTTTCATGAAAATCAAAATTTGGAATTATATATATTTTTTCACTGATGTTCTTCAAAATAATGTTGCCCTCTATGGGAATTGAGGGGGTGTGGCCTTCTCGCCAGGGATTATGCTTTAAAGCACAACCATCAAATTTCTAGACAGCTGCAGCTGTCTAGTTTGAAGAGAGCTACCGCTGCTTCGTTCAAAGGAAGCTGTGGCTGTTCATTCTAAAGCACCTAAAGTTGCCTTTGGAGGCAATTATAAATGTCTTTTTCGATTGTAGGCAAAAGTTGCTTCAGCATAGAAACATGGCTTTCGTAATATAAGAGTACAAATTACGAATTTGACAACTTAAAAATGAAGCAAATGCCAATTAGTTTAGGCAGTTAAAACTTTGAATGGTAGAATTTTTTTTCTCCAGTTTAACTGACTTAGTTCAGGACAATTATGATGTTTGTTACAAATTTTTTTTTTGGTCAGTCAGTCATGTCATTCGTAAAATAAAATTTAAACCCAAAGAATTCCACGTAATCAATCAAAATACATATAAGGCAATTGAAGCTAATGAGTTTGTAGTTAAAACTTTTGATTATCCTTTTTGAAGGCAGTTTAAAACTGTATCCACCTTAAATTAGTCTGCATCATTCGAGAGTGATGCAAAAATATATCAAAAACACCTATAATTTTCCATTTGAGTCATCAGTATAATTTTATAAGATTTGATCATGTATATTAGGGTTGTAAACGGATGCAGACGAACACGAATAGTGTTGTATCCGAAAATAAAAATTCGTATCTGCATCCGATATCCGCGGATACCCGTTTAAGAATATTCGTATCCGTATCCGTGGATATTTTCGGATATCCGAAAATATCCGTATCCGCCTTAGCGAATACGGATATCCGAAAAATATCCGAAAATATTCGTATCCGAAACTTAAAAACGTACATTAGATGCGGTTATCCGAAAATATATCTGAAAATATCCGAAAAATATCCAAAAATAAAACAATAAAAATTTACAAACGCATCACTCACATGCAAATTTGGTTCATTAAATATTTTTTGAAAAGATGAATACATCTAATTAAAAATTACAAGTAAGACATTGATTAAATAAATTTCGGGTATTGTTAATGACACTCCCTTTTTGATTAAGGAGTGACACAAATTTTAGTTTTTAAAATTTTGTTAAGGGGAGTACACCACAGTCTAAACCCCCCTTAACAATACACAATAGTAAGACAAAATTACCCTTAATCTGAAGAAGAAGCACGACGTGGTGAAATTCGGTCGTGAGTCACCGTTTTTCGAAGCACGACGTAGATGTGAAAATACGAAAAAGGGTCTGCAAACACCGAACAATCATTATAAAGATAGAAAATTATGAACGTTTTTAGTGTGCCAACACGGTAGAGTATAACAATTTTTGATGTTTTTGTTAAGTTTGTTATAGAGGTAAAAGATGTTCTAATGTCACTGTTTTAATTAAATATAAATGGTATACTCTTACCGTTTTTACTGGTTCGAGCGCGAGCTTTGAAAAGACGTGAGTTTGATTGGAAAACGTTCCGTTGCAGCAAGGGTAATTTTGTTCCTTAAAAGTAACACTTGTGTTGTCCCTTAACATAAACAAATTGACACGATGTGTACTTAAAATTTGTCACCCCTTAACCAAAAAGGGAGTGTCATTAACAATATCCTAAATTTCATACAATAAATATTTTAAGAGATAAAGTGTCTAAAATATGAAATAAACCACCTTAAGGCTAAAACAAAATAAAATATAAATCATATAAGCATATACACAATTATGTCTTAATTATAACCATACCACAAAGCAAAATGAGTACATGATTTAAAATGTTGCATAATACCAAATACAATATTATTTTATAATCCAATAGTTGAGATTAATTTAGCTATTTTAAGCAAATTTATATATTAATTTAAGCTTAGGTGTAAATTAAAAATTATATATATAATATACACACACATACATGCACACGCAACAGAAAATCGGACGAATATTTTTTGGATACGGATACAACTATAACCATATCTGTATCCGAAAGGATTTTCGGATATCGGATATCCGTATCTGCATCTCGGATAACGGATATATTTCGTGTTTTCGGATACGAATGCGGACGGATATCAGATTTTTCGGGCACGCGTTGACAGCGCTAATGTATATGCCTTTTGTTATGTCAAACATAACTTTTAAATAATTTTTTTTCACATAACTTACCTAATTCATATCAGGTGGTTAAAAGCAAATAAATTTGCAGTTAAAATTTTAACTCCTTGTGGACAATTAATTCTTTTTATCATTTTCCTTGTTAAAATTAACTTTTGATAATAATAATATGATTTTCGAAGTTGATATATATGCAACAACATCATCTACCATTCAAAATCTTATAAAATTGTAATAATAATTTAATAGTGAAAACAAAACCTATCAAGGATCACTAGTTCAAGTGACAAGTGTAATGATGTTCTAGGCAGAGGTTCTAGAGGTCGTTGGTTCGAACCTAGGGACACCAAAATGAGTGCTCTGCTTAAATTAAGTACAACCTTGTAATACATAGTACAAACAAAATTTGAATAGACTTGTTGTCAAGATGATCTATTAGCTTCTTTGTAGTCGCCTTTCATGTGTTAAAAAATTTCAAGATGAAACAAAATTGTAGATAGAATAGACTTGTTGTCAAGATGATCTATACAAAAATTTGGATCATTGTGTAACTTCTGGCTCCGTCAAAATTACATTTTCAATCTACGGGTGCACATGCATTCGATGGCTTGTATTAGTTCATGATTTTGAAGGAGTCGTAAGTTTTGAAACAAACCAAATTTTTGTGTTGACTTATTTGGTAATAAAGAGATAATATCTAAAAAATTATGTTTCATTTTAAAAAAAATCCATGAAAGAAAAAGAACAGGAAAAACCATAAAAGAGAAGAATTTGGCACTTGATACATTCTAAAATGTGATCTTGTATGCACACGGATATTCACAATCTAAAGCACATATCAAAGTGAACCTGTTTCGGGTGTTTCAAGAAATTCAAAACTACAAATATCATCAAAATGATCTATTAACATGACCTAAATTCTTTGGTAAATTAGTTTCTTGATATGGCAAAAATTTATGACATGTCACATCTTGGATAGTTGGATTTGAAAATAATAAATAGTGACCAAAGAAATAGTGTTGTATGTTCCTCATTTTCTCCATATGTGCCCAACGGCAAATACACATATGAGTTACCTTGTTCGTGTCGATGGATTTTGTTAGGCACAACTTCCATGGGCGACACCTACTTTATTAGTCTTTGATACAATATGGAAATGTATATTTATGCAGGGATCTATCATACAATATTGGTTTAACCGGAGGAATCCCAGCTTCAATCGATGCTCTGAGAGAACTAGAAAACTTGTAAGAGACACTTATAGTATTACAATAACATCATCTTCAATACAATATTTTATAAGCAATGTTGTCATGGCAGGATACTGGTTGGCTGCAGTTTTTCCGGAGAAATACCACCTACAATAGGCTCGATGAAAAATCTTGTCTTTCTGTTAAGATTGGATATTAAATGTTACTTATACATACATGTATACGTGTGTGTATACTATATACAATGCATGCACATGATAATGGATTGCTCTGTTTCTGTGGTGTTTTGCCCATGTGTCCCAATGCATCTCATCCATTCATTTTACTTTATTTACATCAGTCATTTTATTTATCAAATTAATGAATGACGTGATTGCATGGACGCTTTGGGCACATATACGCGAGAACATAAGATCTCTATTCATATGCATGAAATTTATGTTCATACAGTGCATATGTAACATATAGTTTGTCAATTTCTGCAGATCTTTAAATCTAAACAGATTTACTGGAAATATTCCTGCAACTATTGGAAAGTTGTCAAAGCTTTACTGGCTAGATTTGGCTGATAACCAACTTACTGGAACATTACCTGTGTCACATGGAACTGCTCCTGGTCTTGATTTGTTAGTGCATACTAAACATTTGTATGTCTCACTTGTATAAGTTCAAATTTAAATCTTTAGTAATTTACCATCTCCATTTTCTGTTTAATTATTTTAGCAAGTTATAAAGTTCATGCATTTGTGAATAAATTACAGCCACTTTGGAAATAATCAGCTTTCAGGTGAAATTCCTAGCAAACTTTTCAACTCTGAAATGGTTCTGATACATGTGTGAGTTTCTAAATCTAAAGTTTAAACCCTTATAGTGGGTTTCCAGCGTGTTAGCTTTCAGTTGGTTTTCAATTTAAAGTTGTGTTTTCTCTTTTATTCAGGCTTTTTGAAAACAACAAACTTACTGGAAGAATTCCTTCAACTCTCGGGCTTGTTAAATCATTGGAAGTTGTGTGAGTATCTTGAAAATATAGCTAACAATATCATTGCATACGGATATGCAACTCTTGTGAAATTTGCATATATACTTGCAGTCGATTAGATCGAAACTCTTTGTCTGGATCTGTGCCTTCCAATCTAAACAACCTCACAAAAGTTGCTGAACTGTTGGTGTCTTTTTTCTCCTTCCCACTCCATTATCTGTAAATTTAGCACATTAACCAATGCTGCATCATGTTTTCAGGCATCTTTCCAACAATAAATTCAGCGGGCCTTTGCCGAATTTGACTGGAATGGGTTTTCTTAGTTACTTGTAAGTATCACCTACCAATTTTTTTTATGGGTTAGTACATATCTCTACCATTAATAATTTGGACATGCAGTTTCTACCCTGACATCATGGAATGGCATAAATACTCCTACACATCACTGCTATTGATACTTGGAATTGATTGTATATCATTCACAGACGTTTGTAATTTGAACCTTCGACTGAACAGTGTTACGTATATAATTTTTCTAGTTTTCGTATTGTTCCGCAACACTAAATCACATGCATGCACATGCACATCTTGCATGCCATACACTAGTAAAATTTAAGTTCTTAACATTAGATTAAAAGAGAGTGAGAACCTTCTAACACAGCAGATCACACTCAGCTCACTCTTGGTCGCTACAAATCAGTGAAATGTAATAAAAACAAGCAAAATTTTGAGTATTAATATTTTATTCTGTTAATTAATGCTATAAATATACATATGAGTAGGGACATGAGCAACAACAGTTTTGATTCATCTGATGCACCAGCATGGTTGTCCACTTTGCCGTCTTTAACCACAATGTACACCTCTTTCTCTATCGCAGTTTCTACTTTGATATGTACGCCTCAGTCAAATATTACCTACAATTCCTCCAATATTGCAGATATTTAGAAGACTTGTCTATTGGAGGACAGGTTCCGGTGGGTTTGTTTGGTTCTTCGTTGCAGACTGTGTAAGTTAAACTCTACTCTACTTAAAAGGAGCCAAACGGCATTAAAATCCATGAATTTTAAACATAAACATAAATGTTAACCAACCTAGCAATAACATCAGTTCGGACTTTTAGTTGTCAAGTTCAGTTGTAATAAAATAATTTTTATGCAGACATTTGAGGTACAACAGTTTTAATGGAACTCTGAATGTTGGTTCTCACTTCAGCGAGCAGCTTCAGCTTATTGATTTACGAAACAATAAAATTGAACAAGTTACCATCGGAGGAGGTTACGACAAAGATTTACTGTAAGGCACCTCTACAGCATCTAATGTGCAGTAAATGAGTACTTAGTATATCATGTCATTCATATGATGTTATAATGAGTACTTAGCATATCATGTCATTCATATGGTGTTACAACAGGACTAATTATCTTAATCTGATACACAATGCTTTTGTTTATTTTTACCTTTTAAAATGCAGGCTTATGTTTAATCCATTTTGTACCGAAAAAGGGCAGGACTATCCATACTGCAAGCTTCTGCCGAAATCAGTTCCTTCTTATTCTACTCCTGTAAACTGTGTGTCTGCTTGTTCTTCAAAGCAACTTCTAAGTCCAAACTGCATATGTGCATTTCCGTACTCTGGGACTTTAATTTTCAGAGCTCCTTCCTTTTCAAATTTGGCAAATCATACCGTTTTTAAAGCTCTAGAAGAATACTTAAAAAAGTCATTCCAGAAGAATAGCCTATCTGCAGATTCTGTCATTCTTCAGAATCCGTTTATGAATGCAGATAATTACTTGCAAATAAAGTTGGATATATTTCCGGCTGGCAGAAGTCGATTTGATCAATATGATATCAGTAGGCTTGGATTCATTCTCAGCAATCAGACCTTTAAACCCCCACCAGAGTTTGGTCCTTTCTATTTCAGTGGAGTTCAGTATGACAATTTCCAGGGTAGCCGTCTTATTCTATTTTCGAACCAGTTTCAATATTTGAAGTCTTCTACCAAGACTTAACGTTATTATTTCATATACAGTATCTACTACCGGTTCAAAAAAGTCAAACATACATATCATAATTGGAGCAGTAGCTGGTGCAGCTGTGCTTCTACTTGCAATCATAATTGTAGCTGTTTATCTTGGTCGAAAAAAGAAGAAATCTCAGATGCATAGAGAGCAAAGCCTGCCTTTTGGTAAAAGAATTTCTAGAACAATCCATTTTCCGCATTCATTGTTCTTTAGTTCTTTTCCACTCTAATGCTGCTTTCTAAATTCTAGAATCTTGGGACCCATCAACAAGAACCGGCCGAGCTCCACAACTAAGTGGAGCTAGACAATTTTCTTTTCAAGAGATAAAAAAATGCACCAACAATTTTTCAGCAACCAATGACGTTGGAAGTGGTGGATACGGAAAGGTACTTCTTCTGTAACCCTTTAACGAAAGATGTTGTATTCTTCAATTGCATAACAGTGCGTCCAGCTCTTAAGAAAGCGAGTTAGTTTTACAGGTATACAGAGGAACACTTAGCGATGGACAACTGGTTGCTGTAAAAAGAGCTCAGCAGGATTCAATGCAAGGAGGACTTGAGTTCAAAACTGAGATTGAACTTCTGAGTAGAGTTCACCATATGAACCTTGTGAGTCTTATAGGTTTTTGTTTTGATCAAGGTGAACAAATGCTTATTTATGAGTACATTGCGAATGGCTCACTTAAGGATAGTTTATCAGGTATCATCTACATTGGTTTCATTTTTACAAGGCGATTCTTTAAAAGTTTAGTCTGCATGTATTTAGCTAATGATGTTTTCCACTTAATCTTTATATGTAGCAAAATCAGGTATTTGTTTAGACTGGAAAAGAAGACTGAGAGTGGCGTTAGGCACAGCTAGAGGTCTTTCATACCTTCATGAGCTTGCAAACCCGCCAATTGTACATAGAGACATAAAATCAAGCAATATTCTGTTAGATGATCGTATGAATGCAAAAGTGGGTGACTTTGGTCTCTCTAAACAGATGGGAAATGACAACAGAACGCATGTTACCACACAAGTCAAGGGCACTATGGTATGAAAAAAAGTAGCCTGCAAAAATTTATGAATATGGCGTATGCTAATATAGTCATTTTTCTCCAGGGATACTTGGATCCTGAATATTACATGACTCAGCAACTAACTGAGAAAAGCGACGTCTATAGTTTTGGTGTTGTGCTGCTAGAACTCATAACAGGGAGAAAACCTATAGAGCGAGGGCGATATGTAGTAAGAGAGGTCAAAGCCAAGATGGACAAATCTAAGGATTTGTATGGTCTAGATGGCATAATCGATGAAGCTATTAGGTTAGGCAGTTTAGGTGGTTTTGAGAAATTTATTGACCTAGCAATGAAATGTGTGGCAGAATTGGGGTACGATCGACCTATGATGAGTGATGTAGTTAAGGAGCTTGAGGTGATCATGCAATTGAATGGCTTTAATGCCAGCAATGAATCTGTTTCTTCTTCGTCAGCTAGCCATGAAAGAACAAGCAAAACATCACATCATCCATATGGAAGTGAATCCGCTTTTGACTACAGTGTTGGGCTGCCACCTTCTGAAGTAGTGCCTAAGTAAGTATCAACTTCATTTTCTCTCACATCTTTAGTAAGCATAAGTATAGGACAACTTTGGAATATTATTTCAGTGAATAACATACAAATTCCTTTTGACTTCCACCTTTTAGTAATTTAATACAACATATCTTTATAAATGAAATACAATGCTTTCATTCGATGGAACTTCCGTATACAATCTTGCTTGACCCATGAAATTCCCATTATTTTATCTGTACTTTTTCTTAATGGTGGCTAGCTGTAAATTCTTCTACTTGTACCAAGCACAAATCAACATGGTCGATTAGACCATTTAATCTAATTCAAAAATTTCTCAGTTGTGCGATACTTGGATCTAATCGTTCGGGTTATCCCGAATCGCACTTAAAAACTGTTTTCTAATTAACCAAAACATAAAAATGACTATATTGCCTTGTCTGTTGCCAGAGCAATATATGTGTACGTGAAAACCAACATATTCTGATTTCTTTCACTTCCACTCTTCTACCTGTCTTCCTCTCTAAGTAAGATACAAATTTGACACCAGTGTATTGTCTTTATATTGCAAGTTCGAAAACTTTGTCATGTCATGCGTGGAGCAAAACCCTTTTTGATGGTGATGCCGAAAGTATATTACCAACAGTTAAGTAAGAACAGTGGCGTAGCCAGGAAATTTTACTGGCGAGGGCACAATGAAAATTTCCAATCTTTGAAGCCAGCAATTTTGAATTTTTTTTGGACAATGGAATACTTATACTGATGTGGCTCCTCGGACTTGATGAAATACTAATTTGCAGAATGAAGTTGATTTGTGATACCTTTAGTTGATTTGCAAGCACTAATTTTACTAAAAGAAGATAAAGTTGATTTTCAGAATGAAGTACCTTCAGTTGAAACTTGAAATACCTTCGGTTGATTTGTGATACCTTCATTTTTTTTTTTTTTTTTTTTTTTTTTTTTAAATCCTGGGGAGGTCACGTGTCCTCCCCAGCCTTGATGTGGCTCCGCCACTGAGTAAGAATAATAACATCGTGTGAGTTACAATTTTCAACATGCATAATTTAGGAAGTGGACATACAATACGTCCACTGATTTTCAAGTCTTAATACATAGTTTATAGCACCATTATCCTACTACATTATATGTTATATATTCATAAGTTAAAACTACAAAGTCACACCCGTTTTCACTTTGAGATTCACATCAAAACCAATTTCAGCAAGTCTAACAATCCATGCCGGAATGTTTTTGTGGAGCATCATCAATCTTGGTAGCTACATAAACCATGATTCATATTATATCAATCATGGGTAAAACACATCTTATTGAATTTTATTAGTGCAATCCATTTGCCGATTGCAAACCTTTTTATTCAACAGTAACATCAAACATTTTCAAGTTTTGACGATGACGGATAAATTGTGTTTATCTAAAATATATGCTGACCTCATAATAAATCCAACCATAATGGTAGCCAAGGTTTCCATACCCAAACTAATTAGGCTGGTCAAAAGTGTTAGCGCATCTGCAACAGTTTGAATACAAATTACATTTTGTGCACTTTAAATTTTTGCACCTGGTATTCTCCCTACTGAATACTGGCCTAGACGTCTGTTGAACACGAGTCTGTGCTCCAAACATCTATAAAAAATTGAAAAAAAAAAAAAAAGATGCCTGTTGAATAGGCGTCTGGAGCTCAGACTTCTGTTGAACATGAGGCAGCGCCTGGAGCTCAGGCGTCCAGTCCTCGGGCGCCTGTTCAACAGCTGCATCATGAGATTACGTTTTTGTAACCAAAATCAAAGAAAATGTAACAAATTACGTACTCTGCACTCTGTTAGAGATAAAAATGAGTGTACATATCACAAAAATGCAATATGTAGCCTTTGTTGGAGATCTCTTGTATAATATATTAATTCAAAACAAAATCATATCCATAGTTTTCGCGTCAAAAAAAGTAGACTGTTACGGACATCGCAAAAAGGGTTTTGTGTAGGACTGTCAATGGATCAGGTCGGGTTCGGGTTGATTTATAAACGGGTCGGGCCAACCTGTTTATTAAACGGGTCATTTTTTTCCAACCATAACCCGACCTATTTATATACAGGTTGACCTGACTCGTTTATATACGGGTTGACCCGACCCGTGTAACCCGTTTAAACTAAACGGGTCATATCGGGTTGGGTTTACCCGTTTGACCCATTGACAAATGTTGCTCATTGATATAAACAACAAAAGAACTAAATCACCAACATGCAACACTATTTTATAATCACCAACATACAACAAATTACAAAATCACCAACATACGGCAACAAGTTACAAAATCACAAACATGCAGCACATATATAAAGCATGAAATCACCGTATCCAAAAATCATCCTCCATACATAACAAAATGTGAGCGTACTGCATAGATAAAAGACTAACAAAATGGAAGCGATACAATTGTTGTAAGTAAAATATAACTAACAATATACAAGAATAAATTAGTAAAATATAACAACTTACACAAGAACATATGAGCATACTGATTACTGCATGCATAAAAGGCTAACAGTATGGAAGCGATACAACACATAATGGGGTTTGGCGGGTCAAAATCGGGTTAGTGGGTCAACATTAAACCCATCCGTTTATAAACGGGTCAGATTCGGGTTGATCCGAAAATGACCCCCCAAATAAAGGGGTCGGGTTAATCTGCTAATTTCTGTGCGGGTTTCGGGTCGTGTAGGAAATTGACAACTCTAGTTTTGTATTCTATTTTGTAGTTCATGGAGTTGTAGCGTGCTATTCGGAGAAAAATCTTCTCTACCTGGTTACCATAACGACCATGGATTTTGTTTCAAGATCGTAACCTCAACTGCCACAATGTGTGCCTGTATCATTTCAGAGCACGAGAACTCAAAATACACCTTACATAAAAAGAAAAATCATCAACAATTAAATTTCTTCCAACCTAAACTTGTTTTACACAATTAGAAGGCGATCGTCATGGTAGAGGTGATTCTGTCTGACCATGAATATCAATCATAGCTCAGTTTATCTAAATTTTAGGATCAGCATACCAAATAATTTTGCATAAACAAAATATTTAATTTGTAATTGGTTAATATAGCTTATAAACAAACCTGGCTTAATAAAAAATAAAATTCCATCGAGTAAATATAGCGTCAATATCTTGATGTGTGAAAGTTTCCAACTGATCCATCATCCGTTGCCAGAAATTATCTACCACTTTGTATGAAGGTTTTGAATCTTTAAATCAGTCGACATGAAAAAGTGCGAAATACCAAAATCGTACGAAATCTGAATAGATGTTTAATCTACTTGTTTTTATTGAAAACAAATGCTTATACCGAAAGTCAAAATTAAAATACAGAGAACGCTTTCACTTTTATGGAGCAATGGGGAAATATTTACTTCGTACGAGCTAGTAAATCAGTTTTAACAATGTACTTTAAACAAGTTTGTCTTCGTTATAAACTTCTAAGTAAAACAAAAGTTGGGCTGAAATGCTAGAAAAGGTCAAGTGTTTTTTGTTCATTAATATGAACATTTATGTAAAATATAGGCATATCAGACTAATTAACTTAGAACCTAGCTTGGTGTAATTTAGATGTTTTTCCTTGTGTTGTCAGTCTCAACAAGATGTCCTTGGTGATTTTTTTTTCACCAAACTTTTGGGTTAGCTTTCTCACCTGCTATCTTCCTTCTTCCTCTTAGTTAATTTAGTCATCAAATTTTTGCTTGAGGGTTTGCAATACATCAACCATGGTCAGCAATATCTTGTCTGTTTTCTCTAAATGGGTGCAGACCATATGAATTCCCATATTTCAATAAGTTTCTACTTGTGTCGTATATTTAGTTTAATTTATTCTTTTTATTCATTTGAAATATTTTTCAGGTCAGTTTAGGTCTTTGTTTTAAATTTTATTTCTATGTAGTTATTATCTTCTCTCAGTGGTGAGTCTTCATATCTCCATATGTAACCATTCAGTTTAGGAATTGTTAAAAGGAGATGGGGAATGGACAATGTGACAATATAATAGGGGACAGTGAAGAGAAAAACGGATAAAGGGAGAAACATCTACATTTTTTTTTATTAAAAAAGTAATCCATCCTCTCCCAAAAATACTTCTCATTTTCCATTTTTTCTTGTTAAGAGAACATGAACCCATTCCCCATGCCGAATGAATTCCACCAACGTTGTAAAATTTTGACCACCTATCAAAATCTGTCCTCTTCACTGTTGAACCGCCAATTTTCCACCCCTTACACTGTTCTACTGCTTCCCCATATTTCCTATTTCTTATTCATGCCCAAAAGCTTCGTTTTTAAAAATTTCTAGTTACTAATTTTTGTTTTGAATTGGAAAATGCATCATTGAAGTCTTGGATAGAAAGAAACTTACTAATATCTATAGGTGAAATTTTGGCTGAAGATACTGTTGTCTATAAAGTATATACCATTTTGACATCAGAATTGTAAATGGATAGGCTAAACAGCGACATTGCCTCGCCTTGCATCTTACATTCCAACTATGTAATAATGTGTTTGGTATCATATCATCAAACAAATAAATTGACGAGGAAAAACCAATATTTGTACAGATTGTGAAGTTTAAAATTTTCAAATGCAAGCCGTTCTCAATTTGTGCGATCAGTATGTATGTCTTGTTGAGTGCGAGCATAGAGCCACTGAATCAAGCATTTGACTTTGGTCACCATTTGTGCAATTACCGGGTTTGACCGCCCATTGTTCCATTAAACACTTACCATTGGGTTTGATGTCTATTAAAAATGGATAGACTAAGTATACTAACCATCGCATCGTCTTGTATCTTACATTCCAGCTGCATATGAATGCATTCACTAACATATTATCGAACAAATAAGCCAATGAGGAAAAACCAATATATGCACGAACTGTGAAGTTTCCAACGTGCACAATCTGTGCTCATTTTTGCGTGCATCCACATCAGCATGCCTTCCTCATCGAGTGTGAGCATAGAGCCACTCAACCAAGCATATGACTTTGATCATTGCTTGTGCGATTACTGAGTTTCACACCTCATACAATGCCAATATGGTGCACTCAGATTGAACGTCCCACAATTGTTCATCTGGTACGTGCATTGAGTCTGTTAGTTCAAAGTCTGAAAAGTATTCGCTGTTAGAGTTGATGGTATATACACTTTACAATTTAAAGTCACTGAGCTCATCTGAGTTTGAACTCGTGAATAACAAATGGATTTACCAGCGGTTGATCCTGTACTTTTCAAAGTAGTTTTCCTCTTTTCCTTTTATTAAGAAGTTAGTAACAAACTACACCTATTATACATGAATATTGTTTGATGCCTAATATACAAGAAAATAAACGTAGTAACATGGTGTATTATTCGTTTTCAGGTAAGGAAATCATGCAACTTCATTATCTCCGGCTATCCATATTTGAGGTACCATCACATGATGTGGGGTCGTGTGTATTCTAAAGTTGGGAATGATGTTCATTTGCAAATTGGATATTTTGTACTATGTATTTTGTTAGAGATTGTTCGCTTTAAAACTTAAGATCATATTCCGGTTCCCTGTTCATAACCAATGACATTAGTTTAACTATACTATCTAGGAAAATTTTCAGGTTAGGTCGTGTCAAAAAGAAATAATACAAATAGATCTGCTTCAGAAATACTTATAAATCAGTGTGTAACCTGTGCATTGCACATGATAATGTTGTTAACAATAATAATTGTATTTTATATATCGTTAGAATAGTATTCTGCATGTAGCTTTTTCAAATTTAATTGTGATATATCAATTACAAACCAAAATGATATTCAATTATCGCTTTCTATATATATCTCTAGCTATTAATGTCTTAACCGAAAAAACAATTAAATTTCTTAATAATATAGTTGTGAATAATTTATTTTACGTGTGATATAATTATTATATATTTGAGTGAGTGAATAACTTTATCATTCTTGTTGTATAGTGATTTATATGTACATTCAACTTTCATTTTTGTAAAATATATAAACGAAGGAATGAATGTTTAATAGTTTTAAAGTTATTTATGTAATTTTATAATCAACATAACTTTATAGAGTTGATTGAGTTGAAAAAACTAAGAAAAACTTTATATGTATTTGTAACTGAGAGGAGCTTTTGTTTATTACTCAGTTTTAAATTTTAAATAATTTTATTTTTGTATTCAACCATATATTTCATGCTATTGTAAGGATCATACTTACAATTGTGATAACTGCAAAATGATGTTATGTAGCGTATTGTGATTTGGGTATGGTTTGTAACGTACTGAAAGAAAGAATGTTAACATTCTTTTTATCAATTAATCTGTGCGTTCACATCTTAATGCTATAAAATATAAATTTGTCTTTTAGAAGTTGCTAAAAGTAAAATTACGTTATGCAATGAACAACAATCCTTTTTAGGATAAATGAATCGGGAATTAAAAGAGATATTATATTTAAGTATGCATTTATGTTGCTCCATTTGACTACAGAAATTATATTATTATTATTTTTAACTGCATGAAATATTGCATATATTGAAATTATCATATTTTTA